>CM053582.1:98760087-98790441 GCA_028627135.1 Pseudochirops cupreus
ATTGAAAGAGAGCTGGGAATGTCCCTATCCACTCCCCTCCTCCAAAGTGCTCTCCCTATTCATGCCTTAAATTCCACCATTTGAGAGCCATTCCTTTGATTTAAGCACCTTCTCTGGGTAGCTTGTCTTATGATACACATTCCCTAGGAGTGGCTTATCAAATGATTTCCTCCTTTATGAAAAAAAAAATCTGGTTGTCCGTTTGACAGGAGGAATGAGAAGGGCAACAAGAGACTCTAGGGATCTTGAGGAAGGTCAAGACAGATGGTGGAGGTGAGCGTTGGAAGGAGGAAAAGGGCACAATCAGACAGGGAGTCAGAACACTAGACACGTTGCCAGTCTTACCATTTTGATTGTTATTAATTCCCCCTGATTTGGGCCTATAAAAGAGTCGTTGACATCCCACAATCTCAGAACCATGAGAAGGAGCTCCAGAAGTAAAGCCATTTTTTTCCTCCCAATTTGGATGAGTTGCTTTGAGACCTTTACAACATCAGACTTGCCCTGTACCCTCCTCCCTCAAACAATAATGGTGCCCAATCATGAGAAGCCACACATTTTGAGGATTTTACATGCTACCAAGAAGCAATGCAATGTCAATCTAGCCTTCAACTTTCAATTAAAGTATCCTAGATTTAGGAGGAACCCCTTTAGTTTACAGATAGGGAAACTGAGATCTAGAGTGAATAAGTACTTTGCCTAAGGTCACACAGGCCATTAAGAATCAGGGCCAGCATCTGAACCTAGATCCTCTGATTCCAAATTCAACTCTTTCCACAAAAGCCCACTGCCTCTCCAAGTCACATTAGACTTGAATTCTAGCCCTCTGAGGCTGTAAGGTAGATGGAGCTGTCAGTAAAACCCAGACCTCCTAACATCTCAAGTCCAGCCCCATTCATTAACTACATCTCTCTCTTAAGCAAAGTTGCCAAAAGACAAATTTGTGGCAGGTCGAGAAAAATGGTCTGAAATAAAACCTGACTTGGGGAAAGGGGAAGGGCTGGTGGATCAGGGAAGGAGAAAGGACTGAGGAGGAAATAAATCTCCAGCCCCAATGAATGGTGATGAACCACCAAGAGTAACATGACGCTTCAGGGAAGCAGATATGTGGAAATTGAATTCATGGGGAGGCAGCTCCCAAGACTTGTCTGTTTGGGGGAAGATTAATGTAGCTCGGAAGCTCATTGGGTTTTTCCCCTCACATCAGGCTGCTAAAGTGATGAGGAATGAATGTGCTCCTGTTATCTATCGACAGGAATAAAAAGATGCCTCCAGATAGAAGCAGCCCCTCTTACACCAGGTACCAGAGAGCCCTCTTGGCAACCATCTCTGCCAAAGACTGGATGGAGGTGACTCTCATGGTGCCAATAAACAAATTCTGGGAGGCAATAGAACATAGTAGAAAGAATATTGACGCTGGAGATTGAGGGGCTGGGTTCAAATTCTCCCTGTGATATCTCTGATTGCCCTGTTATGTTGAGAAAATTATGTAACCTCTCCAGGCCTCAGTATGAAATGAATGAGATGGGGAGAGGTGAACTAGATGGGTTCTGAAGCCCTCAAAGCTGTAGATCTGTGATCCTATAATCCTATGGTGGAGTTCCCTCCCCCAACTCCCAGAATCAGTTCAGCCCGACATTTAGGGCAGCTAGGTGGTACAGTAAATAGGGCATTGGGCCTGAAATCAGGAAGTTGGGGGTTTTTTTTTAATAATTATTTATTCCTGTCAGATTTGGGGGTTTCTTGGCATAGATACTGGAGCAGTTTACAATTTCCTTTTCTAGGGGATTAAGGCAAACAGAAGCCAGGGTTGCATGGCTAGGAGACTGAAACTGAATTTGAATTCATGTCTTCCTGACTCCAACCACTCCGTCCACTCTACCACCTAGCTGTCTCAAGGAAAATCTGAATTCAAGTCCAGCCTCAAACCTTTACTTTCTGGGTGAGCCTGGACAAGTCACTTAATATCTATATGTTTCAGTTTCCTCATTTGAAAACTGGAGATAATAATAGCACCTACTTCACAGGGTTGTCAGAAAGATCAGGTTAAAATAAAAAAGCCACTAAGCACAGTGCCTATAGTAGGTTCTATATAAATGTTTATTTCCTTCCCCTAGCTGTCCTTAAATCAATCAACAAATATCTTTTAAGCACCCACTATATCCCAGGGACTGTGCTAAATGCTACTTGTATCCAATGAATAAAGTGATTTCACCTTGGAATGAACCTGTGTCTATGTACATAAGGTATCATTTCAATCTCAAAGGATACAATGACAAAAATGAAATCATTCCAGTCCTCAAGGAACTTATATTATACTATGGGGCTCCATGTATACAAGCAGTTAAGTAGAAAACATATACTAAGGAATTTCAAGAGAGACAGTCTGGGAAGTTCAGGAAAACATTATATGATTGAAGTAGGGAGGGAATACATATCAGATAGAGGATATACTTGTGAAACACAGGGTGTAGGAGATGGAACAATTAATATAAGGAATAGCTAGCAGACCAATTTGACTAGAAGAAAGAGTGTGTGAAAGGAAGTGATAGGAAATAATACTGGAAAAGTAGGTAAGAGGCCATCTTGTGTAGCTTGATGGAAGGGGCACAGAAAGGGTTCCATGCCAAAAAATTGTCCCCTTTGAACATCTCTTCTTGGCAACCTTGCCACATGAATGGCCTGAAAGGGAAAGGAGGCAGCAATCCCCAGTTTGTGCATTTCTCCAAGGATACTTATCTTTAGATAGATTATTGTAACACTCCACACAAAGCAGAGCCACTTAATAGATGTTTATTGTTATTAAAGAGTACAAAATGTACAAGATGGGAAATATGAGGCTAGACAGCAACTCATCTGGAAAAGATTGGGGATGCTGAGTGGGCTGCATGCTCCCCAGGAATCAATGATGGGGCATGACAGCCCAAGTTATGTTATGACCCATTAAGAGAGTCGTAATAATATGGAATGAGGGAAGTGATACATACCCGAATTGTCTTCAGCCCTCCAGACTAAGTCTAGAGAATGAGAGTCTGGGTGCCACATTTTAGGATGTTAATAAGCTATAGAGGGTCCAAAGGAAAGCAACCAGAATGGTAAACATCCTGGAAAACATGGCACATGAAAGCTGGCTGAATTAACTAACGATATTTAGCCTGGAAAAGGGATGGAAAAGGTACATGGTGGATACCTTTCAATATTTGAAGGAACGCTTTCCAGAACAAGGGTTAGATTCATTCTGTTTGGCCCCAGGGGCATGATTCGAGAGTCTAGTTTAGGCTTGGTGTCAAAATGAAATAGTGAGAACTGACTTAAGTACAATGGACCGTAATGGGGGGTAAAGGTCCCCCCCTCACTAAAGTAATTCCAGCAGAGCCAGATAACTTCTCCTTAGGGGTGCTGAGGAATTGGACGAGATGGTTTGTGATGTCTCTTCCAACTTTGAAGTTCTATGATTCTGTGAATGTAAGTTTATACTTAAATAATAAGTATTTTGTGTGTGTGTGTGTGTGTGTGTGTGTGTGTGTGTATTTTAGACAACTTTATAAATTTGTTCTGCTTGGCTCTAGATGACGAAACTGGGACTATTGGGCATATATTATAGTAGGTCATGTATGAATCTAATTGGTCTTGAAGAATGTGGGGTTTGGTCTATAGATGGTCTCTGGGAGCACATCCAGCTCTTGATCTATGACTGTATGAAGTTACCAATTGGCAGTGGCTCCCCCTTATCCCCTTTCTGCTCCCCGGCGGTGACCTTACCAGTGTTTCTGTCTCTCCCCTTACAGGATGGTCTCCATCACACACCCCTTCAAACAAAGGCCCTTTCTCATACCACTTACTATAGCCTTGGTTTAGAATATTTTCCCCAAATGCAAAATGTCCTAGTTAATTCTCTGCCTGGAGTCAGCCCAGAGTGGCCCCAAGCTAAGGCTGCCCATCATCCCTAAGCAGATCTTCAGAGTGATGGTGCCATCTAGTCAGTGTTCTCACAGAGCGCCAGCCCTGGCTCCTTCGGCTTCCAAGTCTTATCCTATTTCCTCTTGACTTCCTCTCTCTCCCCCTTGCAATTTTGCTTATGTGTTAGAGAGAGACCAATACTTTAAGTGGTCTTGAAATGAGCCTAAATCATCTGAAGTGATGCTTCTCTGAACTCCTCTCCTTGGCCTGTTAATCTCCTTTGACATCCTTTCTCCTTGTACAGTTTATTAAGACTTCATTACCTGGAAAGCAGAGCTAGCTCTGAAGAAGGATCAGCTTCCTGCTGGGTCCAAGACTTACAGTAAGTGGCACTGTTGGACAGTTCATTGGGAGCATTCTCCTAGAGATGTTTCCACCCTGGAACTGCTCCCGTAATTCTTTCTTAGATCCACAGGGTCCTTGGAGGCCTTGATCTTTGCCAACTTTTCTCCATGTCCATCTGCTAAGGGCACCACAGTCCAAAACATCCTCTTCAAACATACTCACACAGCTAATGCCCATCTTGGGTCTATCAGAGCCCTCTGCTTTCTTGCAAATTTTTTTCCCACCCTACTGGGCATGCACACAGCCCTCCACATCTCGCTTCTCCCACAATTCAATGGAAACATTGATTAGGCACTTTCTGGGTACCAGACACTGTTTTAGGTGCTGGGGATACAATGACCAAAAACAAATAGTCCCTACCTTTAAGGTGTTAATATTCTGCTGGTGGAATGCAATCTATACACTGATAGGCAAGATCATTTGAGAAGAGAGAGAGCTCTGATAAGCTGAAGGATCAGGGAAGGCATCAGGTTAGAGATAGCACCTAGGCTGAGACATGAATGAAGCTAAGGATTCCAAAGAAAGGCCTAATGGATGCTAAGAGCAAACATTTATATATATATTTTTTAAGGTTGGGCAATACTTTACATATATGTTATTTTAGTTGATCCCTATTCCCATCTTCTATATGAGAAAACTGTGGTAAACAGGGTTAAGTGACCTGCCCAAGGTCACACAGCTAGTGTCTGAGGCTAGATTTAAGAACAAGTATTCCTGATCCCCTGACCCCAGGAAATTAGGTGGCACAATGAATAGAGCACTGGGCCTGGAGTCAGGAAAAACTAAGTTCAAATTCAGCCTCAGACACTTACTAGATGTGTGACCCTGGGCAAGTTACCTAACCCTGTTTGCCTCGGTTTCCTCATCTGTAAAATGAGCTGGAGAAGGAAATGGCAAACCACTCCAGCATCTCTGCCAAGAAAACCCCAAATAGGATCATGAAAAGCCAGACAGGATGGAAACAACTGAACAACAATAATAGTAGAAAGAATGCCAGATATAGAGTCACAGGACCTGGGTTCAAATCTTACTTCTTCTATTTACCACTGTATGATATTGAGCAAATCTCTTCACTCTTCTGGTCCACCATTTACTCATCTCTAGAATTAAGCATTGGGATGAGATGACCTCTTAGTTTCAAGCTAGCTCTTGATCTGTGCTCCTAATTTGATTTAGCCAACATGGGTTAAGGACTTACTATGTGTGAGACAGAGGTAGTGTGGTGTGGTGAATTGAAAACCAACCTCAGAGTCAGGAACACTTGGGTTCAAATCTAGCCTCTGACACATAGTAGTAGCTGCATGGCCCTGGACAAGTCACTGACTTCTCAATGTCCCAGACAACTTTCAGAGGCCGTAATTATATTCCAGAGGAGTTGCGTTCTAAATTGGTAAGGGAGTGTTCACGCTGGCTTTCCCCCACCTGAATGAAATCTGTAGCTCTAGACCAGAACAAGCATCAACATTTATAGAGTCATTTAAAGTTTATAATACACTCCCCATGTGCATTATCACACTGGACTGTGTGAAGCAGGTTCTTACAGGTATCATTTTAGAAATGAAAATCTAAGGCACAGGGATGTTTTTCTGGTGCTTACACAGGGGGTGGCTTTGAAGCCAGATTTTACTAACTCTGAATCCAACTGTCAGATGAGGAAACTGAGGCATAGAGAGAGGCCTAAGGTCCCAGAGTTAATAAATAGCAGAGCTGAGGGAGATAAACCAAGTTCTTAGGCTTCAAAAGCCAGCATTGTTTCCCCAGCACCTGACTGCCATCCTGTGACCCCGTAGAGAGATCTTTGAGTCTGATTCCCACTGGGTGAATGTCGAGTTTGCAGTTGGTGGAAATGTCAACAGCATCAGTACATCCAATGCACACCCCTCCCCACCCCCATCTCCAGGAGCCGTGTTTGCTCAGGGAGACAGGCCTGTCTCTTGCGGGCACTCACTCGCTTGATGCCAAATAGACACGGCTGCATCCGAGAGGCTCACGGCTTCCTCGGGAGGAAATTAAAAAAGAGATTGGTTTTGAACATAATCAGAAGTAATACAAAAGGGCCTGACCTTTTGTTCCCAAGTAGTTATAGGAGTGACATTTGCTAAAAACAAAACTCGAGTCTTTGCTTTAACTGCTCTCCACTCCGTCTCCAAATGAAGCAAGCCTACTCTCACCCCTTTAATTTGGGCCATCAATCCTTTTAGGTTATTAAAGGCAACCATTATTATTATTAGGTGACCTTTTGGAAGTGACATGGTGCAGTAAAGAAGAAAACTCAAGAAAGCCAAGAGAATGGTGGATCCAAAGGCAGAACCTTGGAGTCCTGCTTAAAAGCCTCCTGCCATTTCCAAGGTGGAGTCTTTGAGCAAATCTCTGTAAGGGTTTTGGATTAGATGATCTCTCATTATTAATTATTTCCTTTCACTTCTGAAATTATATGCACTAGGATTGCTTTCATCCATGCAATTCTATGTCCTAAAGACCTTCTTAATTCTGAGACCCTGTGTTCTAAGGCCCTCTCACTTCTAACATCCTGTGTTCTAAGAGCCTTTCCAACTCTGACCTTCTGTGTTCTAAGGGTCTTCCCAGTTCTGACATTCTGTGTTCTAAGGGCTCTCCCAGCTCTGACATTCCCTGTTCTAAGGGCCCTCCCAGCTCTGACATTTTGTGTTCTAAGGTCCCTCCCAGCTCTGACATTCCATGTTCTAAGGATACATAGTAGTCCCTTAATAAAGACTTGTTAACATATGTTTAATTGCTCCCTGGTTACCACTTGGTGAAGGAGGAAGAACAGGGGAAATTCAGAGTGCAAGGAAGGATAATTTCCATCTGTCTCATGATCTTTTTTTATTTTTCTCCAAAACACTTCATCATGAATATCTATGAGAATGGCTGCTTTCTGTCCCTGGGAACCGATTTTAAAAGCAGTCATTAGGGATGATAAATTATTTTTAAAGGAGTAAAAGCAGGAGCATCTTCTACATATTTTCATGGGCGCTCCAGTTCTAGAAACTGCCCCTCCAGGTCTATGGCCCAGCTCCAGGTTCCAATATTATAGCCCCCAGGTACATTGTTAAAAGGCTGAAAAACTGCCCTGACCAAAAATGGGGGGGGAGCCTCCTAACTTCCAGCCCATTGACTTAATCAGATCAAATAAATGTCAGGAAAACAAAATTTCCATTGAAGTGGGGATGACCTGTACGGACAAATTAACCAATTGGTCAAACCTCAACAGAAAGCCCATTATTTAAAAAAAAAAAGATATAGTCTCTTTGGAGAGATTGCTCATTCTGCTTTTTCTAAAAATATATATATATATATACCAGGGTGTACCAAAAGCATTAGTTCAGCTTTAAGCTATTTCAGATTAAATGCTGTTTTTCAGTTGTGTCTGATTCTTCATGACCTCATTTGGGGTTTTCTTGGCAGAGATACTGGCGGGGTTTGCCATTTCTTTCTCCAAAATATTATGAGGATTATTCAAATTTTAGCACCCTGGACAAACACATCTCCCCACCCCACTCCGTGCATGTGTGTGTGTGAGAGAGAGACAGAGACAGAGACAGAGAGAGACAGAGACAGAGAGACAGGGACAGAGACAGAGAGAGATGGAGAGACAAAAGAGAGAGACAGAGAGAAAAGAGAGAGACAGAGAGAAAGAGAAACATGGGCTCAGAAGTATACATTTCTTTCAAAGTTTCATATTGGACCTAAACAAATACCAGTTGGCATGAAGGAAAATGTGGAGAAAAAAAATCACACTAAACTCTTCTCAGCAGAGAAATTGGGAGGTGGGGTGGATCAGCTAGCTACAGGAGCAGAATGTCACACCTACTCGTAGGCAGGGCCATTGTCTCAACTGTTTTTGTGTGGCTATTTTTCTTTGCTACAAAGGAGGGATGAATTCAGGAGTAGAGAGTCACAGTGAGGATGACACAGTCACATATCCAGAAATGGCTTGGACCTATTAAAAATAAAAAGCATCAATAGAACAAAAACAAAAACCAAAAAAAAAGTCATATTGAAGTTGTGAGTTCCTGGAATGTGTATGTCTTGGACAGAACCTATCAAAATGTCTCAATAAGCAGAGAAGGTGCGAGATGAGGGCAATAACAATTCCCCCAATCTCTTCCCTGGTCAGACCACATTTGGAATATCATGTTCAGCATTTTTCCCCCAATATATGTTTATTTGTTTCACTAAATAGTTCTCAGTTAATATAAAAAAACTTACATTCATTGTTTAAAATTTTGAGTTCCAAATTCTCTCCCTCCTTCTTACGTGAGGTGGTAAACCATTATAGGTCATACATGTGAAGTCCTGCAAAACCTAATATATTAGCCATCCTGTAAAATAAAACACAGACTACCCCCATACTTGCAAAAAATAAAATAAAAATAGAGAAAATTTTAAAAGTATACCTTGACCTGCATTCAGACTCCATCAGTTCTTTCTCTGGAGGTGGATAGTATTTTTCCTCATAAATCCTTTGGAATTGTCTTAGATCATCGTATTAATCAAATTAACTAAATAATTCACAGTTGATCATCACACAATATTGTTATTACTGAGTAGTGTTCTCCCGGTTCTGCTTATTTCACTTTGCATCAGTTCATAAAAGTCTTCCCAGGTTTTTTCTGAAACCATCCTGCTCATCATTTCTTATAGAACAACAGTATTCCATCACAATCATGTATCATTATTTGTTTAGCCATTTCCCGATTGATGGACATCCACTCAATTTCCAATTCTTTGCCATTACAAAAAGCGTTGCTATAAATATTTTTGTACATATAGGTCCTTTTCCTTTTCCTTTAATCTCTTTGGGATAGCATTATAGATATTATCTCATTGTTATCATTCTCTTTAACAAAATTATTTGTTGTTTCTATTTATTGTTCTTTGATCCACTCATTCTCTAGGATTAGATTATTTTCTAATTAATTTTTATCTGTGTTTCTATGACCCTTTATTGAATATAATTTTTATAGAATTATGGTCATAAAAGGATGTGTTTAATATTTGTTCTTTTCTGCATTTGGTTGTGAGGTTTGGATACCCTAACACATGGTAAATTTTTGTGAAAGTGCCGGGTACACTTGAGAAAAAGATCTACTCCTGTCTATTCCCATTCAATTTTCTCCAGAAATGTATTACATCTAACATTCCAAAAATTCTATTCCTCATTAAATTTTTTCTTGTTTGTTTTATAGTTAGATTGATACAGTTCTGAGAGGAGAAAGTTAAGGTCCCTCACTAATAGAGTTTTACTATTTCCTCCTATAACTCATTTAACTTTTCCTTTAAGAATTTGATCTTTCCTTTCTAATTCTAAGATTCGTTAAGTCTGTGGGGATCAAAAATGAAGAGAAATCTACAAATGACATACAAATGAAATGAAGTATTAAGGGCACGTAAGATGTTTTGTTGGGTAGGGGATGTCCCTAACCGTTGGAGGAAGGTGTCGTGGAAGAGAACGGTGTCCTTCCATTCCATGATCCAGTGGGATAATGCACGTGAAGTGTTTTGCAGACCTCAGAGCACCACATGAATTTCAGCTATCAGCATTGCTACTGTCATCATCATTAGTGTTAGAGTCAGCATTGTGGGCTGAGTGAATGTTGATCTGACCCAGGGTGTATTTCCATTGTCAAGACTGAAGAACAATAAGATTAAGCTGTCCTGTACTGTAATTAACCATCAAAACCTATCTGACTATCATGGCAACTCCAGCCCCATGTTATCAGAGGTCACTGGGAGCACAGCAGGGACAGTCAAAGAATTCCACGTTTTTGCCCTTTTTGTGGACCTTTCTATTATCTCTGTCTGTCTCCAAGTTCCTTGGGGAGCAGTTTACTTTTTACAAAGGCCAGGAAATTAGTCTGTGAGGAAATGAGGAAACATGTGATTATTAGGGGACCTGGATTGCCCTGGTGCCCCACACAACCCTCTCCAACAGAAACAATCACCAAATGATTGAGATGAGGGCTGAGTCAATGACTCCAGTCTGACTCATGCCTCAAAAATATTTCAGTCCTTTTCCTTTGGAGCCATCCTGACTCTATTTAGACTAAAAGAGTGGCAGTGGTGATTTAAGATGGGCAGCTCAATATCAAACTTCAATTTTCCAGGAGAAAGAAGATGAGCTTCCCTAGACTGGGGTCATCCATCATGCCCTACCTTTCAGCAAGAAAGTTCCACTGGCTAATTGTGTCCTAAACCTTCTGATAAACTTAAAGGCTGGATACCCAACATCTTTCTCAAATTCATCTTTTCCCTGGTACTATTCTACCTGCCTGGTATACCACCTGCAAAGAGTAGAGTCAGAGGATCTGGGTTCAAGTCACATTCTAACACTCACTACTTATATGACCGTGGGCAAATCAATTAACCTCTCTTTAGTTTGCTCATCTCTTAAAGAAGGAGTTGGGGCTAGATGGATTCTAAGTTCCCCTCCATAAAGATAACTACATTCTCTGGGCAAGTTTCTTTGCTTCTCTGGGCTTTGGTTCCTTTCTCTGTAAAATGAGGGGGTTGACCTGAATGGCGTCCCAGACCCCTTGTAGCTCTTCCTTCTCCCTTCCACCAATCTATATCCCTAACTTCCACCAACTCCTGTTTAAAACTGCAAGAAAGCCTTCTTTCTAAGAGAGCCTTTCCTCTAGAGGAAAGTAAAGTTAATTTTTCCAGGTCACACAGAGATTCAGTAACATAGCGAAGACTCCTGTCCACCAGTGTTTTCCACTACACCAATCTGATTTAAAAATCTTGTTTCTGTCTTCTTGGTTCCAAGTCCATTTCCTTTGGGCTCTAGACAATAAGCATTTATTAGGCACCTACCATTTGCCAGGTTCTAGGCTAAGTGCTGGGGATACAAAGAAAGTCAAAAATCAAACCGTCCCTGCTTTTAAGAAGTTCATAATCTAATGCAGGCAACATGTAGACAACTACTTACAAACAAGACAGATTCAGGATAAATTGAGGATAGTCTCCAGGGAGAGGTGCTAGCATTAAGGGGAGCTGGGAAAGGCTCCTTGCAGGATCTTAACAGAGTCATAAAGGAAGCCAGGAGGCAGAGATGATGAGGGAGACTGTTCCAGGCATGGAAGACAGCCCATGAAAGTGCAGAAAGTTAGGAGATGGAGTGTTTGATGCAAGGAAGAGCAAGGTTAGTGACAAAAGATTGTAGAGTTCATGGAAGGGAAGGAAGTGTAAAAAGGACGAGAAAGATAGGAAGTAGCCAAGTTCTAAATGCCTTTAAAAGGCACACATAGGGTTTTATATTGGATATGGAGGTAATTGGGAGCCACTAGAGGAAACTGAAAGGGGAAAAGGATGGTGGTAACTTAGTCAGACTTGCTCTTCAGGAAGATCAGTTTTAAAGAGAAAGCCAGCTTCATCCCATAGAATACCATATGTCAAGAGAACTCCCTAATAAGGTAAATCTGCCCCTGGTTATCTGGTTCCTAATATTTCCAACAGACCTAAGCAGGGGACAGACAGTGACTACCAATGGTCACCCCTGCAGAAGCTGTGGGGCTCATAAGTGTCACCACTATATTGTGAGAGATGGAAAGACTGAACAAGAAAAGACCCAAGACTGGAATGGAATGGACTCCATAAATCCTCTTTCTTGGTAAGAGGCACTCTAGTGTATTATAACAGTGCCATGCAAGCTGGCTTTGATAGGATGCTTCCAAACATGGCTTCTATCCTTCTATAATCACACAGAAATGCATTGGCCCACCACAGAGACTAGTTTGATTCACTGCTCTTCCTCTTCAAGTCTGGCCATATACTTTTAATTCTAAAAGGGAGGCTTGAAACAGTCTGGAGAGAAAAGCAGAGGACAGTATATTTTTAACGTGTTCAAACACCCTCTTCTCTTCAGTGTGTCCATTCATCTCCCTGTCCTTTCCCTTTGAGGAAAGTCGATGAGTCAGCAAACATTTACTAAGTGCCTACTTAGTAAATATAGTCAGGCACTGTACTAAGTATTGGGGATACAAAGAAAGGCAAAAACAATCCCTGCCCTCAAAGATCTCACAGTCCTTGTGAGTGACAATAAAACAGCTATGTCCATGCGTGATATATACAAGACAGACTGGAGACAATGTCCACAGGAAGGTGCTTGGTAGTATTCCACCATCAAAGGGGGAATTTGAACGCAGGTCCTCAGATGCCAAGGCTAACGCCTTGAGTGAGGGTGGGAAGGAAGACCAAGAAAGGCTTTGATTTGAGATTTGAAGGAAGCTGGGAAAGTTGAAAGGCAGAGACAAGGAGGAAGAGCATTCTAGGCATGAGGGACCGCCAGTGATGTTCTATTGTAAAGTAGATAGAGTTCTGAGTGCGAGGGATGACAATGAGTTCAGTGTTACTGAATCAAGGGAAGTAAGGTAAGAAGGGACCAGAATGTAAAGGGGCTTAAAAAGCTAAAAAGAGATGCCAGTGGAGTTTATTGAATGAGGCTGTGGTGACAGCCCTAAGAATTTTAGACTTAAGTGTCCAAGGACTCTGGCCTCTGTGACTTCAAGTAGCATTTTTTTGGGGGGGGGGTAATTTTATAATGGTACTTTGGGCTCTTAGGATTATAGCTCCAGAACTGGAAGGGTCTTTAGAGGTCCATATAATCCAACCTACCATTTTACAGATGAGGAAACTGAGGACCAATGAGTTTGAGTGACTTGTAAAAGCTCACACAAGTAATGTCCATCAAAGGTAGAATTTGAACCCAGGTCCTCCCATTCCAAGATTAAAGCACTTTCCACTCTACTTTGACTCCTTTCTTGAAAGGTATAATAGATAGAATAGATAAGCTTGGAGTTAGGAATATCTGAGTTCAAGTTCTGCCTCTGACATGCTATCTGCATGTCACTTAACCTCAGTGCCCCATGTAACTCTTTGAAACTATAGGTTGCTAATTTGCATTATTCCATACCACTTCCCCTACTGATGAAATCTCAGGTATGACCCCCCCCCCAAAAAAAAGACATCATCTAAACACTCGTTGAGAGTAGAGACTGTGCCTCCCTAAACAACTAACCCAGTACTCTGCACCCAATAGATACTTAGTAACCATATACTCTGTCTATTACCTATGATCCAACAGCCTCCTTACACAGGATTATAGGAACTAAGTGCAATCTTCAGGGTAGCCCCAAGCATTCACTCTCTCTTTGGCTTATATTGCCCTTGCCCAAACTATCCTGGAAAATAAATATAATAATATTATGTTATAATAACATATAATACAGTATGTAATAATATAATAAATTAATATAAATGTAATACAGATCATGTCTAAAACTCCAAAGACATAAATAAGAAACTTCACAAATCCCCCACAAGCACTCAAAATAACCATGTTTATATTGGGTATGGGACAGCCTTTATTCCACCACACAGAAAACACAGAAATATGTGAAGGATTCACAAAATCTGATAAATAATTAATGTAGTTCCCCTCCCTCAACAGCCACTCACATCTTACCCAAATTACTAAAGACCTCTAATGGAGTGTAGAGGAAAGGTAACTGGATCTGCAGTGGGAGAATGTGAGTTCGAGTCCCAGGTCTGTCGTCTACTACCTGTATTGCCACAGATAACACTCTCCCTTTCTAGGTCAGTTTCCTTGTCTATAAAATGAGAAGGTTGGACTACCGGGGCTGGGGAACCTTCGACCTTGAGGCCACATGTGGCCCTCTAGGGCCTCAAGTGTGGCCCTTTGACTGAATCTAAACTTCACAGAACAAATGCCCTTAATAAGAGGATGTTATTAAATGTCTAGTTTTTGTTTTTTTAAATTTATTTTTGTTTCTTTAGTGTCTAGTCACTAGACACTAAATAACCTCTAAGGTTCCTTCTAGCTCTAAGTTCAGGGTCCAGTGCCTCATAGCATACCACCCTGTGGTTTGGACTTCCCTCTGAAAAGAAGAAAATTTGTTTTATTTTCAAAATAGATTGTTACTGATATTTTTTGTTTTTATGGCATCTAGATTTGCCCCTGTATCCTTCCCCTTTCCCTTTCCCAGAGAGTCATCACTGACTACAGATTTTTATTTTTAAAAAAGAGAAAGAAGAAGAAAAAATCAACATATCAAAAACTGGTGTTATACTCACTGTTCCATACCCTGGGATCACACTGTGCTGGATTATATTTATTATTTATGGGGCTCTGTGAGCCCTTTATGTGTTTTCTATATAGTGAAAAGAAGTGAGGGAAGAGAGCTTCTCATATCTCTTCTCTGGAGCCAATCATGTTCTTTCTAATGGATCATTTTGTGACTGTTGTTCTTTCTACACATTTTGTTGAAGTTGTTATGTATATTTTGTTCTGGGATCCACTTATTTCCATCTGCATCAGTTCAAGCAAATCTTTCCAAGTTTCTCTGGTTTTATCCCATTTGCTATTTCCTGCAGCTTAATAATGTCCCAATACATTGGTGCACCACAATGTATTTACCCATTCCACAAAGAGAAACAAACTCAAGACTTTTGGAGAAGCAGCCCCTCAATATTCCAGCAAGTCCCACTTTATCCCCAGATTCCCATACAAGCACCCAGATTTGTGCTTGTAATCCTGTTCAAGGAAACATTCCTATGGTTGCTAAACAAAATAAAGGGAAAGGCATAAAAAATGGCCCCCTATCTGTAATGAAAACTTCCTTTAATAGATTAGCACAGTGATCTGAACCCACCTCCTACAACCTCTTACGTCAATGAAATCATCCATGAAGCCCAAGTCCTGTCCTCTCATGGTACACAAAGGCATGCTCATACCCTATATAGGAAAATCAGCCAGCGGTTCTGAACACCCTGTAAGGCCCTCAAGTTTATAGGATCATAGATTTCAGACTGAAAAGGACCTTAGACATCACCTTGTTCAACCCCCTCATTTAACAAATAAGGAAAACAAGGCCCAAAGAGGTTAAATCATGTGCCCAAGGTTGCACAAGTGGTAAATTACTGAAGGCAGGATTTGAACACATATCTTTGCCAAGAAAACCCAAAATGAGGTCCCAAAGAGTTGGAAACAACTCAAAAAACAATGGAACAAGAACACAGTAGCTGTAACCAGGCCCTTCCCATCAATGGGCACAGCTTACTCCCGTTCCCTTTTTGTAGGTGATTGAATTACACCCAAGATAGGCAGCCGGAGTGAGAGAGGGCCCGTGATTAGCGCACTGGGGGAGTCAGCCTTGGCTAGCAACCTGCATGTCAGGCAGGATGCAGCCCCGTTCATTTCTGCTGACATTTAATTATATTTTTTTCTCATCACTTGTCATCGCCAGCTTCTTGACAGGACACGGAATTATTTTTGAAGCCAATCATCCCATTGCGGGTGCCTTCCTCGTTTGGCACTCTCTAGCTGAATGGCTCTCAGGGAAAACAGGCCCAGTTTAGGGGAGACCCTGGGAGAGAATGGAGGCACCCAGTGACATGTCATTTACCAACTGCTTCCATCTTATTGACTTTCATTAAAAGAATATGAGACTTTATTGACAAAGCTGTCCGTTATCAGGAGACTTGACAAATGTTAACCAATTTGTAAACATGCAACCTCCCACAGATAGACAGTGGCTTAGAGCTTCGTAGGGCTGGGAGACAGAAGGCCTAAATTCTAACCACAGACCTATGACTACCTAATACCTTTTATGCCTATGGGCCTCAATTGCCTTCATCTTAAAAATGGGAAGTGGGGAGGAGGAAAGAGGAAGAAGAGATAATTAATAATTAAAAATCTTAGATTTGGAAGTTTCCTTGGACTTAGAAGAGATTTCGTTCAACAGTTCAATTCAGGAAGCACCTACTATGTGCCAAGCATTATGTTAGGTGCTAGAGATAATACAAAGAAAATAGAAAAAATGATTCTAGCCTCAAAAAATTACTAAGGAGATGTAATGTGAACACAGTTAAGTAAATACAAGTTGCGTAAAATAAAATGAGAAAGTGGGAAAAAGACTCAGTAAAAGGTGAGAGGGTAGAAAAGGCCACTTGTAGGAGGTGGCATTTGAGCTAAACCCTGAAGGAAGATAGTGGAGGTGGGGGATTGGAGGTCAAGAGGTAGAGGTGAAGAAAGAATTCCAAATATGAGACTGGGCAGCAGGAGATGGAGAGGTATGGAAAGAGGACAGTGAGCTAGCTTAGCCGAAATGGAGTGTGTCAGGGGAGGCATCATGTCAAAATCAGTATGGAAAGATAGTTTGGAACCAGATTGAGAAGGACTTCAGGTGCCAGAGGAGTTTGCATTTTGTCTTAGAGATAATAGGGAGTCACAGAATATCTTGAGTGGAAGAGTGACGAGGTCAGACCTGTGTTTTATCATGGTGGAATGAAAAGGGAAAAGGAAACAGTCCCTACCCTCAAGGAGATTCTATTCTCTGTTCTCACCACTGCAGGGGAAAACTAAGAGGAAGCATTATGATGTACTCTAAAGGACCTTGGATTTGTAGTCAGAGGACCTGAGTTCAAATCCCAGCTCTGCTAGTCATGATCCTTGTGATAAGTAACTCACTTTACTATTGGGCATCCTTATTTCTTCTTGTGTAAAGTTGTGCCTTGCTCCTATTACTGAATTCAATTAAAATTTAATTGAATTCAATCAAAGGGTTATTACTTGGTGCTTCTGACTGAACTTATTCATTCTCTGTTAATCAGTTCAGGCCATACTTTGAGAGCTCCTTGTGTGGCCACATCTTCCCTAGCTTAGACTGAGAAGAATCTTTTCATGCAGGTGGTCCTTCCCAGTGAACCTTGTTGCCACAGCCAGCCCAAAGACCAAAGAAACTGGCCCTTCCATCTGATGTGTTTCAAGTGACAATGTCTCCCAAGGCCAGCCCAACCCTCCCTTCCCTCCATGCCACCATGTTGAGGTTCAATACCCTTGCCACTAATATCATACCCAGTTCGTCTATCTGGTTGTACTAGGAAAGAAGGGGAGAAAAGTCTAAGAAAAGTATTCCAGCTTCTGAGGATGGTGTTTTGTTGTTGTTGTGTTGTTTTGTTTTGTTTTGCTTTGTTTTAATGTTGAGAATTCTCTATCAGCTGCACTTTGGTCCCTACTAGAAGGGTCTATTTTTTTTTTTGTTCTCTCTAAGAGACAACTCCAACCTTAACCTCACAGCCTTGTTTCCCCTGAGGCACTGGAAAGTGTGGGAATTGAAACAGTGGAATTTTTCCATTTCTCCCCACCCCCGTATCTGATGTGAAGAGTCAATTCTATCCAAACTCTAGGACTGAACAGGGCTTAGTGGTATGTTTATTTCTTTCCTCACAGTAATTAGCACTTCAAGACTTTCTATTGTAGTATTTATGTGTTTATGCGACAGAGTTAATTGTTTCCAAATGTACCAGCAACTCTAACTATAAATCAACCTAGAAATGTTGAATTCCATTAAGAGAAAAAACTCATAAGTTCATTTGACAGACACATCCACAGATGATAATGGTGAAGTCAAGGAAGAATGAAACAGCAGTATTTCAATCAATAAACAAACATTTACTAAGAACCTACTATGTGCCAGGCAATGTGCTAAGCACTGGGGAGATACCGAAAGAGGCAAAGAGGAAGTAAGGATGCCCAATAGTAAAGTGAGCGACTTATCACACAGGTCTTGACTGGCAGAGCTGGGATTTGAACTCAGGTCCTCTGCCTTCAAGGAGCTAACAGCATAATGCAGGGGTGGGGAACCTGTGGTCTCAAGGCCACAAATGACCCTCTAAGTCTTTGATTATTCAGCCAAAGGGCTGCACTTGAGGACCCCTACAGGGGTTTTGAGGTCACAAGTTCTCCACCCCTGATCTAATGGATTGTAATCAAATAGCATTGGAGAGCAATCAAATGTATGACCCAGAGCCCAATCACTTGACCTCTTTACCTCAATTTCCTCACCTGTAAAAATGGGAATGATATAAATACTATCCTATAGTAGCTTGTTCATAAGGTTTTGGTGAGATGCCCATAAGATAATATATATATAAATCACTTTGTAAACCTTCAAAAGCAACATAGGGGTCAGCTATGATTATTTTCATTCAGACGTCTACTGACTATGTGCATAGCACGTAAGACGTCATCAAGCACCTAGGATTAGGTGATCACAGACTTGGAGCTGGAAGGGACCTTTCAGGCCATTGAGTCCAAACTGCATGTTTTAGTTTTCCCTGGGCCCTCTTTTTTTGAAAAATCAATTGATAAATAAATGTTTGTTAAGAGCCTACTATGTGCCAAGCACTCTGTTAAGCACTAGAAGGGTCTAGATCAGCCATCTTTGATTCTCCAACACCACCATGCTGCTCTCTCCCCCACAAAGCCCCACTTTTCTCCTCTTCTTATATGTGCCATCTTCACGCAATTAGAATGTGAACTTCTCGTAGGCAGAGACTGTCTTCTTACTTGTATTCTCTTTGTATCTCTGGTGCTTAGCACACAGTAAGGGCCTAATAAATGTTTGTTGACTGACTGTTAATAGGACTGAATGTTGGAAGGAAGAGGTCCAGCATAAGGACAGGTCCTCCACAGAGGACACATGGAAAGAAGCAGACAAGGATTGTGTGATATGGAGGACATAGATGGGGCGTGATCTGTCTGGGAGGAGGAAATGTTCACCCTGATGAGATTAGGGGTCTATTGTGTGGCTATGAAGTCAAGATAGACAGGGGTCCTGTTCCAGCTCTTCACTTGCTAACTCTGGGACCTTAGGCAAGTCACTTACCTTCCATGGATCTCAGTTTCTCCATCTGCAAAATTAGTGAGTTGTACTAGATGACTTCTGAGGTCCCTTCTAGCTTTAGAATCACTAATTCCCAATGGTTTATACATCATCATTATCACCACCATCACCACCATCATCACCACCATTATCATCATCACAGCATATAGAGCCTACTATGTGCCATACACTGTGAAATTGCCTTACAGATATGATCTCATTTAATCCTCACAATAATCCTGAGAGGTAGGTGTTATTGCCATCCCTTTACAGTTGAGGAGACTGAGGCAGACAGAGGTTAAGTGACTTTCCCAGGGTCATACAGCTAGGTCATATCTGAGACTGAACTTGAACTCAGATCTTCCTGACTCCAGTACTATGTGCACTGTGGCGCCACCTAGCTGCTAATGCACGTTCGATTAAATCTTAGTGTATAAACAGTACTTTTTATTGGAGAGATTAACAACTAAGGAGATAATAAGGAGTTCAGCACGGGGCAGTGGTCATTACAGCGTAAGTTACTTGAGGGCAGGGACTGTCTTTTGCCTCTTTTTGCATCCCTGGCACTTAGCATACTGCCTGGCATAAATTAATGACTGAATGAGGACCTGGGTTCAAGTGTTGCCCATAACACATTTATTGTACCACTTATACTCTCTGTGCCACTAGGCATTCTCCAAGGCTGCTGAACAGGCGCTGACGTGCATAGGCAGAAGTTCTTCATCCTGAGATCCAGACACTGATGAAATCACAGATACAGCCTTAAAAAAATAAAAAAAGAAAAAGGCAGGGTAGCCAGGAAGTTTCCTATTTTCTGAGTTATCAGGAAAAAATTCAATTCAGCCAACATTTATTAAGCGCCTAATGTCTTAGAACACTGTGTTAGGTGCTGGAGTTACAGAGATTGATTAAGACATGTGCCCTGCCTGTACAAATCTAATAGACAGGCTTTAATAAGGAGATACAAGATAACAATAATTAGCATTTATACACACATATATGTATATCGCATTGGATCTGTGTATATATATATATATATATATATATATATACGTGTGCATATATGTGTGTATATGTATATGTGTATGTATATATATACATGTATGCGATATTTATATATTTGTGTGTGTGTGTATATATATATACATGATTTGAGCCTCACAATAACCCCATAAGCTATATGCTGTTATTATCCACACTTTACATATGAGGGAACAGAGGCAGGGAAGTTAGGTGTCTTGTCCAGCATTACACAGTCAATATATGAGGGAGGATTCATACTCAGGTCTTCCTTACTCCAACACCATAATGTTAAACTGATACTTGGAAGATACTTGGAAGAGATACGTGGAGATACTTAGAAGGGGCATAAGAGGGGTCCAGATAAAGCATGCTAGGAGGTCTAAGGAACAATTATTCCTGAAGGGAGCTAGTGTCTAGTATCCTAGAAGGCTTCAGGGAGGAGAGAGGATGAAAGTAGGGACTTGAAGGAAGGATGGGGATTTGAGGCAGGTTTAGGTAGGTGGGGATAGAGATAGGCAAATGCTTTTAATTAATACTAACGAAATAAAAGTCAGTAAATTAAATAATTAATGTTAATTAATATTAAAGATTGCTTCCTCTGCCCCTTTCACTGCTCAAATTCCTACTCATTGTTTAAGACGCAATTTAAATGCCATCTCTACCAAGAAGCTTTCTCTGATTCCCCAGTACTAACAGACCCCTTTAAACTTCACACAGCACTTCATCTTGATGTTGTCTACTGCACTGATCACATAATCCTATGTATTATACTTGAATAAATGAACGAATAAAAAAGTATTTATTTAGTGTATAGGATGTGCCAAACACTGGGATCCGAATACAAAAGCAAGACTATTGCTTACATTCTGACAGGGGAGATATCACACATAGGGGCTGCTATGCATTTATATTTAGGACCATACTGATTGTAAACACTCTGGGGACAGGGATTACATTTTATCTGAACTTCATTGTAAACTCTCTTGTATTTTATCTAAACTTCACATTCCTCCCCTTCCATCTCCCTCCCTCCCCAATACAACAAGCATTTGTTAAAAGTACCAACAATGCAGGAGACATTTTTAAAAGCACCTGCTCTGTGCCAGGAACTATGCCAAATTCTGAGAATACAAAGACAGTAAAACAGCCTGGCCCTAAAGGGGCATGGATTATACCAGAGGATAAAACATGGCAACAGATAATTACATACCTATTAATATAAGAAGAGAATGCAATCATCTCAGAAGATCAGGAAGAGCTTGCTATGGGAGCAGACTGAAGTGTAGACGAAACTAGGGAGTAGTGTAAGGGGCAGAGGGGAGGGAGGAGACCATTCTAGAGACGGCAAGGAGTGGGCCTGTATGGAGCTATCTATAACCCCACTGCCAAAATCTCCATTTTCCTTCCCTTTTCTAGAAATTATTAGGGTACTTTGAACAGGATGGAAACATGAACTGCCTTCAAAAAAAACCATAATAGCCACAAGAAGAGCTGAAAAGAACTATTAAATAATCATTCTCAGAGACTAACCCAGAGAGAGCTCTGGATACAGAAAGTACTTACTAAGGGTTGCTTTCTTTGTTAGATGAGTGAATGAATGAATGAATGAATGAATGGATGGATGGATGGATGGATGAATGAATGAAATACAGGAATTATGAATGAATTTTAGTGGTAGAATCAAAGAACCATCAATTTAGAACTAGAAGGTTCCTCCAAGGCCATTTAATCCAACCTTCTCATTTTACAGATGAGGTAACTAAGACCTATAAGTAGTTAAGTGATTTGCTCAAGGATATATAGATAAAACATGACAGATCTAAGATTTAAATCCAGGTTTATTACTATAAATCCTATGCTTTTCCATTATATCAATTAGTATTAAAACATATTTTTATAAGATCATACATGCAAGATGAACTCCTCTACTTTATAAGAGACTACGTCATAACCATATAGATATTCAGTCAGAAAGAACAATTAGCAAATTTTCAATTATCTTTCGGGCTTAGCCTTTGACACCAAAAGTTATTCTATTTAAGTCCTGATAAGAGTTCTTAGCATAGGAAATCTCTGATGCTTGCTGTTCTTCTAGGAAGAAAAAAAAAGGTAAAAGTAGGAAAATCTAATATACTTATGAAATCTAAACTTAGTTTCATTTACTGATGGCCACTCACTTGAGGAAGGCCCAAGATGTTCACTAATCCAACAGGGAGCTTGCTTGTTTGAAGTGTAAACAGAGTATAATTTATTAATTTACTAATTATTCTTCCCTGTTGAGAAGCAGCCCTATTACCCACAATAAGCCTTTAAGCGGGACATTACCATTCTTCAGGGTTTATTAGGCCCTGCAATGTACTCTATAAACGTTTTATGGAAGCATTATCTATCTATTGAAGATCTATTGAAGATTCTATTTACTGGTGAGTTAAGAGAACAGTACAATTGGGCATCTACCCTAATGCCTGCTAAGGGAAGTTTCTTAGCCTATAAAGTTAATTACTTTCTCTAGTCATAAAAACAGGGTTAATATGACAGAAAATCTAAGGCCAAACTGTTATCTCAAATTCCTACAACCATTGGCATCTTGGGCATGGAAACCCAACCCAGGACATTGCTCTCCTAGGCCAGGTGGTCATAGCGAGTGAACTATCCAGAGAAACACATTCCAGGTCAATTCTCCTGGGATTTTTGAAGTGTCTATCAGGTTAATAGGAACATAGCTTTAGATCTAAAAGGGACCTTATAAGATCATATAGAGTTATAGGGCTGGAAGGGCCCTCAGAGGCTATCTGGACCAAACTCATAATTTTACAGGTGAGAAAACAAAGAGATGTTAAATGACTTGACTAGGGTCACACAGCATCTCTCCCCACCCCACACCCCACCCTAGCTAGCCAAAGTCTGAGATCATGTTAGCAGCCTGTGAGCTTGATAAAATAGGTTTTAAATTTTAAAATTCTCCAACTCTGAGTCTCAGTTTGAGCCTGTCACATTAAAACAGGCCTTTGAGAGACTCTAGTTATTAAAAGACTTCCACCTCCCTTACTCCTATAGTATACTCCCTTACTCAGTAAAGTATGGCCTGAGCAGACAAAGGTATGGAACAACTGAAAGAGTCCCTTTCTCAACAGAAATGATACAAAGTGAAGGGGTCTGAGTTCATCAGTTCAGTTCTACCAGCATTTCCAGAAGACACGGTTGTTGTTTGGTGAAGTCTAACTCTTCATGACCCTGTTTGAGGTTTTTCTTGGCAGAGATATTGAGGTGGTTCACCATTTCCTTTTCCAGTTCATTTTGCAGATGAGGAAACTGAGGCAAACAGGGTGAAGTGACTTGCCCAGGGTCACACAGCTAGTAAGTGTCTGAAGTTGGATTTGAACTCAGGTCTTCCTGATTCCAAGCCCAGTACTCTATCCACTGTGCCATCGGAAGACCTACTATGTGCAGAGTTCTAGGCACTGATAGGAGTGTGTTAGTATTGGTGTTATCGGTGGTGACAGAGGGTTATGGCAATGACAATGATAACAGAAATGATTATGGCTGCCATGATAGAAAGGATGAGCTGGTGAAGGTGGTGATTAGAAGGCAGGAGGTGGAGACGGAGTATCCTCCAATTTTTGTGTAACCTTTATCCAAGGACGTGCCTATCTGTGGCCTCATGGTTAATACAGCATGTAGAAGATGAAAGATTGTCCACCAAGCGCAAAGTTAAGAGAGCCTGAGTTCTCAGAGCAGTATTTGTAGAGTCCAGAAGTTGGAAGGGACCTGGGATGCCTTATAAAGCAATCCCTAGATGAAGCTTGTATTTTACAAATAGGTCAACCAAGGCCTAGGGAGGTTAAGTGACTTGCCCATGGTCACACAACTGGTGAAGCATCAGAGGCAGAATTTGAACCCAGGCCTTCTGGTTCTTCCCAATTCATAGGTATCTCTGATTGTGGGAAATTCTTCCTTATTTTGATTCTTCCCATTGATCCTACTTCTGACCTCTGGGGACAAACAAAATTAATGTAGATCCTTCTTGCATCTGCTAAAGCTTTGAAGAGCAGTCATGACCCTTAAGACAAGCAGCATGGTACCATGATTGGTCAGGAAGACCTGGGCTCCACTCCCACGTCGGACAATCACTCTGTGTAAGTCACTTAGCCCTGCTACATCTCAGTTCCTTCATCTGTCAAAGGAGAGGGGACTTCTAACACACTTTCTAGCCTGAGATTCATGACCCTGTGCTCTCTTTGCAAAAGATGTGTGTTTCCTTCATACTTCTCATTGGTTTAACCAAACTCTATATACTGCCCGCTCTACTAGGTCCTATGGGGGAAAAGAATGAGACAAGACAGCTTCCTCCCTCCATGGAATGTTTGGTCCATGTGCTTAGCGGAGGGCCTGCCAGCACAGTAGGCACTTAAGAAAACGTATTGAATTCAATTAAAAGTTGAGAGAGAAGTTTAACTCAGGGAACATTATCTAATCATTATGAGATGTCCCAAGACATGTTCTGATGTGGGGTATAATTCTCATAATGCTAGTAGGAGACTTAGAATAGCCCAGTAGATGGAGAGCTGAACCGGAAACCAGGAAAGACCCAAGTTTGAATTCTGATGCTGCCCTTCCCTAGCAGTGTGACCATGGATAAGCATTGCCTTTCTGAACTTCTTTCCTCTTATCTGTAAAGGGGGAGAATAATTGCTATCACGCCTCCCTCTCAGGATGGTCATGAAGCTCAGATGAGATCACATACACAGAGAGATTTGAAAACCTTGGCAGCAATTTTTAATTTATATTTCTATAGCTTCTTACCAATTATAAAGAACTTGTAGTGCCTGGAGTCAGGAAGACATCCTCCAGAGTTGAAATCTGGTCTCAGACAATAGCTGTGTGACCCTGGGCAAGTCACTTAACCCTGTTTGCCTCAGTTTCCTTATCTATAAAGTGAGCTGGAGAAGGAAATGGCAAACCACTCTAGTATCTCTGCCAAGAAAACCCCAAATGAGTTCACAGAGAGTCAGACAGAACTGAACAACAACGAAATATGTCTTACAACTACATAATTATTTGCCTGTTGTCTCCCCAGTTAGACTACAGTCTCACTCAGGGCAGTGACTGTGTTTTTGCCCCTGGTACCCCATCACTCAGCATAGTACCTGGTATGGAGTAGGCCTTGATAAATGCTTGTTGATTGACTGAATGATAAGGGCCGAGCAGAACCAGACCAATCCCTCACCTAGCTCTTCTTTGCCCAGCTGGGGTGATTTACAAGATCAGCTCTAGCGTCTGAAGGTTCTCCAGGAAAGAGACCCTTCTGCCTCCCCTACCCCCAGCCCTGGCCTGCCATCTCCCTTTTATCTATTACTCCATGACCCAGCCCAGGAAGATGACATAGTGTTTCATTACCTCTTAAAGACCTGGGGATGTTGTTGTTGACTGAAAAAGGAATCCATTTCCAAATATCAGAGTAATGGGAGCAGTTATAGAAATTGCAGAGAAATTAAATTAGGGGAACACACAAACAAACTTGGCATTTATCTCCCTTTTGTGTGCCTGCAAATCGGGATAATTATGTGCATCCTCCAAGCAGATGGCAGATCCCGGGCCCTGACTGCAGTGGGGGCTGGGCTGCTGTTTCTAGTGGGGGGGGGGGGGGGGGAGTTTGTGCCCTTATATCTCTCCTGGAAGCAGAAGAGTGACAAGGAAAGAAACAGTTTGTTATTCTTCGGTGCTGAGGTCGGTTGGGAGATGCTGAGATTCCATAGGGCCTCAGCTGTGTGCTTCTTGCCTCCTAGGTTCCTGTGAGCATGGGTGCTGAGTGAATGCAGAGGGAGCTGAGATGGTCTTATGGGATGCCCTTTGGGTAGTGTAGATCATTCCAGCCACGTGGGGGTTTTAGGGTTTATAGTCTTGCTTCAGGCCTATGTGTAATTAGACAAAGGGGAAGGGTGGAAGTGTTTAAGGGAGGAGTTTCTCTATCAGCTGAACTCCTCTTCCTCCTCCTCCTCCTTCTCCTCTATGGTCCTCCAAGCTACCATCTGTGAAATGGGGAATCAGAGAGAGGAGGAGATGGAAGTAATGGCCTTTGAGGGCCCTCCCAGCTTTGACAGCCTAGGTTCTAGGAGCTATCTGGCTCTAACATTCTGTTCTCCGAGGACTCTTCCAGCCCTGACATTCCATGTTCTAAGGGCCCTTCCATTCCAATATTCTGTGTTCTAAGGGCCCTCTCAGCTCTGACACCCTGAGTGCTAAGGGCCCTCTCAGCTCTGACCTCTGAGTGCTAAGGGCCCTCCCAGCTCTGACATCCTGAGTTCTAAGGGCCCTCCCAGCTCTGACACTCTGAGTTCTAAGGGCCCTCCCAGCTCTGACATCCTGTGTTCTAAGGGCCCTCCCAGCTCTGACATCCTGTGTTCTAAGGGTCCTCCCAGGTCTCAGGCCCTTTCCACCTCTGGTATTCTTTGGAATCACAGAATCTCAGACTTCGAAGGGACCTCAGTACTATCTAGGCACAGGCTGCAAGGTGGCATAATAGCTAGAACACTGGGCCTAGAATTAGGAAGGCCTGAGTTCAAATCCAGTCTCACTTAATAGCTGTGTTACCCTGGTCAAGTCACTTACTTTCTTTGGGCTTCATTTTGGTCATCTGTAAAAGAAGGGGCCTGGACTTAGTGGTAGATAGCTAAGGCCCCTTCCAGCTCTATGACCTTACAAGCCTTGGCTTCCCTTCCTCAGGGGTGGTAGCCCCCTGTCTCAGCTGCCTTCTATTTATGAAGCACCCAAGCACCACCAAACTCCCATCATAACCGTTAAATCCAGGCTCTGCCTCAGAAGTTTCCACCACAGGCCTTCAAACTTCACAGTAGGGGCTTCTGGGGTATAAAAAGGCTGTAATTATGAAAATCATGTACAGAGAAGAACTTGGCCTCTCATTCAAGGTGTCCTAATGACTCTTTAACAATGGGCTGGGAAGATAATAGGCTTATGGGGATGGCTTGGCCTGTCAAAGGCAGCCAGGGAAGGATTCTGACGCCTGCTCAGAGACACATCCACAGATAACCTCAGTGTTCTTGCTCAGACACAGCTGCTTCATTGAAAAAAATAAGAAAAAAAATGGCTGAATTTGCCAAGCTGTCTCTAGGCCAGCTGAAGGTTGGGAACCGAACTTCAGGGACCCTGTCCCCCAATACTGGCAGGCAGGGATAGACCAATAATAGAAACGAACAATATTCCCATGCTTTAAATCTTTCAAAACTATCTTCTTTGGGCCTTGAGAAAACCCTGTGGATCCTATATGACAGCTACTATCATTCCCACTTTAAGAGAAAAAAAAAACCTGAGGATTACAAGAGTAAAGTGATTGCCTAAGATCACACAGCTACTGAGTGTCAAAAGAGGGATTCGAACCCAGATTCTTCCCCACTCTGGCCTTCTATCTATACCACAACACATGATCTCTCCAGTTTGGCTTGCCCTCCCCCTGCTCCTGCCAACAAGTTGGTGGAATCTGCACCATTTTTATTTTTGGATCAGGGCTGTGATCAGATCAGAGTAAAAAACTCCCAGCCAGGAAACTTCCTCTAGCAAGGCAGATGAGAGTCCTCAGAGAGTTGTCAGGACACAGGGGTCAAAACCTCCCCCCGCGTGGGCATCTTCTGGGCAGCACTCAGTGTGGTCCAAAAAAGAGGAAATCGTCACTGGGAAAGATGTAACAAAGGAAAGAGAAAAGCAATTGAACACAGATTCTGTTAATACGTGGTTTTCTAAGTCAATTTGCAGCTTGCAGGAATTCTTAAGTAGGGTCTTCTTGTCTCCAGGACTGGCTTTCTGTCTATTCTATGATGATTCTCATTACTTCTTATTCTTTATGGAAGGAAAAGTCTATACTTTATCCCTTCCTCCCTTCCTTCCTTCCTCCCTTCCTCACTTTTTCTTCCTTCTTTCCTTCCTTCCTTCTGAGTAGCATCTTCAGACTTACCTCTATAGACATTAGTTTTATAGCTTAGCGTCCTCTTTCATAGTAGGTGATTAATAACTAACTGCTGGTTGAATTGAGTAGAATTCAGTGGACTTGCATGGCTCCCACATCTCCAGGCCCCTCTTCTCTATGACCAGTACAAGCTTTTCTGCCTTTACCAGGAATGGGTGAGGAAGCTAGCAGCTCCTCAACGCCTCCTGCCTGTGGCCCCAAGCCCTCTGTTAGTACAAGGCACTGTATCTATGGTTCAACATCTCTGGAGTCTGTTAGTCAGTCAATAAGTATCTATTATATTCTTACTGTATGCCAACCCTGTTAGTACTTTTTATTCCCAAAATTATGCTGCATTTCCTTATCTGCACCCATGCTATGGCATGTTATCTCCCTGGGATATAAGCTCTTTGAGTACAGGGAATATTTTATTATAAACATTTAAATATTTTATATTTTAAATTAAAAATACTTACTATAAACAGCATGGTGTTTTCATTGCACAGAATAGGTGCTTAATGGTTAAGTGCTGGATTGTCAAATGATGGGGTTTGACGGGATGGTCTGGGAAGGTTCTTCTGGCTTCCTGTAGTATGATGATTAGGTAACAACTCAGAATCGTAAGTGATGAGTACCTCCAGAAAAGGGAAAACAGAGCTAAGGGAATAGAAGCCTCCCCTTGGGCTGAGAAGAGGGTAGTGAGGTTGGAGCAGGCCCTGAAAGATGCCACTAGGAAAGGATTGGCTTGGCAGCACTGGGGGTGGGAAATGGGAATCCGGGCAGAGGCTTGTGGTTGAGATGGAAACATCCAGGGTGTGTTGGGGGGTGGGGACAGCAAAGAGGCCATTTGGCTAAAACATAGGGAACAGAAGGAGAGATGACCAGAAAGATAACCTGGGGCCATATAGCAGAGGGCCTCGGCTTTAAGGATGAATGTTGTTGTTTGGTCATGTCTGACTCTCTGTGACCCCATTTTGGGGTTTTCTTGGCAGAGATACTGGAGTGGTTTGGCATTTCCTTCTCTAGCTCATTTTACAGATGAGGAAACTGAAGCAAACGGGGGAAGTGACTTGTCCAGGGTCATGCAGCTAGTGTCTGAGGCTAGATTTAAACTTATGAAGACTGAATTTTCTTGCCTCCAAACTTGGCTTTCTATCCACTGCACCACCTAGCTGCCTAATTTCAGGCTGAATAGTTGATACTTTAACCAGGGAAGAATAGGAAGCCACTGAAGGTTCTTAGGTAGGGGACATTCAGAGCTTTGGTCACTTGTGATCAATACCCATTGTACAAACCTGTGTGAAATCTCAAAAATGGGAGGAAAAAGCATGTGGGGGGAGAGAAGTGTGAGTGTGAGAGAGAGACAGAGACAGAGGGAGATAGAGAGAAGAGAAAGAAAGAGAGAGAGAGGCAGAGAGAGAGACAGAGAGACAGAGAGAGACAGAGACAGAGAGACAGAGACAGAGAGAGAAAAGAAAGAGAGACAGAGAGAGAGAGAGAAGAAAGAAGAGGGAGAGCTACAAACCTGAGTTACAATGCCCTTTATCATCAAATAGCCACATTTTGTATTAGTCACACATCTTTTGAGTCTTTAAGAAAAATTTGTACGCAGTAGCTGGCCTGCTGACCCACTGTGGCAGTGAATTCATGGCCTGACTATGACACACAAGGGAAAACAACCACAGTGTCTAAGTGTTCTATCTGTGGTCTGATTAACACGGGGAGTTTTCTGCAACTATTTTCAAAGGCGGCCTGTGTCTGTTTGCAAGGCCCTCTCCTGCACTACAGATGTGGGGAGATGATTGTCTGAAGAGGATAGGCAATGGCTCCTCTTACCTCACAGATATCAGATACCCTTCCGATCAGGAACGTGGCTGATGGACAGTTCTCAGGGCCATGTGGTTCACCATTTTATGGAGTTTACTTAAGGGACTGTGATGGAGTCTCCTGGATAAAGGGCCAGCACTGGAGTCAGGAAGGCCTGACTTCAGATCCTTCCTGCCTCCAACGTTTTCTTGCTGTGTGACAATGGGCACACCCCTTTACTCCACTCAGCTTCAGTTTCCTCTTCTGTAGAATGGGGATCAGAAGTCCAGTAGTCCCTGCCTCAAAGTCTTGCGGGGAGGGTTAGATGAGAGGATGCGCCGAAGGTAGTCAGCAAACCTTAGCAGGATGTCAGTCATCTGTGTGCTCCCACCCCCCTCCAAACAAAGTCCAGGCTGGAAGTTTTCTAAATGTTTGAACACAGCAAGGGAGAAGCATGCTTTGTTTGCTGTGACTCATTTAGTATTTAAAACACTATCTAAAAAGAATGAATGATGTTAACGACTCACATTCTAGGATTTCCTTTGTATGTCCCAC
>CM053582.1:98790941-98808183 GCA_028627135.1 Pseudochirops cupreus
AAGCCTGGCGCCACAGGCTCCACGTGACCATATTCAGCCTATTAGGGAACAGAGTATACTTTCAAATATCCAAGGGTCCTCAGTCACGTAGACACTTTAGCAAAGGGCCTAGGGGCAGGGAAGATCTTCAGATTCCCATAACACTGGGCCATTAATGTCTTGGCTAAGTTGCTTCACTTATTGGAGTCTCAGGATTTTCCTTTCCTGAGTGAGGGGGTCAGGCTAGATAACATCTAAGATTCTTTTCCAACTCTGAAGTTTCATGAATCTATGGAGATCTCAAGGATCTGTGATTAGTATCATATCCCCCAGATTCAAGCTGTTGCCAAGGCCTGCCAATTTATCCTTTGCAGCATCTCTTGAATATGCCCCCTTCCCTCTTCTGACACTTCTAGTGCTCTGGTGCAGACTTCATTACCTCATGCCTGGACGGCTGCAATAATCCTGATGGTGAGTCTGCCTGCCTCAAGTGTCTTCCCAATCCAATCCATCTTCCATTCAAACATCAAATCCCTTTTCCTATAGCACAGGTCTGACCATGGTACCCCTTTACTCAACAAACCCCAATAGCTCCCTATTACCTCCAGAATCAAATATAAAATCTTCTGTTGGCATTCAAAGCCCTTCATAGTCTAGCCCCCTTCTACTTTTCCAGTCTTCTTACACCTTCCTCCATTCACATACTTTTTGATCCAGTGACCCTGCTCTCCTAGCTGAATAAGACTCCAACTCTTGACCGTTTTCTTTGGCTGTTCCCAGTGCCTGGAATGCTCTCCTTCATTATCTCCTAAATATCAGCTTCCTTTAAGTCCCAACTAAAATACCGTATTCTACAGGAAGCCTTTCCCAATTGCTCTTAATTCTAGTGCCTTCTCTCTGTTAATTATTTTCTATTTATCTTACTTGTCTGTACAAATTTTTTTGTTGTCTTCCCCATCAGTTTTTGAGCTCCTTGAGGGCAGGGACTGTCTTTTGACTCCTTGTATCCTGAGTGCTTCCCACAGTACCTGGCACATAGTAGGTACTTAATAAAGGTTTATTGATTGATTGGGAACTTCTATTAAATTAATCAGCAAGTATTTATTAAGTGTCTCCTGTGTTCCAAGCTCTGTACTAAGTTCTGGTGATACAAAGACAAAAGAGAAAGAGACCATGTTCTCAAGGACCCCCTATTCTATCAAAAGAATCAATTATATTACATTTCAAAAATAAATATTTCATATACACATATACATATCCATACACACATATATATCACATGCAAGTGTAATGGGGACTAGCCAATAGGGTGGCTAGTCTTTGAAGCAGGCACAGGTATTATTTACCTGGTTTCAATCCTTAGAGTATGTACAGATATTCTCCATTGGCTTCCAAGTCTACCACATGTGGGGCTTGGTGAGCCTACTTTTAGCAATGAGTGACTGGGACTTTGTGGTACCAACAGTCTTTTGGTTGTCTGAGGAACTGGAAGGACTATTGACTCATGAGATACCAAACTAGAACCGAGTCTTCATATAAAAAGAAGTGGTTTACCCTCTTTACTGACTTTTGCTTCTTTTCCTTCTAGGTAGCAATGTTGCTGGGTAGGGAGATAGATACCCAATCTTCTACTGTCATGTGTCAGTGAGCACATAGTACCTCTGTTTATTTCATGTTTTAATCCTTCCTGGTCTTAGGTGAATGACTTAGGTCTTAGGTGAATGACTATTCCTAGTTGAGAGTGTCCAGGGAACCAAGAGGTACATCAGATCCAATAGTGGCCCCATTGGCAAATAATGTGTAGTAGTTGGTGAGAGTGATAATGGCCAATGATAGATGCTGCATCTCCAGGTGGAGATGGAAAGACAGCCCCCCATGAATGGCAGCAGTTTCTGGGATTGGAACTCATTGCCTCAAAGGGAAATACTGGCTCTGAACTTTAAAGGAGCACAAATCTTTGGAGTCCAGTAGAAAGCTACTCCTAGAAGGAATCTCATGAGGATTCCATGAGAGGAAACCCAGAGTTGGGAGATGACACTTGGGGGCACCGGGTGTCTGCCTATGTGCCTTACTCCCATTTTGCTTTAAAGTTGTGGCCACTATCTCCAGGGACTCTGTGTGTATAAACGAAGAGTGTGCCCCTGCCTGGAGTTGGGGGAAGGTGAGGAGAGAGGGGACATTGTTTAGTAATTACTCTCTTGCTCTGCCTTTTCAGTAAATCCCTTTCTAAAAGAGACTAGAAATCTATTGAAATTAAAGGGAGTACTGGGGATGGAAGCTCTGGAACCCTTTGTAGACTGTTCAGGGATTATTTCTCTGCCTTTCCTTGTGTCCCCGGGGCTTAGCACAGTAGCTAACCTACCACAGGCACTGAATAAATGCTTGTTGACATGACAATCCATTGGACCTTAGTCTTGTCATCTATGACATGAAGGGGTTGAGCTAGATCATCTTTAAAAGTTCCTTCTAGCTCTGAATTAGTGATCTCTATGATGACACCATGAAATAAGGGGCTTCCTAGCACAGTTAAATTTATTATTGTGTCCCAGAGCCTGGAATATAATAGGCCTGTAATAAGTGCTTATTCAGTGTAAGAGACTAACTTGTTAGGTCACACAGATGACTAGCACTCGAGGTAGATTCGAACCCAAATTCAGCCTTCTATCTTCTACACTACACTGCCTTTTTTCCCTCCTATAAATAAAATATCTTTTCTCTACTCAATAGCAGATAATAACAAATCACAAATCATACATTTTTATAGACCTTTAAGCTTTCTAAGGTGACTTTTTCATGTCCATTTTGGTAGATAGGTAGTATGAGCATTATTAATCCCATTTAAGAGGCAAGAAAAGAGAGGCATTGGGACATAGTAGATAGAAGGTCATCTTTGGAGTCTAGAAGATCTGGGTTCATGTCCATTCTCTGATACATCCTGGCTGTATGATCATGGGCAGTTACTTATTCTCTCTCTTAAAGACTATGAAATACAGAAGAGTTGCTGGTCTGTGTTGGTGGACAAACAAGAAGTTCTCTATATTGACAAAATCAGAAATCTGGATTCCCTTATTCCTTCCCCCCTCTCCCCCCAAATATGTATGGGAACTATAGCAAGGAAAGGTTGGCTAGAATCAGATCTGGAATTCAGTTTCAGGTCTTCTAAATCCAGTCTAATACCTCTTGGTAGTCATTCTAATATCTCTTCTTTCCCATACTGTAGGTGCCTGACCTGTAGTAGAGCATTCTCAGCTTGTATTGGTCTGATCAACCACAGTCAGACATGTTGAAACTTGACTCTAGCATGGTGATGTCATTTTGGGCCTCTTCAAGAAGGGACAACAACCAGCCAATCAACCTTCTGATTTCAAGACTGATATTTTATTGTTGTGCTCTCTGTGTCTCTGATTCTGTCTTTGTCAATGTTTCTCCCCACCGCTCTTGCTCTTTGTGAATTCATAATAACTCTGTACCTCCCCTCCCCCAAAGAGCTCCTTTCTTGTAACAAGTAAGTAGAGCCAAACAAAAACATGTTAACCCATTAACGAGATCTGAAAATGTATGCCCTACTCCATTCTGATTGTCTGCTGCTTTTCTGCCAAGAGGCAGGAGCCAGGCTTCATCAGCAGACTTTCCCCTCCATCCCACTTGGTATGAGGACATTGCCAAGCCAATGCTGTGAGTCATACACTGGGCTAATGAATGAAGACAAGGCGACAGGGATGCGCTGCATCGAGAAGTCAATGTTTTCTAGGTTGATGAAGGAGCACATATGGATGAAGCTTTTGAAAACTCTAGTTTTTAGCCTTCTCATTAAAGTCTTTTGGAAATTGCTCCCCTAATGATGCCATGCCAGGAAAGATGTTTATGACTCCCAGTTATTTTTCCTTCAGTAGTAATGTCCCTTCTCCAGGCTAATGCCTTCATTAAGCCCAGCTTTATGCTGTGTGTTAAATGCTGCTTCATTGTGGTTGGCCGACTAATGTCCCTCTCCCCGCTCTTTCTGCCCCCTCCTCACCATGTATCTGCTGCAATATTTGACAGTGATTTCTCCTGACTGTGAAACATATTTCTTGCATCCCTTCTGAGCCAGGGTTCTGGTGGATTTAAGTCTGTATCAAGTTACAGAGATTGGAATGGACTTGTCTTAGGTCAGGGGAGGTATAAGAGAAGGCCTGCCCAAAGGCAGGAGGATGGACTCCATCAGTCATTTGAATATCCAGTTGCCCTGAGCCTCTAGGATTCCAGGGACAACTCATTGCTATGTGTGACGAATCTGGCAGGATTCCAGCTACGCTGAAGATGTACCTCAGTGGTTGTGTGCACAGAACACGAATAATTTAGGCCGTTCTGTATTTGGGTAGGAATGGGGCCCAGATTCAGCTTTGAGCTAGGAAGGAAGAGTCCACTGAGCGAATGTATTAAATGCCTACTGTTTATCTCCTCTCTGTGCTTTTGCACACTGTTCCCCAAGCCTTCCTATCTCTAGCTTTCTCCAGAATTTGGCTCAAATACCCCTCCCATATGAGGCATTTCCTGATCCTCTGAATCTCTGAAGCGTCTCCCTGAAATGACCATTTTTTACTTTGTATATACTTATCATATGTACATACACACACACACATGCATTAGATTCTGCAAAAATCAGATATGAGGTGAAACAATATCACAAGGGGCAGTTAGTGTGTTATCCATGCAGTGGCACTGTCCTGGTACAAGGATTGCAGGTTTAGAGTAACAGCGTATTAATGACATTAACAAGCAATCTTGTTCGGGGGCAGCCAGAAGCGGGGTTATGTCTAACCTTTACTGTTACCGTTGTTGTTATTTTTACTGTTATCATTGGTGTGGGTGTTGTTACGAAGGGAAGGGTCGTACAGAGGATAGAGTCCCCAGATCTCCTGACTCTAGGCCTGGCACTCTGTCCGCTTCACCACCCAGCTGCATGCTGAAGTACACACTATTGCACACTTCACCCCACCTCAGTCTTTTCTACTATTGTTGATATTTTAATTATAATAAATGAAATTGCAGGAAGAATGCTTACTTTGAGAGAATAAACTACTTTTGATTAAACTATGTGTAGAAAAATTAATGTGTCAATTATAATTCAATAATATGAGTTAGTTAAAACTCTATCTCTGCTTATCTTGCTTTACTTTCAGTTACTGGCTTGAAGGCAGCAGTTACATTCCTCTGACAACATTCTAGAATAAGACCAAGCCCTCGGATCCACATGGGACTTCCTTTGAATGAGTCAGAATTTGTGAGGTCTGACAGTACCCTGCTCTTGAAAGAGCTAGGTCCAAGGGACCGAAGTCCCCAGAGGCAGCCCTTGTATAACTCCCCCTCCACCCATCCCCAGAAGAATGTCACAAGACATTCCTCACTTCACACAAACAACCTTCCTTAGGCAACCCAAGTTCTAGGAATTCAAACTGGAAACACACAAGGAATGACTGAAATCTCAAAACTGAGTTTCAATGGAGTCTCCTTAGAAGTTGAAAATATGGCTGGCCAGACATGTTCTGTGCATAATTAACATTATATGCACTCCTAAATAACCCAGCCACCTTCAGCATTCCCATTAACTGATCTGTGTATAGGGTTACCAAGGACAGATTGGATGCCCAGGGTGATGGGAGGAATGCAGAAGAATAATAAATGATCCTTCACCCTGAAATAATGTATAGTTTAGGAGAGGAAATAAGTCTAATATATGCAAAAAAAACCACCCAAAAAACTTGGCCAACCATACAGGTGCTGAATTATATGTTTAAACACTAGAAGTTCATCTTTTTTTTCCTCAAATCTGGCAAATGAAGATAATAAGGTTATAGGTTAAGAGCTGAAAAGAAGCTTAAAGGTCACGAAGTCCAACATCTTCATTGCTCACATGAAGAAACAGTCCTAGAGAAGGGAAATGGCTTACCTAAGGTCACATGAGTAGAAAATGGAAGGGACAGGATTTGAACCCAAGTCTTCAGGGTCCAGATGAAGCATTCTTTTCTTTTACTGAACTACACTATTTCAATGATTTCCATTACTTTGAAAATGGGTTGTATGAGAGTAGTATTTCACATGGAGGACTGTTTAAGACAACAATAGCAAGAACTGAAATAAGCACATATATATATATATATGTATATATATGTATACATATAATACACACATAAATGTATATATGTATGCATGTATCTACCTATCATTGCATCTGATCCTCAGAACAACCCTTTGAGGTAGTATTATAATCTCCACTTTATTGACTTTACAAGTCAGAGATAGTGACTTGCCCAAGGTCACACAGCTGCTAGTATCTGAGACAAGATTTGAACTCAGACCTGCCTGACTCCAAGGCCAGCACTGTCCCACTGTGTCAACTAGCCACCCACTTGTGTGTGACCCTCATTTGCTTCCTGAACACACTGGTTCTGACAAGGAATGAAGCAGGATTCTCTGAGAAGCCCCGAGGCCAGTCATTTTTCTGGCTTTTCTGGTACAACCGGAAACAGCTGGCATCTCACCAGGGCCTGTAGTCTTGGGAAGCATTCTGTTCCGCTGGGCCAAACACAACATGTGGGCCCTTCTTTGTCACTCACCACAATGGTGTGTGTGGTTCTTCTGGCCGCTGGTAAGGAGCCATCCGAGGGTAATTACCAGACTCCCTGGGAGTCGGCCCTTTAGTTAACAACCAAGACAATCTCACTTGGAGTTATGTCATAGAGCCAAAGCCAACCACCCCGGAGCAGGAAGAGACAGGCCACCCTCGCAGAGATGACTGATAATCATAATTGCTTATGCCCAGAGAATGCTTCTCAGTTTACAAAAAGTCCTGCATGAAACATCTCATTTCATAGGCTCCCAGGATTACAGATTCAGAGCTTCAGGGACAGTTAGAGCTCACCTAAAGCACTTCCTTGCTAGCACTGCTCAGGAGACACTTCCTACACCAGACTTTCCTGGTTATTAATGCTCCCTCCTCCACAAAGTTATTTTTTCTTTTGTGTGTGTATGTATACACACAGGTGCAGGCACACAAACACACACACACGTGTATATAAAGATACATATATGTAGATACGTATAGGCACATGCATATATACATAATATATGTATGTGTATGCATATGTATATCTTTCGTTTACTGGTACAAATTTTATCTCCCCTTCCTCCAGAATATAATCTCCTTGAGGGCAGGGGCTTTCTTTTTATCTCCAGCATACAGTACAGCACCCAGCACATAGTAGATCCTTAAGAAAGGTTTGTTTTAAATTCAATCATATTTTCAGTTTTAGATTCTTTCCTTCCCGCCTCTCCTTCCTCCATCCGTTAAGAGGACAAGAAAAACAAATGTGTATACATATATGTGTGTGTGTACATACATATACACACGTATTTATATATACGAACACATACACATATAGACATACAAAACAAGAACTGTTGTTGAAGTAGATAGAATTCAATCTAGTCCAATCCCTTCATTATACAGATGAAGAAACTGAGGTCCAGTGAAGGGAGCCGGCTTGCCCAAGGTCACAAAGGTGATAGGTACAACAACTGAATCTGGGTTTTCTGGCTCCAAGTCTGCTCTTTTTCCCACTGCGAAATGTCCTGATATTTCTCAAAGAACATTTTCCTCACAGGCCCTGAGATCTGGCTCCATCCTTCTGCTCCCCTCACCCCTATTTTGTTCGAATCCCTTTACAATGATGTAAATCTGACCTTGGTGCCAGCTGCATTCTCTCAGGACTTTATTAGGGACGCTTTGATGCTGGCTGAATTCTGAGCTACGTAATGGCACGCTGCCTCCTATCAGAGTTTTACTGGGTTCCAATAAATGCCAACGCAGATGAGAGCTGCTCCCTATCCCAGATTTTGGAAACTGTATTTGTGGATTGAGAATGGAAACTTAGGCGAAGCAGTGTGATGGGAGAAAGAGTGCTGAAATCACTCCCCTTCCTCTGTATAACGTAGTTTCTCTGAAGAAAAGGCCTATTTTGATTTTGTCATTGCAAACCTAGCTCTTAGGATGGGCCTGGCACATAGTAGGCACTTAATAAATTCATGCTAATTTGCATTGAATTGGATAGAGTGCTGGACTTGGAGTTACGATGATGCAAGCTAACCTTCCTCTGTTGTTCAGTCTTTTCAGCCATATCTGACTCCCTGTGACCCCACTTGGGGTTTTCTGGGCAGAGATACTAAAGCAGTTTGTCATTTCCTTCTCCAGCTCATTTTACAGATGAGGAAACTGAGGCAAACAGGGGGAAATGATTTGCCTGAGGTCACACAGCTAGGAAGATGAGTCTTCCTGAGTTCAGGTCTGGCACTCTAGCCACTACACTACCTAGCTGCCTAGAAAAGTCCCTAGACAGGGACTTGAACTCTGGACCTTCAGATTAAAAGTCTGATGTTCTGCTGACTGAACTATCTAGGGTGGGATTGCTATTAGATTCAAATGAGTTAAAAATATATAAAATACTTTGCAAATTGCATAGTGATATAGAAATGGGCACTTTTTAGAACGAGGCAGCGAGACAGAACCATGGATCTGGAGTCAGGAACAGCTGATTTCAGAGCTTACCTTGGACACTGCCTAGCTATGTAATCCTGGGCAAATCACATAACCTATTTCTGTTTCCTCATCTGTAAAACGGGGATAATAATAAGATTTATTTCCCAGGGTTGTCATGGGGATAAAATGAGATAATATTTGGAAAGTGCTTTGCAAACTTTAAATTGTCATGTAAATGTTAGCTATTATAATTAAAATGTCATTCTTATTATTCATCTCACTTGTCTCAACTTTTTCACAGGAAAGTTACTATCTGACTATTTTTTCATCTTTAGTGTTCTAAGGACTCCTGTTCAGATGGATGAAACAGTTACTTTTTGTCTTAAAAGTATTGGGATGAAAGTTTCATTTTTCTTGGTTCCCCAAAGTCATTCTTGGCGGATGGGACAAGGGGAATGATACTTCCTACAATTTCCACTTGACTCTGAAGTTTTAAGGTCAATCTCTATATTTTGAAAGCTTTTGATTGCATGTAGTTTGGGGATTGTGAGCATTTTGGATACTATACTTATTCAAAATATTGGTCCTGAATTTTTAGAGATCAATGTTATGTATGTGCTTAATTGTGGGTTTATTATTCTTGTATAAAATGGGTCAAAGAATATTTAGGCTATCTCCTTAGGGTTCTTGTGGTAAATGTTAATGTGCTATAAAAATGTGAATTCTTATGATTACTTTCATGCTTGTTTTTGGAGAGACGGATTGATTAGATAGTTAACTAATCAGTTGTTAAATTGAATTAAATTTCTGAACATTACTTTGAGACATGGATGCAGCCTGGATTTCATTCTGCAATGCAATTCAATAACTTCTCAAATATGTGTTCACTTAATGCAACTCATTTCCACAAGGATTTATTAAGCCCTTGCTGTATGCTAGGATTTGTACTAAGTGCTTGGGCTAGACAAGAATGAAACAGACCTTGGCCACGTGGAGTGTGTATTCTATTGGGGCAAAGAGGCATAACATGTATGCAAATAAGTACATAATTCATATTATATTGAGTTTTGAAAGATTTGTAAAGTATCTTGCATTTATTAGTTTATTTGATCTTCACAACAAGGGAGGTAGCACAGGTAGCACCTGGGAACAAATGTACACTAATTACAGTCAGAGGACTTGGCTCAAATTCTGCCTCTGAGCCTTACCTGCATGAACCTGGGCAAGTTACTTAAACTCTCCAGGCCTCAGTTTCTTCACCTGCAAAATGGGAACATGGGCCCAGATGACCTCTGAGGTCCTTCCAGTTCTAGTTCTTGAACAACTGTATGAAGCTTGTACCACAGGTACTCTTATCACTTCCAGTTTAGAAGAAACTGAGGCTTGGAGAATCTATATGATTTACCCAGGGTCACACAGCTAGTAAGGTACATTGTTTCAATGAACAAAAATCTATTTTCTCTTCCTTTCGACTCCTCTCACACAGAAAATACAAAAAACAAAAAACTAACTGGGGCGGCTAGGTGGCACAGTGAATAGAGCACCAGCGCTGGAGTCAGGAGGACCTGAGTTCAAGTCTAGCCTCAGACACTTGACACACTTACTAGCCATGTGACTTTGGGCAAGTCACTTAACCCCAATTGCCCTCCAAAACAAAAAAAGCAAAAAAAAAACAAAACAAAACAACTTAACCCAAACTTTTATAACAAATATTTATAGTCAAGCAAAACATTTCCCCCCCTCAAGGTAGAATTCGAACTCACATCTTCTTAACTCTAGGTCTATGGCAGTATCCATGACAACACATTCTCTTACTATGTATGGCTCACCAAGGTCAAACTAATCAAGGACTTGGGGTGAGGGGCCTGTGAGCCAGGCAGAGAGGAGCCCTGAGTGATTTCTATATACAAAGACTGGAAAGGGCCCTTATCTGATAAATCCTCTTTCTTCAATGACCATGGTGACTATTGGCACAGACACATTAAAGCACATAAAGGAGTTTGAAAAAGGCTTTTGAAAAGATTGTCTCAGCCAAGTTCCTATCTTCATCCTTAGGAAGGCTGTCTCTCAGGACCTTCCCATTGAAATGTGAATCCAACCCTGAGAAGGCACTTGGGGGCAGGCTCTGTGGAGAGCATGTGTGCTCCCAAGGATACAGGTCAATATCAATCAATGTGGCACTCATAAGTCCATTAATATTCAATCAACTCCATTATTCCCGGAGCGATCTTGGGGAGAGATGTAACCACAGCAACAGGGAAAGGCTCCCGGCCAAAGGGAGCTGTGATTACTACTGGAGGTAGTGGTGGGGCACGAGATTAATCAAACAAGTACTGACTCCTTGTATTGATTAGACAGTGTGAATGGGCTTCTCTCTCCCAGTCGTCAGCTGGGCTACGATATATTTTCACCAAAAATTTAGAGTGGCTGTAAGGGTGGGCAACTTATTCACTTTAAGATTTCAGTACCCACCTCAACTCTGGGTCAGCACCACTATGGGGTAGAATGTATATCATGGCACCTGTGAGGCCCTAGTCTGGTGAATTCTGCCCAGTCTGACTCAGAACCAGACAACTTCGAGGACTAGTTGGAGTTAGGGGTGTCTACTCTGGAGAATACTTAGAGGCGGCATGAAATCTTTAAGTATCTGCAGGACTGTCATGTGAAAGGGGCATTAGATGCAGTTTATTTGACCCCAGAGGGCAGGCCCTGGGGAGATGGGAGATGTTGCAAAGATTGGCTTGATATAAGGATAAAACTTAACTAGCAATGTACCTGTTCAGGGATGGAATGGACCACCCAAAGAGGTAGTGGGGTCCTCTCCCCTAAGGCATTCAGTGGCTTGAGGAGCCTTTGTTGGGGTTGTATTTCGTATGTTTGTTCAGGAATAAGTTGGTCTATGTGGCTTCTGTGGTTTTTTGCAACTTTGAGGTTCTTTGATTTTAAGTGTCTCAAAGGCACCAAATACTTCAGATTTGACTACATTCCACTTTGGATCAGAGAAGTTAGGTGGTGAGGTAGATAGGGTGCTGGCATGGGAATCAGGAAGACTCATCTTCATGAGCTTAAATCTAGTCTCAGACACTTACTAGCTGTCTACCCTGGGCAAATCACTACACTCTGTTTGCCTCAGTTTCCTCATCTGTAAAATGAGCTGGAAAAGGAAATGGCAAACCACTCCAGTATCTTTGCCAAGAAAACCCCAAATGGGATCATGAAGAGTCAGGCACTGATATGATTTAACACAACAACCACTTTGGATCATCTGTAAAATAATTTTGCATTGGTAGTGTAGTACTTTAAAATCAGGAAGATCTAGGTTTAAATCCTTCCCCTGACACGTATCAGTTGTGTATCCATGGGTCATCCCACCATTCTGCATCAGTGGAGGGAATTCCCATACCAGGAATTTCCCATATGGATACAGTTAGTCAATAATGTTGTATTATGCCCCTGCCAAGTGCCAAGCATGGGCTAAGTGCTGGGGACATAATCACAGGACCAGATCAAGAAATAAATAATAAACACATGATTAAAGAAAGAAAGAAAATAAAAAGATTTTTAAAAAAGGAAGAAAAAGAATCAAAGGTGCCTTCCAGCTCTCAAACCTGAGATTCTGGGGGGCGGTTGATTTGATTTGATTAATGTCAGTGCTAATGGCTTTGAAGTGTCCTGCGCATCCCCAAACACACGCTATCAACAAATAGGCTTTTTTTTTGCCAATGGGCCACAACATATTCATATGAATGATCAGGGGAGAGCCCAGGGTCTGACCCCAAACACTTAATATTCAAATGATCCGTTGATGTTGCTCTGCTCTGCTGCCGAAGGCGGTTCTTAATGACCCTGCCTGACTGCCGTGGTTTGTGTTTTAATGAGACAGCCAAAGCTCTCCCTGGTGCCGTCATGCTTTTACTGTCTGTGCTGGTGCACTTAGCAAACAGCAGTGCCATGAGCTCCCAGTGCTGGACAGGGAATGGAAACAGAGGTGCCTAAGTCAATTGGACTCTGGGCGCGGTAGTGATAAGAAGGCCAATTCACTAACAGACTCTATCTCCCCATCTTGGGTTTGTTGTCTGCCCCTAGCTCTGCAGGTATTCTAAAGAGATGAGATCTTAACATCTGTTAAGATCACAGGCAGGGCCTCTTGTCATCACTTTCCTCCTCCCCTCTCCTTTCTTCTCCTCCTTTCTCCTCCCCTCCCTTCCCCTCTCCTCCCCTCTCCTTTCTTTCCTCTTCCTCCTTTCCTCCCTCCCTCCCTCTTCCTTCCCTTCCTTCCTCTTTCCTTCCCTTCCTTCCTTCCTTCCTCTCCCCTCCTTCCTTCCTTCCTTCCTTCCTTCCTTCCTTCCTTCCTTCCTTCCTTCCTTCCTTCCTAGGGGATCAGAAGGAAGGGGTTGCCTGCTCCTCTCCTTAACAAAGAATGAGAAAAAGAATTTTTCTGAATCAGTGACAACTAGAAACAAGTTGGACTGGCAAAGTCTACCCAGGATTGAATAGGATTAGAGCTGGAGAAGGACCAAACACATCATTGTGTCCAACCCCCTCATTTTAATAGACGCTGAAACTGAGGCCCAGGGTATTAAGGGCCTGCACAATAGCCACAATAATGACCAATAATCACGTGGTTTGGATGCATACCATTTCACTGGTTCCTCCAGACAATCATGGGGAGTAGGTACTTCTGTGGTCCCTATTGCCCTTCTCTATGTCTCCAGGCATAGAGAGGCTGAGGGTCTAGCTCAGGATTAAACAGCTAGTAAGTGACCAAGCTGGGATCTGAAGCCCGTTCCTTCTCTGCCTCCAGGTCCACTACAGCATGCTGGTCACTGTGTGATCTGGTGGGGGTGAGGGAGAGCATGGAATTGCCATAGTTTTTACAGATAGCCAAGCTAAGGCTCCATGAACACCAGAAACCATCTTCCCTCTTCTTGCTAGGGTGGAAAATGACATGACATCTTTGGTAGGGCAGGGGGAGGGGAGAGTGTGGATATAGAGGATGGTATCTTGCATCTCTTACTTCCTGGAAGGGGCTGGCTGAATCCCAGGTGGAGATCTTTGATCCTAACAAAGCCACACACGTCCATAAGTCACGGAGATGAGTTCTTCTCTGTTCGTCTTGTTCATTCCTTTCTATTCTCAATACTCCAAAGAAAACAACACAGAATTTCAGAGTCTCAGATCCTCAAAGTTAGAAAGGAGTTTGGAGGGCATCTAGTCCAACCCACATCTCCATTCCTGAACAGGAATCCCCTCCTCCTACAACAGCGCTGCCCCTCTCCAGTTCTGACCGGCAATAACAGAGCCTGGACAGCCACTTTTGCCCAGTGGGGCGAAAATCAGGAAAAGTAATGGGAAGCAACTGTGTAATTCATGGAGTGACAAGAGAAAAATAAGTGATCAAGAAAACTGAATGAAGGGGAAAGGATCATGAGGACGATGTTGATGGTGGTGATGGTGATAACAACCACAATTTATTGTTCAGTTGTTTCTCTTCCTGATCCCATTTGGGCTTCTCTGGCAAAGATACCAGCATGACTGATCATTTCCTTCTTCACTTTATTTTCCAGATGGGGAAACTGAGGCAAACAGGATTAAGTGACTTGTCCAGGGACAAACAGCTAAGTATCTGAGGTCATATTTGAATTCAAGAAGACAAGTCTTCCTAACTCCAGCCTGGGCACTTTATCCCCTTCGCCATCTAGCTGCACTATAATAATAATAATAAGAGTTGACATTTACATAGTACAGATAGGGAAACTGAGGAAAACAGAGGTTAATTAATTAATTAGAATTAGTTACTCTAGTGGTTGAGGGCAGTAGTCTCTAACCATTTGTGATTTTGCATCCCCAGTAAAAATTTTTGAGCATGTGCTCCCCATATATATATATATATATATAGATATAGATATAGATATAGATATATTATATATATATAATATATATATATAATAGTTCCTTTTAAAAAATTATAAATTTTATAGGGTAGAGGTAGAATAGATTCCCTGCTACTAGCAAACTATTGCAGCAGGCCAGGCAGGAAGGGATGAACACTAGTAGGGTGGTAGCTGTGTAAATAAGAAGAAGGGAACAAATGGAAGTGATATGGAGGCAAACATGGAAAGGAAGGGAATAAGCATTATTAGCACCTACTATGTGTGAGGTACTTTGCAAATATCTTACTTAATCCTCATAAAATCTCTGGGAGGGAGGTGCTATTATTTTCCTCATTTTATAGCTGAGGAAACTGAGGCAGAGATTAAGTGACTTGTACAGGGTCATATAGCTAGTAAATGTCTGATGTCAAATTTGAACTCAGGTCTTCCTGACTCCAGACCCTGCACTCTATCCACTTGCTGGTAGAACTCACGAGGTTTGGCAACTGTCTGGATACAAAATGGTGGAGGGAAGTTAATTGAGCCAAAGATTTCATTGAGGTTGTGAGAATCTAGGTGACTGCAAGCGTGGTGCTTTCTTCACATAGGGAAGCTTGAAAGATGGGTATTTTTTTGGAAGGGAACAGGATAATTGAATGCTATCTGTGATCCAGATCTCAACCCTTCCATCTTTGCTCCTCCTGTGTGACTCGCTGTCTCATCTGGAAATGAAAATGGCGGAGGTGGGGCTCTCCCTCATTGGCCATGGCCTCCCAGTATAGCTGTCACATGCCTGCCTACTCTGCTACGCTGGGGAGGCAACCTAGCCTTTCAATGCCATAGGCACTGGCTGCCAGCTGCAAAGCTATGTGCCAACCCACATCTGTGGAGGGTTTGCTAATGCAACAAAATCACAAGTGTTAGCCTTATCCCTTTCTTGTGTGCCAGGCACTGTGCTGGACATGGGGGCACAGGCACAACACCAGGAATGATAACTGTTGCCCCTAAGGATCTTCCATTCCCCCAGGGAGGCCCATTTGTAAGCAGATGAGCATGTGCATGTTGTTTTGAAGAGGGTGAGCACCCAGACAACTGGGCTTGGGGAGAGGGGACCAGCACAGGCTTCCTCTAGGAAGTGGTCCATGAGCTGAGCTTTGAAGGATGAGAGGCGGTAGAGCTGGGGAGGAGGGAGAGAATGCCAGACCTGGAGGTAGGAATGGTGAGTTTGAGGAGCAGCATGCAGACTACCTTGGCTGGAATGTGGCACCTTCTAAGGGAAGGCACGTGTTTGTGAAGGTAGTCTGGAGGACCTATGCAGCATTGATGGGAGGGGCAGCTGCCTAATGGACATTCCACAGCAATGGCTCTAAACGTTTGGTGAGTGGCTGCTGCAACATACCCCCTAGAACCACGCAATGTCTATAGATGCAGTAATGATGCCTATTATCCTGACCCAGAATGAGTGAGTGGGCAGGCAGTATGGCCCAATGGAGAAATTAGAGACCTGCCCTCTCTTGATTGCATTTTAGTTGACATCTTTGGTCCAGGAATGAGAATCATTTCCCATGGAATTCAGTGGGCTGCTGGTCCCTGAAGACTTCCCTGACTGATGTCAGAGTGGTACGATGGAGAAAGAACTAGGCCCAAAGTCAAAGTACCTGGGTTCAAATTTTGCCTCAGAGATATTTAACAAATCACTAAACCTCTTTGAGTCTTGGTTTCCTCATATATTAATTAAATGAAAGAATTGGACAAGGTGGTCTCTGAGGGCCCTACCAGCTCTAACTGTGTGACCCTATGATTTCATGGAGCCTCAGCTTCCTCATCTGTAAAATGAGGGGTTGACTTATCTATCTAGCTCTAGATTTATAAGCCAATGACCAATCCTTCTCTCCTCCTATTTCTTCTCTGCCCCCTCCTTTCCTCCTCTTCCTCCTCCTCTTCTCCTCCACTTTCTACTTCTCTTCTTCCTCCTCTCCTTTCTCCCCTCCTCTTCTTCTTTCTCCTCTTCCTTTTCCTTTCCTCCTCTCCCTCTTTATCCTTCTCTTCCTCTCCTCCTCTTCCTTTCCCATTCCTCCTCTTTCTCTTTCTCCTCTTCCTCCTCCATCTCCTCCTCCTTCCTTCCTCTCCTCCTCCTCCTCTCTTCCTCTTCTTCTTTCTCCTTCTCTTCCTCCTCCTCCTCCATATGCTAATAGCACATAGCATAATATCCTCTCATGCATGATTGTCTACAGCCTCTGCCTATAACAATGTCCCGTTTGTTGATAATTCTCCTCCAGTGCCTCCCCCCAGGTGGTATTAGAGGAGATACTAGGTTTGTGGAATCTTTGCCAACAAAGCTCCCAGTTCTGGTCACTCCTTCCAAGTTGGAAAAGGGTTGAGAATGGCTTGTGATGGTCGGGATGTCTGCCCTGATGGTCGAGATGTCTGCCCTCCAAAGGCCATTCTGAACTAGTGGACTGAGGCTGGTCTCTGCAGAACTCCAGCCCTGGACAACTCTCCCCTCAGTCCTGGAAGGTTTGGGATCTGGATCAGTGGAGAGAGGACCACTGTGTGATGAAATCACAGCTAAGTGTGGAATACTGTAACAACAGCAACCAAACAATACTGGCATTTCTATAGGGATTCGAAGCCTGGAAAATGTTGCGTAGTTATCTTGTTTGGATATCACAACAACACTGTAATATGGGTGCCCTAGTTATTATCAAGTCAAGTCAATGGGCATTTATTAAATTATTGTTATATACTAGGCACTGTGCTAAGCTATGGTAATATGAATAAAGACAAACAAATTGAAAGATGGTCTCTGACCTTGGTGAGCTTACATTCTAATAGGGAAGACTGCTGGTAATGGTAAACTGAAGAGCTGGGGGGG
>CM053582.1:98808683-98851690 GCA_028627135.1 Pseudochirops cupreus
GTAAATGGTATTTGATTGATTAAAGTAAGATTGTTAACCCACTTTGAGTTGCTTTCCTTTAGAAAAGCAGATCTAAGAACCTGTGCTAGTAGCCGCCCTGGGTGTGCTAGGGTGCTTGCTGTTACACCCAGTCAGAGCTAGAACCCAGGTCTTTCAGGTCCCAGGCCCTGGTTCTTTCCTCCACCCACCCCCGGCACTGGTTGTGTTTTGCCCTTTCTCTCTTCATGCTCAGCATTTTGGGAGCCTCGTTAGAATGGAATGCATCCTTACCTCCACCCCCCATTCTCTGCTTCCATAATGATCTTTTATCATTAGAATGAATTAATTCCAAGAGTTATTTTCTGTCTCTCATTACTGGGACTAGTGTGTGTTATGCAGGGTAGATGGATGGTTGTTGTTGTTGGTTTGGGGTTTTGTTGTTGTTGTTGTTGGAGGGGAGATTTTGGGGGGTTTCCCTGGGGTGAGGGGTGTTTTTGGTTTGGTTTGGTCTTTTTCCTCCATGTGAATAGCTAATGGGGAAGAGAACGCCCTGGGCACAATATTCTGTGATAACTACAGTTGTTCTCAGGACCAAAAAAATAAAAATAAAAAATGTGATGAGAGCTGGAAATGGCCTGAAATGAGACTCCTTCCTGACAGCCTGGAGATCATCAGGAAGAATAGGGAGAAGACACAATATCATTTGTCCTTTCTCCTTGGCAGGCACTTTAATGAGGAAAGGAAATTAACCAATCTTTTGACATCCCTGTCAACTCAGGGCTCTGGGAATGCTGGTTATGAGGTTCCTTCTCCATGGCAATGAGCTCTGGGAACTCATGTACACATGCTTAAATGTCTCACAGGCTGGAGGGTACCCCCTTTTTCCTTAAGTGGACTCATGTATGGAGTCTGGTCCTTGAGGGATGAGGAGCATGGAGACTCCTTCCTTTCAGAGAATGTCATGCCATGTGACCCAATCACATCCCAACTCCAGTATAGAAAGTCTGGTCTAGGACAGCAGTGACTGCCTCTTTTTCTTTCTTTTTTTTCTTTCTCTTTATAGCCCCAGCACCAGATATATTGCTGGGCGCACAGTCAGAGCTTAATCAATGTGGCTTGAATTTGTTGTTAGATTCTATTTTTTTTTAGGACACTTTGAGTTCTGAGCTGTCTCTCTCCCAACTCTGCATTAGAGAAAGCCAACATTTAACACATATATGTAAGTGGAACCATACAATTCATACTTCCCTATATCAGTTCTTTCTCTGGAGGTGGATAGCATCTTCCTTCATAGGTCTTTTGTGGTTTATTTTAATATTCATATTATTGAGAGTAGCTTAGTCATTCACAGTTTCTCTTCACACAATGTTACTGTATGCAGCATTCTCTTGGTTCTGCTCATTTCACTCTGTGTTATTTCATGCAAGTCTTTCCATGTTTTCCTAAAATTGACCAGCTTGTCATTTCTTGCACAGTAGTATTCCATCATAATCATATAGCATAACTTATTCAACTGTTCACCAATTGATGGGCGTCTCTACAATTTCTAGTTCTTTGCCACCACAAAGACAGCTGCTATAAATATTTTAAAACATATAGAACACATTTTAGAACATGTTTTTAAGATATATATTTTAGAACATATTTTTCCCTGATCAACTTAGGAAACAGACCTGATTATTATTACTAAATCAGAGGTATGCAGAGTTTGATGACTTTTTGGGTATAATTCCACATTGCTCTCCAAAATGGTTAGATCAGTTCACAGTTCCACCAACAGCAAATTAGTGTCCCAAATTTTCCACATCCCCTCCAGTATTTGTCATTTCCCCCTTCTATCATTTTAGTCAATCTGATGGATGTGAGATAGCACTGGAAATTGTTTTAATTTATATTTCTCTAATCAATAATGATTTAGACTTGCATAGGTTCCCAACGTGGGTAATACTGTCCCCTGGGGGGACACTGGAATGATGGGGGGGGCAGTAGCAGCCTTTGATGACACAAATTTTTTTTTAAACATTAAAGGGTTAAAGAAAGTAAATTTCCAAGGGGAGGTGCTGAGTAATTTTTTTTTAAAGATGGCAGTAAGCCAAATAATTTTGGAAACCTCTGAATTTTAGACATATGACTAGTTTTCATATGACTATATATAGCTTTGATTTCTTCATCAAAAAAGTGCCTACTCATATCCTTTGACCATTTTTTAATTAGGGAATGTCTCCTATTCTTATAAATGTGATAAAGTTCTCTCCATATTTGAGATATGAGGCCATATTATTAGATTCTTCATGTGGAAGACCTGGGGTCCCCTCACCCATTTCAGCATCTTCTTTGTGGGGAGGCTTGAGGAAGCAACATGATCTTGTCGAAAGAGTCCTGGCCTATGAGTCAAAAGTCCTCCTTCTAGTTCTAACTCAGCCATTAACACCCTGTAAGACCTTGGGCAAATTCTTTCACTTTTCAGAGCATTGGTTTTCCTACCTTTCAAATCAGGGGGTTAAAGACAGGAGTCTGCCAACTCTTCCCAGTTTTAACAATCTAAAAGTCTCTAAAGCTCCAACATTCTAAGTTCTGAGAGTTCTTTTAACTTCTGACAGAGCCTCCCAGCTCTGACATTCCATGTTCTAAGAACTCTTCTAGTTCTGACACTCTCCATTCAAAGGTCCCTTAGAATTCAAACATTCTAGGTTCTAAGGTCCCTTCCAACTCTGACAGTCTATAAGGCTGAGTTGATGAGTTCTCATTAACTTCAAAGATCTATGGCAGAGGGCCAGGGAGCTGAGAAGTTGAGGGGAGGAGAGAGGAGGAGTGCCAATTAGTTCCCAAATGCTTATTTTCTTCAAAGCACTTCATAGGTGTTAATGAATGAATCACCACTACCAAATTTCCTTTGTGCAGTAAAGGAATCCCTGACAAGTTGGGTGCAAATCCAATTTTTTATTAATTGAAGCCACTTTTTCAATGAAATAGGGGGAGATTACTCAGATTGGGAGTTTTCAGGGAATCCTTCCATAACCCAACACCCACCCACACACACACATACACACACACACACACACACACACACACACACACACACACACACACACACACACTCAGTTTTCCGGCCTTGCCAGCTTGAATGTTGACATGTGACAAAACCTGAGGTAAACAGCCCAGTATATTCTCTGGCTGATTAGATTTCCCGGTCAGTGGAAGGTTAAGCAGATAATCTATTTTGTGTCAAGCCCTGCTGAAAATCTCCCCACCATCTGAGTCCACTTGCCTGCCATAAGTCCAATCTAATGAACAGAGTGGAATCTTTTCTGATGACTGTGGGTCTGGCAGGGGCTCAGGGCCAGAGCTCTGAAGATCAATTCTCTTTGCCCGGAGTAATGGGAATTAGGGAAAGAAGGTGCAGGCAACTGGTCTGAATATGAGAGACAGTGGAGAAAAGAATATTGACCCTGGATGGAACCTGAGGACCTGAGTTCCCATTCTGGTTCTGACACTGGCTACTTGAGGTAGCTTTAAGACTCTCAGTTTCTTTGTCTCTGAAAAGAGAATTATATTTGACCTAAAGTGTCATGTGCCTAGTAAAGTGCTATATAATATGAGTTACTTGGGGTACAGTGTTAGACGTAAAATGAATCCAACCAGGGAAGACTTAAGCATAAATGAGTGCTGGATTCGTGGACAGATGACATAAGTTCAAATCTTGGCTCTGCTACTTCCTACCTGCATGACCTCAGCCAAACCACTTAGCTTCAATGAGCCTCAGTTTCCTCACCTAGAGAATAAGAGGATTGACTTAGATGGGCACTAAGGTCATTTTCAGATCTGTGATCCTGCCCCCAGACACTGGGACACCTTAGGCAGATCACTTAACCTCTTCAAGTCTCTGTTTCTTCAAAGTTTACATTTCTCTTTTGGTTTAGAACTGTAAATTCATTGAATACCTGGAATTTCCTATGAGAAGACTTCCTCTACCAATTCAAATAGGCCCTTTTCCCCACAATTTATAGTCTTAGAGAGTTTTCTGAGGCACTGACAAGTGAAGTGACTTGTCCAAGGTCACAAGTGTCAGAGAATGGACCTAAACCCAAGCATTTTTTACTCAAAGGTCAGAACTCCATCCACTCTTCCACACTCCCTCACATCTATAAAATGTAGATTCCAATATCGATAGGACCTGTCTCCCAAGATTATTATAAGGCTTAAATAAGGCAATGGAAAGAAACTATTTTACAAAATTTAAAGTACTCTAGTTATCCAAGAAAAAATATCCTCGATGTTTAAAAAAATAATTTAAAGTTCCATAAGCTTTTCTTATTACTCACATCTTTTAAATTGATTTATTAAAATTCTTCTAATGAAGGACTGGTTAGTTAGGTTCTGATTGAAGGAGGTTCTAGTGTACCAGGACCCTTTAATAAGCCATACATTCACACACACACACACACACACACACACACACACACACACATCCCTGAAAAGCCACCTGGAGACCAGATGAGTATTTGACATTTTCAAGTCACTTCCCAGCAAGACTCCCCTGATTCTAACTTTTTCCAGCCTTTGAGGTTGCTGATGGGATGACCCAGCACAAAGCCGTGTCTGTAGCTGGAGAATAAGGCACTGGAGAGAGGTGTTGGGGGTGGGGAGTGCTCGCTGCTCCCCAAGTCACTGTTCAGTGAATAACTGAGCTAGCCAGATCTCCAAGGTGCTCAGTATAGCACCTGTCACTGAAAATTGGAAGGGAACAGAAATCCCCACAGGAGGGAATTTGACCCAGTGTGCACCTCAGGTCAGTCTCCTGGCCTTCCTAAGGTTCTCAGCCAGTGGTTTTAATCTTCCCTCCTCATGGTCAATAGAGGTCACCTTTCCCCAAGTAATTTTTAAAATGAATAGAGGGAAAAACCCAGTTCAGCAAAAGCAAGGAATACGGCATCCAGGTCTATGGGTAGGCTTATAGATTGAGAGCTAGATAGAACCTAAGAGTGATCAGGTTCAACCTCATCAGGTCTTACCCATTTTACAGATGAGGATGCTGAGACAAGACAGGTTAATTGACTTGCTTGGGGGTCATACCATTGGTATCTGCAGCAGAATTTGATCCCAACTCTTCCTGACTCCCAAATTCCATACCCTATCCCATTGTCCACCCCAGGAACCTTGGAATTCATAAGGTAGCCACTCCCTAAAATTACATCTCTCAGAATCACTACTGGGGCAGCTTTCAGAGAAACCTAGAGTGAGCTACCATCTTTTCTACTGGCAGAGGGAAGAGTAACAATTGTACCTCCCATGGGAAATCCCAAGAATTCCACACCACGATTTCCATAGAGGAAAGATGGGAGAGCAGAGGACAGAGTTACTCTCTTTCCAATCTGCTAAGTGGGCTGCTCTGCAAATAAGAGGGTTGCTTCACCCTCTCCAAGTCCAAGTCCTTTGCTACTGGGCCACACCTAAGCTGGGAAGCTTAGCACATGCTCCATGGGATACCCAGACCTAACGGGGTGTGTGTGTGTGTGTGTGTGTGTGTGTGTGTGTGTGTGTGTGTGTGTGTACCCACACACATACACATGCACATACAGAGCAGATGCATAGTCCATGCTGTACCTAAAAAGGAATTTCATCTACCATAATCCCACATCTTCTGGAAAACCTCCAGTGATAGGGAAACTGATTCCATTTTTGATCAATGTAAATTGTTAGAAAATTTTGTCTGATGCAGAGCTGAAATCTACCTCTGTGCAACTTTTATCCATTAATCGTAGCTGTCAAGTCCAATTCCCCTTTAACATGGCGGTCCTGCTCATGCTAGCAGATAGCTATTATGTTCTCCCTCTCTCCTCTTCTCCAGCTGGCCTTCTATGACATGGTTTAGAGTCCACACTCTCCTGGTGGCTTTCCTCTGGACAGTCTCCAGTTAGTCATTGTCCTTCCTAAAATGTGGCACCCCAGGCTGAATCAAGAGCTTTAGATATGGTCTCAGGGAGACAGAGGACATCAGGCTCACCATCTCTCTCATCTGCATAGAATGCAGCTATTAATGGAAAACAAAGTCACATTTTCCCCCTCTCTCTTTCTTGGGGTCTACTACATCACACTGATGATTTATTTTGAGCTTGCAGTCCAAAAAAAATCCCTACCAGGTTTCTCTCCATGCTTCCCCCATCTTGTTTCTGTTTCTACATGTGTTTTTAACTCAAGTATACAGTGAAAAGAACGTTTTAGCTCTAGAATCAGAGAACCTGGGTTCAAATCTCCCCCTCCCACCCATCACCCAGTACTCAACATATTGTGACCTGGGACAAGTCACAACCTCCTTGGGTTCCTCATCTATAAAATTAAGGAATAAGATGAGATGACCCCTGATGTCCCTTCCAGGTCAGGCTCTCTGATCCTATGCCTAAACTTTACATTTCTCTTTAGATCTCATTTTAGCCTTCAACACAATGAGATCTCTGTGGGACACAGTTCTGCTTTACCAACTGCTGGCTATTCCTCCCTACTTATAGGACCTGCCAAATGTGATATCCTTGCCATCTCTGCCCTTGTCTAAGTCACTGATCCAGTGTTGAGTGTAATGTAAAGCTGAGGGCAGAGCCCTGGGGACCAGCTAGAAGGTATTTCATCAATGAAAGGTGCAATCTCAGCATCACCTGGAAGGTGAACAGCCTTGGTGTTAATAGCAGCAGGGTATCACTAGGTTGCTGTAACTGAGAATCTTTCTAGTTGAATGTTACATGAAACACATCTCAAATGCCCACAGAGCTGAGAGAGCATGGCTCTGGTTCCAATTAATAGTTGATGAAGAATATAATTAATCATCAGCTAAGGCCCAGTGGCTAGGGTCTCAAGGCACTGTTCCAAGGTCTCTGTGATTTGGGGTAATACTCCCTCATGAATTCCATCAGGCTATTTACCCCCTTTTCTATCTGCCCCAAATTGGCCTGAAGATTGTGAATTGCCCCAACCTTTTGAAATCACCAAATCATAGAACTTCAAAGTAGGAAGAGAACTTAGTGGCCATTTAGTCTAACCCAGACTTGAATAATAATCCCCTTTGCCTTATTCCTGGCCCTCACGCGTCCCATCCAGTCCCTGCCATGTCCCTGACCCTCGCCTGTCCAGCCTCTCTGGCTGAAGACCTCACCACCACTAGAAGCACCCCAGTCTGCTCTTGGAAAACTTTTAGAGTTGGAAAGTCCTTGTTTTTGTTTCTTTTTCTTAATCCCTCATCTAAATTTCCCTTTTTGTAACATGCACCCATTGTTCCTCCTTCTGAACAGAAAATAGAAGATCACAAATGAAAAATCTTAAGATGGGTCTGGATTTCTAGACCCATGATGTCACCAGTGAGCCCCAGCATCCTGGTCTACTTCACATTGCAGTCAACCTTCGGTCAACCAAGCGTCCCCAGGGAGTGAACAATCTACTACGGAGGGAAGAAGGGTAGCCCAGGGGACAAGTATCCAGATAAATAAATACAAAAATAGGCAAATAATTTCATTTGGGGGAAAGTATGTCGATAGTGGATAGAGCTGGAAAAATCTCAGAGGTCTGCTTTGATAGATGGGGAAATCGAGGCTAGAGAAAGGAATTCTCTTGTTATACAGGTTGTAAATATCAGAGTCTGGGTTTGAACCCAGGAACTCTCTCACTCCAGATCTTTTGAGGCAGAGCTGACTCTTTCCATTGTACCACACTGCCTCCTTAATGTGAGACCCAGAGAAAGCAATCTACACATCCAAGGTAACACAGTTAACTGGGACAGGATGGAAATTAGAACCCAGTCCTTCTGGCTCCAGGGTTCAAGTGCATCTGCTTCCAGGTCCTAACACTGTACCAGAAGCATAAGAAATAAAAAGATTCCCATGTCCTCAAAGAATTTGAAAGCTCCTATAATCGTCATCCCAATAGAGATCCTGTCCTCCTGCTGGTAATGAGAGAGTCTTGCCAGTCTGCCCCCACCAAGGGCCCAGCTGGCTACCTTTGCTCTGCTGGAGGACGGGTGGGGCTGGGCTGGCTGAATCAGCTGAAAGCCCTCTCCCTTCCCCTGTGGCAGCCTCCAAAGGCAGCTGTACCCTCCTGCTTCCTCTGCCTTCTCCAGATTTCAATGTCCCTCTCTCTGGCTTGCTCTCTGTCTGCCTTAACCCCTTCCCCCTGCCATTTTCCCTGGCAATAACTCTTATTTTACAGCATTTTCTAGTTTGCAAAACACCTTCCTCATAATAGATAGCACTGTGAAGAACATAGCACTAGTATTAGAATCATCTGCTTTTTTGCAGATGAAGAAATAGAGACTCAGAGAGAGAGGGAACAAATTGCCTGCAGTCACATACCTTGTGAGGGCAGAACTAAAATTTGACTCTAGGTCTGGAGACTTTAGGTCTGAAACTCCACTATACCCCATTGCTTCTCAACTGTCCCTTTACCTGAACTCTCAGGGCCTGAGGGGTTAGCTCCAGGGCCTCTTGGGAACACAAGGAAAATTTATGTGTCTGCAGTAATTCTTTCTTTCCATACAGCTACCATGGAATTGACTGACTCTCAAATGGGAGCAAAGGAACTTGGCTGAGGTCCTCTGGGTTCTCCCTCTTTGTACCTATTTCCCCTTAACTCAAGAGCAGCTAGATGGCACAGTAGATAGAATGCCAAGCCAGGAAGATCTGAGTTCCAATCCAACCTCAGATATTTTCTAGTTGTGTGACCTTGGGCAAGTCACTTCACCCTGTTTGCCTCAGTTTCCTCATCTGTAAAATGAGCTGGAGAAGGAAATAGCAAACTACTCCAGTATCTTTGCCAAGAAAGTCCCAAATGGCATCATGAAGAGTTGGGAACAACAAACAATGATTCCTCTTGCTCGACAGTACCGTAGGGCCTAGTGGACACCCCCATGCTCTTCCCTGGCCTTGGGCCCTAGACTTGTCCTCTAAGAAATACAGAAACCCATTTATTCACTTCAACTCTGGGTTTTGCTTGGCTTAGGTCTTGAGCCGTCGTCATATCCTAATTAGAAAAGCAATCCAGATCATCATGCTTTCTCACTAACACCTGATCTCCCTTGAATTGGTCTTAACTGCTACAATTTATACCTTTAAACCATGCCAGAGGAAAAGAATGAATTTATACAATTTATTTTATACAATATATACAATCTTCCCCAAAGTTAACACCAAAATGCTGATAATGATCCAAGAAGGGTGAGTCTAATAACCTTTCCCTTTGGCCACTATGTAGGTTTCCCTAGTTCTCTTCTTCCTTGGAGCATGGACCCAAAGGCCTCTTGAGAACCCTTCCAATCCTATGCTTCTGAGTCTCTCCCCTCAAGTAATTAAACAATTCATTTCAATTCCACAAATATTTATTAAAGACCTGCTATGCTCAGGGTATTGTCCCCCAGGGGGCAGGGTGGGTGGTCCATAGGTAACATCATAAATTTAGACATAGCAGAGATGTTAGAGGCAATCAATCCAGTCTAATGAATATTTCAGTAAGACTTAGGCCCTCATGGCCCTCATGGCCAGCAGTGACCTTGCAGGTTAACTCTAGGTATGATGAATGATGCTTAGTCCAAGTACAAAAACTCATACTTAGAGCCCTGCCAAAAAGACAGAATCATTCACTGACCCAAAGCCTCTGGGGTAATGCGTTCCCTAGGTTAAACAGGCATTTCCATCCCCTTCCTTCACATCACTTGCTACTCATACATCCTATTCAGTTATTTTTTGCTATATCCTTGTTCTGTGCTTTTTTTCTTTTGAGCAGAGTAATAAAATGAGAGTTTAAAGAGAAAAGAAAATGTCCGAGCTATACAGTTGGGACATTGAAGACATGACAAGGTGATGCCATCGTATGTAATGTCCAAGTTAATATAATTGGCATATGGGAACACATATGTGCTTGTGGGAGCATCAGACAAGGATCTGGGGCTGAGACCATCTCAGGTGAAGTGGGCATAGAAGACAGGAAGCAAAATCAGGAACAGACAAAGACAGAATCAAGGCGTTAAAGCCATGGTCACAAGGACTGAAAATCCCAGGATGTGAAGCTGGAAAGGAGTTCAGAGTTCACTTAGTCCAACTCTCTTATTTTACGAAAGAGAAAACTTTATCTCAGAGAAGGGAAATTACTTGCCTATGGTCATATGGTACCACTGATACTTGAACATAGCTCCTCCAATCCAGTTCTCATCTGTAAAATGGAGAGAATAATCCTGTAGCACTTGCCTCACTGTCTATCCTATCAAATTGGATTGTGTACATAGAGCAGTTTAATAAACGTAGAGAATATGCTATGATTATTTCTCTAACAGAATGTATGTTCCTCAAATTCAGGGAACAGAAGACTAAGTAGGACAGAGCCCCTGGCACTTTATCATAGGGAACCAAAATTTGAAAGGAGCCAAAGTGATATCCTCATGCAAGCCTCCTCACCCATCAAAAGCTAGATAGGAGATCAGGGTTTGGGGAGGCAGATGACCAGTAAAGAGTAAGAAAATTCCAGACTTCCCTTGGTGATGCTTCTCTCACTCCTCACCCCAGTTTGCAGATTAACCCCCTTTGTTCCTAGCCCCTAGCCCTGCTGCTTCCCCAGAGAGCCTGACAAGATGATAGGATCAGAGATGGAGAGAGATGCTGCCAGCTACTCTCTGAGTCTGGCCCCTAAGATAAGCAATCATATTCCCATTGGAGGCTGACCAGAAAACAAAAACAAAAAACACCCAGCCCTTTTTTGTCTTGGGAATTGACAGCCTAGGCTAGACTACACAGAGACTGATCAGTCAGTCTTTGTCCTAGGAAGCCAGTGAAAGTCATACTGAGTCACACCACAGGTGTCTAGGGATTAGGGGATAGAGATGGAACCAGGGTCAGTTCAGATAGTGAAGGAAGAAGACAGCATACGTAGCCTAAAGAACTCAGAGCCGAAGAAGAAAGGCAGTCTTTGAACCTCAGTGGTTCTCCGGACCTAGAAAGGCTTTTCAGGAGTGGATACATCATGATTAACCGGCTACCAGCTCTTGCAGGCCCGGGCTTGCAACCTTGATAGTGTGAGCAATCAATCAAAGCATCCCGCACCTTCTTCCATTTCTCTTCTCCCTCCCCCCCTTCCTCCTGCATCCCTCATCCTCTGCTCCCTCCCATACAACAAGTCCCTGTAAAGTAACCATGGTAGTGGAAGTTGTTTAGTTAGAAGGATGTTGCCCAGGAAATGTGGTCAGGTTCCTGTAAGGACTTGTATGAGAAGGCTTTCCTCATCCCCAGGCTCCCTTTGTTGCCCTGAATTTCTTCTTGGGGTATTTAGGATGAGAACTCCCTCCTAGATCCTCCCTTCTTCCTCCTCTCCTACTCCCCAACAAAAGGCTTATCCCCTAATCCTTTCCTCCCACCCAGATACACAGCCCCTAACTCTTCACCAAAGGATGCCTTTCATCCAGCAACCAGCTCTCTCTCAGACCATTAGCCACTGAGTCTCTTTGTCAAGGAGATTTGGGGACACACTGGTAGTGTGTGGCAAGGAATGACTGAAATGACCCAGGAAAGGGCCCCTAACTGCATAGCATTTGTGAATCTCTAGAGCCTCATTGTACAAAAAAGACTAGATCTTTATAAGTTTCACAATATTATGCAGAATAGTTTGAGGGACCTGTAGAGCAGACTTGGACCTAAGAGGTATTTAGAACATAAAATGTCTGATCTGGGGGAGCCCTTAAGACAAAGAATGTCAGAGCTGGAAGAGACCAGGACATAGAGCATCAGAGCTGGAAGAAGATTTAGAACAAAGAATGTTAGGGATAGGAAAGGTCTCTGGGATCAAAGCCTTCATTTTGCAGATGAGGAAATTGAGGCTCACAGGGGAAGTGAGTCACCCAAGGTCATTCAGGCAGTAAGAAGCCCGAGTGACAGGATCATGGATTTGGTTGACAACTCTATGGCCACCTTTTCCAACTCTTACCCACCCCTACCCCCGCCTGCCAAAAACAAAACTCTGTTAAAACATACATGACAAGCAACCATCCAGCCTTTGCTGGAGGACATCCAATATAGGGAAGCAGACATTTCCCAGACCAGTCATTCTGCTCTGGGACAGCTCCGATTACTAAGAAGGTTTTTCTGCTATCAGGCCTAAATCTTCCTCTTCGGGTTCCACTCTCTGAGCCAAGTGGGACAAAATCTGTTCCTTCTGACAGCTGGCCAAGTGTGTGGAGGCAGGGTCATATCCCATCTATGCCTTCTCTTCTAAGGGTAAACATCTCAGACCTTCCAAACAGTCTTCCTAGCAGAACCAGGAGAACAGTGCACACAGTAACAGCAATATCATACCATGATCAACAGTGAATGACTTAAGTCTTCTCAGCAACAGTGATCCAAGACAATTCTGAAGGACTTATGATGGTAAATGCTCTCCGCCTCCAGAGAAAGACCTGATGGGGTCTGAAAGCAGATCAAAGCAGACTATTTTAGTTTTTCATGGTTTTTCTTTTCTTTCTTTCTTTCTTTTTTTGTTTGTGTCTTCCTTCACAATTTGATAATATGTTTTGCATGATTGCACATGTATCACCTATATCAAATTGCTTACCCTCTCAGGAGGGAGAGAATTTGGAACTCAAAATTTTAAAAAGTGAATGTTAAAATTGCTTTGACATATAATTAGGGAAAAATAAAATATCATTAAAGAAAAAATAAAAGTTTAAAAATCAAACAGTCCTCACATGTTATGGACTCAGGGCCCAATACTGCCCTGCTTGCTCTCCTCTGGATGTTCTCCAGTCTATCGATAGACTTACTTAACTGAGGAACCCAGAACTCAACACCGTGTTCCAAATGTGGTCTGATGAGGGCAAATTCCCATAAGACTATCTCTTTCCTGGAAGCTCTACCCTTCTTATGAAACCCAACTTTGTGTTAGTTTTTCTGGTCACCATATTACATATTAATTCATTTTGAGCTTGCAGTGCACTGAAATCCCCAAATCTTTGTCAAACAAACTACTTTCTAACTATTTTTTCCCCATCTTGTACTTTGGAAGTATTTTTATATTCACATGCAATACTGTAAGGCTACTAAGTTTGCAACAGGTTTTCTATCTCCAAACCCAGAGATCTTTTCACTGTCATATAGAATAATCAAAAAAATCAATCAACAAGGACTTACTCCATAGAAATGCCCTATGTTTGACAAATCAAACAGTAAGGAGTATGTTGTGATTTAAGATTCTTCTAGGGAGAGATAAAATTCCTAATATACTAACTCATCATCCCAAGATCCTAGGGGACCCTAGAGATCATTTACTTCAACCCCCTCACTTAGTAGATGATGTCAGAGAGGGGAGGTGATCAAAGTAGAAATAAAATGGTGCTATGGATAAATGAGAACCAACGTTAGAGCCTGGAATACAGGGACTCAAATCTCACTGCTTGTACCACGTGAACTTAGGCAAGTCACTTTGATTTTTGTCCTCTAGTCACCTCTCTATAAGACTATAAATTGCAAAGCAGGTGGTGATCTGTATTAGGAGAGGGAGTTTCATCATCTGGGAGTTGCCTATGTGAATGAAATCACAAGGTTGTGATTTCCTTTCTCCCTCCCTCTCTTCTTTCTTTCTCTCTTATTCCTTTCTTCTTTCCTTTTTCCCTTCCTTCCCTCCTTTTCTTCCTTCCTCCTTTCCTTCTTTCCTTCCTTCTTTCCTTTCTTCCTTCCTTCTTTTCTTCCTTCCTTCCTTCTTTCCTTCCTTCCATCCTTCTTTCCTTCCTTCTTTCCTTCCTTCCTTCTTTCTTTCCTTCCTTCTTTCCTTCCTTCCTTCCTCCCTTCCTTCTTTCCTTCCTTCTTCTTTTCATTCTTCTCTCCTTCCTTCCCTGGTTGCAGGGACTGTATAATTTAGTGGGAGAGAAAAGGAAAGTACACAAATGACCTATCCCTGTCACATATGTAGTAAGTGATCACCAGGAACCTAATTCTTTTTTAAGATCTTGCAGGATGAGTGCATAGTATTTACTACATGCACTTGTGATGATGGAGTATAAATTGTGTATGATCCCAAGTTGAGTAGGATCAGCCTTCCTTAAAAAGTTTGATGAGACTACCCTAGTCCCAATCTAGAAACAAGAAATATAGAATAAGCCTCATGAGCTGGAATTTTCAGCCTAACAGAAATGTAGCCTAAGGTTGGCCCAGGAATTTCTCCTTTTGGGGAAGTTGGATAGGCCAAAAATCGTTGGAAGGACATTGAAAGACCAGCATCGCTGAGAATAGTTGCTATTCATAGCAGAGCATCACACAATATTGCTGTTACTGTATACGATGTTCTCCTGGTTCTGCTCATTTCACTTTGTATCAGTTCATGAAAGCCCAGGTTTTTCTGAGAGGATCCTGCTTATCATTTCTTATGGCACAATAGTATCCTATCACAGTCATATACAACAACTTGTTCAACCTTTTTCTAGCTGATGGACATCCCCTCAATTTCCAATTCTTTGACACCACAAAGAGAGCTGCTATAAAAATTTTGTACACATAGCTCATTTTCCTTTTTGTTTTTTATCTCTTTGGGGTACAGACCTAGTAGTGAGTAGGTGCTATTATTATTCCCCTTTTGCTGATGAGGAAACCGAGGCTAACAAGGGTTAAATGTTTTGCCCAAGGTCACACTGATATTAAGTGTCTGAAACTCAATTTTAGTTCAGATCTTCCTGACTCCAGGCCCAATACTCTATGTGCCACCTAGTTGACTACTGCAGAATAGCAGATTGGTCTAGGCTTGATACCAGGAAAAAATAATTTCTAAGAATTAGAGTTGTCTGCCTCATAAGGTAGTGAGTTCCCTGTCACAGGAGGGTATCATACAGAAATTAACTAGATAACCATTTGCATGGGTTCTTGTAGAGAGTTTTCCTTCTCAGCTATGGATGATCTCTGAGGTTTCTTCCACTTGTGAGGTAATGATTCATCCACAGAAAATAGCCCAGCTCAGTGGTTGATGAATCAGAGGGTGGAGGATCCTGCTATACTGTGAAACTGACCAAGGTTTAAGTCCCTAGTTTTAAAAGGTCTCATTAAAACTTTGCTCAGAGTCCTTACCTTGCTCTTGGGGTAGGTTCGTCTCTGTCAAGCCTCCCCCAGCCAATGTGCAGCCAAAGATTGTTAGGGACCAATGAGAACGACACAGTGACTTTTTTGAATGCAGCCCTGATGCTGAGGAATCTCCCTTTAAAGAGGATATCAGAGTGCTCATGGGGCAGCAGGTGCTTGGAGCCAAGGAGCTTGATCAGTGAAATCTATGGCCCATGTATGTTCAGAGAACACTACTAGCATAGATCTGTCAGGCGCACACACGGGCATATTAGCGATACGGTGATAAATAGCAGTGCATCCTACCTAGCAAGGCTTACGCCTATGGTCTTCTATGTGTGTCCTTATAAATACTGTTTACACAAAGGTGCTTGGTGAAAACAAAGAATTATTATGTGTTTTGCATGAGTCTAGGTTTTTATGGGTTGAGAAATCAGAAGTTCTGATAACTGCTATTTTTTATTTCCCCTGTTATTTCCAAAGGGACCCTAATATGGCTGCTAGAGCTAGAAAATATTTGGCCAAGACCTTTCCCTCCAATTTTTTAGAGTGTTAAAAAATGCCACCATTAAGCCAATGTGAACATGACTGAAAATCTTGGAAGTGCAGAAAAAGCAATGAGAACAGATGGGCTATCCTAGCCAAAAGGAAGTAAGGCAGAGTAGTTATGGTCTCCTAGACTCACAGAAAGATGAAGCCTTAGGATATGGGAGAGAATTAAGCCAGTGGGAGCCAGTTGGGTGGGTACAAATGTTCCAGAGAGCCTAGAGAGTAGAATACAGGCTCCCTGAGGATGGAGACTGTCAAGATATCTTTATCATGACATTCTTAGCACTTGCCATAATATCTTCCTCAAAGCAAGCATGCTCTGCCTTTCCATGTCTATCCTTTCTAGTGACATACTGACTTTGCCTCAGGTCAGGGTATCTAGAATCTGTGAACTTTAAAAATTAGATAGATAGACAGACAGATAGATAGATAGATAGATAGATAGATAGATAAGCATATTCCAGTATAACCAGTTTCTTTTGCAATCCTGTGCCTTTTCATTTAGACAATTAAAGACATGATTCTGAGAAGTTGATGAGCCTTACCCAACTATCAAAAAAATTAAGAACTCTTGATGTTGATATACCCCTCCTACTGCCTGCACCTTCTTCCCCTTTCAGGGTGTGTGTGTGTGTGTGTGTGTGTGTGTGTGTGTAACATAACCCTCCTTACTAGATATTCCCAACTCCCACAAAACCTTACTAATCAGCACCCCTTGCCTGTGACCTAAGAGCATAATAATATAGATGTAGCGCTGGAAGGACCATGGAACTTATCCAACCTCCTTATCCAACAGATGAAAAAATTGAGGACCAGAGAAGTTAAATCATAGTAATGGAAAGTTGGAAGGGACCTCAGCTGCCATCTTGTCTAATTCTATACCTGAAGGGAATCCCTTTGGTACCATACCTGACAAGTGGTCATCTGGTCTCTTCTTGAAGAATTCCAAGAATGAGAACCCACCACCTCCTAAAATAGCCCATTCCACTGATTTGTCAAGGACATATGGAGCGTAAGTAGCAGAGCAGGTCCTTCTGACTCCAGAAAAAGCTGCTCTTTTCATTGCTCTTACCACCCTGCCTCCCCTATCAGATCAAGAAATCAGTCAATCCAGGAGCAGCTAGGTGGCTTAGTGAATAGATCACCAGCCCTAGAGTCGGTAGGATCTGAGTTCAAATCTGGTCTCAGACGCTTTTGACACTTACTAGCTATGTGACCTTGGGCAAGTCACTTAACCTTGCCTTCCCCCCCCTCCAAAAGAAAAGAAAGAAAGAAAAGAAACCAGTCAATCCTACCTGAAAGAGACCGTGTTCCTTCCTATAAAACCTGTGACCTGCTTTGGCATTACTTGTGGGATGACCCAGCTGTTAACCACACAGAAGAAGGGAGAGCCTGGATGCTGGGCCAGGAGGGCCATATGTCACTGGGTCATTGATACCTTCTCAGGCTGTCCCCAGGCCTGGAATGCCCTCCCTCTTCATCTCTGCTGTCCACTTTCCTTCAAATCCCCCCTTCTACAGGAAGCCTTTCCCAATCCCTCTTCATTCTAATGTCATCCTGCTATGGATTTTTACTGGCACATAGTTGTTTCCATGTTGTCTTCCCCTTTCCCTCTTAGACTGTGAGCTCTTTGAAGGCAGAGTCTTTTACTTTTCTTTGTGTTCCCACACTTGGCACAAAACTTGGCATGTAGTACGTGTCATAGTAGTAGGCCTGCACCTCCTCTGTGGATTGAGCTACTAATGTAACTTGATACCTCTGCCCTTCCACCCACTCCCCTCATATCCAATTGTATGCTTGTGTCCAATCTGAATTGGACGTGCCCTACTCCTCATGGCCCCGGTGTTCCAAGATGAGTCATAAGCCTTTGCCTGCGAATAAAGGCCTAATAAAGGCCCATTGTATTGCTTTCAGCACTCACTGGCCAGTGTGTCTCTTCTCCATGAAATGCCAGCACCTCCCCCTCACACATCTCCCATTCTGTACAGATCTCCTATATACCAACCTAGACCTGGCCAGCCAGGGCCCCGGTGGGCAGCTACCACAACCAGATGAACAACCACCACAATCTGTCTACACCAACATATTTACATATTGTCTCCCCAATTAGAATGTAAGCTTCTGGAGGGCAGGTAAGTACCCCCAGAGATAATCCCAGGGCCTGCCATATAGCAGTGTTTAGTCATTGCTTGTTGGCTGAGGATTCTTAATAAATGTTTGTTTCTTGGAGAGGAGTGGAGAGTGCCGGCTGGGGTCCATGGACTATCCAAGATCAATGGAGCAGCTGGTGTTTGGTAACACCAGAGATACACTGGGTAGACCAAAGGTGTACCTTTTGCCAGCTTACTGAGGGAAGGGAGTCCAATAGGGGGGTGCTATAGCTTCCACCTTCCCTAGGTTCCCCTGTCCAGTTTGTATTGGCTGAACCTTCCTCAACAACTTGGAATCACCCTGACCCAAGCCTCTTGTCTCCCTTACAAGATGGAAAGTTCCCCGGGCTCAGGTCAGCGTATTCTTCCCTTGCCTTAGCACAAAGTTGAGGAAACAAGACTGGCCAGCTCATTCAATGAAAGAGGGCTTTGGGGCTGATTCTAGAGTAGAGAATATGAACGTTGTGTTCTGGACCCCTCTGGCAGTCTGATGAAGCCTGTGGACTTCGCAGAATCAGGTCTTCTAACGCATAAATAAAATGCATAACATAAGAAAGAAAATCAATTACATGATAATAATGACAGCCAGCATTTATATAGTGCTAAGTATTTTACTAATATTCTCTCATTCAATGCTCACAACAATCCTGGGAGGTGGATACCATTGTTGTCCCCATTATACAGTTGAGGAAACTGAGCAGACAACGATTAAGTGACTTGTCAAAGGTCACACTAGCTAGTAAATGAGGCTGGATTTGAACTCTTCTTCCAGGTCCGGTACTCTATACACTGTGGTGCCACCAACTGCCTATACTGAAATAATATTGTTCTAGAGAGACCTAAAGGATCCCAGTTCTTCTATTTCACAATTCTGTGAACCTGAACAAGTCCTTGAAACTCTTGGAGACTCAGTTTCCTTCTGTCTAACATGGAGGGGGGATATTTTTTTACCCTACCAACCTCACAAGATGGTTGTAAAAAAAGAAAAATTTCCTATTTCAAGAAATAGGAAAATGGGGGGGAAAAAAGAACCTTGGGGTGGCTAGGTCGCTCAGTGAATAGAGCATCAGCCCTGGAGTCAGGAAGACTTGAGTTCAAATCTGACCTCAGACACTTGATACTTAACTAGCTATGTGACCTTGGGCAAGTCACTTAGCCCCAATTGCCTTGCTTTCCCTCCTCAAAAAAAAATATAGGAAAATGCTAGAGAAAGATGATCATCGTGTATTTTAAAATATTGGGAAACAGTATGGTAGAGAGGATAGAAAATTAGCCTTGAATCTATGAAAAACTGGGTTCAAGACCAGTCATTCAAATTCTTAATGATATAGGCCAGTGGTTCTCACATTTTTTGGTCTCGAGACCAAAATGTATATATATATATGTGTGTGTATATATATATATATATATATATACACATATATACATATTTGTTGTTGTTGTTTTTCTGTCATATCCAACTCTAAATGACCTTCCCCTCTCTAGTCTTCCCTTTAATCAGCTGTAGTTAAGGGCATTAGACATCTAATTAATCCCCAAGTCTCCCTCTATCTCTAGACTTTATAACCAGGGTCATATTTGGAATATGGGCTTCTCTTCGAATAGGGAGCTGGACTGAAAGGGAGGGCAGGCCCACTTTCTGATCCAGCAGGGATCAGTGCCTATTGGGGCACACTCAGCTAGCCCAGAAGCTGTATTGTTCTGTTCAGGCAGAAGAATCAGGCATCCGGCATGGGGTCTCCTGCCAAGACGTCTGACCACAGCCCACAAAAGAAGCCCCAGAAACAAGCATCTTGTGTTAGAGAGAGGTCATCCAAGTTTGCCCACCAGATCGATGCCCTCCTAGCAAGGGAGGGCTGAGCCAAAGAAAGGCAGTGAAGTGTTTTCCTCGGTGACAAGCCAAAAGGCTGGGGAAAAGGCTGCATTCTGTCTGATCCCCCAGTGTGCTGGCTCATTGAAAAGAATAATAATGATGAGCCTAATCTTTAATAAAAATGCTTTAATTAAAATAATCCATAGCTAGTCAGCTCTCAATTATCTGCCCTACTGGAGCAGGAACAGGTACATGGGTAATGCAGAAACCATTTATCTGTTTTACTTTGGAATACGTCGTCAGAGCGTTTTTTTTTCTTTTTCTTTTCTTTCTTTTTTTTTGGCAATGAAATCACCTCCTAAACTGAGTTGCTAAATCAAATGCTGAGAAACTATGTGGGATAATCAGTGAACAGAGTACTAGACTTGGAATCTGGAAGACTGAGGTCCGAGTCTTGTCTCTGACACCTGGGTGACCCTGAGTAAATCACTGAACTTCCGACTGCTTCCAGACAACTCTCACTCCCGCATCACCAATTTCCTATTGGACATTTCACAGAATGTCCTAGAGATATATCGAATCTAACATGTCCAAGACAGGACTTATTTTCTTTCCCCTGAAACCTTTTCTTCTTCTCAACTTCCCCTATTTCTGTTGAAGGCAACATCATCTTTTCAGCATCCCAATTTGTAATTTTCCACTCTCACCCTCCACACCAATTCTCCCCTTCTCTCTCTCCCTCCCCTTCTGGTTTTCCCTCCTCCAGCAGCTGCCATGTCTCGCAGTGACATCTCCTTCTCCTGCCCCTTCTCTCTGCTCACACTGCCATCACTTCAGTTCTGGCACTCATCACCTCCTGCGTTATTTATGCAAACCATAAGCTCATTGGTCCCCCAACCTCAAGACTTTCCTTTCTTCAGTCCATACTCCATACGCTTGCCAAGATGATTGTCCTTAAGCACAGATCTGACCATGTCATTTCCATTATATATGTGTCTGTCATATACAACTTTTCCATCTTGTCTCCCCCATTTAGAATCTGAGCTCCTTGAGGGCAGACAAGGTTTTTACCTTTCTTTGTAGCCCAAATGCTTAGCACCTAGCACTTAGCAAATGTTTAATAAACATTTGCTGACTCATTGGCTGGCTGAGTAAACATCTGTGGCTGCCTATTACCTCTTGGATGAAATAGAAATTCCTCTTTTTAGCTTTTAATGTCTTTCCCAGTTTGCCCCCAGTCTATCTTTCTAGGCTCATTGTACATCACACCATCCCACCTCCCTCTTCTATTCTGCCAAACTGACCTACCTTCTGTTTCTCCTTCAAGACACTTTTCCCATCCCAGTTACTTGATTCTGGCTGCCCCTCAGGCCTGAAATATACTTCCCTCTCACCTCTACTTCATAGGATCTCTTTCCTTAAGATTCAGCTCAAGCATTAGTTTCTTCATGGAGCCTTTCCTAATTCTGCCCATCTGCTTGTGCCTCCCTCACTTTCTGTCTCATATTTCACTATTTTTATTTCATTTATTTTTTTATTCTCTTCATTTTTTCCTATATATATTACATGTATTGTTTCCCCAACAGAATATCATCAGCTCCTTGAAAGTAACAGCTGTGTGACATTGATCAAATCACTTAGCTTCTTTGGAACTCAGTTTTCTAATCTGTAGAATGGGGAGTTAGGATTAGTATATCTTTCAAGGTCAGCTTCCAGCTGTAATATCACCTAGCAACAGGAGGTCTTCTTGCATTTGTAGCTGATGGAGAACAGGGAAAGTTTTAGCTAATAATGTTGGAAAAGCAGGATAATCAGGAAATATAGCAGGTCTTGAATACCAAGCCCAGGTGTTTGAATTTGCTCAAAAGGCAATAGAAAGGCCCTGAGGATTTCAGAGGAGAATGACAAGACCAGACCAGTGCGTGAGCAAGCTTATTCTGGTGGTGGCATATAAGAAGGCTTTATCTTTCTATCTCTTCTAGTGCTTAGCCCAAGGCCCAAAGCTGTACAATAATAGGTGCTTAATAAGGGTTTGTTAAGTGAGTGCATGACTGAGTGAATTGCCTGCCTCTTGGTGCAGTCCAGCCAATTTTCCTGCAGGCATTCATAATGTTTGGGGGAGAGGGCAGTTGATGAGGGGAATAATGTCCAAAGGCTGTGTCTGCTGCCTCCGATCTCTTGATTAGGCCTCTGTTTCTTTAATAACATTCACTATTGATCTTTTAATCATGAACCCAGCTATAATGACATCTCCTTTCTTATTAGTACTAACAACAAATGATGGCCCATACTGTCTCCTGCTCAGCCCCAGGCTTCCTGGTTACGAAAAATGAATTGGTCTGGAGGGGTGGCCTGAGTTTGATCCCTGGAGTGGGACATGCTTGGGTTTTCTCCAGCTCTCTGTGTCCTCTGCCCTATGAATGTCCTGGCTTTCTCTCTACCCGCTATGCTTTGATGGTGTAGGTCGCTCCCAGTATAGAGTTGGGGAGAATCGGGGCAATGTGTAAGGAGGAGTGAAGGAAAGAGTCATAGGTGAGCACAAGTCTCCCAGTGGGAGAAACTGGAATCTCTTTCCTGATAGGCATTTGCAGACATGTCCTGGTAGCTCCAGAATCTCAGAACAGGAGGAGAAGTCATGTAATCAAACATTTACCTTCTGTGACTTATGCAGCAAGTCCTTGATGAAAGGTTCCAAGTGAGAAGGAAATCCCTGTGTTTCAAGATGGTCCCTGTGATCTCTTGACCCCCTGGATTATTAGGAAACTTTTCTTTAATTCAAGCCAAAATAGATTCCTCTCTATCACTTCTACCCATTGTTCATAGTTCTTCCCTCTAGGGGAGGGATGGGGAACCTGCGGCCTTGAGGTCACATGTGGCCCTCTAGGTCCTCAAGTGTTGCCCTTTGACTCAGGGGTGGAGAACCTGACTGATTCAAAAGGCTGAACTTGAGGACCTAGTGGACCACATATGGCCTCGAGGCCACAGGGTCCCCAACCCAGCTCTATGGTCAAGCAGAACAAATTAAATCTGTCTTCCACTGATTCCTCCAAATACTATCAGCCATTATGGCCCTCTATTCTTAAGTCTTCTCTTCTCCAGGCCAAACATCTCCAGTCCCTTAATAAGTCCTACTTTGGCATAGTCTTCAAAGCTCTAGCCCTCTAGATTATCCTTAGTGGGATGGGCTCCATCTTGTCCATGAGTTTCCTTTAATGTGGTACCCAGAACCATTCTCAATGTTCTAGATAATCAATCAGGGCAGAAGAGAATAGGACTATTGACCATTTCCCATCTCTCTTTCACACAGTCCAGGTTATCATTAGCCTTTTTGGTGACTGCCTTTGCGCAGCATCCCCCCAGTATCAATCCCCATCTCCTTCAGTCATTATGAATGGCTGCTGAACATTGGCTAAACTGAATCACCAGTGACTCAGATTGAGGGCTTTGGAAGTCCATAACAATTCTGAAGTCATTTTGACCAGCCCTTGATAACCATCTTCTTTCTAGAATGGTTCTGATGGTTCTTACCCAAAGGCAGGGGCATGGTGTCCCTAAATACACATTAAGCTTTGGTAATAGCAATAATAATGGCTCATCTTATGCCACAACTGATGAGTAATAAAGCATTTTAATCCATCTTCTCGTTCAATCTTCATAACAAACCTGTGAGGAGAAAAAAGATGAAGATGAGGATGGTTAAGAGGCAGTATGCAAGCAAAGAGTTTTGTGCTCCTTAAAGTGCTACAGAAATAGGATTTATCTTCATCATCATCATCATCATTCCCCCCCACTTTTTCTACTTCCTTTTCCTTTATCTGCCCCCACCCCCTTAGAATATAATCTCCCTGAAGACAAGAACAGTGTTTATTTTTAGCTTGTTTTGTATTTGGCAAATAGGTGCTTTATCCAATCTAAACCCTTGCCTGGACTCAGAGAGCCCCCAGTTCAAAGGCAGTCTGAGATACTTACTAACTGTGTGACTCTAGGCAAGTCACTTAACCCTATTTGCCTCAGTTTCCTCATCTGTCAAATGAGCTGGAAAAGCAAATGGAAAACCAGTATCTGTCAAGAAAACTCCAAATGGGGTCACAAAGAGTCAGTCACAGCTGAACAACAAATCTCTGTAATATCTCTTCAACTCAGTTGGTGTTTAATAAATGCTTGTTAATTGACTGAAATAATTCATATTTCTACGGAGCATCCTAAAGGCTAATAAAGCTTAAGACTGTACTGAGACTTTTGGGGAACCCCTGCGCTTCAAAGTTTATTGGGCTATAAAGTAAACAAGGCATTTTGCATATATTATCTCATCTGATCCTCACCAAAATGCTGTGAGCCAAATACTCTTATTATTTCCATTTTTCATATTAGGAAACAGTGCCTTTGAAACTGCCGACCAAGGTCACAGAGAAATAAGTGGCATAGCTGGGTGTTTACCCCATTTGCTGAACCCTAGGAACAGCTCTTCTACCTACAAATTTTATTTTCTAGGGTGGGGACCCTTCTGTCTGCTATCATTTTCTGTGACAGATTCAGATGGTAAAGTGGCAGCTTCTGCTATAGAGGAGCAAGGATATAATTTTTGGGAACCAAAACTCTGAAAGACTATCAGTTTTTATACCAATTTTTATAACTAGAGGTACAAGATGTACAGATGGATGGGATTCTTCAGGATAACAGGCCATGCTGCTGGGGCCCCTGCAGGGGCCCCATATCAGAGAACGTGGCCACTAATGTGGAAGGAAAGGATGAAAATATTGAATTCTGAGTAGGAATGACGATGACTGTTTATTCAACAAACATTTATTAAGTACCCACTATGTAGTGCTAAGGCAGTCTGTTTTGCCAAGAGTAAAGCAAGGGAACAAAGGAAATGGAAACAGGAGGTCTAAGTTCTAGTCCTATTTCTTACTGAAACTTACTGTGTAACTGAGAAGATCACTTTGCTTTTCTGGGACTCATTTCTTCACCTCCAAAATGAAGAAATTAATCTCCAAAGTCCCTCCGAGCTTTGACTTTCCATGTTCTAACGTTTTCTAATTCTAGTTTCTAAGAGGTTACAGTTCTATCACAAATTTAGTTGTTCTATTTGCCAATCAATGGGACCATCTCACTATAGTGCCAACACAATATTAACAGAGCTGACGGCCACTGTAAACATGCTGGCATAGTGCTCAATTGCAAAATATAACAGACTCTCCATAAAGAAGACAGAAGCAAAACATTTATTCAGACACCAGAAAAACAAATCCCAAACCCAGTAATCCAATTCTATCATAGTAGCAAAGAAGCTAATAAGCCATAGCAGCACAGAGATTTAGCCTTCCCATAAACCAACATTACTCACAAGCCTAACTCTCTCCCTTGGATCAGTCCTCTCCTCCCTCCAGTCTCTAACTGCTCTGACTCCCAGTTTCCTATGGGCTCTGCTCCACCCTTCAGCAAATTACTCCCACCACAGGCTCCATGTGATTACATTCAGCCTATTAGGGCCAGGGGATATTTTCAAAGCAGAGAAGGTCTTCAAATTCCCTTAGACTTATTAAGGGGCAAGGAAGATCTTCAAATTACCACAACTATTACACTTGCTTGGTGCCCAATGCCCGGTATTCACTTGGGCTTATCTCCAGACAGATCCGGGCCTCTATCTTCAGGGTCTGGGACACCCAGGATTGAGAACCAGTGGCCTGTGCAATTTAATTTTCCTGCCTTGACTACTTAGCTTTTTTAAAGGTGAGGAGCAGGATAGAGTGGCCATTGTCAATCCCAAAATCCCTTCCATACACTCAGGGAAACATTAATTTTAAACTACCAGAAGTTATAAAAAGAAAATAGACTAGTTTCCTTGCACTTAGTTTAGCATAATAAAACCCTTTATCTTGCCTTTCTTATCTCCTATGATTACTTCCATTGAGCAAGGGGAAAATAATTCTGCCTTTCCCCCATATCAGAGAAGGTGCTGTGCTCTATGAGCAAAGCAGGATTGAAGTAATTCAAAAGAAACTTGAGATGCACAAAGTTAGAGTATCCACCCCAAATGTTAACATAGACTATCTGTGCCTGACCTGTGGTAGAGCATTCCAAGCTCGTGTTGGTCTGATCAGTCACAGTCGGACACATTGAAACTAGACTCTAGCATAGTGATGTCATTTTGGTTCTCTTTGAGAATGAAGGACAGCAACCAACCAAGCATGAATAAATGAATGAATGAATGAATGAACGAATGAATAAATGATTATTAATTTATCCAGCTAGCGGTATGGTTGGAAGCATCAGCATGGTACAGAAGACATAGAATGATATAGACTCAGAGATTTTTAACCTGAAGTTTATGAACTTTACATATATATGTACATGTGTGTGTTTCAATATAATTGGTTTCCTTTGCAATCCTATGTATTTCATTTTATACGTTTAAAGACATTATTCTTAGCAGTCCATAATTGAGGACATGCCTGAGGAGTCCACCATACTGCCCTGAACACACAGGACTATGGATAAAAGGAAGTTAAATGTAGAATCCAAGGACCCGTGACTCTCTAAACACCCAGGTGATGTCTTGAGCTCACCTCTTAAGCACTGGTTGCCTCTGTTTCTTCATATGAAAATGAGAGGTTTAAAACTGGGTATTTCCTAAGGTCCTTTCTAGCTTTAAATTGATCCCTCTTGCCCACCCCCTCAAAAAAATCCCAGCTCTCCAAGGAGACTACAATTCCTCTTTGCTGACTGTTGGATTGATTAACTAATCTGGAACCAGTGGAGAGCGTGCCAAATCTGGCGTCTGGAAAACTCACCTTCCTGAGTTCAAATCCGGCCTCAGACACTGACTAGCTGTGTGACCCTGGGCAAGTCACAGAGCCCTGTTTACCTCAGTTTTCTCATCTGTAAAATGACAAACCACTCTAGTATCTTTGCCAAGAAAACTCCAAATGAGATCATGAAGAATTGTATACAACTGAACAACAGTCGTGAAAAGTTATTGTTTTGGGTTTTTTTTTACTTCAAGATTTAGTTAAACTTTTTCTTGCTTTGGTTTGTCTTAATAGGGAACTTTTGAAAGTAAAGGCCAGTTCTACCTAATGCCTGTTACACAAGTACTCCTGGTCAAAGGATTCCAAGAGCTAATTAAGGGAGAGTGCAGAGAATAGAAGTACTTTTTGAACAAGTGATAATTAGTCCCTTTGGGAGCAAAGCCCTTTGCAGATTTCTGCCCTTGGGAGCTCAGAGGAGAAGGAAGCAGGTTATTCCCTCTGCCTATAACTAGAGGTCCAGGAGTATAGGGCAGCAGACATAGAGCCACCAGCTCAGAACCTGTGCCCCTGGTGTGAGAGGTTGATGACTAAATATAGTAGATTCACCAGGAAGGCACTAGGCCATGACCCGTTTCATTCAATGTGGTTCAATTCAACAAACATGACTATACAATTTTTAAAAATCCTCAGGGAATTTCCATTCTACCTTAGAGCTAAAACATGTTTACAATCAGCAAACACCAAATATATATAAAGCAAGGCACTGAAATTTCTTTTTTTTGGAGGGGGGAAGGCAAGGCAATTGGGGTTAAGTGACTTACCCAAGGTCACACAGCTAGTGTGTGTCAATTGTCTCTGTCTGGATTTGAACTCAGATCCTCCTGACTCCCGGGTCAGTGCTCTATTCACTGTGCCACCTAGCTCCCCTTAGGCACTGAAATTTCAAGAAACTGGACATGAGCCCAGTCTGCTTTATATCTGCTGCTCTGCCTGGTTTCACCTCCATGAAAGTGAAGCAGATTATCCCCTGGCGTCTTCTCCTTCTCCCTGCACTTTCCTGATTCCTTTTGCATGTCATCAGCCCCTTTAGACTGTAAGCTCTATGAGGGCCGGGACTATCTTTCTTTTTATTAATCATATCCCTAGGTCTTAGCCTGGTGCTTGACACATAGTGGGTGTTTAATAAATGCATCTTGGATCAGATTGAGATAAGAAATCAGACCAGAAATGTAGATTTGGCTCTTAGCCTCGTAGAAGAGATTATTAAAGCCGTGGGGACGGAGGGGATGGGCAAGAGAGGGATGTTGTAGGAGCAGTCAGACAGACCAAGGGCTGAGCCCAGGGAGAACCAAAGGCACCAGAGGAGACGAGGGGCCAACAGGGAGATGTAGGTAGGATGAAGGAGGACTGGGGTGACGTGACTGCATGGGTATCCAGGAGAAAAGAGGTCTGAGAAGGAGATAGCCAGCAGCAGTGGATTCTGCAGAGGCTCTGGAGAATGAGCTCAGAGAAGGGACCCTTGTAGCAGACACTTACTGGTAAGCCCAGTGAAGGGGGCAGGAGGGTAGGAGAAGTGGAGGCCGTTCAGGAAGTCTACCAGTGGCAAGAAAGAGACAAAGAGGGTAGCTGTGGATGGTGGCCATGGGGGATGTGCCATGTGAAGGTTTTTTCCCAGGTGAAGATTGAAGGCCGAGAGAAGAAGCTAGACGAGATCAGGGATACTGGGGAAAGCAATGGTGAGAAGAGGGGAATTGAGGCCTGTTTGAAACAGTCATTCATCTAGTTGGTCAACAAACATTCATTAGTGCCAACTACATGCCCAGCACTGTGCTAAGCACTGGGGATAGTTTGTTGCTGAGTCTCGTCTGACTCTTTGCGACATCATTTGGGCTTTTCTTGGCAAAGATACTAGAATGATTTGCTTTTCCTTTCTCTAGCTCATTGTACAGATGAGGAAACTGAGGCAAATAAGGTTTTGTGACTTGCCCAGGGTCACACAGCTAGTAAGTATCTGAAGCTGGATTTGAACTCATGAAGATGAGTCTTCCTGACTCCAGGCCCAGTGCTCTAAGCACTAGGTCACTTACCTGCCTCTTCACTGGGTATACAAAGGCAAAAAACAGTCTACATTTAAGGAGTTCACAGTACAATGGGGGAGACAACATTCAAGCAATTGTATTAAAACAAGATTTGTGCAGAATAAGTTCAGATTGATGTCAGAAGGAAGGCATTAAGAGAAAGATAACTGGAAAGTCCAAGGAAGCAGACCCATACCCTGGACACATACCCTGGCGGGGGGGGTTTCTTTGGCAGGAGGAGAGACAGTGGAGGCTGGCAGACCAAGGGAACCACACTGAGAGTCTGACAGATGAAAAAAACAAAGGGCCTAGTGTCAAAAGACCTTATTCTACATTTCCCTTCTCACACTCTGCAGTCCAGCCAAATGGGCCACCTTCCATCCCTTGCACATGAGCCTCCATGTCCCATCTCATCAGCTGTCCCCCAGTCCCAAAATACACTCCCACATCACCTCCGCCCTTCTCTAACTATGTCAACCCAGGAAAGTTGCATCCACTACTTTGTGCCTCCATTTCCCCATCTTTAAAATGAGGTTGTTGGGCTAGATCATCTCCATGAGGCTCCCTCTAATGCCCAGGGTCTATGGCTATCTTTAGCTCCTTCCTGCTTCCTGGATTCTCTCCCGTATCACTGTTCTCTCTTCACCAGGCATTGAACAGAGACCCCAGAAAGGGCAATAGGAGTTCTGCTTCTGTCCCAGAATTCCAAACCTTTAGAAAATAGTACAAGGTTAGATGGTTTAGCAGAGAGAGCACCAGATATGGAGCCAGGAAAACCTTTATTCTAATCCTGCCTCAGATACTAGCTAGTGACCCAGGGCAAGTCATTTCCCTTTGCTAGGTCTATTTCCTCATCCATATATAAAATGAGGGGGTTGTCTGGATGGCCTCTGAAGTCTCTTCCAGCTTTGAAACCATAACCCTTTGCATATAAATCAGTTTTGGAGGCTTCCAATCCCTCCTGGTTTCTCAGGGGGTGGTCAGGCTACTCAGGAATATTCCCCAGGTAAATAAATGCACAGAGAGAGTCCAGGCTGAACTGTTCTCTGGACATTAGTCACTGGGCTGTGTGACTGAGGAGCAGGTAATCACCCTGGTAAATATGCTTGTAATTCTAGCTGACTAATGAAGCCCGTAATTAAAGCAAGTGCTACAGCAAACAGGGGGCTGGCCTCCCAGAACCTGGTCATGTGGCTCCATCCCCACAGGGAGAGGCTGGTCCACTGGGGGAGTACAGATTCCTACGCCTAAAACCTGTTCTGCCCTAACCTGGGGGAAAGGGAGCAGCTGCAAAGTGATTGCTAGGCCACAGCTGCACAGAAACCAACCTGGGCAGACTAGATCCCTTCCCAAAGAAGGAGAGGAAAACCCTGCCACTTTTTCTGATATGGCAATATTGAAGCCTGTTCACTGGCCTGGATGAGGGTAGGAGTGGAGGGAAATCCAGACACCAGCAGTTGTTTCCTGGATCCCAACATAGCGTTCTGAGTCTCTGACGGTGTTACCCAACCTTTCTTGGAGCTTCAATTTTACTGATCTGCAAAATGGGTTCACTCACATGATTGAAAACAAAAGCCTTGGCCAGGGAGTTGGGTGGATGTGGAGGGGAAGGGGAGGAATCCTCATTATTCTGTGGGGAGTTGTCTCAGCCTCTGGGGATGAAAGGGCCTGGGTGTACATGTATATAACAACTCTTGCTTCATCATTCTAATTTATTGCTGTTGTACCACAGGGCTAGGAGGCTAGACCACACTGGGTGTAGCTGGTGTTAATAAATTCTTTTAGGTGCCACAGAAACTACAGTTATTATTAATATTATTTTTATATTTTTTTAACCAAACCTGTGATTGCATTGGCGTAGGAAGCTCCCATACAGAAAATGTCTTCTGCACCCAAGCAGGTGCAGCCCAGCTCTGCAATTTACAGTTGAGACTTGCCCCAGGACACCGAGAGGTTAAGGGACTTTGTCCCACAGGTGGGACTGAGCCCTGTTTGTCCTCATTCTGAGGCCGGACTTTCTTGGGGTCTGCATCCTGAGGTCTTTGAACTTTCATATTTTGATAACTATATTTCAAGATAATTGGTTCCCTTTGGAATCCCCAAGATTTTATTTTTTATGCATTAAAAAAAATGTGATTCAGGGAAAGGATCCATAGGTTTCCACGACACTGCCAAAGGGGCCCTTGAGCCCCTACTCCCCACTTAGCCTGTGCTGCTCCCCCAATCCATAGGCATTTGTCATGTATGGTCTACAGTCACTGAAAATGCAAAAATAAAAATGAAAACAATCCCTGTCCCCTAGGAACTTCCATTCTTTCAGAGATATAACATGTACATACAGAAGAAAATTTAAAAGCGTCAAATAAATACGCACTCTCATGGTAGCATAAGTTTTGTCAAGTCAACAAGCATTTATCAGGTGCCTACTGTGTGCCAGCCCCATGGCGGAGCACGGAGGATACAAAAAGAGGCAAAAGACAGGCCCTGCCCTCAAGGGGCTTACAGTCTAAAGCAGGAGACAGGAGCAAACAAATACATGCAAAATAAATTCTATTCAGGAGATAATTAGCAGAGGGAAGACCTTGGAATTAAGAGAGGGTGGGAAAGCCTTCCTGTAAAAGATGGCCTCTCAGCTGGGGCTTAAAGGAAGCTGGAGGCTGAGAGATACAAAAAGACTAAGAAAGTTGGGACCGGGCTGGGCATGGAAGGGCTTTCAACGCCAGGCAGAGGATTTTGTTATTTGTTCCTGTACGTGTAAGCAACTACGTACAAATAAGATGCGAAACTGGAAAGAATTTCAGAGAAAAGGCATTAGTATGAAGGGGGACTAGGAGAAGCTTCCTATAAAAGGTAGAATTTTATAAGTTATAATAAAATTACTATTATAGTATGAGTAGTTGCTGTTACTCCATCATGCCTGACTCTTCATACCCCATTTGGGGGTTTTCTTGGCAGAGACACTGGAGGAGTTTGCCATTTCCTTCTCCAGCTCATTTTACAGATGAGGAAACTGAGGCAGACAGGGTTATTAGCCTTGGGTAAATAGGTGACAGGGGACAGGGATTCATTGCTGTCAAGCATGGTTTAGCAGAAAATAGCCTTGGATCTGGGGTCAGAAGCCCTGTATTTGAACCCCAGGTTTGCCATTTGGGAAATATCAGGTGAACTTTCTGGGCCTCAGGTTCCCCCATCTGTAAAATAGTCTTTATCAGCTTTAGAGAGTACCGAGTAGAATGCCAACAGGTCCTCAGTTCAGACTTGGGGAATGAATCAATGAATCCAGTCTGCTGATAGTGGGAAGGTTTTTCCTCATCTCTCCCTCCTCCCCCTCCCCATCTCCTTCTGAGATTGCCTCCCATTAACACTAGATAGATCTTGTGTGTGTAGTTTTGTGTGTGTGTGTGGTATAGGATTTGAACCCAGCTCCTGTGACTCTCGGGGGAGCTAGGTGGCACAGTATATAAAGTGCCAGGCCTGGCATCAGGAAGACATGAGTTCAAATCCAGCCTCAGACACTTACTAGCTCTGTGACCCTGTGCTATTCACTTAACCCGGTTTGCCTCAGTTTAGTCATCTGTCAAATGAGTTAGAGAAGGAAATGGCAAACTGATCTGATATCTTTACCAAGAAAATACCAAAGGAGGTCACAGGGAGTCAGACATGACTGAAACAAGTGACCAACCACTTTTGTGTGGTCCTCGAATTAGTCTGTCTCCTAGACTATGCTATCTCACAAAGGGATAGCTCAATAGTCAAGGAAAATGAAATCTCCTGCTCTCCTGTCACGCTGCTCTTCCTTCACCTCCTCCCCTACCATAATCTGACCTGTTATCAGTTGACAGTAAAGGGTGGGGGCCAGCCTTGAACCAGCTAGACGGGATGCAGGCTGTGCATGCTGAGATCTATGAGGAGGAGGGGCACATGCCAGGGCATGGTGTGTCACAGGGAAGGGTGTGCAGGGAGGAGGCTGTGCCCAGACCGCAGGATAGCCAGCATTAGTCACCACTCGCTCTGGTCTAGACGTTCTGGGTTTCACTGGTTAGCACCTCCCAGGAAGCCCTGGTACAGAAAGGCTCTCACTGGTTGCCCTTGAATTTGCTAAGTTGCTTATAGGAAGCGGGTACGGTGGGTCAGAGCTGCTTAAGGATCCTAATTTGGCATCTAGATTTTTGCTAGTCAAGGTGAGATCTAAAAGGTAGGTTGATACCTGGGATGGCCACTAGGAGCGGTAGAGATCAGCACTGCTCTCTCCTAGCCAGGCAGAATCCTTGAACTTGAAGGAACGGCCAGAGGGTCACTCCTCCATCCCTGTGCCCTACAGCCCAGACAGAGAGGCTTTTATAAAAACTCTCTAGAGAAAGAAATCCTTCACTTCAGCATTAACTCCAGCATTTAAGCGCCAGGCAGATTCTAACTTGCCCAAAGAACTTGAGAAAACTTTCAAGAAAGGAATGAAAAGAGACAGAAGGCAGTTAAATGTGTGAAGGAAAAGAAAGAAAAGACCAGATCCTTGAGGTGTTCAGGGCAGCTAGAAATGATAATAAAGGAAAACATGGACTCTGAAGGGGCACAGGACTTGGGTTCAAAGCCCGGTACTGATCCTATCTGTGTGAACTTAGGGATAGCACTCCACCTGGCTGTGCTTCAGTTTTTCCATCTGTCAAATGGGACGACTGAGCTAGAATGACTCTGAGGTCCAAGTCAGTTCTGTGTCTGCGATCCTATTATCCTAATGAGCTTCATTTCTATAGTGCTGGCCTCACAACAAAACAATGGCATGGGCATTGTAGAATTGATGACACCCATTTAACAGAAAGGGGAACTGAGACCCAAAGAGGTGGTGACCTTCTCAAGGTCACACAGGTAATAAGTAACAGAGCCAGGCTTTGAGCGTGGCTCTTCTTGCCTCCAAGCCCAGTACTCTTTCTGCTAACCATACCAGGAGCCCTGGAAAATTATAAGAATGACTGACGTTCATCTTAAAGTTTTAAAGTTGTCAAATTGTTATTTACATATTAGCTCGTTTGAGCTTGCAACCACCCTGTGAGGTAGGCACTGGTGCTATCATTGACCTATTTTACAGATGAGGAAACTGAGGCATAAAGAAATTATGTAAGGAGGGTTCAATTTGAAGGAGGGAAGGAATATTTCCAGAAATGACTGTGGTTTTAAGAAAATTAATAAGACTTTTTAAAAAAGTTAAGTGACTTACCCATGGTCTCTAGGAGGTCTCATAGGTGGGATATGAAACCAATATTTGCCTGATACCAAGTTCAGCATATTATCCACTGTTGTTTTTCAGTCATGTACAACCCTCCGTGATGCCATTTGGGGTTTTCTTGGCAGAGATACTGGAGTGGTTTGTCATTTCCTTCTCCAGTTCATTTTACAGATGAGGAAACTGAGGCAAACAGGGTTAAGTGACTTGCCCAGGTCACACAGCTAGTAAGTGTCTGAGGTCAGATTTGAACTCGGGAAGATGACTGCCTCCAGACACTATATACTCTTACCACTACGCCACCTAGCTGCCCTATATTACCCACTAAAAGCCCCCAAATAGATGTACCCATAGCTGGGGTAGACAGAACTTGATGTTGTATCACACTGACTCCAGGGAAGGGCCAGGATTCTGGGGTGGAACAAGTGGGGAGATGAACTTTGCAAGCCCCCAGAGCAATCCAAATCTTTGTCAGACCAGCTGCATTCACTGGCCCCCAGGCAGCATCAAAGGGCTTGCAATCATGTCTGGTAGTGGCAGAGCCCTGGACAGTTCTGCCCAAGCCAATCAGGATCCATTTACCAGGAAAGCCCCAGAGCCAGCGCAGATGGCAGAGACAAGCCAGGGGGACATTACGCAGAGTGAAAGGCTGCATCTGGAACATGGTTGGGGAGAAATCCTTTTCTTCGATCTCCCTGTAATCCTCAAAGCTGCACCTGTGTCCCAGAGACCCACAGTGAAAGCAAAGGGGAAGATGGATCTGATGGAGTTGGGCCCCTGCTGGCAGCCTGGGGCTGGGAGAGTCAAAGCAGCACCTGCCAAGGGGTCTTCAGGGAATCTCCAGAAGTGAGTTTAAGACTTTGGATTTCCAGAGAGATCTATAGGGATTGATTCTGTGTGTGTGTGTGTGTGTGTGTGTGTGTGTGTGTGGTGGCAGTGAGGGGGGTACTTAGGAGAAGAGAAGAGTGGTGGGAAACAAACATTTATACCCCCTTTCCAGGAGCAATCCTCCCTCCACTACCACCACCACCACCAAAGGTAGAGATACTGCTCTTCTGTGGAGATGTCCCATCTATTGCCTCAGCCCCTGAAACTCAAAGCAGGGTGTTTCCAGGCCCAAATAGCCACCCCTGACACTCAGGCCAAAGTATTGTCATGACCAAGCGAAAGAAATGATTGAATAATAAGATTCAGAATTGGAAGAAGACTCACCAATCCAACTCACTCCTAAACAAAAACGCCTTCTACAAGTGCTCTAAGAGGTCATTCAACCTTGGAGATGCCCTATGGGAAAAGTCCGCTATCTCCTGAGGTATCCGATTCCACTTGGGGATAGTTCTTCTTGCCCTCTATTTGCCCCCTTTAACATCTAGCCATTGGTTCTAGTTCTGCCCTCAGTGACCAAGCATGCCCATGATAGCCCTTTTGAAGACAACCCTGGTGCCCCTTCTCCAACCCGTGCACCACATATCCCCAGTCCTCTCAACCAGCCCCCATAGAGCATGACCTCAGGACCCATCACTCTCTTGGCTACCATTTTCTGGAGTTCTCCAGCTTATCGACGGCTATCCTAGAATGTGGGCTCCATCCTTGAACAAACTATTCTAGATGTGGTCTGACCAGGACTGCAAAATTACCTCCAGGACTCTCCTGGACACTGATTCTCTTACAGAAATCCAAATTAGCCTCAGGTGTTTTGGCTGCCATGGCACACTACTCATTCAGATTTCTTCTCAGATAAATCTAGCTGTGATTGTCTCATCTTGTACTTGTGAAATACAAGAGATGGTACCTGTGGAAGAAAAAAAACACTGGGATTTGCAGTCTGAGGACTCAGGGTTCAAATCCTATGTTTCTTGACACCTCTGACTTAAATGAGTATCTTGACTCTCTGGGTCTCAGTTTCTTCATCTGTAAAATGGATTAGATGGCCTCCAACATACCTTCTAGCTCTGAATTTTCAATCAACTCTCAAGTTGACTTTTTGAGCCCAAGTATAAAACTTTACATTTATCTCATACTTGAGAAATTGATTTTTTGAACCCAAGTATAAGACTTTAAAAAAAAAATCACCATTCAATCTCACCTTAGTCAGTTCAGCCCTATGGTACTAGTCTGCCTGAATGTTTTTGAATCCTGATTCTCTCATCTGATGCTTTAGCTATAAGGTTATCAGATCTCAGTTACCTACTGATCTGACTGTGTCTAGTGGATAGACTGTGTCTACTGTCCAGAATGTGCTGCAAAGCACAGAGTGCTTTCTCCCTAGAAGTTTGTCTGCTGATCACGGTTGAGCACGAAGCAAGCCATTAGTATCTACAAATTAAAATACCCAAAGAGCCAGTTTGGAGAGAATGGGGATGGGGTATCTCCCAGTAAAACATTTGCTAGTTTGATTGTATGGTTTTTTCTTTTTCTAAACTAAACATGCTTTGTTGTAGATTTCACAAAGCAAATTTTCTAGCATAGGTCAGAGTAAGCTGATCATGTTATGTAAATCTCAGTGAAACAGGGGAATTTCCTGAATGGCTTCATGTACTTGAACAGTCCCCTCACTGGGGCCAGTCTCCTTTTGTGTTTTCTTTTGAGATCCTGTGTCACTTTGGGGTCAGAGAGACGAGAGACAGTGTCTGATCTCAGCACATGACCCCAGAGAGCAGGGGCCTCTAATTCCACATCTGTGTGCCCATGCTTCCTCTTCTTTAATGTAGAGTCAACTCCTGCCTCTTTCCCAAAGAAATCCTTGTACTTAGGGTTAGAAGGCACGTTAGAAATTATCTAGGCCAAATGTCTCATTTTGCAGACAGATAAAGAGACTGAGGCCAGAGAGAGGGAGTAATAGCTTGTCCAAGGTCAAAGAGCAGGAAGCTGTAGCAGAGCTGGGGTTTGAATCCAGGCATCAAGAATCCTTAGGGAAGCTCCCAGACTCAGCTACTCCCTGGACTTGCAGTATCAGCAAGGATCCTTGGTCCATTATCTGCAGCCCTTTGTAAATGTTATCACTGAACAAGTTCCCCTCCGCCCCTCAAAAACCCCCACAAACACACACCTTTTGGGGGAAGACTGGACCTACTATGTGCTGGGTACTGTGCTAAGCACTTTGTAGATATAACCTCCCTTGATCCTCACAACAGCTCTGGGAGGTAGGGGCCTTATTATTATCCCCATTTTACATTTGAGGACACTGAGGCAGGCTGAGGTTAAATGACTTGCCCAGGGTCACACAGCTAGTAAGTGTCTGAGGCTAGATTTGAACTCAGGTCTTCCAGACTCTAGGCCCAGTGCTCTGCCCATTCCCCTACCCAGCTGCCTCAAGAGATGATGGGTTTCCTCTCCTGAGGAGTCCTCAAACAAAGGCTGGATGATACTTGTCTTGGAGATTGACAGAGGATATTCTTCTTCTGGAATGGGTTGAACTATTTGACCTCTGAGTTTCTTTCCAGCCTAAGGCACTTTCATTGAAGACAGCACCTGTCCTGTAACCAAGAGCCGCCTGGAGGGAGGGAGGGAATGAGCATGTATTTGGTGCCTACTACAGGGATTTTTCAAATATTATCTCATTTGGTCTGAGTTGATTTGACTGAGATTAGATAATCTCCATGCCCTTGGCAGTGAGAGGTTAAGGGTCACTCAGCCAGTACCTGTGAGGGGTGGGGCTTTGTCCCACCCAGGACTTTCTGACTCCTGGGCCAGCTCTCTGTCCACTATACCATATGGCCTCGTTTCATAGGCAATGCGAACCTTAACACTATGAATATGAGCTATGAATAGAAATCCTCGTGTTTGGAACTAGAAGTGACCATAAAAGACCCTCTTTGTAGAGTTGAAGACACCAAGGCTGTGATTTACTTAAGGTCATACAGATACCAGGTAGGATTTCAATTCAGGTTTTCTGCCTCTAAATTCAGTGCTCTTGCCATAGCACTGGACCATCTTGTCTGCAAGGACCTGTCTTTCAGGATGTTTCAAGGCAAACTTTAGCTGAAAACCCATCCTCTGTTCCACTGAGGGCTTCCTGTTGCAGCCCGGCATTGACAGGCTCCAGTGAAGGCCTCTGGGCTCCTCTTAATCAAAAACACACAAGGAAGAAGTCCCTCCTCCCACTCCTGCCCAACACCATGCAAATGGTTTCCAGAATAGGAGGGAGATGTCAAAGCCTGGGCCCCTGCTAATCAATCTGTGAGCAGGGGGAGAAGCCTGAATGTCTGAGCATTCTGGGCAGATAGGAGGAAAGCAGGCAGATGAGGATCCCCGAGAGTCTGAGATCAAACCCCAGCACTGCTATTTGCTGCCTGTGTGACCTTCGACAAGGTGCAGCCCATCTCCTGGCCTCAATTTCCCTTCTGCAAAGAGAGGAATTTGGCCCAAGGGACCTTTGAGGTCCCACCAAGCTGCAATCCTACTATGAATCCCAGCTTGGCTACTTTCATACTGGTCTGACCTTGGACAAGTCACTTCTCTGTGCTTCTTCTGTAGAAGGAGGAGGTTCAACTAGCTAATCTCTGAGGACCCTTTCAGCTTTGATCTGTGATTTTGTGACCTCTATTTCAGTCATTTCCAATCATATGTCTGATTCTTTGTGACCCCATTGGGGGTTTTCTTGACAAAGACACTGTAGCGATTTGCCATTTCCTTCTCCAGCTCATTTGACAGATGAGGAAACTGAGGCAACTAGGGTGAAGTGATTTGCCCAGAGTCACACAGCTAATAAACATCTGAGGCCAGACTTGAGTCTTCTGACTCCAGGCCCAATGCTGGGCCACCTAGCTGCCCCTGTAACTGCTGAGGCTCCTTCTCATTCTAAGTCCTGGGATGTAAAGGATTCTCACACATTGAGAAAAGCTCAAACCACCAAGGTCAGACCATGCTGCATGTGTGTGATAACCAGACTCCCTGGGCCAGCTGGAGAATGTAGGGGGCATGTGGAATGTGGGCAGCTGCTGAATGCCAGGGATGGAAGAGATTGAAGACCATTCTAAAGTCCTTGAAAGAGTGAGTTTATTGAACAGTATTGGGCAAGGCAGCAGGCTGAACTTGGGGTCACATGACCTAAGTTCCAGTCCTGAATCAGTTACGTACTAACTGTGTGACCTTGGACAAGTCACTTAACTGTTCTATGCCTCAGTTTCCCCATCTGTAAAATGAGGAGATTAGATTGGATGGCCTCTGAATCCTATTTCTGTCCCCTGTTCAGTGCAACCTGCTTTTCGGACACAGGAAGAGAAATTGGGTTGGGGCAAAGTGGGGTTGTCGAATTTAGTCTTACCTAAGGGCCTTCTTCCATTAGAATGTAAGTCCCTCGACAAGCCCAACTGTCTCACTTGCTTTTTGTATCCCAGACACTTAGCACAGTGACTGGCTTAATAAATGCTTCACTTATCTGTCTCTTCTGCCCCTCAGTATGGATCTTGGGAGAACAGCTGTTGAGTACAAGGGACTTCTCAAGCCATCTAGTACAAGCCCCAAGGTCACCCAGGTAATAAGAGTCAGACACTGGATTCCAACCCAGGCCTCTGACACCAGAACCACAATGCTTCTCGCAGGCCCTCAGAGAATCACAGAATCCTAGGGTCAAAAGGGAAATCTGAGGGCAAGAGGTACTTGGACAGCAATAGCAAGGTGGGCCTCCTCCATTGGAAGGGAAGTGGTCCTCTCAGACAGATGCATTTACTTACATCTGCCTTGCTAGAACAAACACCCACTGCTCCTGGTTCAGCCCTTCAGGACCAAGCAGAACAAAGCTAATTCCTTTTGCAAATAATAGCTTGCCAAAGACTGGAAGGTAACTATGAGGTCCCATCTCTGGCCCTCCCTCCAAGTGTTGTCTAAACATCTTTAGCCTAAACACCCCCACTCCTTCAAAGGACACTCAGATGGTATCCACCAGTGCTCTCCCCATGGGGAACAGAAGCTGGGAGGAGATGTAAAAGCTGGAGAATAACGTTGAAGAGACACAAAGTTAAGGGGCAGGGGACCATAGCAATCCCATAGAAAGAAAAGGTGAGAAAGGCAGGGAAAGGATGAGGAGGACTGGAGGAGTCAGAGACCAGAAGGCCCAAGATGATCTTTGCCTCTAGTGTGAGCAAAGATTGGCTCTAGTCACAGAAAATGATCTGGGGGAGCTCAGGGGTACTGAGTCTATGGTTTTATCAAAGGGAGAGAATATCATACAACTAACTGTAGAGCAAGAGAGGGGGCTAGGAGGTGCCTTAGAACTCAGAATGTCAGGGCTGGGAGGTGTCTTAGAACTCAGAATGTCAGGGCTGGGAGTGATTTTAGAACAAAGAATGTCAGAGCTGGGAAAAACTTTGGAACACAGTGTCAGAGCTAGCAAGAACCTTAGAACATGGAATGTCAGAACTGGGAGGGCCCTTAGAACACAGAATGTCAGAGCTGGGAGGGGCCTTAGGACAGAGAATGTCAGTGGACACAGAATGTGAGAGGAACCTTAGAGATCATTTTGTTCAACCTCTACATTTTACAAAAGAGAAAACCAAGACCCAGAGAGATAGTGTGGTTGATTGACAGCGGCACAGCTGGGCGCCAGACCCAGGTCTCTTGACTTTCTGCTGAAGGCTCTTGGTCAGTGGGTGTTTAAAATGATTTCCCCAGAAGCTGGAATCCTGCCTGGCCTCCGGGGGACGTACATGCCTGTCCACATGTCATTAAAGGGTGCTAGGACACTGGGAGCAGCTGGACTATCTCAGGCCCTGCTAGGGAATAATGGAAACATGTCCTATCCTCTCCTCTCTGTCCCTTTGAACCTCTTCCACTTGGACTGGTGTCGAGTAGGGAGGATGTGTGGCTGGCCCATGGGCATTAGCTAGGAGGTTATGGAGGGAAAGCTGGGAAACCGGGATTGATGGTATGCAGTGTGGATTCCAGTGAGGAGGCAGAACTCCTCCCCCTCTAAAGGAAAATTACTTGGGCAGGGCTTTAAACCCCGGGAGGAAATCTCCAATAGACTGTCTGTAGAGTAACTCCCTCCTGGGCCCTGTATTGTGGAGAAGGCTTTGGATGTGGGGCAGGGCTGATTCTGAGACCTTCGGTGGAGGGGGGGAGGTCTACAGGGCAGAGGGGAAGACAGGACCCACAGGCAGAGGACTGTTTGAGCTCAGCTCATGCCAAGGAATCCAATGCAGGCAGGCTTTGGCCCCCAGCCTGACTGGGCTTTTGATCGTGAGTTGACAATGGAGGGAAATCTGATCTGCCTCATGGGGGTGCTGGGAGAGATAAGTCTGGCAAACTCGAAGCCTCCTGAGATGGGAGCAGGCCCACACCTGCCAAGTCAGAGTTGGAGAACCGGGGTAGACACAGGGAAACCCCATCTGAGAGGCCAAATCTCTGAGCTATCCAGTGTCCTGCTCTCCCTGCTCTGGGAATGTGGGTATCTGGCTGGAGGCTGCAGGGAGAAAGGCTAGTGCCTGACCTTACCCAGGTTCCCACCACACCCCAATGCCACAGGTGTTCCCTGCTAGGTCTGCCAGCTGCCTACTGGCTCACTTTGTGTCCCAAGCATGAAGAGGTTGATCTTAGGAACAGGAGTATTTGGGGAAAGTCTCTAAAGGATTTGGCCAGCCTCTTGTGGAGAGGGTGGTACTCAGGGCTTTCAGTAGGCATAGGAGTGGGTAGCAGAAAGAGGTGAAAGAAGAATTAGACTTTCTGCACAGTTTTCTTGTAAAGGACACAATGCAGTTGGAAGCCCAGTTATTCTCCCTTTTGGGGAATGAACAGACCTGTGGTTGTGTTAGTGTAAAGGAAATGCCCCACGCTCATCAGCTTTTGCTCGGCAACTTGGGGGCCGGGAGAGCCACCTGGGACACTTAAGTGACTTACTTGGGTCCCACAACCTTAAGATCATAGAACCATAGCTTCTAGAGCTAGAAAGCTCCACAGAAACCATAGACCAAGGATGGGGAACCTGAAGAACAAATCTTAGTAAAAGGATTTGTTCCATGAAGTTTGGGTTCAGTCAAAAGACTGCACTTGAGGACCTAGAGGGCCACATGTGGCCTTGAGGTCCCACATTTCCCACCCCTGCCATAGACCAACCGTCCCCCCCCCCCATTTTACAGATGAGGAAAATTGAGGCCTTAGAGGTCACATATCTCACCCAAGATGCCACAGGATTTGAAACTGAGTCTGTTTGGCTTGGAGGCCGGTGCTATTCATTATGCCACACTGCTTCTCTCATTTAAAAAAAAGTGATTTTGTTTGCTTTTACATTATCAGATATTGCCTCTCTTTTCCAGATAAAGAGGCTGAGTCTCAGGTAGGTGATTTGCTTTGTACATGGTGACTTACTATGTCTTTCCTTTTTTTGGAGGGGCAATTGGGGTTAAGTGACTTGCCCAAGGTCACTGGGCAGGATTTGAACTCAAGTCCTCCTGACTCCAGGGCCCATGCTCTATTCACTGTGCTTTCTAGCCCTCCTTAGTGTCTTAAGATTCAAGGCAGTGGTCTACAGGGACATAGGTCTGGATTTGTAGTCAGGAAGATCTAATGCCAAACCCTGCCCCAGACACTTAACTATGTGACCTTGGACAAGGCCCTTTATCTGACCCTCAGTGTCCTCACCTGGATAAGAGTAGCACCTATCTTAAAGGTTTGTTGTAAAGTGTTTTTGCAAACATTAAAGCAATATGGGATCATAGATGGGGAGCTGAAAAAGATCTTAGGGGCCATCTAGTGAAACCTCTTCAGAGTATGTAAATGTCAACTTTATTATTCTAAGACTCAGTGCGGGCTGAATATTACCTTCTAAAGCTTCTGTCTGCTTCTCTGTTAAAATCCCCTGATGTTGTAGGCCAAGCCTTTCATTTTACTGAGGAGAGAACAGAAGCCCATTGAGGCAGCCGTGACTTGCCCAGGGTAGTAGGTAAGAAGAGTTTCTAACTCAGATCTAGCGATCTCTCCTGAGTGACTCAGTATTTATAGACCTCACAGAGTCAGTCACTCAGTGGGACATGTCTGAAGAACCTTCATTCTTGTTTACTGTTTAAATACAGAGACCAAGGAAGGGTGCCTTGTTCCTGGGAGACTCAAGAGGAAAGGCTTGTCTTTCAATTTCCTTATCTGTGAAATGCGGGTGTAATGTCCCTTTGGGAGCTCTGGCTTTGGGATCAGAGGACCTGGGTTTACATTCCACCTCAGACTCTTACTAGCTATGTGACCCTGGAAAAGTCATGTTACTGTTCTATGCTTCAGTTTCCTCGTCTGTAAAATGAGAGGCTGGAGCAGATGGTCCCTGAGGTCTTTCCAAATCTAAATGTATGACTCCTGTGAAATCTGCCTGCTTCTCCTTGGGTGACCCAGGGCAAGTCACTGAACCTCTATGGGTCTCAGTTTCCCTATCTGTAAGATCAGGGGGTTGGACTACGGTGTCTTCCCGCTCTCACTCCTGGCTCGG
>CM053582.1:98852190-98890986 GCA_028627135.1 Pseudochirops cupreus
AGAGAGAAAGAGAGAGAGACAGAGAGAGAGAGAGAGAAAGAAAGAGAAAGAGAGAAAGAATGTGTGTTAGGGAAGGGTCTGTGATTTTCTTGGTGCACAGAACTCTACTAATGTGCACTGGTAAATCTTTTCTGTGTAAGTAATGGATACAAAGAAGGCTGGTGTTGGTTCATGTCTGGCCCCAGACACACACCAGCTGTGTGACCATGACCTGGGCAATCCTCTAACACAGTGGTTCTCAACCTTCCTAATGCTGCGACCCTTTAATACTCGTATGTCGGCATATCTGCATGTGGGTGGACCTGCCTGGAGACGGACAGAGGAGCGGTGTCTTGGTTCCTAAGACCATTGGAAATACGTGTTTTCCGATGGTCTTAGGCGATCCCTGTGACCCCTGTGAAAGGGTCGTTCGACCCCCAAAGGGTCGCGATGCACAGGCTGAAAACCGCTGCTCTAACAGGATCAGTGACAGACAGCTGACAGTCTAGTTGGTGGAGGGATATTCTCACAGTGAGAGCTCCCTATAAAGATAAATACACAATATTACCTATCAGAGTTGTATCTCATACTTCTAGAATACTTCAGGGTGTGCAAAGTGCTTAGTCCTCACAACTCTGCATGGGAGGTGCTATTATCACCCCCATTTTACAGATGATGACACTGAGACTAAGAGAGGTTCTGTGACTTGCCCAGGTTCACTCAGACAGTAAGTGTCTAAGGTGGCATTTGAACTTAGGGCTTCTTGGCTATTCGTTCTGCCTCTAGAGAGCGCTTCATAAGTATTGGTAGAAGCTGACAAACACTTGGGAACAAGTGGGTTTCAGCCTAGAATGAGATGGTGGTGAAAGGCAAAGAAAGCGGAGTAGAACTGTGAACATGCCCAGGCGCACTCCCCCTCTCCAAAGGGGATTTACATGCACAGCACTCGGTCTAATCTCTGAAACTGACGGGGTCTGCAGCCGGCCTGCTGCTCCCGGGCACCCAGGCTCAGTCATTCTCACCCCAGTTTCCTCTGCCCTTCCTGAGTGATCCCAATCAGGAGAGTGCTGCTAAGTGGGAAGGGCCGTGGCCTCGCCTAGGCTGCTGGGCATCCCTCCATGACAGGTGTGCTAGGACCTGGGAGGATGGGGTTGGAACAGCCTGTGCCAGACACCCTACCTCCCTCCTTTCTCAATGCACAGATCCTTCCCCATTTTGGGGGTCACAAACCCTCTAGCAGTCTGGAAAAGCTGAAGGACCCTTTCTCAGAAGTAGCCAGTGAGGTGTGGGTATAGCAGATAAGATTTTTGGACCCGAGCTCCAATCCTGCCTCAGAAATTTAGCTGTGTGATTCTGGCTAAGTACCCTCATCTTTCTCAGTCTCAAGTCTCTCACCCATAAAGTGGGGGTAATAGTAGCATCTACCTTACAGGGTTATTGCAAGGATCAAATGAGAAAACTTTTAAAGCCTTCTGCAAATCCTGAAGTTATACAGAATTGCTAGTTATTGATATTAATAATAAAAATGAATAAATTAAAACCTATGATTACATGGGGAACTAATTCTACTGAAATATAGTTATCAAATTATTTTTAAAATATCATGGACCCCAGGCTAAGAACCCCTTCACTACTAGAGTAGGACAAATGGTACAAGAGCTCTTGAGGCCCCGAGGTATTTCCAGAGGCTGAGCAACAGCAGGGGAGGTGGCCTAGTTAATGCTCCAATGACTGCAGGCCCTCTTGACTTTCTGGGGACCTGTCACCTCGCTTTGAAAATTCCTCCCAGCTGAAGACCAAGAAGCCTTTATAGAGGAGTTATCAGGGACAGAATTATAACATGTGCATGTGTGTGTGTGTGTGTGTGGTGTGAGAAATGATTACTTTTCTCTTCTATTAACAGGTTAGACTTTAGAGACTGGCTCTGTAAAATCCTGTTAACATAACTAACTACTGAATCTGAACCAAGGTTTCCCCCCTACTTCCTCATCCAGTAATCAGCCAGAAATCTCTCTCAAAAGTGTTTCCGGCCAAGATCTAATCAAAGAGGGTACGAGAAATTCTAAGTTTGAGCTAACAGGTCCATTTGCATTTGCTCAGACAGGCCTGGGGAATGTGGGTCCCCCCTTTTGTCAGACAGGTGATAAGGAAATCGACAAATCTCTCTGACCAAGATTTGGGTGATCCAAGTCATGCACCCTAAGACTCTCAGTGTAATATAGCCCAGCCTCTCATTGTTATATGAATTCCCTCATTAATTGTTAACCAGAGCTTGATTGCCTCTCCCAGGAACACCCACTCTTCCAAAGCATATAAACTGTGGGCTACTGCCATAAGGGGTCTTTGGGCTAAGAGAGATGGCCAAATGACCATCCTTTCATTAATAAACATTATTTTGACTAATAAAAATGACTAAACTATCCAGAAATTATGTCTCAGAACTTTTTTAACCATCACAGTGTGTATGGGGTGGGGGGGGGGGTTGGGGAGCGTAGAAAGGGCACTGGGCAGGGAGTCAGGCAGAGCTGAATTCAAATTCTGACCCAGGCACTCACTAGCTGTGTGATGATTTCTCTTCTCCCACCCCTCCCCAGGCAAATCACTTAAAAAAACCAAAACTCTGTGTTTCTCAGTTTTCTTATCCGTGAAATGTAATCGGAAGAGGGGAGGATGGATTTGATGGTCTCTAAGGTTCCTTCTAAATCTAAGCTCCTCTGATTTATGATCAGATAACCCCTGATTTCTAGCCTGATTTCACCTCTCTCTCATGGTCTCTACTTTGTAGTCAATTCTATAACTGGATAATACTAGACTCTGCCAATCTCTATTCTCCACCCTCAATCTACCATCTCCTGTAATAATCACAGCAATAATAACTAGCATTTGCAAAGTACTTCACATGTATGTTATCCCATTTGATCCCCATGATCATCCTATATTGGAGATGCTATAATTATTCCCATTCTACAGATGAGGGAAACTGAGGCTGAGAGGAGGTGAAGTGACTTACCTAGGTCCACACTGCTAGTGTCTTGTCTGAGGCAGTTTGAACTCTTGCTGATTCCAAGGCCAGCACTCTATCCACTATTATAAGTAGGTACTTAGGATTATCACGAAGTTCCGAGATAATATCCATTAAGGACGTTGCCAACTTTAAGGTGCCATATAAATGTCAGGGAGTATGGCACAGGGCTAGATGACTGGCTTCTGAGATAAGAAAATCAAGGTTGGATTCTCACCTCTGAAACTTCCTGGCTGTGGGACCCTGGACAAGTCACAAAGCTTACACGTTAACAGCTCAGTGCTCAAGGTAACATTCTACCATGTAAAGTTGAAGAGGTGCCAACTTATATCAGGAGAGGGATTTTCCTCACCTGGCAGTTCCCTAGAGTAATAAAATCCTAAATCCTTATGGCACCTTCTAACCTTGCCATTCCAAGGTACTTCCCCCCTTCCCTTTTCTTCCCTCTGGAAAATAGCTGTGGTTGTGCTTGATCTCTCTCTCTCTCATCCCTAAGGACTATAAAAGGGCTATAAATTGGATCATCTTTGGCGTTTCCCCTGGGGTTCGAATTCTCTCGCATTACATTCTCTTTTGGGCTTGTCTAACACTGTAATTTGTACATTTCATTCCCTTGGCCTTCTATCTCAGTCTCTGACCTGATTAATTTTAACTTGTCTTTTCTGGTGCTGAGTACAAGGGATGGATGCAACAAGTGTTTGCTGAAGTGAATGGAACCTGAGGCTGATGATGGAGGACAAAACTCTGTCATCCTGCACATTCCCCCCTGGTGCCCCAATCAGATGAAGTTTCTAGGGCTGGAGGAACCATGAAGCTAATCTCCCATTCAATTCAGCGCCACTAAATTAGGCATCCTGGTGTAGAGGAGACAATGCTGGACCTCAGTCAGGGTGATGGGTTCAAATCGCTTCACTGACAATTGTCAGCTGGGTGACTTTGGCTAGGTCACATTACCACCTGAAGCCTCAGTTTTCTCATCTGCAAAATGAAGATAATACCATCTGGAGTACTGTCTAGCACACAATAGGCACTTGATAAATGTTTAATGACTGACTGACCATGGCATTTTCTTCAGAGGTTGATATGAAGCTCAAATGAGCTGATATGTATTCTGCAAACCTGAGAGAATATGTAAATGAGCTCCACGAGAACAGGAATTGGTTTGTTTTGGTTTTTTTTTTTTTGCTTTTCTTTTTATACCCAATGCTTAGAACAGAGCTTAGAACACAGCATGTGCTGCATAAATGCTAGCTGATCGACTAATAATAATAACAAATACATATTATGGGCAAAGCCCTGTGCTGGTATCTTTACTTTGGATAGCCTTGTCCTCGGATCCCTATGACTGCCAGGATTAAATCGAAATTTGCTGTTTGGCTTTTACAAGTCAGTCCCTTTCCAGTCTTCTCACACCTGACTGCCATCCATGAATGCTTTTTTTTCTTTTGGGGAGGAAGGCAGGGCAATTCGAGTTAAGCGACTTGTGCAGGGTTATACAGCTATAGCTGTCTGAGACAAGATTTGAACTCAGATCTTTCTGACTCTTAAGTATGGGGACTGTATATGCTGAGCCACCTGGCTGCCACTAAAGATGAATTTTTTTTTTTGGAGGGGGGAAGGCAGGGCATTTGGGGTTAAGTGACTTGCCCGAGGTCACACAGCTAGTTAAGTATTAAGTGCCTGAGGCTGGATTTGAACTCAGGTCCTCCTGACTCCAGGGCTGGTGCTCTATTCACTGTACCACCTAGTTGCCCCTCATGAACTCTTAGGATCCAAACATCGCACTCCATCTCCCTACTCCGGGCATTTGCACTGGCTGTCCTGCACGCCTGCAATGCCTTTCTCTCTCCTCATCTCTGCCTCCAGGCTTTCCTGGCTTCCTTCAAGTTCAAGGTCAAAATCTTACCTTCTACAGGAAGTCTTTCCCAACCCCTCTTAATTCTAGTGCCTTCCCTCTGCCACTGCCATCCATTCAGTCTGCTGGTATCTGCTGTCCCCCCCCTTTAGAATGTAAGCTCCCTGAGAGCAGGGGCAGTGTTTTTGCTTTTCTTTGTGTCCCCAGAGCTTAACACAGTGCTTGGCACATAAGGGGCTCTTAAATAATTGTTGACTCACTGATGGAGGAAAAAAGGTGCCAATGTATTCCTCAGAGGAATTTCAGGGCAGAATAGCTAGGTGCCAAAAGGGCTGACTTGCTTTGTGTATAGTTTCATAAAAGCAGGTAGCTGAACTGTCTTCCCATTCACCTCAATCCCTATTCCAACCAAACTAACTTGCTTGGCATTTCTCTGTCCATGGCACTTCCAGCCTCCATGCATCTGCACAGGGTGTGTCCCATGCCCAGAGCGCCTGCTTTCCTGCCTCACTCCTGATTCTTGGAATCCCGAGCTTCCTGTATGGTTCATTTTAGGTGTGATCTTGGACATGGCACCTGCCTTCATGGCTTTCCAACAATGTGAGCATCCTCTCTCTTACCACCAGAAAAGACTTTGTATATACTTGTATTCACTTCTCAGCAAACATGTTGCTTTCTCCCAGTACAACGTTGAGTTGGGTTGTTTCGGGTTTTGCCTTTTTCTCCCTAGTGCTCAGCACCCTCTTGCAAGTCAGAAATAACTTGTTGAATTGAACATGCAGATGCGGTCAAAAGTGGTAACAAACAAAGCACTTTACAAACTGCAAGGGACCATATAAATATTATTATTGTTACTACTGCTGCGGCTGTTACTATTGCTATTACTACTACTAGTAATAGTACTATTAGTACTAGTACCATTAGTACTATTACTACTACCACTACCACTACTGCTACTACTACTACCACTACCACTACTACCATTACCGCTACTATTACTACTACTACCACTACCACTACTACTATTACTACTACTACTACTACTACTACTACTACTACTACTACTACTACTACTACTATTACCACCACCACCACCCCCACTACTATATGTATTGAAGGATTTTTTAGGTTTTAAAAAATTTGCTTAATGGCAGTAGTGGGAGGGACATATTAATTTAAAAGCTTGCTATTTATAAAAATTTTTAAATCTAAGCTACTTACTCAACGAGAGAGTGAAAGGGAGGGAGGAAAGGGGAAAGAGAGACACATACAAAGACAGACAGAGAGAGACGGGGGACAGAAATGCTGTAACTCAGTTGGCCAGGGCTCCTGGTATTTTTAACCTCTTGTTTCTTGGGAGACGTAGCTGGGAACAAATGCCTTTGGCTCCCACTGAGGTGGGACGGGCCTCTTGGAGTTGCCAAGCTGCAGGCAATTAGCCAGTCAGTGGGGAGAGAGGCCTCCCAGACAGGTTACCTGGCAGAAAGAAAGGAGAAGCCTGGGAGCACCAGGGGATGCAAAGCCTGAGAAGTTCACAGGACTTTAGAGACCATCTAGTCTCAGTCCTTGGCTTGGGAGCTAGGAAGAGCCAGGTTCAAATCCTGCCTCTGACACCTATCATGGTGTCTAGATTTAAAGCTGGGAGGGACCTTGGCAGGCACCTAGTCCAAACCACTTATTTCACACAGGAATAAACTGAGGCCCAGAGTGGGTTAGCGGGATTGAAACTGTTCTGTGACTTAGAGTCTTAGGGAATTGTCTGGGGGTGCTGAGAGGTTAGGGAGGAGAAGCAGGGAAAGGAAAGGGTGGGGGCAAGGAATAAACATTTCTACAGCACCTATTATGTACCGGACTCTGCACCAAGTTCTTTGCAAATGTTATCTCATTTGATCTTCACAACAACCTGCAACATAGGTGCTATTATTATGCCCATTTACAGATGAGGAAAGTGAAGCAAACAGATGTTAAATGACTTGCCCAGGGCCACACAGAAGTTCAGTGACTGGCCCAGGGTCTCACAGTCAGTGTCTCTTATTTTCAACTCTCATTTTATAGATTAGGAAACTGACGCTTTCAGAGGTAGAAGGACTTCCTTAAGTCCCTTCCCTACCCACTATGCAACACTACCTATGTATCTTAGACATAACAGGTGGTTAGTAAATGTTCGTGGCTGCTGATGCCTATGGTCACACAGGTATGAGAAAGTGGCAAATTAGAGATCCCAGACCACGTCTTCTATCTCTAAATCCAGCAGTCTCTCCCTGCTTTTATCTTAAGCAAATCCCTTAACCAGCCTACCTCAGTTTACCTAACAACAGAAAGGGGAAAACAAGGTTTTCTTTGAGGGACCAGAGAGACCAGAGAGACCAGATCTTTCATATATTCTGATGTTCTGTGGATTGCATGAAAGACAGGCAGCTCTCCAGGAGATTTATACCAGCACAAGCCTGAGCCTTAGGAAGCAGTTCTCTCTGCCTTTGGAATTCTAGCTTCTAAACACTATATTGGCTAACTACTAACCAGCACTCATGCCTCCTGGCTTCAACTGCATCCACACCTCCTTTTCCCTTTCCGCCCCCCAGGAGGGGGCAGAGGGACTAATTAACCAGACTGAGGACCTCTGAAGATGACCCATGGCCTAATCCAGCAGAGAACTGGAGAGTTACAGACCAGAAGAGCAGCTAGCTAGTTTTACCTTCAGACATGGCTAAGAATCAGGTTTTCTCTTACAGCTGGGACCTCAGATCTGGCCTGGATATGGTTTTATTCCATCTGCATTCTGGAAAGATGATGCAAGAGCTAGGAGTCAGGAGAGAATTGGTTTATCTCATGGAAATCACATCTGGTCAGTGTGCAGTAGGGGATGGAACTTCAGCCTGAGAATAAGGTGACCTGGGTTCAAGTCCTGGGTCCATCAGTAACTGGCTCAGTGACTGTAGCAAGCTTGATTCCTTTCTCTGGGCCTCAGTTTCTTCCTTTGTAAAATGAAGAAGATGAACTAGGTAATTTCCAATTTTCTGGGAAAGACCCAAGAAACTATCAAATGATATCTGGGAAGCATTTAGTATAATGCCTGGCAAATAGTGTTTAATAAAGGCTTCTTTCCCTAATTCCTTCCAAAAATCTCATGATTCATCTGTAAGAATCTTAGACTGGTGAGTCAGGAGAGTTGGGTTCAAGTCTTGGATCTGCCATTAACTTCTCTGTGTGACCCCTCTCTGGGCTCCAATTTCCCCAAGTGTAAAATGGGATACTTTGGAAGAGCTGTAATACTGGTCTGAAAATTCTAGGAGTCCCTATAAAGATTCTATTTGAAGGTCAGTTTTCATGCCTATTTCCTACACTAGCATATTATTAAGCATCAAACACTGAGCTAAGTGCTTCAAAAATACTGATGCTCACAACAACCCTGGAAAGTAGGTACTTTTATTACCCATGTTGCTACAGATGAGGAAACTGAGGCAAAGAGGGTTAAGTGATCTGCCCAGGGTCACACAGCTAGTAAGTATCTGAGGCAGGATTTGAACTCAGGTCTTCTTGACTCCGGGCCTGTCCTCTATCCACTGTGCCACTTGGCTCCCTATAAACACAAAGGAAATGGTAGAATGAATGAGTGGTAGACAAAGAACTGGTAGGACCAGAAGCCTTGGACTTAAAGCATTGTGACCTTGGACAAGTTACTTCATTTCTCTAGGCTTCGGTTTCTTTATCTGTAAAATGAGCAGAAAGGTAAAGATAACTGCTCTAAATCTTGCTTAGAACGTCTTCCCCCAATCCCAGGGATTGATAAGAGAAATCTGTCCACTAGGTGGCAGTGTTGGGCAACAAAGCCCAGCCTCAAAGAGCATCTCACAGTGCCCAAGCCAGAAACCTACAGGAGACATCCCGGGGATCTTTAAGCCCTGAAAGGACAGCTGTGTGGAAGAGGGACCGGATGAGCCTTGTTCTTCTTGGCCTAAAAGGTCAAAACTAGGATCAGTGGATAGAAAGTGTAGGGAGAGAGATTTTTTTTTTTAGTCAGTGAAAAGAAAACATTCCCAACATAGTGGTCTAGGAATACATACATACATACATACATACATATACATACACACACACATATGCACACATATATACACACAAACACATAAATATGCATGTATATATATGTGTAGGGATATATTATATATTTAGAAAAATACATATTTTACATGTTCATTGAAGTTATAAATCTTAAGCCTCAAGTTTGATATGTTTTAGGGAGGTACAGGTTTTCTCCCCTTCCTTCTTTCCAATAGAAGGTAAACCTCTAGAGGACAGAGGCTTTTGCTTCTATCTTTGCAAAGCTAAGTGGTGAAAGGGCAGCTAGATGGTGCAGTGGTTGGACAGAGTGAGGAAGAAATCAGGAAGACTTGAGTTCAAATCTGGCCTCAGTCACTTACTAGCTGGGTGACCCTGGGCAAGTCACTTCACCCTGTTTGCCTCAGTTTCCTCATCTGTAAAATGAGTTGGAGAAGGAAATGGCAAATCACTCCAGTTTCCCTGCCAAGAAAACCCCCAAATTGGGTCACAAATAAAACAAGTGAACAAGAATTGCACGCCTCCCCATTCCCTTTGTACATGGCAGCAGTGTTTAGCACGTAGTAGGCCCTTAAATGTTTGACTGCTTCACATTGTAAGGGATTATCGATTTACAGCTGGTCACCTAATGCATTCCCTTCATTTTGCAGATGAGGAAACAAGTTCACAAAGGCAGAGTCACGAGCCCAGGGGCACACAGGGTAGTGAGCATTTGAGGCAAGATTTAAAGCCAGGTCTCCCTGTTTCCAAGGTCATTGCTCTGGCTACCGCACAATGCTCTCTGAGCTCACTTCTGCTGCAGAGATGCTGATTTGGGGGATGCTACCACTACCACCACTGTCATTAGGGAATTCTGGAGTGTTTGGGGGAAGAAGGGGCCTCAGAAGCCAACTAGTCCAACCTCCTTCATTTTAGGGAAGACAAAGGGCAAAGGGATCTCTATAGTGCCTCCCATGGGCTGAGCCAGAGGCTAAGGACTCTACTGTTGTTACCTTATTTGATTTTCACAAGAATCCTGGAGGGAAGGTGCTGTTATTATCCCCAACTTAGTGGTGAGGAAAATGAGGCAAAAAGGGGAAATGACTTACTCAGGGTCACACAGCTAAGTAGGTGTCTGAGGCTGGATTTGAACTCAGATCTTCCTGACTCCAGGCCCAGCTCTATAGCCACTTTACCACCCAGCTGACCACAGCATTGATTAAGCATCTATTATGAGCCAGGGACTGTGCTAAGGACTTTACAAAAACCTCATTTGATCCTCATAACAGCTCTGTGAGGTGGGTGTTATTATTTATTCCCATTTTACAGAGAGAAAACTGAGGCCCACAGAGGGGAAGTGAACTAAGATGGGAAAACAGGTTGAAGCAAAACTTGAGACTTTAGTCAAGGTTTCCTGACTCCCTGAGGCCTCAGGGCCCCTTCCCCTATACCACACTGACTGGATATGGCTGCTTTGAGGTAAGAAGCTTCTCTCCCTGGCCCTAGCTCCTGCCTTGGCTTTTAGATTGCAAGTGGGAGAAACCCATGGCTAGGCTGGACCTGGGGACTCAAAGTCTTATGGAGCAGCTACCTTTCTTGCCTTGGTGGACCTTGTCAAAGAACCCTAGAACCATCTTTCCATACTGCACAAAGTCTGTTCCCCCAATTTCCTGGAAAACAAGAGGGAGCCTTGGGGTTGCATTTTGGGAGGGGCTATCAAGAAAAGGCATTCTACTAATTATGCTCCATTCAGGGGAAAACTGAGGCCCTGGACTCTCTGCTCCCAATACCCTGCTTACTTCTCCACTAGGTCACCTGCAGCTACAGGGAACAGGGCTGGTCTCACCATGAATTCCCTGTCTGGTGGGACACATAAAACCCATTCCATCTGCAGAAACACTGAGGTCATGATCAGTCTACAGAATCTTGGATTGGGGACCTTTAAATCCCAGAGATGTGACCTGAGGTCAATTATTGTTCAGTTGTGCCTGACTCTTCATGACTCTTTTTGTCCCAAAGATACTGGCATGGTTTGCCATTTCCTTCTCCAGCTCATTTTACAGATAAGGAAATTGAGGTCAAGTGACTTGCCCAGGGTCACACAGCTAGAAAATGTCTGAGGTCACATTTGAACTCAAGTCTTCCTGACTGCAGGCTTGTCATTCTCTGCGCTATGGCGCCACTGTGGTTAAGTGACTTTCCCAAGGTCACAAAGGTAGTAAATAGCAGGGCTGGGGTTTAAACCAGGTCCTCCGACTCCAAATACAGCCTTCCCTTTAGTGTGTTCATAGGTCCATGACCATGCAGTGACCATGAAGATGTTAAGATCCTACGCTATCATTATTGCTGTTACTGTGGTTGCTGTTACACTCTGAATTATCTCTCCCCATGGCCGGAGTAGAGTGAGGGGAGGGCCACATCCTACCGAACGTCTGTTTGCCTCAGTTTCCTTAACTGTGAAATGGGGATAATAATAGCACTTAATTCCTAAGGTGAGATAAGAATGAGATACTTGTAATGTGTTTAGCACAATGCCTGGCACATGGTAGGTGCCATAAAAATACTCATTACTGCTGTTGCTGCTGTTACCATCCCACTTTTTACTATTACTACTACTACACCAGTACTACCACTACTATCAGCACCACTACCACCACTACTACTACTACCACCACCACTACTACTACTACTACTACTGCTACTACCACTACTACTACCACTACCACCACCACTACCACCACCACCACCACCACCACCACTACCACTACTACTACTACTACCACTACCACTGCTACCACTACCTCTACCACCACCACCACTATTACTACTACTATCACTACTATTACTACCACCACCACCACCACTACTACTACTACTACTACTACTATTACTACTATTACTACTATTACTACTACTACTACCACTACCACTACCACCTCCACCACTACCATTCTTTATCCCCTTTCCCCACTGGCTGGAGTAAAGCAGGGGGAGGGCCAGACCCTCCACTCTTTATTCCCTCTCCCCACTGGCTGGAACAGAGCAGGAGGAAGGCCAGAGTATCTTACCATGGCCAGCTCCGCCTCAAGCTCCTTCATTCTGTTGTCCTTCAGGTCCAGCTGTGAGCGCAGGGATGTGGCATGGTCCGTAGCTTCTTTGGCTTGCCGGCGCAGCTCCCACTTTTCCCGCTCCAAAAGGTCCTTCTCTTTCGCCAGAGCTTTGACCGCATCCTCACTCTCCTGTGGAAAGAAAGCAGTGACAGGCATTAGGGAGCTCTGGAGCACCTCCTCTGGGCTTAGTCTGGCCTTCTCCACGTCCAGGTATCCAGAGAGGAGCACTGTTCTGTAGCTGGGGCCTGAGGATGATCTCCTCCTTATTCCTGGGCAGCACGTTTCTCCACAGCAGCTAATCAAGTGGCCGGTACTATACATACATACATACTATGTATGTGCTAGACACTGCAAGTCACTGAGGATACAAGCACAAGAATGAGGAATCCATATCCCACTGTTACTATGAAATCTGAAGCCCTCCCTGAGGTAATGGGGAAGAGATGGAGAGGGCTGGCAGCCAGTGTCTGAAGGGAAGGGGAAATAGGATATGAACTTCCTAAACAAAGATGGCATTATGGAGAGGGCACAGACAGAACTTGGAGTCAGAAAGCTCTGGGTTTGAATCTCACCTGAGGAATTTACTCCCTTTGTGACACTGGGAAAGTCTCTTAACCCTCTGTTCCCTCAGTTTCCTTAGCTGTAAAATGAGGGGATTAGACTTGATAGTTTCTGAAGTCCTTTCCAGTTCTAAATCTATGATTTTATAATCCTAAATCAACAATCTTTCTGGGTCTCAATTTCCTCATCCATCAAAGTAAGCAGGCTGGACTTAATGGTTTTAAAGCTTCCCTTCAGTTCTACATCCATGACCCTGTGAATCTGAACCACTGACTGAGTGGACACTGCAGTTCTCCTGTCCCATTTCCCCCACCACACACACATTAGGCCACATGTACACTCTCTCCTCATTTAGCTGGTTTTTTTCTCCCCTCCTTCTCCTAAGCATGGGAATTACTTTCTCACGAGGAGAAAGAGGAACCAATCCCACAGTTGAATGACCTTCCCCCTCCCCTAGATAAAGTAAACAAACTCCAAGCTGGGTTTTCACTCTGTTGGTTCAAAGGTATTTCTGGACAGCCATGACCCCCTTGGGATAAAGGGGCGCTTCCAGTTCAGCTAAATCTGGGGCCCCTAGGCTGCCTCTGGCAGTAACTTCCCACCCCCCTCACCCCCTACCATCAACCTCTCAGTCAGAAGCTGACTCTAACACATCATAGTGGGAAGAGAGGGAAAACGTGTGCAAACATGGGTGCGTGTGTGTATGTGTGTGTGTGTGTGTGTGTGTGTGTGTGTGTGTGTGTGTGTGAGAGAGAGAGAGAGACAGACAGACAGACAGACAGACAGACAGAGACAGAGACAGAGTTAGCTTAGATCTGGGGTTCTTAAGCTTGTATCGGAATAAGGTTTTAAAATAACTGAACAAAGTTTTTTTAAGTGGAGCTAAAGGGTTGTCCTCCTACTGGAGAACAGCTAGACAAACTGCAGCATATAGATGTGACAGAATACTATTAAACACTAAGAAATGATGAAGTGGACAATTTCAGAGAAAACGAGGGAGAATTTTATCAACTGATGGAGGGTGAAGTGAGCAGAACCAGGAGACTAAGAACAACAATTTCAAAAGACTTTAAAACTCTGATCAATTCAATGATAAAATGAGACCCAATGAATGAAGATGGTAACAATGAAGTATGCCACTCACCTCCTGACAGAGTGTGAATGAACTTAAAATGCAGAGGAAGACATGTATAGTCTTGCCCATGGCTACTTTGTGGCAATTTTGCTCAACTGTGTACCTATTTATGGAGTTGTTTTTCTTTAAAAAAAAAATGCTCCACTGGAAGAAGCAGGTAGTGAGAAGGTCAAATTAATTTTAAAAGTATATGTCAAAGGGCTATAAAACTGTGCATACCCTCTGATTTAGCAATACCATTGCTAGGGCCATATCCCGAAGTCATCCAAAAAAAGGGAAAAGGACCTGTTTATACAAAAATATTTATAGCAGCTCTTTTTGTGGTGGCTAAGAATTGGAAATCAGAGAGATGTCCATCAATTGGGGAATGGCTGAACAAGCTGTGGTATATGAATGTAATGGAACATTATTGTGCTGTAGGAAATTACAAGCAGGACAATTTCAGAAAAACCTGGAAAGACTCATGTGAACTGATGTATAAGGAAGTGAACAGAACCAAGAGAACACTGTACACAGTAACAGCAATATTGTATAACAAACTGTGAATGACTTAACTGTTCTCTGCAATACAATGATCCAAGACAATCCCAAAGGACCAATGATAAAGCATACTATCTGCCTCCAGAGGGGGAAAAAAAACTGATATTGACTGAATAAAGACTGAATCATGCTATTTTTCACTTTCTTTCATTCCTTCTTTTGAGTCTTCTTACACAAAATGATTAATACAGAAATGTTTTACATAATTGCACACATATATGCACATGCATAACCTATATCTGATTGCTTATTGTCTAGGGGGGAAGAGGACTGGAGGGAGGGATAGAATTTGGAACTCAAAACTTTAAATAAAAATGTTAGAAAAATTGGTGGGGGAGAGTACATGTTCCTTGACAAATAGAAATAATAAACTATTTAAAAATAATTGAAAGAAATGCTTAATTTCAGTTGGAGGTTAGTAGAAATAAAGATACCCATTTTTTCAATCTAAATTCATGAACACCCTGAAATTTATCCATGTGGATTTCTGTTTAAGGATCCCTGCTATCATGAAAAGTATCCAGCCTACTTTCCACAACTTCATCGTCTCCTACAGTCTCATTTTGTACAAATGAATCAGAGGCTTAAATCTTCCTACATGTTAAGAAGCAATGGGCTGGTGCATGGCTCTTGCCTACTGGAAAAGAGAGTCAGTCCTTTAGTCCTTGGGCTTGAGTGACAGCAGGAGAAACCATGGTTTCATAGGAAAAAAGAAACTAGCTCCTTCCTTCCTTTTTTCCTAGCAGTCAAGGTTAAATGACTTGCCCAGAGTCACATAGCTTAGTAAGTGTTTGGGACTGGATTTGAACTCAGTGCTTCCTGACTCTGGAGGCTGCTGCTCTATGCACTCTACCACTTAGCTACCCCTGCGAGTTCTTTCTCATTGTGGGGCAGAGTCAGGGGCAGAGATGAATGTACGTTAGTGTGTGTTTGGGGCAAGGAAGGTGTATTAAAACTCCCACTCTCAGTGTGGAGAGGCTCAACAATTCACTACTAATGTGACCCCAGCTAAGTTAAATCACGTCTCTGGGCCTCAGTTTTCAAATCTGCACATCTAGTGATCACAGACTTTTTTGGTCTTCTAGGCTTTCTCTGCCTAACAGACTGCCACCTCCGTCCTAGCTCTTCCTTATGCTGGTATGTCTTCTTTCTATTCCCCCTATCCCTTCCCTCCATTCTCTGCCCACCCCCCAAGCCTCAGCTTTGCATTACTCTCACCATCTGCTGCCTTCACTGTTGATTATCTCCAATAGCTCCTGCGTACATCTTGTTTGTACATACAGCTGTCTCCACATTGTCTCCCTCTGAGCTCCTCGAGGGCAAGAACTGTCTTTTGCATTTCTTTGCATCCTCAGCATCTATCACACACACAGTGCCAGGCATACAGTAGGTGCTTAATAAATGCTTGTAGACTAACTGACAATATCTGGAACCTTCTATTCCAGGAAAGAAACTTCTGCTTTTCTGCCTGACTGGTCCCAGTCCCCCTGCCTGTGACTTCAGGAGTGGGAAAGAAATCAGGCTGCATTAGATGCCCACTAAGACTGCTTCCAGCCTTAAACCTATGATCTTGTGAGGAGATGCCTCATTCATTCACTCATTTCTGATAGCATTATTTTGGTCAATTTGGGAAGCAGCTGAAATGGAAGCTGGAGGCTGGCTTCTTCATAGTTAGGGTAACTATCATGCACGGTGGGGGGAGGTCAGGTACCATATGGATCCGGACTGGAAATAGTGCTGGTGCTTCCTACTGAACAGCATTCATGGGAGCTAAGGAATAAATGTTTTTAGATGAAAAGGGAATACTATTTCCTTATCCCCAAATACACAGTGTCTCTCTCTCTCTCTCTCTCTCTGTCTCTCCCTCCCTCCCCCTTTCCCTCCTCTGTCTCTCTCTCTGTCTCTCTCTCCTCTCTGTCTTTCTCTCTCCTTCTCCCCTTTCCCCCCCTCTCTCTTTCTCTCTCCCTCCCTCCCTCTCTTTCTCCCTCCCTCTCTCTCTCTACCCCCCTCTCTTTGTCACTCTCTGTCTCTGTCTTCCTCTCCCCCATCACAACCTGGACTCTGAAGCCCTTCCTGTTTCCATTCTATTCAGCCAAAAATAATAATAAATAAACATTTTATAAAGTGCCTACTATGTGCCAGGCAGCGTGCTATGAACTGTTCAGAAATGTCCACTGTATAATCACACCCCCTCGGAGCAGGGGAGCACAGAAGCCAGGAGAACAGTTGGGAGGCTTTATGGAGATGCGGTGGCCAGAGACTTCCCTAGCCTAGCCTTCCTCTGTCTAGCTCTAACAGGACATTGTTTCAGTGTGGTGCAGCAGGAAGCCCTCACTCTGGGGTCATAGGGCCTGTGTTTAAATCCTGCCTCTGGCACTGACGACCTGAGTGATGACAAGCAAGCTATTTAACTTCCCTTGCCTCAGTTTCCTCATCTGTAAAAGGAGGGGGTTGGCCTAGATGGCCCCTGAGGTCCCTTCCAGCTCTAGAGCTAAGCTCTCACCATCCTTCACCATCTGCGTCTCTGATGGGTAGCTCTTCTTCCTGCCCTGTCCCTTCTTTGGACCCACCCCCTCCCATAGTGGGAACTTTCTAGTCCTAGCAAGACATTTCTAATCTCTCCTCATCTGGGAATGAGATGACAATAAATAAGAGTAATGACGATGACGTAACAACAGCAGCTGACATTATACATGCTTATTACATGCCGGGAACTACCACACTAAGGACTTTACAAGCATCCTCTCATTTGGTCCTCACAACCACCCTGGGAGATAAGGAAACTGAGGCAAACAAGGTGGTAGTTAAGTATCCACTTGAATTCAGGTCTTCTTCGCTCCAGGCCCAGGGTTCTGTGCACTGTGGCTGCTCCAGCTGATAATGGTCTAAAAGGGTCGCAGGAGGAGTAGGTGATTTCTAACCATGAAATCTGCAAGATTCATCTTTCATAAGCAATTTTCATCCTGGAAACACTGCCCAGCAGGCAGAATTTCATGGCTCGACTTGTAGATGTCCCGAGTTCCCCTGCAGACCACAGCCATTCATTCACAAGGGAGTTCATTCTGCACAGTGTGTCGCAATGTGGTGGGGGTGGGGGGTGGGGGTGGGGATTGTCTATCCTGGCAGGCCCAGAGACAGCCCTGTTCCCTCCATGTCTACTGCGGCTCCTCCCTTCACAGACCCACAGAGTCACAGCAAGGCTATCTGCACACAGCTTTAGCCAAGACCCAGACTCAGCACAATTCTAGCCCCAGCCCTGCTTGGCTCTGATCTGCGTGGGGGTTGGGGGGTGTGGGGGATGTGGGGGAGGAGATGCTGGGCTGACAGTGCCCCAAGGGTAAGCAGGTCTGGATGGATCCTCACCAACTCAACTTATCACAAATGCAATCCATGGGCCAATTAGCTCACAGTTTGATTGGTTTTAAATGAATAAATCTGTTCCCTAGATCTGCAGATTCAGCTCCTTGTAAGCATGTTTCTCCTATCAATGGGAGTGTGACCCCTGGGCAAATCACTCTCTCTCTCTAGGCCTGAGCTGTCCTGTTTGTAAAATGAGAGAGTAGGGCTCTATGACCTCTAAGATCCCCCTCTGACATCCTGTGTTCTAAGGGCCCTCCCAGCTCTGACATCCTGTGTTCTAAGGGCCCTCCCAGCTCTGACATCCTGTGTTCTAAAGGCCCTTTCAGCTCTAAATCCATGATCTCTTCCAGAAACCTGCCTGGTACTGCCTAGGAGAGATTAGTAAGCATGTTTCTTCCATGTTCCACCCCTTTCAGGAGAGCTACATTGGGCCCAACCAAGGCTTGGGGGTTGGAAAAAGAAGCTAAGAGGAAGGCCTTTTAACTGGGGAAAGGAGGAAGAGGAAGAGGCTACTAGGAAAAAAGGCCAGAGGTCCTGGGATTCCCACAGGGGCTGTTCAGAGAACTCTCATGGCCCCATAGATACTGGGGTTCCCTGTTTGAGAAGCCCTGTTGTAGGTCAAAGGCTATGGCGAGTTCAGGGAAGTCCGTGTTCTGAGGGAACACATCTGTCAAGGAGACCCTCATGGCAGCGCCCGGCCCCCACTCCCAATCCCCAGAAGCCCCCACTCTGGACATCACTCTAAAATACATCATTCCACCTTGACCGAGTGAGAGCTCTTTAACACTTCTCTTGGTTCCCAATTAATTTTTTTCTCTCTTCAGATTTCACAAGCTGTCCACTTATCATCAGTACCCTTGGCTCGTCATTAACAGAACAGAAAAGCTGGCTTTGAGGCAAGTGTATCCATTTCCCATGGACAGTAGAACAGCATGGTGACATCTGGGCAGCCAAGGTCCTCGAGGACAGGCATGAACTTGAACTGTGTTAGCACCCCGAAAGGTGGCCACCTCTGGGGGTCCCAAGTTTCCAGGGAGTACACATTGCTATCTCAGGGAGGAGGGATCTGAAGGGACTGGCTAGGTCAGTCCATCCCTTGGGAAGGGCCATTGTCAGCCAGGAGGAAAAAGGAAAAAGATGCCTCATAGGAAAAGAAACAATGTGGAGGAGTGGGAATGCAGCTGGTGTTTCATTCTCAAGGTGGGCACCATCAGAGAAATGGGCACCCCCTCTGATGAATTCCCAACCATGTCCACATCTCACCAAGATGGCTACCTCCTCCAGGAAGCCTTCCCTGGTTCCCATAGTTTAAAATGAAATCCCCTCATCACAACCACAAACACACTTTATACCTCCCAAATTCACTTAGCTGGGCATGCTGTGTATTAGAATTACTGGGTTTGTCTTAGCCTCCCACTTGAAGGTATGTGGCATGGAGGTAAGAACCGTTGTATCTAAACCTTGCATTTCTCTCACCTCTGCTCCACCCTACTGGTGCCTAAAATAATGTTCTATGCCTTAGAATTTAGTAAAAGTTTCTTGATTGATAAAAGTATTTAAATTTAAAGTAGCAAATCTTCAGTTAAATTCTGGACATTTAGGTATTTATTCTAACATCCATCCATTCAGAACAGAGAAGAAGTGTGGCACAGTAGATAGAGTTGGCCCTGGAGCCAGGGAGACCTGGGGTCACATCCTGCTTTTGACATTTACTAGCTGTGTGACCTGGGCAAGTCACTTAACCTCTTAGTGACCCAGCTCTAACTCTATATTACTCTTAAGATTGTATGTTACAGAGAACCTGCACTGGCAGAGAGTTTCCTCATCTGGGAGTTCCCTGGGCTAATGAAAGGACATCTAGTCTATCTTTATTCATTCATTATTATGACTGACTTTCACTTTACACATGCTATCTCATTTACTTTGTATATACTGCTTCCCTTATGAGGTATATGAATCTATCCAGCCATCTACCAACCCATCTATCCATCAGTCTATCCATCTACACATCCATCGACCTATCCACTCATCTACCTATCTACTCATCACCCATCCATCCACCCATCATCTACCCATCTATTCATCCATTCATCTACCATCTGTCCATTCATTCACCCATCCATCCATCCATCATCTACCCATCTATTCATCCATTCATCTACCATCTGTCTATTCATTCACCCATCCATCCATCCATCCATCCATCCATCCATCCATCCAATGATCCACTCTTTTATTCATCCATCCATTCACCCATTTATCCAGTCATCTATTCATCCATCCATTTTCCATCTATCCATTCATCTACCCATCTATCCATATATCCAACTACTCATCCATCTGTCCATCCATCCATCCATCCAATGATCCACCCTTTTATTCACCCATCTATCCAGTCATCTATTCATCCATCCATTTTCCATCCATGCATCCATCTACCCCTCTATTTATTCATCCATCCATCCATCTATCTCATCTTGAGATCATAAAATCCTATGCCTAAATCTAGCAGGGACCTTGTGATAAAGGCTGAAGAAGTTTCAGAGTCCACTAGACCAATCCCTCATTTTACAAATGAGAAAACTGAGTTCTAGGGAGATTAAGTGTCTTGCCCAAGGTCACATAAGTCAAAAGCAACAGATGGGACTTGAATCAAGGCCAATTGGATTTAGAGCAATATGTTAACTGAGAGTTTAAGGAATAAATAATATGGAACATGGTTTGGTGGGGTTTCTACAGGTTGGCTAGAACCTGGTCCCAATCACCCATCATCTCCTCATTCTACATCTGCTTAGGATAAGGAACTTGGAATCATGTTAGGTATGTGTTCAAATCCTATCTTAAGTACTTTCTAGCTGTGTGACCCTGGCCAAGTCACCTAAAGGGGGGGAGGGTAGAGAAGCTGCAGCCTCAAGGCCATATGTGGCCCTCTAGTCTAGATCCTCAAGTGCAACCCTTTGACTGAATCCAAATTATGGCATTGAGACCACGGGTTCCCCAGACCTTATAACCTGTCTGCCTCCATTTCCTCAACTTTAAAATGGACTCAATGGCTCTCTACCTATGCTCCTACCATGGAGCAGCATCTTGTGTAGCTGTATAAGTACACATCCTCACCCACATACATGCATGCCTAGGCACATGCAGGTCATGAGACAGCAGTAGGACAACTGGCCTTACTTTTCTGTGCTGCTCATAGTTGCGGATGAAATCCCGAAGCTGCTCCTCCCGGCTCTCCAGGGTGGCATAGAGCTGTTGCATTTGGCTCACGAGGTCTGTCTTTTCAGCCTTCAAACGCTTTCTATCGGCCTTCATGGCTAAGAGAAAGAGAGAACAGGATATCAACATGAGACTGAGCTGGAAGGTGGTTTTTTCTTGGCCTTCCCTCCTTCCTTCACCAGGCACCTCTTTGTTCCCTGCTGGTCCTTCCTGAATCAGTATTGATTTCTAATGGGGAAGTCCATGGCCCAGCCTGCTGGGAGGGGCTTTGGGACCCCTTGTCTTGACTTTGTGGGGCCAGACAGTAGCTGGTTTGAACTTCAGGTTCTATTGAAATAAACCACAGAGCCCCCTGAAAGCCAGTGAGTAGAAGCTGTCAATCCGCCCCGGCCAGAGATGCTGCCAATTGTTCCTGTTCCCACGGTTGGGGACTCAGCTTGATTAAAAATATGCAACATCTCACCTGGAGAGGAGCCTCTTAGCAAGTAAAGGCTTTTTCATGCTACTGAAACCCTCTTTGTCTCTTCCTAGACTTGCCATCTGGCAAAGGATTTCCTAGCACTTAAAACACAGCTTCTCTAATGTATGGGAAGAAGGCAGTACAAGACCCATCCTGAGGAGACCCACTAAGGGTGGGCGAGCAGGACAGCCCTCTGAAGGGATCTTACAGTGAGCCAATGATTCACCGATGATTAACAAGCACCTACTATGTGTTGATAGAACCGTTACCTGGTGGACAGACACCTGGCCTTGAAGCTGAGAAGACACAGGTTCAGATCTAGCCATTGATAGATGCATGCTGTGTGACCAGTCCTCTGGGAATGGCAAATACCAAATGAAGAGAAGGTGTTGACCCACACTGGGAGAGGAAGCTTCCTCATTCGGAAATGACCAAAACCAGAGAGAGAGGCCCTATCCTGTTTTACTGTGTGCCAAGTACCATGGACAGCCAGACCCTCAATCCTCACATCCACCCATTCCCACAAACAAAATCAGAATAATAGAAGCAACCCAATGTAAAGGAGGTGGTAAGGGAGAATAGATAGAGTGCTGGTCTTCAGAGTTGGGAAGGGAAGGAAGAAGGGGAGGAGGGAGAGAAGGAAGGAAGGAAAGAAAGAGAGGAAGGAGGGAGGGAAGAAGGAAGGGAAGGAGGGAGGTAGGAAGAGAGGGAGGGAGGGAAGAAGGAAGAGAAAGAAGTAGGAAGGAATAGGAGAAGGGAAGAAGGGGAGGAAGGAAGGAAGGAGGTAAAAATGAGGGAAGGAGAAATGAAGGGAAGGAGGGAGAGAAGGAAGAAGACAAAGGAGGGAAGGAAGGGAAGAGAGAAGGGAAGGAGGAACAGATGAAAAGAGGGAGAGGAAGGAAGGAAGGAAGGAAGGAAGGAAGGGAGGGAGGGAGAGAGGGAGAGAAGGAAGGAAAGAGGAAGTGAGGAAAGAAGGGAGAGAGGAACAGAGGAAAAGAGGGTGGGAGAGGGAGGAAGGGAGGGAGGAAGGAAGGAAAAAGAAGGGAGAAAGGAGGGATAGAGGAAGGGAAGGAGAGAAGGAAAAAGAAGCAAAGCAAAGAGGAAGGAAGGAAGAAAAGGAAGGAAGGAGGGACAATAGATGGAAGCAAGGCAGGAAGGAAGAAAAAGAGGGAGGGAGGTAAGAAGTGAGGGAGGAGGAAAGAAAGAAAACACTAAGTGGCCAGGATGGGGCAGAGCACCTGCTCCACAGTGAGAACACCACCTGCCCCAGAGGCAAAAGGCACCAAAGGGGAAGGAGACAGATGGGGTGTATGAGACAGTGCCTTGCAGGATTCTCATTGGACTTTAAGACTGCTGAGACGTCAGAGATGATCTGGTTTAATCCCCTCATTTCTTCAATAAGGAACATAAAGCTAAGAAAGAAGTGACCTGACCACGGAACACAGCATACCACCCCCCTTGCCACCTCCCCAGGCTGCCCCTCCCCCAGGAGCTAACAGGAATACCCCATTAATGTTCCCACTCCTCTGGCCCTGAGAGGAGCCCTCTGGAATCCAGGGCTCACATTCCTCTCATCACCATGACAGCCGAGGGCTGTAGAAAGCTGGGGGGGGGGGGAAGGGGGGAGAGAAGTCATTAACGTGTCACCTGGGTGATTTTTCTATCAGGGAAAATGAAAATGACCCCTCCCCCACTGCAAAGTGGGGCTGCCCTAATGAGAGGAGGCAGTTTCCACCACCAGATGCCTTCTGTTCTCTCTTTGCCCTCCTCCTCCCAACCCCAGGGAAAATAACCTGGCACAGATTTTGCTTCAAAGGCTTGGAGGAGCCCAGGGATGGGATGGGTGGTGGCATTATGGCAAGCTGCAAGAAAGGAAGCCCAAGGTTCTGAAACATTCCAGCAATACCCCCAGGAAACCCCTCCAGCCTGATGCCCCATGTGGGGTCTCCATGGCGAAAGCTGCTCTCCTGGGGCAAGTGTCAAGGGAATGGGGATAGGGAATGCCTGAGCAGGCAGCTCTCCTTGGTGCTCAGATTCAGCCTCATCAGCAACCCCTCCCATGAAGGAGCAAGTGGGAAGATTGTTGGATATGGAGTCAGAGAACCTGGGTTCAAATCCCAGTGCTATGTAGGACCTTGGGCAAGTCATTTAACCCTTTGGGCCCTCAGTTTCCTCATCTGTACAATGAAGGGACTGAATTCTGAAGTCCCTCCCAGTTCTAATGGAGGTCTATGACCTGGGATCAAATCTCAATTCTGTAACCTGTGTGACCCTGGGCAAGTCATATAACCTGTTGTTGTGTTTTGACTCTTTGTGACCCCATCTGGGGTTTCCTTGGCAGAGATACTGAAGTATTTTACATTTCCTTCTCCAGCTTCATTTTACAGATGAGGAAACTGAGACAAATGCGGTTCAGTGACTTACCCAGGGTTGCACAACCAGTAAGTGTCTGAGGCCAGATTTGAATTCAGGTCCTCCTGACTCCAGGGCCAGTGATCTAGCCACTGTGCCACCTAACTGCCCCAGATAATCTCTTAGGGCCCCAGAAACCTTTAGACTGGACATTGGAGAGCACATGCCCACGTGCATTGGTGAAAGAAATTTCCTCACTTAAGAGTTCCCTGTAGCAATGGCATCACAAGTCTAGTTTAAAAAATGACAACAACCCTATATTATCATTATATTTGCCAAGCCTCAAACTGCCTTTTTCATGCTTATAAATATGTACCATCTCACACTAGTTACAAAGATCTTTCCCCAGCAAAATATGCCCCCAAACACTTCCAAGCTAGATTTGCCAATGACAACCTGAGAAATCTGTTGAGTGTCTCTAGATTTGGCCCCTGCTTCTAGGCAGCCAGCTCCTGCCCCCAGTTCTCCTTCCTAATCAACCTGGTTCACTCGGGCATGTCCCATTCCACTGCAACTCCACCAGAACCATTTCCATGGTGACGGATGATGTCACACCACAGGCTGGGGCTAGGAGCACTGAATGCACATCACAGTGGGAGACCAGCCTCCCAAGGATTCCAGGACTTGATGGAGGGTATCGGAGAGGAAAGGAGAAGAGAAAAAAAAAAGGAATTCTGTTCCCAGCTGGTAAAGGGGACAGGGGAGGTGCAAATATAGCCAGGTACCAGAAAAAAGTCTGTTGTGTAATAGTGTGTCCAAATTCCTGCAGAATCTCACTGAGAAGGGATCTCGGATGCCACCTGTAACTAAACAAGAAAGATCAATCACTGGCTTGGAAATCTGAAGACCTTGGATTCAAATCCTACCTCTGCTACTTCTTATTTGTGTGACCTTGGGCAAGTCACTTGACTCTTGTAGTTTCCTCCTCTGGAAAAAAAAAGGGGGGGTGGACTAGATGGCCTTCATGTTCCTTTCCAGCTCTAAATCTAGGGTGGATGAATGAATGGATTAATATTTAATTTTGAACTTGGGACACACACTGAGATGATCTGGTTTAATCCTCATCCTTAAGGAGCTTGCTCTCTAACTGGAGGAAAGGTCTGCTGCAGGGCGGATGGAAAGCCCCCCCCCCCCCAAGAGTGCTTCAGATGCATCTATGATTCTTCTGTAACTTGCTGACTAGGAATGATCCCTATTCCATTTCTACTGTTCTCCCCATCATCATTAGGGCTTTTTTCCTTCTACAAAGCCTAAACGTGTCTCCTTGCATTCCCTGTCCATTCTTCCTCCTGCCCTCTCAGGTCAAGAAGAAGAAAAAGTCACATAGTCACAGAATCTGAGAAATGGAAGGGGCCTCAGTGACTACCTAGTCCACTGTACTCCTGAAAAAGAATATTCTCTATAACAAAACTGACAAATGGCCAGGTGACCCTCCCTCTCAGTGAAGAAGAACCCAGCACCTCCAGGGGCAGCCCACTTCACTGTCAGACAGCTTAAGATTGTTAGTATTAATAGCAAAGAAAAGTAGGCATCCATGGAGTGGGGAATGAATATTACTGTGTTGTAAGAAATTATGAAAATGAAGAATTTATTATACTGTTATCCCTTCTATCTCACGACTTCACCCATTATAGTTTCGATATATCACAGGTGGGTATAAGAAATTAAATGTGAATTTTTTGGGAGTTTTGCAGGAGTTTGTAGATGACACAGAGAAAAGTTTAGAAACTCAGAAATGCAAAAAATGTATGTATGGGGTGGGCAGGTGGAGCAGTAAATAGAGCACCAGCCCTGGAGTCAGGAGAACCTGAGCTCAAATTCAGCCTCAGACACTTAACACTTACTAGCCATGTGCCCTTGAGCAAGTCACTTAACCCCAATTGCCTGCCCTCTGCCCACCAAAAAGCAAAAAAAAAAAATTGTATGTAGAGTATTGTATAACATCAGCCCAAACTTTATAATAAGGCACTGTAAACACTCTATAAAAGAGAAAGAAAAAATTCAGCCTTCTCTGGTATGAAGGGAGAGCCAAAAAATTTTATGTGGATTTTCCAGATTGTGGGGAGTGCCACGTCCCTAATCCCCACAATGTGGAAAAGATAACTGTATTTAATAATGCCAAGGGAAGTGAGCAGAACCAGGAAAACTGTGCCATGACTACAATGATGCAAACTGAAAGGACATTCTATGTTCCACAAAAAATGGAAACTGAACACTGGGAAGTTAATGACCACAGATTACCTTTAACTTCATATATATGTGTGTGTGTATGTATGTATATATGTATATGTGTATTTGTATATGTATATTTACATGTGCCTAGTTATTAACCTGTTAGGGCACCCGGCCTTTGCCTTTTTTGTACCCTCAGTACTTAGCACAGTATCTACCAAACAGTAAGCACTTAATAAATGCTTGTAGACTGAGTGACCAAAGAAGAGATATGGGAAGGGTGTACCCCTGCTTCTTTGCAAAGGTGGGGGGATATGGGTGTGTCTAATGCCTGTCAGTGTCTTCACCTTGTTTTTTATTCTTTGTTATAAGGGAGGGAGAAGGGCAAGCTGGGAAATGTAGGTGATGTGAAAACAAAATCTATCTATAAAAATGTATTTAAATTTGCTATGAATAACTGATTTAATCACATGCGGAGGAGGAAAATAAGTTATTTTATTTATTTATTTTTAGTTTTCAACATTCACTTTTATAAGATTTTGAGATCTAAATTTTTCCCCCTTCTTCCCTTTCCCCTCCCCAAGATGGTGTGCAGTCTGATATAGGTTCTACATATACATTCATATTAAACATAGAGGAAATTATTTTTTAAAATTATGCTTTGGGCATAAGTAGTACGGGAAAAGGGTTGGGGTAGGGGGAAGACACATGCATAGGCTAAGAAACAGACTGATAGCCACTCTTCCCAAATGGCCATGGCCCACAAATGCCCCCTATATTCTCAGCTAATCCAAGATAAATATAGTCATTATTATCGCTATTGTGATTATTAGGGGATTTAATATTATTTTTGCTTTTGTTATCATTAGGGAATTTAACATCAGACAAGACCTCTAGGATCACCCAGTTCAATTCCTTGATTTTCTGGAGGGGGAAGCTGAAGGTCAGACAGGGAATCTAGTATCTCAAGGTCCTTGGGTTGTGAGTAACAGACCTGTCCTTCAAACGCAGATCCTCCAACTTCAATATTAATACTCTTTCCACTATCCCATACTGCCTTCTTGTAAAAGCAAATATTTCCCAGAAAGTCTGAACCCAGGCACTCTTGAGGGGTGGGGGAACCACCCCAGTACCAGTAAAATCCACCCTTTTCCCATGAAAACAGCCAGCTGCAGCCTGGACGGCCGTCTGTCAGAAGGGCGTCCCTCTAGTCCCAGCAGGGGGACAGCCCGCCTTTGCCAGGCCACATTCCTGGCCTTGGCTCCTTCCTCCCTCCTCCAGGAATCTCGCTCCTTGTAGCCCCCATGTCTGCTGAGGAAAAGGGCTCTGAAAAGCCATCCCTGGCCAGGGCGCCGTGCCCCGTGTCTCACGCTGAAGGGAAACAAACTTTGTCTCTCCTAGTGCGTCTTCTGTTATGCGTCGGGTTTCCCAAGTTGCTTGGGGGCTCTGTGCTGCTCCGACCCTTTGGATACCCTCAGCCCAGGCAGGGATCGTTGCTCAAGGATGAATCCTGCCCAGGACTTCCTGCTCCAGCTTCAGGTGGGGTGGGGGTGAGGAAAAGGGGGATAGGGAAGGTACAGGGGATAATGGAGGGAGACAGCAGAGCCAGCTTTCCAAAGGGTTGTCTACTCATGTTGGGGGGTGGCTAAGACCCCAGTTTAAGGAAGATCTGGACACATGGACAGAGATTGGGAATTATGATCATTCTGAGCATTGATTTCTCAAAAAAGTACTAATTAGCACCCCTAATATCCTCCAGAGCACAGAGTGTCAGAGCTGGGAGGGCCCTTAGAACACAGGATGTCAGAGCTGGGAGGGCCCTTAGAACCCAGGGTGTCAGAGCTGGGAGGGCCCTTAGAACCCAGGGTGTCAGAGCTAGGAGGGCTCCTTCAACATGGCATGTCAGAGCTGGGAGGGAACCTCAAAATTCAGAATGTATCAGCTGGCAAGGACTTCAGAGCATAGGTTGCGCCAGAAGAGACTGTATAAATTATGGCATTGCAAGGGTAGCAAGGGAGCCTAGCCTACCTCAGGGTCTAATTCTGGGCTTGGTCCTAGGAAGGTACTTGATGGGAGTAGGTCTTCACTGTTGGGAGAGCTTTGTAAATCCATTCACCAAATGAAAGGAAGCTAGAAGTGTGTTCAGGCCAGGTGGTGAGGGCCAAGGGAACTCTGAGGCAATCTTGTGAGTCTGAGGCCATAACGCACTTCAGAATGCCTCCTTTGGGGTCCACTGTATGTATATGTTGCATCCTACAGATGGACTGATGGCCCCTCCCTACCCTCTCCCCCAAAAGCTTATTTGCTCATTTCCTCCTCCCTTGCCTTTTTCTGCCTAAAAGCAGAGTTGAGAGGGACACTTCTCAATACTTGGACTTCACAACTCTGGGGGCACAACAAGTCAGTGCAGCAGAATGGGAAGGACCTGAATTCAAATCTTTTCTCTGATCCTTTCAAGGAGGCAGCTTGAACTCTCATTGCCTCGAGAATCTGAAGATGGGGCTCCAAATCTCTTACACCTTCCCCACTTCTGCCTATGTGACCCCGGGAAGCCCCTTTACCTTCCCCTGGGCCTCAGTTTCCTTACTTGTCAAGTGAGGGAGCTGGCCTTAATCTTAGTGCTTTCCTTGGAGGTTAACTCTAGAATTTCCTTCTTTGTACACAGGTATTTACTCCTCATTAGACTTCAAGCTCCCTGAGGTCATGGATTATGTTTTTTTTGCCTTTCTTTGTGTCACCATAGCATAACACAGTTTTTGTATATTGCCTTCTAGCCCTGACCTGTGGATTTCAGAATATATTGCCTGGTAGCTCTTGCCTTCACTTGGATTTATTGTGAGATAATGGAAATGGGATTTGGGAGACCCGGGGTTCTAGGCCTGCCCCAACCATTAACTTGCTGTCTGGCCTTGGACAAACCACTTCCCTTTTTCTTCCTCTGTAAATATGGTGTCAGGAAGACTCATCTCCCCAAGTTCAAATCTGGCCTCAGACACTTACTAGCTGCGTGACCCTGGGCAAGTCACTCATCCCCATTTACCTCAACTTCCTCATCTGTAAAATGAGCTGGAGAAGGAAATGGCTAACTCCTCCAGTACCTTTGCTGAGAAAACCCCAAACAGGGTCACAGAATGGTGGACACCACTAAAACTACTGAATAAAACATGAAGGCTCCTTCCAGGTCTAAGCCCATAAGCCTATGAATCCTTCAGTCTCTTTATAAATGCTTGTCATCACTGTTACTTTTTTCATGAGTGGACTGGAAAGTGACTTGCTTAAATTAATCCACTTATATTAGTCCACTTTTTTTTACATTTAATTTTTACAATATTTCCTCCTTTTTTCTCAATTACATGTAAACAAAACTTTAACATTTGTTTTTTAAACAGGACTTTGCAGGCATTCCAGTACTGCTTTAGCTGCCCCCTAATAGGCTGGTCCTGTCAGAATTTGGCCCAGGCTTCAGTTTGAGGGTGAGCTGGAAAGGGTAGGGTGATGGTCTAGTTGCTGGGTTGTCCCACTGTGAGTAGGCAGTGGGCTGACCTGCAGTTCATTGTCCCTAGCCATGCTTGCCCTCCCTCTGTGGCTTGGAAGCAGTGGGGGGCGTCCCTTTGCCTGCATTTTCCCCTGGCAGTCCTGGATCAAACCCAATTCGAATTTCATCGTACTGCCTGACATGAAACGGGCCATTGGCTGTGATGTTTTCAAAGTTAATATAAAGCTTATTGTTCCAGCCAGAACACAGCAGACCAGGGATCAACTGAATGTGGGGCTGCTTTACATTTCTACCAGCCAGTGAGGGACAGCGTGGCAGCGTCACCTCTGTGGGAGGCCTATGAACAGGGGGCTAGAAGCAGATAAGAGGGTCAAAAGTGAAGACCACTACCTAAAGGCGAACCAGGCTCACAGGACCAGAGCCAGAGCCAGAAAGAACTGTCAAGGCTGTCAGATCCAGTCCTCTTCTCATTTTACAGATGAGGACATGGAGGCCCAACCTAAGAGAGGCTTGCCATAGTCACGGGAAAAGTCACTGACAGAATGAGGACCACGGCCAAGGCCTCCGGCTCTGCGGCTAGTGCTCTGAACACCGCACCATCCTGCCTCTGGAAAGTACCCTATTTGGAAAATTCAAAGGCCATGGGGAGGAAAAGGGACTGGTGCCCTCCTCAGTTCAGCTTGCGGGCTAAGGCTCCCTTTCCAAAGGAGAATTCAGATATCTGAGCTTCTAAGGACCTTTTTTACTTGAGCATTCTTTGTTCTAAGGTCTCTTCTAGCTTGGACATTCTATATTCTAAGGGCCCTCCCAGCTCTGACATTCCCTGTTCTAAGGGCCCTCCCAGCTCTGACATTCCCTGCTCTAAGGGCCCTCCCAGCTCTGACATTCCCTGTTCTAAGGGCCCTCCCAGCTCTGACATTCCCTGTTCTAAGGGCCCTCCCAGCTCTGACATTCCCTGCTCTAAGGGCCCTCCCAGCTCTGACATTCCATGCTCTAAGGTCCCTTTCAGCTCTGACATTCTAGGATCCTAGGTCAATTTTGGTAGAGGCAGAAAGGTCCAGAAGGTAGATGGTGTCCTGTCCAGCTTCAAAATCCCAGAGGGAGTCATATTTCTATCAAGCCAGAGGGAGAAAAAAAGGGCAAATGTTTTTGCTCACAAAAGGTTGAGGGATGGACTTCTTTTCCTTTGGAATCCTGAAATTCCCACCCCTAATGCCCTCCGCTTCCTTCCCAGGGCATGTCACCTCAGAGTCTGACATTCTCCCTGCCTCCAGGCAGTCCAAGGAGGAAGAATCAAAGTCAACTCCCATCTGGGGTCAGGGCCACTTGGAAACAGCCCCCTTTGAAGCCAAGTGAACATTCTCGCTCTATCCTCCAAATTCCTTCCCAGTCAGGGTATTAAAGAATGACTATGAAGTGCTAATAAGTCACAGATGGAGTTGTCTGTCAGTAGTAGAGACCACAAGGTCAGTGGCTTCAGTCAAAACCATGAGCACATCTGCAGCAGGGAGGGGATGGGGGAAAGGGAAGAGGAAGAGGAGGAGGAGGAAGGAGTCTGGGCAGGAAAAGTTACTAGAGAATATGCAGGTAAGTCTGTACAGCTGGTACAACATGGATGGATTAACAGCAGAGGCAGAAGGCTAAGCTCTCCATCTGTCCATCCATCCATCCGTCCACCCATCCATATTAAAGGCCTACTGTATGTAAGACTCTCCATATATGCAGAAGCTACAATAAAAGATACCATGTATATCTTGCTTTAAATCAGTGGTTCTTAGCCTTCCTAATGCCGTGACTACATATCTGCATGTGGGCAGACCTGCCTGGAGATGGATAGAGAAGCAGTGTCTCGGTTCCTAAGACCATTGGAAATATGTGTTTTCCGATGGTCTTAGGCGACCCCTGTGACCCCTGTGAAAGGGTTGTTTGACCCCCAAAGGGGTCGTGACTCACAGGTTGAGAACTACTGCTTTAAATGGTTGTCTAATATATTAGCTAACTTTTTACAAATCACTTCTGCAAATTCCTCTACATACCTGAACTCATGAATGACCATGACAATGAGGCAGGTGCTATTACTATCTGGATTTTATTGCTGAGGAAACTGAGTCTCAGGTATCATGATAAAGGGACACTAGGGAGTAAGTAGCTGAACCCAGACCCTCTGTCCAGTCCAAGGCTCTGTTCTCCTACACCATACAATCATAAGATCACAGATTTAGAGATGGCCATCAAGGCCAACTTGATGTGATTTTACAGATGAGGAAACTGAGGCAAAGAGATTCAGTCACTAAGTCATACAGTGAGTAAGTATCTGAGGCAGGATTGGAACCCATGTCTTGCTAGCTCTTAAGTTCAGCTCTCTACTTACTAATCCACCTAGCTGTCTCCTGGCCTCTCCAAATGGACCTTATAGATCATTAAGGCCAGTGGGGTCAAGCTCAAATAGCAAGTCCTGCAGGGTGTATACTGACTTAGAAAACCACAAATTAATGTTTTCTATGCTGTGATGTATCTTTATTTATATTGTTAAGCATTTTCCAGTTACATTTTAATTTGGTTCAGGGCTGTGCTTGAGAGTTTTGTTTTGGGGATGGAGTGGCCACAAGTCTGACACCTCTGAGCTAGGACATGCCTTCATTTTACAGAGAAGAAAATTCAGGCCCAGAATGGGGGAAAGGGCTTGTCAGAGACAGTGACACAGTAGACAGAGAGCTGAGCCTGGAGTCAGGAAATCCTGAGTTCAAATCCAGCCTCAGACACTTCCTAGCTGTGTGACCTTGGGCAAGTCACTTAACCTCTGTTTGCCTCCATTTTCTCAACTATAAAATGGGGATTAAAAACACCACCTCTCTCAGGGTTACTGTGAGGTTCAAATGAAATAATATTTGCAAAGCACTTAGCACAGTGCCTGGCCCATAGCAGGTGCTATATGAGTGCTTATTTCCTTCTCTTATGTCCCTTGTCCAGGGTAGTATCAGAGCCAGGATCGGAATTTCATTTTCCAGCTCACAAATTCATGCACCCATCCATTCTTCCATCCATCCATCCATCCATCCATCCATCCATCCTTCCTTCCTTCCCTCTTTCCTTCCCTCCCTCCCTCCCTCCCTCCATCCATCCATCCATCTAACAAGCATGGATCAATGCCTACTATGTTTAAAGTGCAGTAGCTTATATTCTATTGGGAAGAAGCAACCCATTTGGATAAGCTGATGACAAAATATGGACAAGGTAGGGGGGTGGGTACTACCAACTGAGGGACTCAGGAAAGGCCTTGGGTAGCAGACAGCACTTGAGGTGAACCTTGAAAAAAATCTAGGGCTTCCTCTACAAGGCTACATGAAGGAATTGCAGGTATTGGGGACAAAGGCATGGCAGTGGGAAATGGAATCCATTTCAGGTAAAGATAACAGAAGTTGGGCCAGTTTGGTGGGAATATATAGCATGTATGTCACAATAAGGTGTGATGTATCTGGAAAGAGGCTGGCTGCAGCACGTAAAGCCTTTAAGTGCCAAGCAGAGGTATTCGCATTTCATCCTCAAGGAGGTAGGGCACCACTGACATGACTTGAGCAGAATGGCATGGTCAGCCCTATGCTTTAGGACTTTCAATGTGGCAGCTGCGTGGTGGCTGGATTGTGTTTATTTTCCACCATACAAAACTGATTCCCAGGGATGGCGGAACTCAACTTCCTCTTTCTATTAAAAGTGAGCCTGAGGAATCTCATATGGCAATTAGGGGAATATTTGTTTTCCTGGCCTCACTGGGAGAGGGGCAGGGGTCCGGGAAGAGCCCTTTTGCCTCTGAATCACAATCCAGCAGTAACTAAAAATAGGAGTAGAGGGGGCTCAGGATGCTCCCATTCCCTCGACACAGGAACTCTGGAAGGGACTTTCTGGAAATGAGTGTTCCACAATAATCTTCTCACACAATGGGCTCTATTTTTAAAATTCTATGCTGTTCTATGAGGTCACTTTTGGGCCTGGCTCAGAGTTGTGAGGGGCACATGTCCTCTGAGCACTGAGGAGCCCCTTGGGATCAGGTCCATTTATGGCCCAAGCCATATTGCTGGGGTTACCTCTCTGGACCCCAACTGGAAGGCACTACCCAGATATTTGCAAGGTCAGTCTCCAATCACCCTCTGATATTTCCTAAGCTTCAACTCACTTTACATAGCTAAAACTCTGCCTGAGACCTTCTTAAGTGGAATAAGTGGAAGGGTGAGAGATTTGAAAGGTCAGTCCGATGACCTCAGTACTCCCACCTCCTCTGCCAGTGGCTGACTGAGCTGTCAGCTGTCAGCACCAGCCCAGTCAACCAGCTAGTGACTTTAGTGGGTTCATTTCTAGTTCTGGGGAATCCTATGAGAGCCAAAGCTTTGCATACAGCCATGAAACAGGATTATTGCCCATGGGTCCACCTTGGAGACACAGGTGCCCTGTGTTTCAAGGCTCTGTGGCTGACTTGTTCTATCCTACAACACAAAATCTGGGACATGGGCTAAAGTCATAGCCTTGACCCCATCCAAGACGGACCAATTTTCACTTAGCAGTCTGGGTAAACTGAGGCTTGGTACAGTAAACTGTTCCAAAGTCAGTAAAAAGGGAAATTAAGCCTGGACCTCAGGTCATTTGATTTCTTGTCTGGTATGCTAGCCATCACACCATACTGTCTTCTCTAGCACGTATAAGAATTTACTCAGCACTCATGCTTAAATACCCGTTAGGTATTAATGCTGGGCATTAAAGACCAGGGATTCCTCAGAGATGGAAGGGTGCTCCCTGGCCATCCAGTCCAACCCATACTGGAATAAGAACCCTCTCTACATCATACCCAAGAAAGGGCCAACCAACCTTTGTCCAAAGACCTCCAGGGTGAGGAACCCATAACTTCCTCAGGCAGTCCATTCCACTTTGACATGTTGGTAGGAAATATTTCTTATCATCCAGCCTAAAGCTGCCTCTCAGCGGTTCCAGACACTGTCCCCACTACTGCACTCTAGAGTCCAATAGAACAACACTTAACAACCCGTGTGACCTTGGACAAGTCAATCACCCAAAGCCTCAGTTTCCACATCTGTAAAATGAGAGAGTCAAACTAAGTGACTTCTGAAGGCTCTCCAAATTCTAGAGTTATGACCCCAAGTCAAATCAAGTCAACTGGCATTTAGTATATATGAAGGTAAAGTCAGCTCCTGGCATCGAGGAGCTCATAATCTAACGGGGGAGCCAAAACGCAAACAAGGCCAATGGCATCTCTAAGTATTTGAGGACATCAAGGGAGGGCGGGAGGGAAAGGTCAGAAAACACCTCATTTCTATCCTCCACACATCTATTGTCTTTCCTTTCTAATTACCATGTTGTGGAGGGAGATTTGATTGCCCACCATAGCTCAGCATGGGCCCAAGCTCTTCTGGTTTCTGGGGTCTCATTCAAACCAGACAAGCTCCCTTTTGCTGGGCTAAATGGTTCAGAGTTCAAAGAGGCTGATCAAAGTCCAATCATCTCACACACACACACACACACACACACACACACACACACACACACACACACACACACACACACACACACACACACACACACACACACACACACCTGCTATAATTTTGCATTACAAAGTTTATCAGTCCTGAATGTATATTTAGTGAAAGGCTCAACCAATCTTTCATCTAATTATACTCATTACCATTTAAATGTGTAATCATTAATATCTCTGGGCATGATGGTCTAAATATTTTATAGAGATCTTAATTATGTTAGACTTTCAAACTTGACATAAAACTAACTCCTTCTACCAATTAACAGGACAACGTCATTCCAGAATCCTATTGGGGCAAGTTGACTGGATTTTCTGTGGTCTGGCATGAGGGTCAGGATCCCTCTATTTAAACCTAGGTCTGAAAAGTCACCCAAGATTGGAGGTTATGAGACGTTGGTCCAATTCCACCATCTTGTCTGTCCCTCATAGATACTTTGAGGGATGAGATGGTGGAATCTCTGTGAGTTGTCTTGGGAGTTCGCCTGTCCATTGTTCTCCCTCTTGGGTAGACAACATGATTGGGCCTGGCTCATGCCCTAATTAGGAATCTTCTTCAGATAACAGAACCCCTCCCCTTCTGGGCCCCTGGACAGAGCCATCTTCTTTGGTCATTGCTCTCTTGCTACTCCTAAAACAAGGGAAAGGGAAAGGGTGCCCCATTCTCCCCAAACTCACTTTGTCTCTCCTCTTACGCTTCTTTTTTTTTTTAAAGAGCTTATTCTTTGCCTCATTTCTTATTAAGCCTTAATCACTGAATAGGCATTGTCTCAATCAAACTGAGACATGTTAAAGACCTTAGCTTGAAAAGGCCAGTGTTCCTCACTGCATCCTGGGCCATCTCCATTCATTTTTATCTATATCTGGCCACCGGACCCAGATGACTCTGGAGGAAAAAGTGAGGCTGGTAACTTTGCACAGCCCTGCCTCACTTAAATCCAATTCACCTCTATGTCTTGGCATCACCTCCCTGATGTTATGGTCCTCTTCGAGAATAAAGGACAAACAGTGACTCTTCTTCCCCTTTGCTCTCTTCCTTCCCTCTACTTTTCTCTTTTCAATACCTGCTTTTCTACAATCTTCTCCCTTTTTATTTTCTCTCTTTCTGCTGTCTTCCTCCTGGAACCTCTTGTCTCTCCATTATACTCCCTTCTCAGCCCTCTTCTCTCCATAGCTGCACAGACCCTACTTGGAGGTCTCCGCCTTACTCTGGGACCTCTATCTCCTGGGTGGGGATGGGTGTGGTTGGGAACAGTTATAACAAAGAAAACTGATTACCGGGCAGGAAAGGAGGAAAGAGGCTGCTCCGCCATGTGACAAAGCAAAAGGCCCAAGGACGACTGTGTTAGATTGCAAATGTTATGGGCTCCAACCTCGTGGGTGGTGAAAACCAACTGCTTTCTGTCCCCACTGAAACCCAAAGGGGTGGAATCAGGCTAAAGCCATGACCGAAGGGACTCAGGAAGGATTTCCTGAGAGTGAAGGCTGAGAAACATTGGAAAGAGTGGGTTTCGTGTTTCCTGGTAGGCATAAGTAAGTATTAAGTCAGGATTTTAGACGGCAAGGTAGGAGGCCTTGATTTCCCCTCTCGGCTCTGCTCCTGACTTCCAGACCACAAAATCATGCCTCAGCTTCTGTCTCATCCTGGGGCTTCTTAGCACTCATGAACTGAGGTCTTCCTGACTCAGGCTCAGCACTCTGTCCACGATGCCTCAAACCCCCGGAACATCCAGCTGCCTTCTCCAGGCTGGCCCCCTTCTCACATTGTTGAGTACCTCTGGGGTCCTCCATTTGGCAGAAGGGCCCACACTTTATTCCTCGCCCTGCTTGGCTCCGGACTTGAAGACCATGCCCCATGGAATAACTTCTCTTCTCCTCCATCTCCTTTCAGTTCCTTTCTGTTGTATTGTCTTTCCCTATTAGATCATAAGCTCCATGACGGCAAGGGCTATCTTTTTGTTTCTATTTTTATCCCCAGGGCTTAACATAGTAAGTGCTTAAAAATCCTGGTTATTTCCTTCCCTCCTGATGCTACCATTTAACCAGCTGTGTGACCGTGCCTAGAACAGTGCCTGGAATATAGCAGCTATTTAATAAATGTTTACTGACTGACTGAAAAGCTACAAAATCAGGGGTTATTATCTTAAAAGTTGAGCCACCTCCTACCACTCCCTCCCTGACTAGACATACTCCTCCGCAGGTGGCTGGCCTGGGTGCTCCTCTCACTCACCAGTCTCTGTTTCTCTACTATTTACTAGTTGTATGACCTTGGGCAAGTCATTGTAATTCTCTAGGTTTCATTCTCCTCTTCTGTAAAATGGGACAGTGATGGATTAGTCCACTGTTGTTGCTTCAGTCCTATCTGACTCTTAGTGACCCCATTTGGGGTTTTCTTGGCAAAAAGACTAGAATGGTTCACCATTTCCTTCAGCTCATTTTACAGATGAGGAAACTGAGGCAAACAGGGTGAAGTGACTTGCCCATGGTCACACAGCTAGTAAGTGTCTGAAATCAGATTTGAACCCTTGAAGATGGGTCTTCCTGACTCCAGGCCTGACATTCTGTCTACTATGCCATTGTACCAGCTCTGATGCTTTGCTGCTGTGTGCTCAGGCTGGAAAAATGCTGACTTGGTGCATGGTATCTATTTATTATTACTAAAATGATTATATATTAAAAAGAGAAATGACATCCGACCCCTCAAAGGGGAACAGGAGGGAATAATTTCCTGTCCAGTTCTCTAGATTGGAAACAAAACAAAACCCATCAACAACAACAAAGCCGGGAACTCAGCTAACAAACTAAGAACTGAGGAGAAGATAGGGACTGACAGAGGGAGGGAGGAGGGGAGGAAGGCTTTGGGAAGGGCACAGTGGGAATAGAGGAAGACCTGTTTCTGCTGCATCTCCACACCCTCCCCTCCATCATCTCAGCCCGAAGTTCAGAGGTTAATAACAGTTAACATTTACACAGCACCCACTATGGATCAGGCACCTGCTAAGCACCTTACAAATACCCTCTCATCTGATCCTCACAACAATCCTGGGAGGTAGGCGCTGCTACTACCCTCATTTACAGATGAGGAAACTGACTTGCCCAGGCTCACTCAGGTAAGAAGTGCCAAAGGTGGGATCTGAACTGAGGTCTTCCTGACTCCAGCCTCAGCACTCTGTCCACTGCTACCCTGGGAGATCCATTACAGAGCCAAGATTGGAACTCAGACCTCCTGCCTTAGTTCAATATTCTAATATGCCATCCTGCTGATGGTAACAAACATCAGTGGTTAGAGTCCTAGACCTGAAGTCAGGAAGACCTGAATTCAAATTCTGCCTTGTTCTGTGGCCTTGGGAGCCTGCTTTCTAATCTCTAAAATGGGACTAAAAATCCTTGCAGTATCTTCCTCAAAGTACTTCCCACACTTTCAAGAGCTATAGAAATGTCATTTTGAAATTCATTGTCGTGGTTGTAATTCCATTACTGTCCTGGGGGTATTAGCATTCCTTGGGAGCAAGATGGGGAGTAAAGAGATTGGCATTTGAATTCTGGACTTTGGACATAAAACTTAACCACTCAGGGACCACAGTGCCCTCATCTGCCCAATGAGGAAACTGGATTCCCTCTCTAAGGTCCATTTCAGCTCTGAACCTATATTCTCAAGGTCCTCTCGGCATCAGCTTAGAGCAACTGAGCTTATGGAGAGAAGCCCCCACAGAAAGCTATCCTTAAAGCTGCCCCAAGAGCTGAGATGCCTGGATGCCTTCTCAGCCAATCACACTGCCTCAGTTCCTGGTGCCCATGTGGAACACCCAGGATAAAGAAAGAGATGTGGGTGGTTGGAGATGTCAGTGTGATGGCCTCAAGGGGGATGACTCAGGCCCTTTTGGGTCTGGCTCCA
>CM053582.1:98891486-98933789 GCA_028627135.1 Pseudochirops cupreus
ATCACTTGTCTGCCATCTGTCTCAGTTTCCTCAACTGTAAAATGATGAGTATAGCAGCATCTGCCTCCCAGGATTGTTGTGAAGATAAAATGCAAAAACACCTTGCAGTCTTAAAGTGCTATATAGATGTTAGCCATTATTATATAATATTGCATATTAATATATTATTATTAGCTTTAGGCAGCTGGTGGCAGAGTGGACAGAATGCTGGGCCTGTAGTCTGGAGTTCAAATCCAGCCTCAGACACTGCCTAGCTGTGTGACCTTGGGCAAGTCCTTTGGTCTGTCTGCCTCAGTTTCCTTATCTGTAAAGTGGAGATAATAATAGCACCTGTCTTGCAGGTTGCTGTGAGGATGAATGAGACATTTATAAAAGCTCTTGGCACACAGTAGGCTCTCTAGAGCAATGCCTGAAATATATACAGCATTGATATAAGGTTGCCAAGGAGGGAGGGTTGGAGCAAGATACCATATTCTCTGCATTCAAATTGAAATTCAAGGGAAAGCTGAAATTACCCAGCTTCCCTGGTGATTCTCCTTGGCTGAATGGGGGCCTGGGGTGGTGTTACCTGAGAGGAGAACAGGCCAGGGCCTGCCTGAGGGCCATAGGGCCATGGGGCCAGTGCCTCCCAGGCCTCAGTCTCCTTGGGCAGGGCTGAGGTGGGGTTGGGAGAGGAGAATGGAAGGGAAGAACTGAGAGGTGGGCCGTGTGAGCAGCACAGAGGCGCTGACAGATGGTACCTGGGAAGTGAGTCTATGGTAAATATTGTAATGTTTTGTGTAATCTATCAATCAACAAAGATGCTGGAGCTCAGTGCGGAAGCCCAGCCCATGTGGAGCAACCTGCGAAGAGGCAGAGCGTGCTCAGGTAAAGAGAATCACAGGCGACAGAAAGGCTTCTCTGAGATGGATGGAAAGTCTCTGCATCTTGGCTGTCTCCTCTTAAGTGTGCCCCCACCTCCCCAGGGGAGGGGAGAAGAGGGAAAGAGAGGGGGAGAGGGGAGAAGAGGGGAAAGAGAGGGGGAGAAGGAAGAAGAGAGAGGAGGAGGGTGGAGAACAGGGGAAAGAAAGGGAGGGGAGAGAAAAGAGGAGGGGGAGGAAGGGAGGAATAGGTATTAATTAGGCACCTTACAGATCTTTCTGTCCACACCTAACAAGTACGCAGTGAATCCAAGTGAAATAAATACTGTTCTTCTCTCTAGCATTTAGGGGTCAGCTGTTAACAGAGCAGCCAACTCACTGTCCATACATTGGATTCACACGCTGAAATGCTAATTTCTTAAGGTTTGCATTCACTGTTCCCCTTTTCCTGAAAAAGAGTAGGCCCCGAGTCCCCTAGAATGGGCCTTTTATCTTCACTTCCCCAGGAGCCAGGCAATGGGGTGACAGGCTGCTCAGGGAAGTACATGGCAGTTGGCAGTTACCCTACATTATGGAATGAGCACCAGCACTTGGAGTCAGGGGATCTGGGTTCAAATCCAGCCAGTTAGTACAGGGCCTGGCGCACAGTAGGCACTTATTACATGCTTATTGATTGACTGGCTGACTTAGTCCCTTTGGGCCTTTGTTTCTCTTTCTTTATAAAATGTGGTGGGTGGGAGGCAATCGGAAGGAAAGCCTGTAAAAAGATAAGGACCGAGCTTGGCCCCAAAGAAGAGGCAGGAGAAGGCGGCCGCCTCCCCTACCCTCCCTGTTCCTTGCAGAGGTGGGGGTCATGGGTGCAGAACACTGTATATCACGTCAGACTGGTCCAACGTGGTGCTTAGCTTTGCTGAACCTTCCCCCTGCTCATTTTGAACTCCTTGCTATAAGAGGTGATGAGGGGGAATAAACTTTGAAATGCACATGATATAAAAACAAAAGATGCTGAACATATTTTTGAAGGCAAAAAAAAATTAATTAAGTTTAGATGTCGTGACATCTAGAAAACTGTCATGATAATTAGCCCAAAGAAATGCCGAGGCGTGAGGATTCCGCCCTGAGCCAGTCTGAGCTTGGGGGCGGGTGGGGTGACGTCTGTGCTCTGGGCAGCCCCCTTCGATGACGCGGCACCGGCACGGGCACCCACCTACTTCTCCTGCGGGCCGGGCTGGCCCCTCCTGCTGCCGCTTTATAACCAGCGGGCCGAGTCAAGGAGGCTTGCCAAGAACGTAACTAAATACCCAAGACTGACAGCCACAGCGCCTGCTAATTCACCAGCACATTTAGGGACCATAATCATTTACAGACAGGACTGCCTTTAAGCTCATGTGGAAACTGGCTGCCTGAGGACGCCTCAGGGTAGGGGTGGGGTGCAAATCCACAAACATCTCCGTCTGACCGAGGGCTGGAAAAAAATGCTGGTGGGGCTGCGCAGCTCGTCATGGCATCACCCATGTGGTTACAAGATGCCCATGGGCACAGACCTCCAAGAGAAGCCGTGATTGGGGCAGGCTGGAGAGGCAAGGGCTCACCTGGTTTGGGGGTGGTCTCTGAGAAGAAGCCTGTCCAGGACACCCTCCAATTCCTAGGCTATTGGAGGACTGGCCACTATAGGGGAGATAGGAGGTGGAGGCTGGGGATCCAAGCCCAGGGCTCAGCATCGAACAGAGGAGGAGCTTAATAATTATTAATTACCCAGAGCGGGGCTGAGCAGGGGAGGGGCTCCCCCTGGGGGACTGCTGCAGAAGGGCTGGCTTCTAAATTCTGGGACAAAACCCTCATCACCCCACCCTACGTACCACAATGCTCAGATGGCATCCGTTTACCCCTTTTCTCTCCTTCAGATGTAGTTATTGCTTTGAGAGCTCTCGTGAGGACAAAATTACAACCCAATGAAGCAGCTCAGTGTGCTTGTGGGTAGTTCTAATTGCCAGGAAATGTTTCCATGTCTCCAACCCAAATTTGCCTCTTTGCGTGGCCCAAGAACTCTTTCTTTCCTGACTCTCCCAGACACTTAGTCCCTTCCCCTCCACAATAACCTGCTCTGGCTATGGCTTGGTTGTTTGTTTAGGTTTTTTTTGGAGGGGGTAAGGCAGGGCAATTGTGATTAAGTGACTTGTCCAAGGTCACACAGCTAGTAAGTATCATGTGTCTGAAGCCAGATTTGAATTCAGGTCTTCCAGACTCCAGGGCCCATGCTCTATTCACGGCACCACCTAGCCGCCCCTCTGGCATTTAGATGCTTGGTGACTAACATACTTAGATACATGTGTGTTCTCTTTCAAAACAGAAGGCAAGCTACTTGAGGGCAGAAGCAGTATCCTCGACACCCGGCACATAACTTGTTGTTACTGTGGCTGCTGCTGCTGTTAATGGTGATGATGGTGGTGATGGTGATGGTGATGATGGTGGTGATGGTGGTGATGGTGATGGTGATGATGATGGTGGTGATGGTGATGTCGAGTTCTTTTAGTCGTGTCCAACTTTCTGTGACCCCATCTGAGGTTTTCTTTCACCATTTCCTTCTCCTGGTCATTTTATAGATGAGGAAACTGAGGTAAGGGGTTAAGTGGCTCGCCCAGAGTCACACAGCTAGTAAGTGAGGCTGGATCTGAACTCACATAGAGGAGTCTTCCTGACTCTAGGCCTGGCTCTCTGTGCACTGCATCACCTAGTATGTAACAGTTAGTTAAGAAATCCTTGTGGATGGCTTTGTTAATTTGTAATTTCCATCCAGAGTCTTCAAAGTCTCCATGGGCCAGCAGTTTCCCACTGTCACAGGAGCTGGTAGAGATTTTGCTAAGGCCACTAAACCTCAGAACATCATAACACGCCACATCTGCACCCCAGACCCCTGACATGAGCGGAGGACCTGCTTTTTAACCACCTTCCTTCATGATTATTTCTAAGACAGATAGCATGTTGTCAGTATTAGAGACAATTTGGTAGATCAGTGGGTGTTTGATGTAAACAGAGCAAGCCAAGAGTTGGCAGGTATAGGGGTGTAGGGGTGTGTGTGTGTGTGTGTGTGTGTGTGTTTCTTGGTCACCCATATTTTCCCAATATGTCCCCCCTGCCCTACCCAGACAGTCAGCCTTTACAATAACAAGGGTTGGGGGGGGAAGAGATTTAACAAAACTAACAAACATATTGAAAAAGTCTGATCCTATGTTCAATATTCCATGCCCATAGTCCCCTTCCTCTGTGAAGAAAGTGGTGGGGTGGGTGAGGGTGAGACAGAGTGAGTGAAAATCTTTATGCTAACTGAATTGGGAGTCAGAAGATCTGGGTTCAAATACTATTTCTGCTACTTTTTTTCTCTGTGTGACCTTGGGCAAATCAATTTCCCTCTTTGGGTCTATGTTTCCTTACATATAAAACGAGAGATTACGGATTCTTAAACTGGCCTTCATGAACTTAAAAAAAAAGAGTTGCTAACTGTATTTCACTCTAATTGGTTTTCTTTGTAATCCAGTCGATTTTATTTTATGCATTTAACAATACAACTGCCAGAATGGGTCCATAGACTTCCCCAGACATTGCCAAGAAGGGCCAGGACATAGACCACGTTAAGTATCCCTGGATTCTAAAGTTCTTTCCAGTTGGAAATCATGGCAGATGAATAATTAGCCTGCTGATGCCATCTCACCCTTAGCCTGTCCCCTTTCTTCACAGAGGAAGGGGACTCTGTGTAAGGAACACTGACTATATATATGGTCAGACCTTTTTCATTGTGTTTTGTTGAACTTCCCCCTCCTCTTTTTCTTTGTAGTAAAGGATGGATCTTTGGGGGAGGGAGAGATATACTGGAAAACATCAGTGATCAAGAAACAAAATAAATCAAAATTTCATGTGGGGGAAAAAGATTGTCTGCTGAGGTTATGGGAAGCATTCTGGTAAAACCTCTTCCTGAGCCTCAAGAACCCAAGGGGACCTTACAGGTCGTCCTGTCCAACCCTGTCCTTTTATACAGATGAGAAAGTGAGACCTAGAAAGATTAAAATGACTTTTCCAAGGTCAAGTCTGGCAGCAAGTCAGTGTGCTGGGATGAATTCAGATTCACAGCCAGGGACTCCAGGTTGGGCATTCTGGTCTTGGCACCATCTCGATTCTGAATATTCTATTGCAAGGGCTAGGTGACGACAAGTTCTTAAGACACTGGTATAATGGGGATTCCAGTTCTGAGAAGTAACAGCTTGGAGGACCTCCATGATTCCCCTCTCAAATCTGAGATGGTTACTCAGTGGAAATAGAAGGGAGAAAAGGGGTACCTGGCAGCAGGGACAAGCCCCGCCCTTCCCCACCCTCCTCAGGTTTGTGCTGCCACCACTGGGTTTTGTTTATTCTTCACGGGCAGAACCCAGATTTGGCTAAAGAAGAACTGAGACCAAGCAGCTCCCTGGGCTTTGGGGAGTCTTATCGGGGTCAGAGAGTTGAGCCAAGAAATCCCATCCCCCAATTTTCAAAAAGGGTAGAGGAAAACCCAAGTGGAAAAACACAACCGCCTGTCTAGAGCCCTTTCTCAACCTCCATATCTCCCTGCTGGCTTTGTTCTCAGGTCTGTGTAGCTATGTGGTTAATTAGCTAGGAGACCCAGAACCTGAGGATCCAAGGGTTAAGAGCTAGAGCAGGAGGGCATTGGAGAGCATCTGGTCCAACTCTCTCATTCTGCAGGTCAGGAAAAAAACCCATGGCTTTACAGAGGCTGGTCCCCATGCCTGGAATGTCCTTTCTTTCTCACTTCTACCTCTGAGAATACTGCAGTGGGGGCACCAGCTACACAAGACCTTTCCTGATCTCCCTAGCAATTAAGTGTTCATTCCTTAGTGAAATTACTTTGTATTGACTTAACTATGAAGCAGCTGAGTAGGGAATACAGAGCCAGTCTTGTAGCCAAGAACACCTGAGTTCAAATTCTACCCCTGATTCTTGTGAGTTCTCGTTTTAAGAAGCTCATAATCCTATGAGGAGAGAAGACATGTGTATGTGCATACATATATATTATATATGTATGTGTATATATATATATATGTATATGTATGTATGCGTATATATAGACAAACAGACAGAGAAACAGAGACAGAGGGAGACAGAGAGGAAAGATAGAGAGAAAGGTAAGGTAAAAAGAGACAAAGACAGAGAAAGAGAAAGGAAAAGAGAAAGAAAGAAGAGGAGAGGGAAAGACGGAAAGGGAGGAGGAGAGAGACAGAAAAAGAATGGGGGAGGAGAAGAAAGGAGAGGGGAGAAATAGAGAAGGAAAGGGAGAAGACAGAAATGGGGGGAGGGAGACAGAGAAGATGAGAAGAGAGGAGAGGGGAAGGGAGGGGAGACAGAGACTGACTAGGGTGCTAATTTCACTGCCCATGGAACTCTCAAATGACGAAAAATTCCCTCTATCAAGGCAAGCTGGCACTGTTTCTGGTCCCATCACCTGTCAACGTCTTACCCTCTGAGATTACTTCCCATCTACTAGGTTTATTATCTTATATTTACCTAGTTACTTACATGTTATCTCTCCCATTAGTTCTGAACTCCTTGAAAGCATGGTTTGTTTATGCTTTTTCCTTTGTATTCCCAAGAGTTTAGCACAGGGCCTGGCACCTACTAATTAATTCTTGTTGACTGATTTGAACCAATGTACCTCCATAAGTAGTTATGGGATCCACTTTGGTGACGAGGATTTTAGCTATGATTTCATTATTACAGGGAACTCTCTCTGCACCTTCTCTGCAGTGTATAGTCTTAAGAGGCATGAGGCAGGAGTCAGATTAAAAGGGAATGGGGAATATTTCACAAAATACATAAAAATACAACACAACATAGATAATGTTAACTTGTGGTTTTCTGTGTCAATGTATGACTGCAGGGATTAATTTCTATTTGAGTTGGACAACAGTGGCCTTGGTTACTGGAAGGGTCAGTATGTTTCAGAGGCGGGCTTGAACCAGATTTTTGCTATTGTTATTATTTCTTCTTTTTGCTGTTTGAAGCATTTGGGCTTTCACCTCTAATCCTACCTGCATCCTACAAGGCAACACCAGAGGAGATAAGCAGCCTCCTACCTGCCAAGGATCATGTCAGGACATCAGGCACAAGTCATTGCTAGAAGGACTGGTCTGTAGAATAGGCCTTGAGGTCTCTGAGAGAGGGAACATGGTGAATTGCACTTTGGCAAAGAGTGAAACTCGGGTGTTTGTTTCACCAGGCAATTGCAGGGCATGCTTTTTTTTTTTTCAATCAAAGACCAGGTCCTATTGGGAGAAATTAATCAGACTGAAAGAGTATCACAGCCATCCATCAGCAAGGTGTTCTAGGATGGGGTCTTGGAGCACTGGCAATTGGGTACCAAGAGAATAGAGAATGCAATTACACACAGGCCAGAGGCCATGACAATAAATTCCCAGGGTCTCTTTCAAACCCCTTCCTTGGGCTAGAATACTGATGGGCTGAGCAGGGCTTAGAAAAATAATAATAGCTCAAATTTCTATCTTTACAAAAAACACTTTACCAAGTATTTGCCACACAATGACTCCACCAAATGGGTTGTGCAGATTGGATTATCCCCTCTGTCAAGGAAGATATTGAGCCCTAGAAAAGTGACTGGCTCACAGTCCTATATCCAATTCAAATGTTCTTTCCTGTGTGCCAAAATAGAAACATACAGGTCCCATAGACCTATTGTTGGATGAGGGAGCGTGGTGTAGTGGAGACAGAGCAGCATTTGGAGCTAGAGAAAATTGGGTTCAAATATCACTTGTGATGCTTCCTAACTAATTGACCCTGGGCAAGTCACTTAACCTCAGTATCCTCCTCTGTAAAACAAGTGGGGACATATCTGTCCTAAGCGCACGGGGTTGCTCTGAGGGTGCTCTAGGCAGAGTATGCTGCAAAACTAAGCATTCTTTGTTAGTGCCAGTTCTCATTATCCTTATTATCATCATCACCATTACTATTACTGCTATGGAAAGGGGTGTTTAGTGTCTAGTGATGAGACCTCAAAGACCAATCCACCAGCTGCCTCTATAAACTACACTATGTCCAGAGAACTCAAAACTAGATGTGATTAAACATCGGAGCCCCACAGACAGCATCAGTTCCTTTAAGTACCTCAGGCTTAGGGATGTTCTTGTTGAATCGATGTGGTCCTGCCCTCTCCCCCTCAAATAACCTGAAGCCAAATGGTATATGGGAAAAGGGACACAGAGTTGAAGGACCTGGATTAAAAACTCAGCCCTGCTGCTAAAAACCTGTGTGACCTTGGGCAAGTCATTTCCTGATCACTGAGTCAGTTTCCTTGATGGTAAAATGAGGGAATTTGGGGCAGTTAGTGCATAAAGCACCAGGTCTGGAAGACCTAAATTCAAATCTGGCCTCAGATACATACTAATTGTGTGACCCTGGGCAAGTCACTTCACCCCATTTGCCTCAGTCTCTCATCTGTAAAATGAACTAGAGAAGGAGATGGCAAACCACTCCAGGATCTCTTCAAGGAAAACCTCAAATGGGGTCATGAAGAGACAGACATGATTGAAATGAATGAACAAGAAAATGAGGGGATTACACAAGTCCTCTGAGGTCCCTTTCAGCTGTAACCTAGGATCCTAGGGTTCTGCTATAGAGTCCTGAGTTCTTCTTAAGCTAAGCAGACTGTACCAGCCTCAAGGAGAGATTGCATTCTCTGGGACTTATTTAAAGGACTCCCTGAGACTTGTAGCTAGCTATTTCCATGGGCAAACTCAACCACTGCACATCCAATTAATGGGCAAGCATAGCTTCAGACTGAATCTCAGCTACTTACCTACATGACTTTTTGGCACTTCAGCACAGAAAGGATTGGCTCAGGTGAGGTCCAAGATCCCATCTCTTTTAGCTCTGATATTTTAGAGGGAGCTAGACATGGTAGGGGGTAAGAGTGCCAAACTAGGAGACAGGAAGACCTTGTCTCAGATACTTACTAGTTGGGTGACCTTGTACAGGGCACTTTAATCTCTCTGTCCCTCAGTCTCCTCATCTGTAAAATGAAGGTAATAACAGCACCTAGTTCCCAGGGTTGTTGGGAAGAGAAATATTGTCATGAGTTAATATGTGTAATAAAGTAAATAATGAAATGTAATATAAGCATGTAAATAATTATTATGAATAAATTTGTAATAATGTAAATAAATAATGTAAAAAATACAAAAAATATTTGTAAAGAGATTTGGAAACCTTAAAGTACTACATAAACGCTAGCTAGTAGTAGTAGTAGCAGTAGTAGTAGTAGTAGTAGTAGTAGTAGTAGTAGTAGTGGTGGTGGTGGTGGTGGTAGTGGTGGTAGTAATAGTAGTTGTTTACAGGTTACGTTGAGTACTTTTTAGGTCTAGCACTCTATATAACATTCCATGTAGTAAAATCCCTTCTAACTCTGACATTCTGGATTTTTTTTCTTTTTTTTTTGTAAGGCAATCAGGGCTAAGTGACTTGTCCAGGGTCATACAGCTAGTAAGTGTCAAGCATCTGAGGCTAGATTTGAACCCAGGTTCTGACTCCAGGGTTAGTGCTCTATCCATTGTGCTACCTAGCTGCCCCTGACATTCTGTTTTCTAAGGGTCTCCCAGCTTTTAACATATTATGTTCTGAGGCCCTTCTAACTATCACAGTCTATATTCTAAGGGCCCTCCTGGCGCTGACATTCTGTGTTCTACAGAAGGGCCATTGCAGACCCAAATCCTACAGTCCCATTGGAATGGTCTGTGCGATGGTCCTCCCTGGTTACATGGACAGAGAAGAAGAAAGAGTCCTTAGCTGGGGCTGATTAGGATTTCAGCTTTATCAGTCCAAACAACAAGGGGAGAGAGCAGAGGGAAGAAACCATTTCCTGCCCTAAATCACGAGCTAACATTTTAAAGAGTTCTCATATTCCTCCCCAGAGGCAGCTGTGAGGAAACACTGTCTATTGAAGTGAGGCTGGCCACGTGTGTGGGGACCTTTGGCTCTGAGAGGAGGCAGGTTTCCAGGGCTGGCAGAGGGAGGTGCAGCAGCAGCAGGCCTGGGGGTTGCTACAGCAACAAGGAGCCCTGGGTTTTGAAACCGTTGCTATCCTGGGTCCCCAAGAAGTGAAGGATGAAAATGCCAACCCGCTCCTCTCCTCCACCCTCATTTCCCTCCACCCCAGGATTTTCCTTTCCCCAAACCAAGAGGAATCTGAAAGGGCCCAGAGGAATAAAACAACAGAACAGGTGATTTTTTTATTTACAGCTGCTGGCAGGTCTCTTGAGCCATATCCTAGGGCAAATGCCACTTTGGAGAGCCTGGAATGAGATTCAAAGCCAGGCTGGAGGCTGGGGAGCAGGAATAATAAACCAAGCAGCTTCCTTTCCATAGGGCGTTAGGGTTTTGAAAGCACTTTCTGTACAATCACCTGGTAATGAAAGGAATGTGGTTATAGTGACCCCATTTTACAGATGAAAAAGAGAGGTGAAAAGACTGACCCAAGGTCCCACAGCTAGGGAGTGGTGGAGCTGGAAGTTTTCTGACTTTGGAATCAGTCCTCTAGTACAGCACAGCTACCCTTTTGCATGATATACAGCAGGTGTTTAATAAAGAAGGTTTGTAGGAAGAAAGAATCCTAGATGATGAAACGGAGGCTTGGAGAGCTTCTATGATTTGCCCAGTCACACGGATATCAACCAACCAACCCCCTCCCAACATTTATTAAGCTCCAACTGTATGCTGGGCACTGGGTAGACAGTATGTACACATCTAGGTATATTCAGAACATGTAAGTGACAAAACCAGGTTACCAAAACCACATTCCTCCTGACTCGGGCCAGAGTGATTTCTACAACACTCAGCTTTCTCCCCAATCTCTTACAACATGGAGGCTAGTATGGACAAGCCAAGCCATAGCTGTGGGCTCAGCACTTGAATCCTGATGACGTCCTCCCAAGGCTTTCAAGCCTCCCTCCTGACCACTAATGGCTACTGTTCTCCAAAGAAATGAAAGTTGAGAATTTAGGAGTCATAAAAAGGCTATGAGGGGCACTGGTTCTGGGTTCAAATCCCACTTCTGATGCTTACTACCTGGGTCGCTTAACTTCTCTGGGCCTCAATTTTCTCATCTATAAAATGGGGGGGGGGGGGCGGCATTGATTAAATGGTCCCACCCACCTCTAACTCTGCCCTATCCCCCACATTTGTTGGTTGGTCTCTAGGGTGCCCTGGTCCTCCCTTAACCACACGGCCCTGCCCACAGCAGATGCTTAACAAAGGTTTATAGAATGGAAAGATGAGCCCTGTGAGGTAGGAGATGAATTGTTCCCATTTTACAGATGCAAAATCTGTCCCTTCTTCTGATTTGCCTGTTCCTGGTCTTTCTGCTCCTGCTCTGATCATGCTCCAGCTTAGACTTAATGACCTGGTGTTCATACCCTGGCAGGTGCCTGCCCTCCTGCATGTAGGTGACAAACATTTACATAAAGCCTTTGTGCTAAGTGCTTTTTACAAATATTATGTGATCCTCATAACAACTCTGGGAATTAGTTGCCACGAGTATCCCCAATTTACAGTTGAGGAAACTGAGTCAAACAGAAGTGAAGTGATTTGCTCAGGGTTACCCAGCTAATAAGTGTCTAGAGGCTAGATTTGAATTTAGAGTCAAGGCCCAGGTCTCTACCTACTGCACCTCCAGCTGCCACGATTTCCCCCATTACCTAGACCCCATTGCTTCTTTTGTTGACTATCAGGTCCAATGGCCAGAAGCAGCCAGAGAAAGGGTGACTGCCTTCCAACTCAGCTGTTCCTCTCTCAGCCCCTTCTGCAATATGAACGTGGTTGATGGAAGTGGACTGCTCAGAGTTAGTGAGATGACAAAACCTGGCGCTCTCATCCCTCATCTGGAGTATATCATTCATTCAGTCAACAAACACTGAGTACCCACTGTGCACCAGGCACTATGCCAAGCAAAGGGAACACAAAGAAAGATAAAAAACTGTCCCTGCTCTCCAGAAGCTCCCAGTCTAGTAGGGGGCGAGCTTGGACAATGATGAACTGGGGCATTCCCAGAGAAAGGACATTGTCTAGGATGATGAAAGGACTGAAGGAGGCCCACAATGATGAGGACGGGCTGGAGGAAGTGGTGAGGTTTAGCCCAGAGGAGAGAAGACTAGAGGCATTCCAATTAGTGTGAGCTCCTTGAGAAAAGGGGCTCTTCCACTTGTCTCTGTATCCACAGCTCTTAATACAGCACTAAGTGGACAGGAAACATTTGGTAAATGTTTTCATTCATTCATTCATTGATTCATTCATTCATCCATCCATCCATCCATCCATCCACTCATGTTTCCTCTAAAACTTCAGGCTCATAGATTTGGAGCAAGAAGGGACTGTAGAGGTCACATGGTCCAATCTTCTTTCTCCCTTCATTTTACATAGGAAAAAACAGATCTGGACAATAAAGTCACTTTCCCTAAGATGTTGCAGAGGGGGTGTGACAGAGCTGTGTTTAGATATCTGAAGAGGAATTAGCTGGTGGAAAAAGGATTAACTTTGCTCTTCTTGGCCCCATATAAGATTGTTATAAGAACCAACTTCCCCCAGAGCTATGCCAAAGTGGAATGAGGGCTAGCTTTGAGAAGAATGGTGTTCCCTCTTAGTGGAGGTCCCTTAGCAGAAGCTGGATGACCCCTTCTCCAGTAGAAGGGATTCCTGCCCTGGATTAGAGCAGCAACAGAGAGCTGCTCCATCCCGAGATTCTGGGACTCTGATTTTCCAGGGGTGAGAAACACTCCACCTCCACCTCCCCTCTCAAGGCTTTGCAGGCACATTTCTGATCCAGGCAAACTGAGGCAAGCCTTCATCCTGGAGTCCCACCTATTGCTGCTGTGACCTGGAGGTGTGTGTGTGTGTGTGTGTGTGTGTGTGTGTGTGTGTGTGTGTGTGTGTGTATGAGTGTGTGCACATGCGCACACGTGTGCCCATGGGGAGTTGCATAATCCATCCCATGAAGTGTTTTCTTCCAGCAAGTATCACCCATTTTGTAAGAATGGCTGCCTGTCCCTGGAGGTTGGGCGGGTCATAGAGAAAAACACCACAGGGGAGGGGCTAAGGTGTCAACCTTGGGCAAAGGCAGTTTATATAATGTGCCCTAGAATGCTTATGCATGTATCTGTAGTATATATTAGTTGTATACTGTATATACAGTATCTATCTTCTATCTATCCAACCATCCATCGATTTATGTGTACAAGTATTTTTCACTGTGTTCACTGGTGTCTATAATGAAGATGCTAACAAAATCATACAGAAATGTAAGTTAAGCTTAACAAAACACTTTCTTAACAACCAGCCTGTAAAGTCAGAATTGCAAATATTGCCATTTTACATATTGGGAAGCAGAGGGACTTGCTGTGGCTTAGTAGAAACTTCTCAAGTCTGGGGACTACAGTGATCTATTGGAAAGAGCACAGGCCTAGGAGTCAGAGTTCCTGGTTCTAATCATCCCTGCAATGATTTTTTAAAATTTATTTACTATTAGTTTACAACATTGTTTCACAAGTCTTTGAGTTCCAAATTCCCTGCCCCACCCCAGCGCCATGGCAGCATGCAAATCCTATACAGGTTCTACATATACCTTCATCTTAAACATTAGTCAAGTTGTAAACAAGAATTATAACCAATGGAGGAAGAAGGAACACAACAAAATAAAATGAAAAAGAGAGAGAGCAAGTAGTTTGCCTCAATCTGCATTCAGTTCTTTCTCTGGATGTGGATGGCCTTTTCCATCATGAGTCTTTTGGAGTTGTCTTATAATCTTGCATTGCTGAGAGGAGCCCAGTCTATCAAAGTCAGTCATCACAGATACAATGTGTCTGTAATTGTGTACAATGTTCTCCTGGTTCTGCTCCCCTCACTCTGCATCAGTTTATATAAGTCTCTCCAGGTTTTTCTGAAGTCTGCCTGCTCCTCATTTCTTATAGCACAATAGTATTCCATTACATTCATATACCACAACTTGTTCAGCCATTCCCCAATTGATGGGCATCCCCTTGATTTCCAATCCTTTGCCACCACAAAAAGAGCTGCTATAAATATTTCTGTACAAACGAGTCCTTTTCCCACTTCTGTGTTCTCTTTGGGATACAGTCCTAGAAGTGGTATCCTGCAATGATTCTTTGAGCTATGAGGTATAGTGACCTTGGGAAAGTCACTTAACATCCCAAGGCCTCTGTTTCCTCACCTGTAAAATAGGAGGTTGGACTTGATAACCTAGGAGCTCCCTTCCACATTTAGAACCATGATCCAAAATCACTTAACTTCTCAGGGACTCAGTTTCCAATCTATAGAATGAAAGGGTTAGACAAGTTGGTCTCTGAAGTTCTTTCCAGGTCCCTATGACTAACAGCCAAGAATTACTCCAGGCACAGGCATTATGGTGAGTGGGTTTGTCAGCCTCCTAAGAACAATGTTCCAAGGAGTGGAGAAGGCAGGAATAATCATAATAGCAGATATTAGATAGCACTTTAAAGTGTGTAAGGCAGTGTGTGGACATCACCACATTTACTCCCCATTAAAAATATAACAAGTGATTTATATTCTCATGTAATCCTCAGAACCACCCAGCGAGATAAACCCAACAGGTAGTACTTTTCCCAAGTCCATCCACTTTTAAGTTCACCAACTCTACAACTCCCTTATCTGATCACAACCTGTTGTCCTTCCCCCTCTTCATTGGTCCTTCCTCCTGGCTGTGACTTCTAATCCCTCTGCCCTTCAGCTGTCTCTCAGGTACTCTCCCAGTTCTCTTCAGTCCTTCTTCTCTTCTGTTCTCCCTCCATTCCTGTACTGCCTTCCCATCTTGGCCCATTGGTAAACCAGTTCCAACCCTCACTCTGCCCCTTCTCTCAAGTCTTTGCCCCCTTATCCTTTTGAAGGTATTGCCTGCCAGGTCTTGGATTATTCCCACCATCCATTACCTTCACTCCTATTCATTTGCCACTGAATGAAGCCAGAATAAATCATGAAACTGTGCTGACTAGGTCCACTAAAAATTTAAATTATATAATCTCAACTGGGCTCTCACCTTGGCAAGGCATTACTTTTACACTGATTGCTTCCTAATCAATTCACTCTCCTGCTCACCACAGCCCCTTTTCCAAACTTCTTCATCCCTCCTCAAACCTCCCGTATGACCCCTCCACCCCATCCTCTCAGCTGAGAACTTGCCTCATATTTCACTGAAAAAAAAATTGAGGTCATTATTCAGGAGCTCTCTCTTTTCCCTTCCTTTTGTCATATCCCTCAGATACTTTCTGTCACCATTTCCTCCTTTACTCTTGTCTCATGTAAAGAGGTGGGTCCTTGTCATTCCCAAAGCTAACCTGTCTATATCTCGTCTTCTCCAGCAGATTTGCCTCCTCCATCATCCCTTTCCCATTAATCTTCAATCTCTGTCTCCAGGCTGTTTCCCTACTGTTTACAAACATACCCATGTCATCTGCCCCTCACTTGGTCCATCCATCCCCACTAGCTATCATCCCATACTTTTTGTTCCCTTTGTGGCTAAGCTCCTTGAGAAGGATGTCTACAACAGGTCCCTCTACTTTCTTTCTTTCCTCTTACTCTCTTCTTAACTCTGTACAATCTGGCTTCTGATCGCATCATCCAACTTTAACTGCTCCTTCTCAAGTTACTAATGATCTCTTAATTGTCAAATCTCATCCTCATCCCTCTTGACCTCTCTACAGCTTCTGATGTTATCAATCACCTTCTTTTCCTTGATAATCTCATCACCCTAGGTTTTCATGACATTACCCTTTACTGGTTTTACTCCTACCTGCCAGACTGTTCATTCTCAATCTCCTTTGATGAATTTTCATCTAGGTCAAACATTCTAACAGTGGCACTCCACTCCTCCAGGCTCTGTCCTGGACCCTCTTCTCTTTTCCAACCATACTACAGGAAGACCTTGAAGGTATTGTCACCATGATAAAATTAATATCAGAATAAAGTGAGTCACATAAATATTTTTGGGTTCCCAGTGCATATAAAAGTTATGTTTATGCTATCCTATAGTCTATTATAGTGTGCAATTGCATTATGTCTAAAAAATCCAATGTATATATGTAATTTAAAATACTTTACTGCTAAAAAATGCTATCATCTGAGCCCTCAGGAAGCTGTAATCTTTTTGCTGGTGGAGGGTCTTGCCTCTGTGTTAGTGGATGCTGACTGATCAGGGTGGCAGTTGCTGATGGTTGGGGTAGCTGTGGCAATTTCTCAAAATAAGACAACAATGAACTTTGCCACATCAGTTACTCTTCCTTTCACTTGAACACTAAGAGGCCATTACAGGGTTATTAATTGGCCAAATTTCAATATTGCTGTATCTCAGGGCACAGGGAAGCCCGAGGAGAGGGAGAGAGATGGGAATAGCTGGTTGGTGGAGCAGTCAGAACACACACAGAATTTCCCTATGAAGTTTGCCATCTTCTATGGGCACAGTTCAAAAGAATTACAACAGGAACATCAAAGATCACTGATCACAGATCTCTATAACAGAGCGAATAACCATGAAAAAAGGGTGAAATGTTGTGAGGATTACCACAACGTGACAGAGACACCATGTGAGCATATGCTGTGAAAAAATAGTGCCAATAGATTTGCTTGACTCAGGTTTGCCAAAAATCTTCGGCTTGTTTAAAAACAAAAATGGGGGGAGGGGGGAGCAGCTAAGTGGCACAGTGAATAGAGTACCAGCCCTGGAGTCAGAAGGACCTGAGTTCAAATCCGTCCTCAGACACAACACTTACTACATGTGTGACCTTGGGCAAGTCACTTAACCCAATTCCCTAGGGGGGGAGCAGGGGGAGGAACGTGGTGGGGGGGGGTAATATTTGCAAAGCAATAAAGCAAAGCACAATGAAATAAAATGAGGTGTGCTTATCTTTCTCTACCTTATCCCCACCTTTTGTCCCTAGGATCAGAGGGCAGAGTCATGAACTCCAAAACCTCTATTTAAGCAACAGCTCAGAACATCACTTCATTTCTTACCGGTTTTGGGATTTCTCTGCCTTTTTCACCAGTTACATTCTTCAATGCTGCCTCCCCCGCCCCCTTCAGCTCCTTTTGTATGTTACATTCCCCTATCAGACTGTAAACTCCCTGAGGGCAGAGGCTGTCTTTTTTAGCATTTATATCCACAGTGCTTAGCACATCTGACACATAAATCTCCGCACTTAATAAATACTTGTTGACTGACTGAGTAGGTGATCTTATGGCTTCAATTATCACCAACACCCCGATGATTCCCAGACACACTTATCTGGCCCTGGTTTCTCTCCTGACTTTCAGCTTGCATCTCCAATTGCTTCTTGGAAATACAGAACTGTATGTCCCATAGATGTCTTAGACTCTGTGTGTCACAGCTGAACTCACTGTCTGCCTCCACCCCTCCTTCCTAATTTGGCTCTTACTGTCCAGGGCACCACCAACTCCCTGGGCTCCTAACCTAGGTGGCATCCTTGACTCTTCACTCTCTCTCATGCCCCATATTCAATCTATTGCCAAGACGTGGCCATTCCATCTTCATAGCCTCCCCCACATACACTTCCTTCTTTCCTCTGCTTCTCTTAGCACCTTAAGCCAAGCCTCAAACCTAGACTATCCAAATAGCCTGCTGGTCCATCTCCTTGCCTCAAGTCTTTAGGATTTCTTCCACTCAGTTGTAAATTGCTTTATCTTTCTTTCAGAGGGAGAAGGCAAGGCAATTGGGGTGAAATGACTTGCCCAAGGTCACATGGCTAGTAAGTGTTAAGTGTCTGAGGCCAGATTTGAACTCAGGTCCTCCTGACTCCAGAGTTGGTGCTCTATTCACTGTGCCACCCAGCTGCCCCTATAAATTAAATTACTCTTTCTCAAATACAGTTGTGATGAATTCATCCGGCTCACTGTCTATCCCGATGCCTGGAGCCCTTTCTCTTCTCATAGCTACTTCCTGCCCTCCCTGGCTTTCTCCAAGTTCCCGCTAAAATGCCATCTGCTACAAGCAGCCTTTTCCCTTCCCTCTTACTTAGCTTTGTCTGTATCTTGTCTGTATATAGTCATTTGCATGTTGCAATCCAATCTTGTTTTTTGCCTTTGTTTCAATCCTCAGCTTAGTGCAGTGACTGGCACAAGGTGTGTTAGATGTTGATTAAATGCGTGGTGATTGACTGAATGTGACAGATGAGGAAACTGAGGCTCAGGGAAGGTGGTGACTTGGGCTCCAATCTTGGCTCTCCTGCTTATTGGCGATATGACTTTGTACAATTCACTTGTCCTCTGCTTTCCTGGGCCCTCATCATTTGCTCATCCATATATTGAGGGGGTGGGACCAGATGGCCTTAGAGGCAGGTCTCTCCTGCCTCCAAGTCTATCAATCTAAGGTCACACAAATAGGAAGCGTCAGAGCCTGGATTTGAAGCCAGCTGTGGCCTGTCTCTACCTCCAGTGTAAATGCACCCGTCATTCCCAGATTGCTAATGACTTTCCTCCATGGGCCTGTAACAACCCAATGCCTTTGCTTTTCTGATTCACAGAATGTGCAATCTTCTGTATTACAGTCATTGGCTTCTGTCTGATGCCTGTCTCCTAACCTGTAAGCTCCCCGAGTATAGACAATACATCTTGTCCCACTATCCACTGCAATGACAGAGCATGACATGAATTCAGCAGGTGCTTAATTAGTGCAGTCAGTGTATGTGGTGTGCCTAAGTAAACATGCAGAGGTGCCTGCATACACATAGGAAGCAGTGTGTGTGTGTGTGTGTATGTGTGTACGTGTGTGCGTGCATGCACATCTTCTCAGGCTTTCCTATCACCTTTCTCTAAACAGTTCCCATGTAACATTCTAATGACTCTCATCTCAAAGATCTGCCCCTGAATGATTCGCCCTTGCCCTGGAGTTGGGGATGCTGGGCATCCTTTGAGCCCAAGGGTTCTCTGATGTCCCCCCTTCCTCAGCATGCAGAGGAGAGAGAAGGAAGGGAGCAGAGGCAGCCTTCCCTGTGGTTAACACCCATTTTCTGTGCCATTTGCAACACAGGGAGAAGATGAAGAGAGAAGGATGGAAAGGTCAGAGAGGGTATCTAAGGTGGGCAAGCCCCAAACGCAGGAAGCAGAGAAAAGTAGGAAGAGAAATGAGAAGCAGAGAGACCAAGGCTGGAGAAAGAGACAGAAAGAGACAGAAAGAGAAGGGGAGAGAGAGAGACAGAGAGAGGGACAGAAAGAATGAGGAAGAGGGAGAGGAGAGGAGAAAGGGACGGAGGGAAGGAGAGAAAGAGACAGAGAAAGGAGAGAGAGACAGTGAGAAAGAGAGAGAGGAAAGAGAATGAGGAAGAAGGAGAGGAGAGGAGAGAGGGGGGAAAGAGAGACAGAGAGAGAGAGTGAGAGAGAGGAGAGAGAGAAAGAGAGAGAGAGAGAAAGAGAACAAGCCCATTCTCAGGATTTGGGATTAAAGGAAGGAAAGGAGCAGAAGCCCACAAAACATCTAGAACAGGGGCTTGCCACCTTTCTTGCGTGTGCCATGGACCCCTTGGAATATTGTCCCTTCCTGTCCTTGGCAGGGAATAAGTGATGTGTGTATTCTAGTGGATGGGCAGATAGAGCCTGGACCTGTGATATCGTTGGTTTAGGGAACTCAAGTCAGGGAACTCTCTCAAACAATGTAGCTCAGCACATTCTCTGCAACTTAAGAGTTTTTAGAGAGTTGCCTTATGCAAAGAGAAGCTAAGTGGCCTGCCCAGGGCCATACAGCCAGTGTGTGTCAGAGGAAGGACTGGAGCTAAGCCTTCCTGGCTTCCAGGCTGGCTCTTTATCTACTCTACCACGCTCTTGCTCAGTCTTTTTCAGCCCTGTCTGACTCTGTGTGTAACCCCATTTGGGGTTTTCTTGGCAAAGATACTGGAGTGATTTGCCATTCCCTTCTCCAGTTCACTTTACAGATGAGGAAACTGAAGCAAACAGGATCAAGTGACTTGCCCAAGGTTACACAGTCTTCCTGACTCCAGGCCCTGAGCTTTTTATCCACTGTGCCACCTCACTGCCCAAAACAAAGAGTACGATCACAGACACAGGCTAAGCATTGAGCCTTTTGATTGATCACAGAATGGAAGCTTCCTGAGAGCAAGTAATGTCTCACTTGTATCCTTCAGTGCCTAGCACAGGCCCTAGGGCTTAATAAATGCTTTGACTGATTCCAACTGCCCTTAAAAAAAGTCTCACTTTACGTAGTTCTTTATATTTCATAAAGGGCTTTCCTCATCTCAACCCTGAAAACACTAACCTATTTTATGTAAGAGGGAACTGACGCCCATACAGGTGACAGTAATGGCCACAGACAAGGACTAGCAAGTGGCAAGGCGGAGTATTTAATTCATGTTTTCTGAGTGTAGGTCGAGGTCCATTCCTCCTAACCTCACCTCATTCCAGTTCTCATCCTTGTGAACTCAAAAGCCTACTATGAATTCCCTGCCTCAGAACAGTCCCTGAGACTGAGGGCTGCCTCAAGGGGATGGAACGTTCCTCCTCCATGAAAGCGTTCCAGAGCTGACCACCTGTTGAGGATACTGTGGGGGGAGGGGAGCAGCTGATTAATCCCCAGTCATGTGCAAGCGTCTGAAGAGGCCTTGATCACCAGGCTAACGGTCACGTGTTTGTCTGGTCATTGGCATTGCTGTGGGTTTCTTTACCTTCCAAATTGGGAGAAACATCAGTAATCACAACAGCTGACTATATAGAGGCACAAAGCCCTGCAGAGATGTCAGTCATTTCTCCTCATTAATTTCTATATTAAAGCCCGGGAAGTGCCTCACCATATACTAGATAGAGGCATTATGTTGTCATCAAGGAAACAGGTCCAGAGAATGACTTGCCCAGGATCACACAGCTAAGAGTCAGAGACAGGATGTGAACCCAGATGTTCGTGACTGCGGAATTCCAGACTCTTTCCCCTAGCTCAGCAGTTCTCAACCTGTGGGTTATGTTCAATTTGTAACAATGAAAATACATCCTGCATATCAGATATTTACATTATGATTTGTAACAGTAGCAAAATTACAGTTATGAAGTAGCAACGAAAATAATTTTATGGTTGGGGGTCACCACAACATGACGAACTGTATTAAAGGGTCGCAGCAATTAGGAAGATTGAAAACCACTGCCCTAGACCATGCTGCATACCCTAGCCAATGGAGGGCTAGAGAGGCTTGAATAACCAAACCCATACGGAATGCTGGCCAGATTTGTACAAATTCAATCAACACCACCCCCTGATTCAATTTAACCCCGGGTTATTGGATTTTCTGGCATCAGGTAATCCAGAGTCGAGGAATGCAATTCTGAGTACAGTGTGTCATTATCCTAAGTGCAGCCGCCCTGTATTTAATTACAATTCCCTCTGGAAGGTCCTCCAGGGCAGTGCTGGGCGACTGGCAGCAATTCATCCCACAAGCAGGTCCCTGTTCAGCTCAGCATGGCAGTGTTGGGAAAGGGAGAAATACAGGACCCAACTCCAAGGCACCAAGGGGTCTGACTGGTTGGTATGGGAGCAGATCCAAGGATGACCATAGGCAGCCACCAACTGGAGAAGGAACAGCTTTACAGGGTCGGGGGTGGATCTCACACCAAGGGGAACCTCACAAAGAAAATGTCAGAGCTGGGAGGGCCCTTAGAACAGGGAATGTCAGAGCTGGGAGGGAATTTACAACATAAAAGGGGCCTTAGAATATAGATCATCAGAACTGATGGAACCTTGGATCCCACTCGGTTTAACTTCCTCATCTTACAGGAAGGAAAAGAGAGAGGAGAAATCAGTGAGGGCTGGAGTCTTGAGGGAATATCACCACTCCCAACCCCTTGAAAGTAGGCCTTGAGCTGAATGCACTGGGTTGACTAGAAAGTACGAAAGAGTGGAAGGTGCCCGTTGGCCCAGAAAACGCTCAGGGGATTTATCACCAGCAGATTAGAGATCACTTAGTCCAAACTTCTCATCTTTCAATGGCACGAAGAGAAAGGGAAGGAACTTGCTTTGCGTCACTCAAGCAGAAGGGTCAGAATTTGAAGCCACCTCTACTAACACCTAGTACTTTTCCCTGTAAGACTCTGCCAACAAGGGGACGGAGGGCAGGGCCCAGCGGGGCTTCAAAGGACCTGATGGGAGCACTCCTCTTGTCTTTCTGTAGAGAGATGGTAGAGCAGAGGTACAGAATCAGCAGCCCGGGACATCATATGACCCACTGAGCTTGGAGTCAGAAACAACTGAGTTCAAATCCCTCCTCGGACACATTGTTCGTGTGACCCTGAACACGTGACTTAACCTCTCTCTGCCTCACTTTTGTCCTCTGTAAATGAACATGGGCTCAGCAGTCTCTAAGGCTCCTTCTAGCTCTGACCCCATGATCATATGATTTTTTAATTTTTTGCTTGACTATACTTCTTTGTTCTAAAGAGGTATTTTGTGGAGCAGAAGGAGGCAGGTGGTCACTGGGGAATGAATGTTACTAACATGTGGGGGGGGACGGGGGAAGGCATCAATGCCCACAGAGATGCAGAGGTGAAAGCCTTGGAGACTAGCTGGCCCAAACACTTTATCTTACCATTGGAGAAACTGAAGCACAGCGAGGTTGAGTGATTGCCCAAAGTCACATATGGAGAGCATGAGCCCAACATGCCATCAGAATGCCCAGTCTGGAACTCTCTGCCTCATTCTGGACCGATCATTTCTATGACCAAAGGCCTTATGAGGCCATAAAGTCAGGGGATCCCAGAGCTGGACCCAGAAGAGAACTTGAAGTTAGCTAGGTCAACCTCCCCATTTTACAGATTAGGAAAACTGCGGCTAAGTGCCTAAAGACTAAGTGACTTGCACAGGTTCACGCAGATAATAAGCATCTGAGGTATGCTTTGAACTTAGGTCTTGCTGATTCCAAAGCCACCTCTGAAATCATAAACTGTATCCTCCTTCTCATTTCCATTTACTAGTGGTAAGATTTTTTAAAAGGGTAGAGTGGGAGAAGGCATTAAGGACAGCAACCCTAGGATCTAGGTATCCAAGAGCTAGCTTAAGAGATGATGAGTCAGACTCTAGTTCCTTCCCTTCCCCTTCCCTTTCTGTTCCCTTTCCTTTCCTTCTTTCTCTCTCTCTCTTTCTTTCAAACAAGGTTAAGTGACTCACCCAGGGTCATACAGCTAGTGTCTGAGGCTGCATTTGAACTCAGGACTGTTGCTCTGTACACTACGGCACCACCTAGCAACTCCAGTTTAAATTGACAAACCCGAGACCCCAAGTCCAGACTCCTCCCAGGAGAGGGCACATGACTCCTGTATTTATTTATTTGCTTATCAACATGATGGCACTGCAACCGTCATTCCTTGGGGCAGAATATTTTGAGGGGTGGGGAAGGGAAGTGGGAACAGGATGGGGCTATGTCAGAGATGTATTTCAGCTCCAAAGGAAGGACTGGTGTGTCACTCTAGCAGCCTTGGGCTTAGCACAAGGCAAAAGCCTTCTCCGCAGTTTGCTGGAATTAAACAACTTAAGGAAAGTGTCACCTCAGCATTTTGTGGGATTTGCTGTTTTAATATTAAAATATTCATAAAGAAGAAGTAATATCACTGTACATGAGTTCCCTATCTCCAAACGAGAATTAACATCTGTTACCCACCCTTGGCCGGCATGGAGTGTGTATTAGTGAAGGAATGTTATGCAAAAGCGAGGCTGTTAAAATCAGTGAAGCCTAGTAATACAAACACTCTAGACGCACCATTGCGACTTTCCTAGACTCACTCTGCTTTTAAGCACCAGGTACTCAATATCTCTCCTAATTTAGTGGTTCCAGCCACCAGGACTAACAAAGACTAGGGGCTTCCATGCAATTCCTCAATTAATGACCTTGCTTGTCACTGCTGCCAGCCGCACCATCTTGGCTCAGCCCCCATCCAATGGGGACCATGAATAGTGTTGTCCATCTACCCACATGCCCAAGAAGGAAACCATGGCAACCAAAGGTCAGGCGAGCAAGTGTCCTATGCCTGGACAAACTGAAGGGGTATGGAGGCTCTTATCCTCATGGTTTATTGTCATGTGAGACCTAAAGTCTACAAATGCTGCTTTCTCTGCTGACATCAGCTCCTGTCAATGAGTAAAAGCAATTTTCCGGCCTTTTGCATTTCAGATGGAGAACCAGGTGACAGGGGCTTCCAACACCAAATTCTTGTCAGAATGGCTCTTTGACAATGGCGTTCCAGGGTGGGGGACAGGGGGAGGGTTAGAGGCCCTTGCTAGTTCTCTGATCAGCAAACATGGGGTTTCCATGCTCTTTTCTGACTCCACACACTCACTGTTGGGTACTTTTCTTAATTAGGAAGCATTTCCTCCTAACAGGCATCAGCATGGAGGGTCAGAGGCTTCACAGCTGGAGGGGGTTTTGACGCCAACAAAAACACCAACAGCAACAATAACACTTTTGTAGTAGCTCCTGCCGTGCCAGGGTACTGTGCTAAGCACTTTCACAAACATCATTTCATTTGATCCTCACAACAACTCTTGGGAGGCAGGCACTATTACTACCTCTATTTTACTGATGAAGAAACTGAGCAAACATGTTAAGTGACTTACCCAGGGTCATGCAGTGAGTAAATATCTGAGGCTGGATTTGAACTCAGACCTTTCTGATTCTGGGCCTAGCAATCTACCTACTGCATCACTTAGCTGCTGAACTAATTCTAATTCCTCGTTTTAACGGCAGGAAAGTCAGATTTCAGAGAGGAAAAGCGCTTTACCTGAGGACATACAGTTAGCAAGTACAGCCTAGCTGTACTATGAGCAAATGAACCTGGGAGCTGGAATGAATGGATTTGGGTTCAAGTCTGTGTGGCCTTAAACCAAGTGCTCATCTGTAAAATGGGAATACTTCTGTTTGTATGACCTACCTCACAGAACTGTTGTGAGGAAAACACATTTTAGGAAGCTCAAAATCTTAGGAAATTAGAGTAATTCTATAATAGGCTATGACTTGGAAAGCATCATGGTACAGGGAACAATCTCTGCCTTTGGATCCAGAGGATCTGGGTTTATTCATTTGTAAAACGAGGAGGTAGTGGAGGCAGCTAGGTGATGCAGTGAATACAGCACCAGCCCTGGAGTCAGAAGAACCTGAGTTCAAATCTGATCTCAGACACCTGACACTTACTAGCTGTGTGACCTAGGGCAAGTCACTTAACCCCAATTGCTCTGCCCCCTCCAAAAAAAAAGACAAAAAAAAATTGAGGAGGTAAAGCTAGAAGCCTTGAGAGTTCTTCCAGCTCTGGACTTGGGATTCAGAAACTTTTTTTTAAAAATACTTCACAGTAAAGCATTACATGGCCTGTTTTCTCTTTCTCCTCTGTTATTCAGTTGTGTCAGACTCGTGATCCCGTTTGAAGTTTTTTTGGCTAAGATGCTAAACTGGTTTGTCATTTCCTTCTCTAGCTCATTTTATAGATGAGGAAACTGAGGCAAACTGGGTCAAGTGACTGGCCCAGGGTCACATAGCTAATAAGTGTCTGAGGCTGCATTTGAACTCAGGTTTTCCTAATTCCAGGCCTGGCGCTCTATCCATTGTGGATAGAGCTAGCTGCTCCTCCTATCCCCTCTTAAAAATACTCCCTGATTGCTACACAATCTCAGTCCTCCCTGTAGGAGGCAAAGAACCCTGGAATTTGTTCAGGAATGGCTTCCCCCCTCTGTCCCCTTCTAAGCCATGGGGCCCTATCTTCGCTGAGCAAAGAAAAACTTCCAAAATCTTAGAAATGGAAAGGACCTTAGAGGCCCCCTCATCAGACACAGAATCTCAGGCTTCATTGGGGTCCTCAGAGATTGCCTAATCCATGCCTTTCCTTTATCACTGAGGAAGCAGAGATTCAGCATTGGAGGTGGTAGGGAGAGAGAAGGGATGCCGATTCACCTCCTCACAAAGGTGATCAGTGTGAAGGCTGGGATTAAAAGCCCAGGCTTTTTTTTTAAAGGAATCAAGTAGGGTAAATGGAATCCTGAGTTTAGAGTTTGGGAGTTCCAGGTTCAGATTCTGCTGCCTCTGACACATACTAGCTGAGTGACTCTCCATGCTCTTTAGGCAGCTTCCTAGGATTTATCTACAAGGCTACCATCCACAAGCTGAATGGGCTGAGGGAGTTCTTCTACAGGGAGATTCCCATGCTGATGAAATCACAGATAATAAACTAGGGAAGACCTCAGAGGTCATTCAAGACCCACCTTTCATTTTACAAAGGATGAACCTGAGGCCCAGAAAGGCTTAGTAACTGGCTCAAAGTCACACAGCTGGGAAGTGTCCAAGGAGGATCTGAACTCAGGACTGCCTCTAGTACTATATCATATAGGATTTTCTCCATATTCTTGAGGCCTGGTCTAGGACTCTATTCTGTTGAGCTGTTTCTTTTCAGCCCCACAGGCCTTGGAACAATGTATTCATGCTTTCTGGAGACAAGAGGCTGACAGGAGAAGAGGCCTGTCTGTTCATTGCCAGGCTGGCTTTCTAGACCGGCATTCCTTCCCTTTGTTGGAGTGAAGTGAGGTGGTTTTGCCCTATTGTAATGCTGGAGTGGGAGGCCACAAGGGCTTTTCTTTTAATTCAGTTCTACATTCCAGTAAGAGATGAGGTTTAGCCATCCCTTTGGATCTGGGGCACAAAGTCTGGGCCTTAGCAGCATTAAAGTGGTGGTCTACTTAAAACCTTTGCTAAAACCACAGAAGCTAGAGCTAAAAGAGACCTTGGAACAGAGAATATCAGAGCAAGGAGGACTTATAGAACCCAGAATGTCAGAGCTGGGAGGGCCCTCAGAACAAAGAATGTCAGAGTTGGGAGGGGTCTTAGAACACAGGATGTCAGAGCTGGGAGGGCTCTTAGAACAGAGAATGTCAGAGCTGGGAGGGGCCTCAGAGGTTAGCTGCTGCAGACGTTTGGCTCTGCAGATGGAGAAACAAACACACAGAAGAGAAGTGACTTTCCTGTGGTCAGAGAATAACAGAATGTGAATTGAAATCCAGATCGGTGGCATCCAGGCTCCATGCTCTTTCCCACACAGTCACCTCTTAGAGCAAGGTTTGCTGCATCTAACCGAGGTCTCAGCCTTAGCATTTGCATTAATTATGAACGTGGGCAACCGGTCATTCTTCTGAGAAGGGGCCCAGAGGCTTCACCCAAATGCAAAGACATTCACGGTATAAAAACGATGAAGAATCCCTGGACCAGAGTATAAAGTCAGGATTTGGAGAGGGAGTCAATGAAAAAGCCCCTTCCAATGTGACTTTGTATAAATGCCCACATCTTTTCATCACAGTAGAGTACAGCGGCTACAGCAGGAAGGAGTGGGTTCTTCCACACTGGCCGGCTTCCAGCAGAGGCTGGAGGACCGTCTGTTCTCCCCGTGGGCTATAATGAAGTGGGGATTCCTTTTTTAAGTATGTGTTGGACTAGATGGCCCTCCCAGAAAGACTCCAGGTCTTCCCCTGTTCTAAATAAAACCTAGCGTTCATTCATTCCTTTCTTCATTCAACAAACATCATTTGAAGAGAGGCTAGGCCCCATGTTGGGATCCAGGCCTCCCTTCCTCTGGGGAAAGGGTCCACAGGACACAGGCCCCTCCATTCCTGCTCCCTTCCAAAAGCACCAGGGTCCTTGGGGCAAGGCTCTCTCTGTTGTCCCTCAAACTCTAAACCAACCAAGCCCATCCAATTCAGTGTTTATTAAACACCTACTGTGTGAAGTCCTTGGCCTTTGTTGTTGGGCCCGACTTTTCATGACCTCATTTACGGTTTTCCTGGCAGAGATTCTGGAGTGGTTTGCCATTTCCTGCTCCAGCTCATTTTACAGATGAGGAAACTGAGGCAAATAGGGTCAAGTGACTTGCCCAAGGTCACACCGCTAGTGAGTATCTGAAGCTCGATTTGAACTGGGGAGGTTGAGTCTTCCTGACTCCAGGCTCAGAGCTCTGTGCACTATGGCACCCCTTAGCTAGCTGCTTTGGCTTTTGGTACAGAACATTCTTAGGAAGCCTTGAGTTGTGACAGTGGATGACTCATGCTACAGGCATGCCAACCATTATTGTTACAGAAGGTCCAGAGGCCAGGAGTCTTGTCCATCCTCCCCTTTCCACTCAGAACCACATCAAAGACATTCCAGGTAGCTGAGGGACAGCAGCCCATTTCTCAAACACCTCCTTCATTTTACCCCTCATAAAGCTATGACAAAGCCTTGCTCTCCTGGGGTCACCTGGAAGTGAATCTTAAGATTTAATTGCTTCCTTCTCCACATCATCTATCTACCATCCACCTGCCCTGTCAATTCATGGATCAGGTAGCTCTCAAACTCATGCTCTGATGGAAAGAACACTGGCTCCTTAGTTAGATAACCTGGTTTAAATCCTGTCTCTGGGACCTATTGCTGGTGTGACCTTGGGCAACCTACTGGACCTCAGTTTCCTCATGCATGAAATGAGGGAGCAGAGCTAGATAATCTGGGACCAAGGCTTCTCTTGCCCCAAGCTGGAGATTCCATTATCTTTTCCTTCAGAGTAAAAATATCTGGCCTTTTTTTGAGTCCAGATGAGGTCATTGCCTTCCTATGTCACTATAAATATTAACCCAATGTAAACAGCCATGCACCGTACCCAGGGAGGAAATGTACAAATGTTGTCAGCGATCCCAATAATTCTACATACCGTAAGCGCTTAGTAAACATTTCTTGAATAAATAGGATCGTAGATTTGGAGCTGGACGGGACATTGGCAGTCAATTGGACCAACCCCACTCATCGAACAGATGAGAGAGAGATGAAGTGATCTAACTGAGGTCATGTGAGGCACAGAGGTGACTGTCCAATCCAGGGCCTCTGAAGCCAAGCCCAGCACCCTGACCAGGACGTGAGCCTCAGTGCCTCTGATGACACTAGCGTAAGAAAGGCAGGAATTAAGCTCCCCATGGGAGTGTGACCAGAATGAAGACTCTGCTTGCCAGCCTTGGGTTTTAATCCCCCTCCCAGAATATGTCCTGAAGCCTAATGACATTAATCATGAGCTCTGGGATGTGAGGACGGCAGAGGAGTCTCCAGTCTCATGGATGAAAAGGACAAATGAGTTCATTCTCTGAGGGCATAATCCTTAGCAGTCACCCCTGTAGGAGCAAGAAGGCTACTTGAATTAGCTAGAGGCAAATAGAATTTCTGCCCTAGAAATTCCCATGATCAACTGGGACTTTTCCTGGAGGTGGCCCACCAGGAAGGATCCCAAATTCCATGGGCAAGAAAGGGAACAGGCCATTCTTATACACTCAGCCTGTCCCTCTGACACTGTCCAGGGCTTCTCCAGGGAATGGAGAATTCCTCAAATAAATCAGAAGCAGGAGAGCATTACAGACCCCTGGGGAGGAGGGACCAACATTCCACTGGCCCGTCCTTTGGCTGGGGGTGGGGGTAGGCAGCGAAAGTTAAGAAACACAAACATACAATTAAGGAGAAAAGCCCTCTCCCTAGCCTGGCAAGAGTCTGGTCTGGGACCGAGAAATGGTCGGGAGGCTATGATTTTATCTGTTAAAGGACAGGACCAGTGGCTAGCTTCCTTCCCTCCTTCCTACCTTCCTCCCTCCATTCCTTCCTTCCTTCCTTCTTTCCTTCCTTCCTTCCTTGCCACTGGACAGAGGGGTCAGCAGAAGTGGACTCAAATGCAAGCTCAGCTACAGCGGAAGTGTAGTTCAGTGGATAGCGTCTGACATGGAGTGGGAAAGACCTTTAGCTCTATGATTCTGGACCAGTCAAATTGCCTCAGTTTCCCTCCTTGTAAAATAAAAGGTAATAACATCTATAGTACTGACCTCAGAGGTTTACAGTGGGACTCAAGGATCTAAGCTGGGTAAAAGCACTATGTCTTTTAAATGCTAATAATAGCATTTATAAAGTACTTTGAGGTCTGTGAAGTGTTTTGGTTTGTTACCTCTTTTGATCCTTGCAAATGCCTGGGAGGTAGGTACTGCTACTTCTTTTCTTGGGGTCTCAGTGACCTCCCTCAGAAAATGGGTATGTGGATTTAAAGTCTACTGTGGATCTCCTCCTATGAGCTAGAAGATACACCTGCCCAGGCATTACTAAATTGCTGATCTGTGGTTCTGGCAAACCAGGCTGGCTGTGATCTTCCAGCCAGATCCAACAGCCCTGAGTTCTGGGTCAGGTCAAGCTGCAGGATTTCTCTGTGAAAAGAAGTCTCTGCCCTTCCCTCCAAACAGAACAGAATGGAGGATGAATAGTGTTTTGGGGGGTGGGGAGGGAGTGCAGCTTCTCCCCTCATCCCTAATCCTTACTCTCTCTCTTCCAACTGGGCCCAATAGGTTCGGGCCCTCTCTTGGGGATGGTATCAAATAAGATTGAGAAGTCGGGGCCAGGACTCATGCTCCAAGGGCCAGGGCAGCTGGAGATGCCATTGGCATGAGGTTGGGGCTTGCATCAGTGCCCTGGCGTGCAGAGGAACAAAAGAGGGGCTGAGTCAGGGGTGTGGCTGCTGTGCCTGTGGATCCTGTAAGATCAGCACCTCCTCATCTATTCCTGGGGATATTTTTTTTGTAGCAGAAACTCCTAGCACCAAGACATTCTCAACGAATGCTCAGAAAATGCTACTGTGATTCAGGCCCTGCATTGGGAAGATAAAAATCAAAAAGAAAACTCCCCCTGCCCTATTTTATTGGGGGGGGGGGTGCAACTCATGTGCACAGATAAGTCCATTCCTATTCCTCTCCCTCTCCTTCTCCCCTCCAAAGGAAGGTAAATTTTGACGGCCAGAAGCTGCCCATGTAACTTGGGGTTTATTGGCTAGATTCCTTCCTTCCTTCCTTCATTTCCTTCCTTCTTTCCCTCCTTCCTACCTTCCTCCCTCCATTCCTTCCTTCCTTCCCTCCTTCCTACCTTCCTCCCTCCATTCCTTCCTTCCTTCCTTCCTTCCTTCCTTCCTTCCTTCCTTCCTTCCTTCCTTCCTCTCTCTCTTCTTTCACAAAACCATAAATTCAATCAAGGTAAACACAAAATGGCTTTAGGGAGCTGTAAGTGGGAATATCCCTCTAGACCAGTGGTTCTCAACCTTCCTAATGCCACGACCCTTTAATACTTGTATGTGGGCACATCTGCATGTGGGTGGACCCACTTGGAGACAGATAGAGGAGCGGTGTCTCAGTTCCTAAGACCACTGGAAATATGTGTTTTCCGATGGTCTTAGGTGGTCCCTGTGAAAGGGTCATTCCACCCCCAAAGGGGTCACGACCCACAGGTTGAGAACCGCTGCTCTAGACTGTGGGCTGGTCATTTTGGGGCTAGGTCACTGGCAGTGGCCTGCTCTCCTCAAATCTTAGGTTCTGACATTCAAAGCAAGAAGCAACCTTCAGATGGTCCAACACCTCATTTTAGGATGAAGCCCAGGGAGGCCAGACAGGTGATAAGCATCAGAGGCAACATTTGAACCCGGGGGCCTTAAATTCCAAAATCAATGTTCTTGCTACTGCAGCACACTGCCCAGCCATGCATGCACGCTTCATTCTTTTCCCTTCACCACTTTTTCATGCCCCACCTCCATTCTTCACTCTCTCCCAGTTCCTCCTGCCCCATTCTTTCTCTTCTCAGTACATCCCTGCTACACTCTCTTTCTTCTTACCACCTCCTTGGCCTTCCCTTTCTTTCTGCATTCCACTACAGGGCCATCTCCAGTCTTCCTGATCTGTTTCTGGCCACTAGACCCAGATGGCTCTGGGGGATAAAGTAAGGCTGGTGACCTTGCACAGCCCTGCCTCACTTCAATCCAGTTCACTTGCAAGTCACAGCACCACCTTCCTGGCGCCATGGTCCTCTTCGAGAACGAAGGACAATCATAACAACCATTTCACTTACTTGCCAGGCTACTCTGGGCAAATTGACTTCCCTGGGTCTGAGTTTTCCTGAGTTTCTGAACCTGTAAAAATCACAGGGTTCAACCAAGGTCCCTTTCAGAGCCAATGAATGGTTCATGCCTTGGTCATTGACTTCAAACACTTATTAAATGCTTGCTTGTGTATAAGGCCTTGTTGTAGATGCTTAGGGACATGAAGACCACAAGTGATAGACCTTGCCTTCAGGAAACAACTTTAGCAAAGTTGCAGGATAAAAGAAACCCACATAAATCATCAGCATTTCTATATATTACCAACAAAGCCTAGGAGCAAGAGATAGCAAGAGAAATTCCACTTAAAATAATTGTGGGCTCTACGAAATACCTGAGAGGCAACCTGCCAAGACACACCCAGGAACTATATGAACACAATTACAAAACACTTTTCAGACAAATAAAGTCAGATCTAAACAACTGGAAAAATGTCGATTGCTCCTGGGTAGGCCCAGCTAATGTAATAAAAATGTCCATTCATTTGATCCTCACAACAACCCTGAAAGGGAGGTGCTATTATTACCCCCATTTTACAGATGAGAGACTGAGGCCTCAGCTTCACCATTTGTAAAATGGGGGTAATTCTTTCCAAAAAGAAATATATTTCTATTATCATACATGGGAGCATAGATTTGGAGCTGGAAGGGATGTTGGAGACCAATGATTCTAATCCTCTCATTTACAGATGAGGAAATTGAGGCTCAGAGAGATAATGTAATTTACACAACTATAAAAATATGGACTTACAGTCAGAAGGATCTTGGAGGCTGTCAAGCTCAATTCCTTTGTTTTATAGCAAGGAAATTGAGGCCAAGACAGGTTAAGTGATTGCTCAGGGTCACACAGCTATTAAGTCCCTGGTATGTCTGACTCCAAGTCAGGGCCCTTAGAACACAGGATGTCAAGACTGGAAGGGGCCTTAGAACACAGGATGTCAGAGCTGAGAGGGCCCTTAGAATCCAGGATGTCAGAGCTGGGAGGGCCCTTAGAACACAAGATGTCAGAGCTGGGAAGGCCCTTAGAACCTAGGATGTCAGAGCTGGGAGGGCCCTTAGAACACAGAATGTCAGAGCTGGGAGGGCCCTTAGAACTCAGGATGTCAGAGCTGGGAGGGCCCTTAGAATACAGGATGTCAGAGCTGGGAGGGCCCTTATAACACAGGATGTCAGAGCTGAGAAGGCCCTTGGGGATCATCTAATCCAACCATCTCATTTTATAGATGAAGAAACTCAAGTCCAAGAAGATGAGTGCATAAAACTGTGAAGTGACACCTGGAAGACTGAGTCCAAGTTCCATGCCAGACCACGGTGCCCAACAGCTGGAGGCCTGCTTGCAGTGAGAGCAGCAGTGGGGGGCGGGGGGCTGCTGTAAAGGGCCTAGCAAACACACCAGCTCTGTTAGCAAACCTTCCAGGCGTGGCAGGGGTCTGCTCCAAAGCCAGCAGATTACCCAGCTGGGTCAGCACTGATGCCATGCTACTGCAATGCCTTCCCAAGACACCAGCACCCCCGTCCCCTCCTCTCTCTGGGCCCAGAATCAGAGGCTGCCTGGCTTTCGAGGACAGCTGCTGCAGGCTTCCAGGACTGTCCCTGTTTGCCCTGAAGCTTTCACGCCAGCTGGAGTTTGGAATGCAGGCAGGGAGGCATCTCCAGGCATGGTTATTTTCTATTTATTTGCTTATTTTAAAAAATGCTTGGTGAGTTGCTGAATTTTGATGTCTCAGGGAGGTAACTTGAATACCGAAGCTCCCTCCATGGCAGGCAAAGTGCCAACAGGTCAATCCCTCCTTCTGCCAAAGAGATGATGCTTGAGGGAATGGCAGATTAACTTTTTTTTCTTTCCTTTTCTTATGACATCACTATCACTTCACACTGACTCAACCTACCTCCACCCTCTCTTGTAACAAATAAGTATAGACAAGCCTGATAAATTAAAGAGGAGATTATTGTTGCCTTTCAGTCATTTCAGGCATGTCCAACTTTCTGTGACCCCATTTGGGGTTTTCTTGGCAGAGACACTAGAGTGGTTGGCCATTTCCTTCTCCAGCTCATTTTACAGATGAGGAAACTGAGGCCAACAGGGTGAAGTGACTTGCCCAGGGTCACACAGCTACTAAGTATCTGAGGCCAGATTTGAAAGAAGGAAGACACATCTTCCTGACTCTAAGCCCCATGGCTTGTTCCTAATGAGTAGATTCATCTTCTTAAAACACAGTTTGGCATATTAAACTCCTCAGCTGAAAAGCCTTTGATGGAGGTCCATAGCCTACAGAATAAAGTCCAAACTCATTAGCTTTTTATAGCTTCAGGTGTCATAGTGCTGGAAAGGAAGCTTAGGACCAATACTCCTTGTAAAGAGGAGGAAACTGGGGCCTGGAGTGGGAAGTCATTTGCCCAAGGTCACAGGGGTCGATAACCATCCTCTTATTTCTATGGCTTTGAAGCTTACAAAATGTTTTCTAACTTCTCACTGGATTCTCTCAACAACCCAGCCATACAGGTGCCTTTTTATGGATGAGGAAGGTGAGGCTGGGGCCTCCATTTCCACACCGGGTCCTCTTCTCTCCTATTGAAGAGGTTGCCCATAAAATGTAGAGGGCCAGGGTTAGGGGTGCTCGAGACCCCAAAATACCAACACGCCGGGTCCTGCTGAATGAATTCGACTCAAGTCTTCTCTCAGCCAAAGAAAAGCAAAATTTATTAAAAGTTCTCCTGTATTGGACACAGAACAAGTCTGTGCTAGATCATTCTATGGTGCTCTCACACACATGGGGGCAAGATGGGGTCTTATATACAGAAAGGTTGTGGGAGGAATCTAGGAGTGGTCTAGAGGAGGAGTTTGGGGAGGGTCTTCAGGAGTTAATGAAGTAAATGAGTGATTAAGGGTGGGAAATTGCTGGAGGCTACCTGGAGGCTGACAGACAATGGTAGGCTAGGCCAGTTCAAGGGTGGATTGATATTTTGATAGGCTAGAGCAGAGGTTCTCAACCTTCCTAATGCCATGACCCTTTAATACTCATATTTGTATGTGGATGTGTCTGTATGTGGGCAGACCCGCCTGGAGATGGATAGAGGAGCATGGTGTCAAGCACAGAAATATGTGTTTTCTGATGGTCTTGGGCGACCCCTCGCAACCCAGAGGTTGTGAACGGCTGGGCTAGAGGTTGAGAAGTAGATGGACAATGGAGGGCTAGGCCAGTTCAAGGGTGGATTGATATTTTGATAGGCTAGAGGGTGGGAAGTAGATGGACAGTGGAGGGCTAGGCCAGTAACAAAGGTTTGGGCAGAGTCACAATAGAAGACTTACAACCTCATGCAAACACCTCATCAAGTGGGAAGATTCAGTCAGAGTTCAAGGGGTTTCCCAGAGCCTGCACCTCATCACTATCCCTCTCCACTGTCTTCTCTCCTGCCATTGTGGTCAAACCCAACAATTCTCCACTGCTCACTCAGACTAGGGCTAGTCTCTATAACCCAAGTGCCTCTTTCTCTCCTTTCTAATCACTTGTCTCATTCAGCCCCTCAGCGTCCAGGTTAAATTCAGCTTCCTCCAGGACACCCTCCTGGGATTGTGGAAGCGGGGAGTGGTCTCTTTCTTTTCGGATGCTGACTTTCCTTGGGCACCTTCTAAGAGGCCTCTCAAAATTGAGATCAGGCTTCTTAGCTGCTTCCACAACTATACACCGTAAGCTCCCTGAGGGCAGGCCTCACATCTCACACCAGCCTGTGTGCTCAGCCAGGGGACAGGGTCTCCCGGGCAGCAGGGACTCAATAACAGTCAAGGTAGTGGTGACTTCGTGACTGAAACTGACAGTAATGACAGAGCGCTGCCTCAGACCAAATGTGTCCCTTTGGCTTCAAGGACACTGGCTGCTCTTGGGGAAAAGCAGGAAAGACAGAGACAGCAGGCTGGGGGAGAAAGGACTCTGGGTTTGGAGGTGGAAGATCTATATTGAAATCCTGACTTTATTTCCCAACTAACTGTGTGACCCTGGACAGGTCATTTCAAAAGTGCCTCAATTTCCTCATTTGTTAAAGTGAGGTTGGCCTAGGTGATTTCTGAGATCCCTCCCAGACTGGACATTCTATGATCTAAGGTCATTCTCTCCTCTCTCCCTTCATTCCTCCCCTAACAGCTCTGAAGAGTCTGCATTTGAAGTCTGATATTCTATTACCTAACCTTTATTCCAGTTCTGACACTGTGAGTTTTTAAATCCCTTCATATGCTCTTATATGATGTGTTCTAAGACCCTTTCCATTTCTGATGTTCTGGGTTCTAAGGTTCTCTCTAACTCTAACAGAACTAGATTCTGACCTAGTTCTATGCTCCCTCCCAGCTCTGACATTCTGTATTCTAAGGCCCCTCCCAGCTCTGACATTCCCTGTTCTAAGGTCCCTCCCAGCTCTGACTGGCAGTGATCTGTGCTGGCACAGAGATCTCTGACTGCTTCCTGCCTTGTAAGTCCTCTCCCAAGACCAGCTTATTCAAACCTCGCTCACTCCCAATGTGGTGTTTGCTGATACATTTGTCAACAGTGAAATTCTTAGCGGGCTTTGTTTCCTCTGTTGATGGGGGACACAGACTGTTAACAGGTGTTACCCAACATCTGCTGCTGTTTCATGGCTACCTTTCTTTTAGTTTTTCTCCTTCCAGGCTCATACATTCCTGTTGATGTCCAAGCCATACTCTGCCTGCATCTGTCTATGATTTATTCTCCAGGTCCGTAGGTGGCAGGAATCAGGTGAATACTTCTCTGGAGCCCAACCACAGTGCTCAGTGGGTCCTGGAGCCCAGATGGACTCCACAGTGCTAGGCCCAATGCAACACTGATGCTGATATAGGGCAGTACAAAGAGCTGTGGATTCAGACTGAGCACTTGCATTTAAATCCTGCCTCTGCCCACTTATTAGCTGTGAGCTTTCAGCAAATCACTTTATTCCTTCATTGTAAAAACAGGTAGTTGGCCTAGATCAATTATCTATAAACATTGTTAAAGGATCTCTTCCAAGTCAGGGGCCAGGCACTGGGCACTGGTGGTGGCTCAACAAAGAAAGAAATGATCCCTGCCACCACAGAGCTGACATTCTAGACAGTCCTGGAGAACCTTTAGCTCTAATTCAACAACCCACAGGAAATGTCCTCCACCAGAGGATACAGGCTTTCGTTCCTGCCTCATCTCCACCTCAGCCTGACCCTCCCTGGGGCCCTAGCTGCGGCCAAGTGCAAGAATACTGAACCAGAAGTCAGAAGACCTGGGTCCCAATCCGCCAGTTACTAGGTTCTGGGTCACTGGAGAAGTGGCCAGAGCTTTATGATCTTCCATTTCCTCATCCATAAAATGGGAATGATAGACAGCTTGGTGGCACAGTAGAGAGAAGGCTGGGCCTGGAATCAGAAAGACTTGAGTTCAAATCCAGCCTTAGACACCAGGTCTATGGCCCTGGGAAAGTCATTTAACTTGGGGGCGGCTAGGTGGCGCAGTGAATAGAGCACCAGCCCTGGAGTCAGGAGGACCTGAGTTCAAATCCGACCTCAGACACTTAACACTGACCTTGGGCAAGTCATTTAACCCTAACTGCCCTCCAAAAAGCAAAATAAAAAAGTCATTTAGCCTGTTTGCCTTGGTTTCCTCATCTGTGAAATGGGAATAAAGGCAGCACCTATCTCCTAAGGTTATGAGAATCAAATGAGATAAGAGTACGTAGTAGGTGCTATGTAAAAGTTAGCAGCTAATTATTGTTATTTATTCTCATCATCATCAACATGGGGAGTGGGGAGTGTTGTGAGGGTTTGGGAAATGTCAATCATAATAATTATGATTAATTACAATGACTCTTCTACACCTGTTTTTGTTGCTGATTTTGTTGTATGACCCTAGATTAGTCACTTAATCTCATCTAGTTCAATCTTCTTATAGTTGGGGGAACCAAGACCCAGACAGGTCATAAGTGATCACAGCCCTAAGGGCCTTAAATCAGCCCGGAAGACAGCTCGCTCACCTAGGCCAAGCCCCTCATCTTGGAGTCCTCCTTTGAGAAATGGAGATTTTTTTTTTGGGTGGGCGAGGGATTCTCAGACCTGTGATTTTGTACATGTTGGGAACTTCTAGTGAGGAAATTCCCTCTCCTGGGACAGACTGGCAATCCGTCTGCATCTACTGGCGCTAGAAAGCTGTGGGGAGCACTGAGGGGTTAAGTGATCTGCCCAGGGCCACACAGCCAGAATCTGAAGCCTTCTACGCACTAAGCCTTCCTGGCTCTCTCCTAGACAGGCAAAAGGACTAATAGCTACTTTACAGATTTGTTACAATCGAAGTAACGAATCTTTATGTGGCTTTGACAACTCTCAACTAAAAAAAACAACCACCTTGTGATTTCATCATGGTCGAGAGGAAAGATAATATCATGGCGAGTGTTACTACATTTGGAACCTGATGAGCCCCAGACATTGGTTTTCTGGACAGCCCTAGGGCAACGTAATATGCTTTTCTGTGCCAAGATTTCTCCGTTTATATAAGAAGAGAGAAGACTGTGATCATGCTTCATTTGGGGTTAGAAGACCTGAGATCAAATCCTGGCTCTGCTGCTTCCTACTGGCATGACCTTAGATAAGTAGCCCTACCTCTCTGGGCCTCAGTTTCCCTATTTATAAAATTAGGGAATTGGACAAGGTGGCCTCTAAGGTCCCTTTCAGCATCTCTGGGCCTCAGTTTCCCCATCTGTAAAAAGATGGCTAGATGGCCTTTAAGGTCCTTTCCAAATCTCAGTTGATGGTTCTATGATCTATAATTTCTTTAAAGAGAAGCTTAAAGAATGAAGAGTAACACTTAATAAAAGGATGAATAAGTAATACTTGTAAAGAATTTAGGATGTAATTTAATTATTATCTGCTTGGTGTCAGCTGAAGCCATCTAGCCTCTTAATCCTCACCTGCAGGGCCAGCCCCACCCTAGACTCTGAGGCCAGGCCGGGCCCTAGATGGTAATTCAGGGAGCCTCCGGTCAACTCTTAGCTCAGCTGGTCTTCACAGGCAGTGATGACACAGTCAATGTGGTAATAACATTGGAATCTGTGCTGGGCTCAGAGCCAGGAGATCTCCAGGCCCCTGATTGAATCAGGGCAATTCCCAGAAGCCTCAGTCAACTGCTCTGTAAAACGGGGATAAACCACACCTGTCACACAGAAAGCGCTTTACAGGCTGGAGGGGGCAGAGTAAGTCAGCTTTGCAAATGGTTCCGTTTTGGCTTTGGAGCCGAGTCTCGCTTGTTGGTTTTGTGGCTGGGCCTCAGTAACCAGGCTCTTAAGGCTCGCTTTGTGACCCTGCACCCACCTGACTTGTTTTCCTCTGCCCCACCCCCAGTGCTTAAGTCCCTTCCTGGATATTTGAGTTCTTCTGGGAGAGGGCCAACCTTCTTTCTTTCCATCCTCTCAGAGAGTAGAAAATCCTGTCCTTGCACCTCAACCCCTGGGGCTGGGTTCCCTGTTCCCTGATGTTAGTGGAACTAAACTGATGCCAGGCATTCTGTCTGCTGACAGGCAAAAAGGTGTAATGGAAATAGCAGTGGGCTGTAGGCAAGGGTCCTGGGTTTGAATCCTGACTCACCTACTTAGTAGCTGTGTGATCTTGGATCTCTGGGCATCAGTTTCATGAAATCCAGTACCACACAGATCTAGAATCTAGAAGACACTCCAAAGACCATGTAGTCTAACACCACACCTTCCTTGAATTTACAGATGGGGAAACCGAGGCAAGAGAGATGGAGGGACTTGTCTGAGGTCAAACAGCTCTATTAACTACCAGGGTCAGGATTTGAACCCAGGATTCCAGCCTACAAATGAACTACTCTTTCCTTTATACCTCTTCAAGCTCTTTTGAAAGCCATAGTCTCAGGGTGGTTAAGTAACTTAACTAAGGTCATAGAGGTATTAAGTGGCAGAACCAGAATTTGAACCCAGGTCCCTTTAGACCCCGTGCTCTGTTAGGATACCATATGGTGCCCACAGGGTAACCCTCTATAATCCTTCAGTGTGATCCCCTGATATGTGGATTTGGACTAGGCTTTATAACTCTACACTGGGGAGTACTGAGTGTGTTTAGGCCAGAGCAGGCTGGCTAGTCTCTGCCTTTTTCCCTTCTTTTCCAGGAAGAGCCCAGGGAACAAGGACTTTCTCCTCTTCCCAGCTCCATAGGGCATGCTGGTACAGACCTGGGAGGGAGAGAACAGGGCTGAGTGTTCTTTCTGAGGTTAATTCCATGGAGAGGTTTTGCAGTCTTTGGAATCAGTGCTGGGAAAGGTTGTAAAAACAGCACTTGGCTGATGCCTGCCACAGCCCCTATACTCTGGAAGCTCACAGAGCTCAGGGAGCAGAGCCTGCTAGCTCACCCCACCCAGTGCCAGCCAGCATTTCCCCTGTGGGAGAGTCTCTGGGGCTCTGCTCAGACTAGTCTTGAGTGTTTCCAGCAAGGGATGCATTTCCTGCTTGCTGGTGGAGACTATCCTAGAGCTAAGGGGAGGTTGAAATTACCAAGAGCCCCAGCAAGGACCTGCATAAGATTGTTGAGGAAAAGCATTTGTAGTAGGGCAGGACCACAGGCCTTTTTAATAGTTTAATAGTTCTCAAGCAGAGATAAAATCAGCAGATGATGCAGAGGTGGGAGGTGGGCGGGATAACTAACAGGTGAAGGGGCAGTTTCACTAGGTTAGAATGAGAGGCTGTCTATAAAACAATGAAACTGAATAGGAATAAATGTAAAGTCCTAACTTTGGGCCCAAATAATCAATAGTACAAGTACAACATGGGAGAAGACTTGATTAGATAATAGATCATGTAAAAAAGACTTGAAGGAAGGGGGTCTGGGTAAAATGACTAGACTGTAAGCTCAATATAAGTCAGTGGTGAGACAGTGAAGCCCCAAAAGGTCACATGAAGTCCCAGTATCCAAAGAAATGGACAGGACTATCTCATTTTTCTGTGCCTTGCTCAGATTACACATCTAGATGACTATGTCTGCTTAAAAAGGATATTGAGTCCCAGACTTAAAAAGGATATTGACATATTGGATTTCGCCCCCCAAATAGATGATGACAGTGACAGTAAAGTGACTGAAAAAACATGCCAAGCAAAGAACAGCTCAAGAATCTTGGGGTGACGGACAGGGGATTCCAGTGGGAGAGCAGGGGTCAAGCCCCTGAGAGAGACTCAATGGCTGGAACAGGGTGGGGAAAAGGAGGGATATCAGACTGAAACACAGTAGAAATAGGGGGTGACATTTTGTAATAGGGATGCCAAGGTGAGGCTGCTGCTGGAAGGAAGGAAAAGAACATGGAAGGCCAGGGCTAGAGCCCACTCTGACGCAATCAATTTTAACTAGTTAGGTGCAGTAACTATAATGGTAATGACAGCACACAGTAAGTGCTTAATAAATGCTCAATCTATGACTGTTGTGGTTATGTTACTGAAACAGTGGAAGTGCTTTCAGAGCCTTTGGGACAAAGGTTCAATTGCCCTACCTTAGTTTCGGCTCTGGATAGCACAGTAATACTCAAAGTAGATCTATGCCTTGAGAAAGAGAGGCCGATATAAAATCTATTTGTGCAACTGCTCAGACGAGACTCCGTGTTATCCTCTTCTTCCTCCAGAGAGGGATCCTTGCAGTCATGCAAGTTCACGCTACAGTATACCATTCCACCCCAACTCTGCCTCAGAAGTAACCCCTAGCCTCTCCCAGACATTCTCTGCTCAGAGCATCGTGTCCATGCTATCTCTCACCCTGGCCCTGAAATTCCCTGTCTGTCTCTTTCCTCCAGGACTGCCCAGTGGGGTAGGCAGCTAAAGAGTTCGCCGAGGGAGGGGACCCAGACCTCAAAGGGGACATCCAATGCATGACACTCACCAAGGAGGGCTTCTTTGGCTCTGGCTAGCTCCTGCTCCTTCTGGGCCAGCTGGACTTTGAGCTCAGTGGCTGAGAGAATCTCTGTGGACTTGCTTCCGTGAGATTCTTCTAGGTCCTTTGTGAGCATTTCCTTCATCTGCCGGAGGAGATGAACCTCGTCTTGCAGCTGAGATACCTCTTCTCGGAGTAACACTGGAGGAAACAAGAACAATGCAGGGAAATGACTAACATTCTCAATCTCTTTTTTTTTTTTTTGCACTGGGGCAAGATGGGGTAGGTATATTAAAGACCTTCAGCCTGTCTAAGCTTCTCCTCGAAAGGGAAAAAGCACTTGGGTATTCCCAGTAGCCATTTACCCAGAATCCTTGCACATGTTAGCTGGGGGAATACCACCTCAGTGAATGGACCTACCCTTCCAGGCGATTCCTGTTAACTGAGTCATGGGATCTTTGAATGGCTGTCATCAATAATAAAAACAGTAAGAAGAGCTGACGTTTCTAGAGAATTTCAAAACTACAACAGCATC
>CM053582.1:98934289-98972640 GCA_028627135.1 Pseudochirops cupreus
TTTTTTTTTCTTTTGGAGGGGGAAGGCAGGGCAATTAGGATTAAGTGACTTCCCCAGAGTCACAGGGCTAGTAAGTGTTAAGTGTCTGAGGTCAGATTTGAACTCACGTCTTCCTGACTCCAGGGCCAGTCCTCTATTCACTGCACCACCTAGCCACCTCATGCACCTCATTCTTGACAAAGCTTCAATTGCTACCCGGACTATGTAGGATAATGGAAAGACTAGGTTGGGAAGCTTGGGTTTAAATCCCTTTGGTACCAGTGTGGTGTCTTGGGCAAACCCTATAACTGTCTTGTACCTTGGCTCCCCCATGCATAAAATAGAGCTGATGTGATGCCCGTCTCACCTGACTCTCATAGCAGTGTAACAAGAGTGCTTTCTGAACCTTGAAATGCTACAGAAATGGGAGGTATGATTATGTAACCATGGGCATGTTTATTCTTGCTCTGGTGCCTCAGTTTCTCCCATCTCCCCTGCAGTAAAGTGGAAACAGCCCTGAACTTCACTTCAGTAAGCCTTGTTTTGGTCATTTACTATGTGAAGGGTTGTGTTTTAACTGCTGGGGAGAAAGGAGTTGTTTGTGAGCAGAGAAAAGAATTTTGGAGCACTGGTTCATGGAGGGCTAACAGTAGGGATAATGGCACATTAGAGGGCATGACCATGCCCATGCCTATGTGGGGGGTCGTGCCTGTGTATGTGGGGGAGTAAAGGTGCAGATCCTAGGAATGGTGGAAGTTAATTACCTAGCCAACCTGTTGTTTGAGGGGACATTGACACAAACATGAATGTCCCCAAGGTGGAGGTTATCTGGCTAGGAGGTTAGGTGGAGGTATGTACCCACTTGGGGTCGGGTAGGTAGGTTCTCCTCACTGAGCCTTAGTCCCTAACCTCTGCAATGACCTGCAGCCTTTTGTGGTGATGAATATACTAATGCATATCTCTATACCCTTGGAGTTCTGTCATTAAGTGCCTGTAAATAGAAGGTGCTATTATTATGAAATACTCATATAGAATGTAGCCAGACAGGAATGTGTGTTTTTGTTGTATGAAAGAGATGCCAGTGGTATATTTGTAACAACAAAATCTTAATGACATGGTCGGTTTATGGGACACCTATCTCCAAGGCACCAACACTGAGGTACCATTAGCCCTCATGACAGACAGTCCTTGGGGGCAGAAAGAGATTGGTTCTTGTAATTGACACTTTGCACGTGGCCATACTGAGGCAACTTTCTTTCATCTGTGTATACAGTAAGGAGGCTCTAATACCTTTACCATAATGACTTGGAAATACCATTATGTGGTAGAAAAACACACACACACACACACACACACACACATACACACACACACTTACACACAGTTTACAACTGTGAGAATGGGTGATTTGCCCAAACTGCAGAGTCTGGATGGGAACTCGGGTCCTGGGACTCTGAACACCTTTTCCACTGGACTAACACTGATTTCTTCCCTCAACACATGAGGATCCCAAGCTTCCCTGGCTAAAACCCAAGCTTCATTTCACTTGTCAGAGTTGCTTAGAGGTGGGAGTCCTACCTGGAGTAGAAGTAGATTGGACTAAATAAATGGGATCCTTTCCAATTGAGAGCCTACAATAAAAAAAGGGGGGTGGGGCCAGTTGTGTTTCAGGTTACAGATGGACAGTCTAAGTGTATACTGGCAACCAGAAAATATTAAAAGACCCAGAGGAAAGGCCTGTGGCAAGTTTGGACGGGCAGGGAGTGGGCGGGCCACAATCTGAATGGGAGAAGGTAGTTCTGTTGATGATATAATCATTGTGGTGACTGACATTTATATAGCTCTATACAAAGCTTATCTCATTTTATCATGTGACATAAATATTGTAAGTGTTATTAACCCCATTTTGCAGATAGAAAAACTGGTTTGAAAGAAGTTCCGTGACTAGCCCATAATTCATTAAAGTATGACACCAAGACATATAACAGAATCGATTTTTCCTCCAATCAAGCCAACAGTTTAGCCTGGATTTGGAGTCCTGAGATAGATCTGCTGGTTTTACTACTCTGCCTCCTGACCAAGTCACTTCCTTTTTGCCTCCTGTGTACAGAGACCAAAGAACACCCCTCCTCTCACCCCACTTTTTTGCTCCCTCCCTTCCCCCACAGTTCCCACAATGGCCAGGCACTGGGGCTCTCTGGCCATAGGGATGGTGAGCCATATGGTTTCTCTGGCTGCTGCTGGATATGGCCAGGAGTTTTCCTTGGGGAGATCAACAGAAACTATTTTGGGTGGGAATTGTGGCTGAAGTAAACATTCAGCCCAGCTACAAGGCGGCTTTAGCCTGGGAGCCCAGCAGATGAAATTCCCAGGAGTTCCTTCCCTGGTTTGAGGAGATGAAAGGAATTCCAATTTGGGTGAAGGGGGCTGGGGAAATGAGGGCAGTTTGGAGATTTGAGGCTGGATAGCTACTTTAGGAAGGCGGGATTTTCCCACACCTTCCTGGCAGCCATAGCTAAGGTATATATGTTTTAGGAAGTAGTGTCAGACTGACCGAAGGGGCCTATTTGAGAGGGCCCAAACTGGCCTGGGCTGTGTGACCAGACAAGATGACACGTCTCTGGGCAGTAACTATAATAATGACTGCGAGCTATTTAGCATCACCGCCATGATGTCATTTCATAATGTATGTAATACACAGCCCAGGTGCAAAGTTGTCAACATTCTGCATTCTGAGTACCCTCTCAGCCCCCACATCCTATATTCTCAATTACTTTCCTTACTTGTCTGTGGAATAAAAGAATCCACGAGAGCAGGGACATGGTTTTGATTTGTCTTTGTATCACCTCTTCCCCCTCATCTTCCATCTAGTAAGTGCATAATAAATGCTTATTGCGTAGAGGGGAGGGAGGAGGCAAACTGGGGAGAGTCTGATAAAACAGTTGGCCCTCAGTGATGGAAGTAAAGGTGGGGAAGTGCTTGTCTGAGATGCTGTAAAGGGGATTTTTGTTCCAGGGTGGATTGGACCACATGGATGGGATTCAGTGAAAAGAGAATGGCGGAGCTGACGTACAAATCCCACCTCTGAGGCTGACGACCTTGGGCCGCCACTTGCCCCTCTCCTGGCTCCAGTTGTCTCACCTGGAAAATGAGGGTAGGGCAGCCAGGTGGTGCAGTGGAGAGAACTCTGGGCCACTAGTTAGGAAGACATTGAATCTTCCTGAGTTCAAATCCAGCCTCAGACACTTGCTAGCTGTGTGACCCTGGGCTAGTCACTTGACCCTGTTTGCCTCAGTTTCCTGTAAAATGAGCTGGAGAAAGAAATGGCAAACCAGTTCAGTCTCTTTGCCAAGAAAATCCCCAAAGGGATCAAGAAGAATTGGACGCCCCTGAAACAACTGCCCAACAACAATAAAAGGAGGGGGCTGGTTGAGATGACCTCGGAAGTCCCTTCTATATCTATGAGTATATATTCAGACATATGTACACACATATGCATATATACATACGCACGCATATATACAAATATACAGACACACGTCTATATGTACATCGACTCTTACACCCTGTATCTATCTTGTATGTATATATTCATTTACATGTTGTTCCTCTCCTTTAGAACGCTGACTCCTTGAGGGCCACGATTGTGTTTTGCCTGTCCTTATACCCCTAGCCCTTAGCACACCTAATACCTCAAACATAGACAGGGTAGTGGAGAGAGAGCTGGGCTTAAGAGTCAGAAAGATCTGAGTTGGAATCTTGCCTCAAAGTCACCTCCTGGGTGTTGTTCAGTGGAATTGGGCAAGTCACTTCAGCTCAGCCTCTGTCTTCTCATCTGTTCAGTGGGAATTAGAATAGCAGCTTCCTCAGGGGGGAGGTGCAAATGAATGAATAGATGGAAAGGATTTCAAAACATGAAAGCACTAAGAACTAAAGTTCTTAGCGTTGTTGGTATTGTTAACAGTTTTTGTCTACTGACTGAGCTTCTGACCCCTCTGAAGTCCCTTCCAGCGCTGAGATTCTGAGGTTCCCAAAAGACACAGCTGCCCAATAAACCTTCCTCCTTTGCCCCAGAGGAGCTTGGGAAGTCACCTAGCTGGTCATTTCCTAATCTTCGGGCAGGTATTATAGGTATGGAATCTTTAAAGGGAGATTTCCACTGCTATGGTTCCCCTAGAGAAGTCAGCTTACTGGAGACTTTGCCCTGGTGGCGCAAACAGAAATAAATAGACCCACTGCCAAGGCTGAACCAGTTGGTTTTTAAATTTTTTTAACTTGCTTTTTCTCTTGCACAAATGGGTGCCCTTTTCTTTTATGTGGTTTTAGTAGGGCCTTATCTCAACGCCTTTAGTAACTTGTCAGTTTTCTATTAGCCCTTCTGAAAAGGCAGTGAGGATGAGATTGCATCTCCAATTTCTGGGAATTAAGGAGGCTGGGAGAAAGCTGCCCATTCGGGCCAGATGAGGAGATGTTCTGTACTCAGAAAGATCACCCTCGTTGGGAGGAGGGAGCTGTGGTGTTTGCAGCCTCTCTGAGGTCTGTAGTGAGTGGAGCCAGCTCTGGAAAAGACAACGGATGAACCTTCCCATCAGCAGGATGGGAAGGGACTGGGACTAAGGCAGTGTAGTGTAATGGAGAGGGCTCTGAACTTGGAATTAGAATCCAGGCTCTTCTGCTATAGCACTTTATTTTATAGATGAGGGAACTCAGTCCCAGAGGAGTTAAGTGACTTGCCTAGAATCACACAAATAAATATCTCGAGGCAAGATTTGAACCTGGATGTTCCTGACTTCCCAAGTCTAGTGCTTTGTCTGCGGTGCCCTTTAACTGTCTGGGTGACTTTGGGCAAATGACTTCTCCTTTCCTGGGCTGGCAGTTTCCTCATCTGTAAAGTAATGGCTTTGGATTAAAGATCCCTCAGGTCCCTTTAGCTCGAAAGCCAGTAGCGCCAGGAGGCTAGGGACCAGAGCCTTGTCCAGACCTTTCCAGGTCACAGAGATGGTTAAATAGTGAGGCTAAGATTCAAAGCCACGTCTTAACCCTGAAGCCCAGTGTACATTCTGCCCTACCAAGTTCCCTCAAAGTAAAGTGAAGAGCCGTAGAGCAGTGTCTGGCAGTTATCAGAAGGTGATGGCAGGAAAAAACCTCCTTAGAATGATAGCTGTCCCAGGGCAGAATGGCTTTACTTGGGAGATAGGATCTTTAAACTAAGGCTGGAGTGACTACTTGTAAAGTCTCATTAAAGGAGGCATGATTGGTGGAGAGAAGTCCGGCTGGAGCATCTGAGTACCTGGATTCACATCCTATTTTTGATCTTTGTGAGCTGGGGGAGGTCACAACCTCCCTGGGCTTCCGTTTCTTCCCTTGTAAAATGGGTGTTGGATTAGATTTTTCAAAAATAAACATTTAGTAGGCACCTACTGTATGCTAGGCACCATGCTAAGGGCTGGACTAGATGGCTTCTGAGATCCCTTTCAGCTCTGGATCTGTGTTCCCATAAATGAATGACTGAAAAAAAGCATTAGTAAATGCTTGTAATGTGCCATTCACTGTCCTAAATGCCCCATATTAAAAAAGCAGAGCAGCCCCTGCCCTCAAGGAACTTACATTCTCACGGAGGAAGCGACGCAGAGTAGTGAGTGATGATGGGGAAGGGAGTTACTTTGTTTTGGGGAGTCCTATATATGATGAATGGAACAAAAGCGCAGCCAGTCTCTATCTTCTGATTTAGGGGGAGGTTGGACTGGATGAATGAGGTTCCGTCTGACCTCTTAAGGGGGCCTGTGATTCGGTGAAGGACAAGCTCTCCTGTGATCAGAGCTGCCCAGAAAGGGAACGGAGTTACCTCAGGACAAGGATAGAGCTCCTAATCACTAAAAGTATGCAAGTAGAGGCCGGATACCCATTTGTTAGACACAGATGAGGAAACTGAGGTTCAGAGAGGTCATATTTTGCCCAAGGTCACAGAGGTATTAAGAGGCAGAGATGGAATCTGAACCCAGGTCATTTATTTCCAAAGCTAGCATTTGTTTCTCTGTCCACTTAGGATTGGTCCAGATGGCCCCTGAGGCCCTCTCCTCCCCAGCCCTGAGATCCTGTGACCTTTCCTGTCTGAAGTCACCTCTGTTCTAGTCTTCGCCTTCAAGGATGTCTCTATGGCCACCATTGGCATGCACGTTTCATCGGCGTTCCCAGCCAGCCCTTCTCCATCAGTCTCCTTGGCCTTCTGTCAGCTGCAAGCATATTTGAATCATCTGTACTAATTTTTCCAAACTGACATTCATTGTTTATCTTGGGGCAGGCATGGTAATTATCCTTTTTAACTTCCTCCTCATCTCTTTCCTCAGCCAGATTGTTTATGTTTGTAGAAGATGTCTGCTCATTGCCTGCCTGCGCCCTCTACAACTCCTTCCCCATGTTGGCCTCCTGTCTCCCATTTGGCTCCGAGGACAACTTTTCCTGATTATCATTTCTTCAATTATAATAATTCCTACCTTCCTCCACCAGAATTTCTCCTGCGCTCCAGAGAGCCAAATGAGAATTCCTCGGGGGTGTTGTAGCTCCTTCCAGTCTTAAGCACCAAGCAGCTGCTCTCCCCAGAACATAACTCTTACAAAGTCTTCTCCAAGTGAAAGGCAGCCCTCCCTTAGCTCTGCTGGCCCCAGATTCTGGCAACTGACTTGGGTTTTTAACTTGCATGAGCTCTATCTTCCAAGCGGTTTGGGCTACCTCCCATAGATCTAGCTAAAAGAGACCTTAGAGCTCTTTCAGTCCAATCTACACGTTGTTATGAAAGGAGATCTGATTCTAGAGTCAGAGGACCTGAGTTCAAATCCCAGTTCTGCAATGACTACCTTGGGCAAGTCACAACCTCTTTAGACATCAGTTTCTTCACTTGTAAAGTAACTGTGTGAGTATGTGCGTGTGTATGTGGTGGTGGTAGGGGGTATGTTGAACTAAATGACCTCTAAGGCCCTTTCTAACTCTGAATCTGTGATCCTTCATTTTAGAGAGGGAGAGTGACTTGCCAAGAGTTGAAGGGGTTTGTCCAGGGTCCCACAGCTAGTGAAAGACAAAGCCAGCACTCGAATCCATGCCTTCCTACTCCAGGTCCAGTTTTTCACACTCTGTGCTCCTTTCCCCAAGGAAGTCTGGCTATCTGACCTTTCACTTAAACCCTTGACGGTGTCACCATTGATGATGCCAAATTGGTGAAGAGCCTCCAGTTGGGCCATATGAAGATGGGTGGAAGGAACTAGGGGATGTTTAGTTGGGACAAGAGAAGACCCAGGGGAGACAGGATAGCAGCCCTCAAGTACTTGAAAGGTTGTCATGGAGGGAGGATTCAATTTTTTCCCTTTGGCCATAGAGAACAGAGCTAGGAGTAATGGGGAAAAGTGGCAGGAAGATGGACTTCAGGTCATTGTAAGGTGGGGGTGGGGAAAATGTTAAAGAAAAGGCCTTAAATACATATATATATGTATATATATATATATATATATATATACATTTATATTTCTATGAGATTATGATGATGACAATTATTTTTGCTATGGTTATTAGCTAGGGGTGGTAGTGGATTGAGTGCTGGACTTGGAGTTAGGAAGACCTGAATTCAAATCATGCCTCAGAATGACACTGGACAAATTACTTAACCTGTCAGCCTCATTTTGCTCTTCCATAAAATGGGAACAATGACAGGGTTATGAGGATGAGATGAGATGATTCATATAAAGTGCTTTGCAAACCTTAAAACATTTTATAAATGTTAATTATTATTATTTTGTTTCATTTGGCTTTTTGGGGACTCTAGCTCTCCTAGGGTAGCATCTAACCCAGGACTCCAGCTCCTGGGGACCTCCTTAGCCTTTCGTTGTCTTTCCTTCCACCTCACCCCCCAATCCCCATCCCCAGCTTCCTGGCCATACAGGTAGAGAATCTCATCAGCTAGGCCGTGCTGAGGTTTTAATAGGGGTTGCTTGGTTAGTGTGACTTTTCCTCTTAAGAAGTATATTGATGTTTTGTGGGGGAAATGGTGGAGGGAGGTCTTCAGGAGACCCAGAAAACTTTTATTGAGTACCTTCTGTATACAGTGATCAGTTGGCCAAGATACAGACATGTGAGAAACACACTTGTGGGGCTCACAGGACTTCCCAGGCAGGGTCAGGGAGTTAGCGCGGACAAGCTTCTGCCATGCACGGCTTTCCTGGGTGCCCTTAGGAAGATTCAAAAGATATACCCCTTAACACAGCAAAGCCCTTCTCACTGAAAGAACTCAGAAAGAGAGTGGGCAGAAGAAGGTGTTTATTCTGCTTTGAGCAAGGAAGTGGGTGTGGTGCTCACTAGGGACACCCACACTGATAGAGAAGCAGGAGTGAGGTTATACAGTTCTTTCCTTCCTCTTAAAGTTAGGGTTCATTCAGATTCCTCACTTTATTCCCCTACATTCCCTCTTTATGCACATAGGAGTGGTAGTAAGGATCCTTGTAACTGGGGCACCTCTAGGGTCCGAGCCCCCACCTTTCTAGTTCCCCCTGGGGCCAGAATGGCCGTTGTCTTAGTAAAATAAGATAAGGAGTTTCCCCACAGCCATTGATCATCTTCCAATAACTTTATCCAATAACGAGATACCATGATATCACCTCTTACAAATGGGCCAGGTCATATTCTGATTATCAATAACCAGAGTTTGGCAGATCAATTACCCTGTGTGACTTTAGGCTAATCACTTAACTTCTCTGGGCTCAGTTTCTTCATTTGTTAGGAGGTTGGCCTAGCTCATTCCTGAGTTTTTGAATCCTATAAAGAGCATAAGATGCCTTTTGCTTTAACCCAGAAGAGGGACTGCTGAGGTTTTAATAGAGGTTGCTTGGTTAGTGTGCCTTTTCCTCTTAAGAAATGTATTGATGTTTTGGGGGGAAGTGGTGGAGGGAGGGCTTCAGGAGACCCAGAAAACTTTTGTTGAGTATCTTCTGTATCCAGTGATCAGTTGATATATCAGATATATACAGTGGTCAGATGCAGTAGGACCAGTAGGAATTATAGTTTATTATGACTACTGTTGCTGCTCCTACTACTACCAGTACTAGTGCTACTAGTAACGTTAGTACTGGTATACTACCAGGGGTACCCCTACTAGTACTACTAGGAGCTAGCATTTACACAGCACTTTAAGGTTTAAGGTTCTCATATGCTCTTCACAACAGCCCTTTGAGATATAGGTGCTAATAATAGCCTTGTTCCAAAGATGAGGAAAGCAGATTCTGAAGGAAATGAACTGACTTTCCCAGGGTCACGCAGCTGGTAAGCATCAAATTAAGGATTCAGGTTCATTCCTTGATCCAAACCCATCACTCTCTGCACTAGCTGCCTGGCCAGGGCAGCCCCATTTCCTTGCCCCTTGGATGAGACCACTTCTTGGTGGAAGCGCTTGGCCCTGTCTCTGTGGGGCTGCTCTGCCTCCATCCAGGGCTCAGTATTTTGGGAAGCCCAAGAGGCCTTCTGACTGACAACTTCTCCCTTTTTGATTTCAGCAGTGTCAGAATCATCCAGAACACCCCAGGGCCAGGCTACGCTTCTTATCTATTTTACAGCCCGGCATGCCTCCTGACTTAGAGGTGCATATATTTTCCCAAGGCCGCATTGCACCAAATCACTTGGACCGGGCGGGCCTGCCAAAATAAGTCACTGCTTCCAGGGAGACTGACAGGACCTCTCTCGCTTCCCCTCCCCCTGCTCCAGAAGCTGATGCTTTGTATTCCTGGCTGTTATAACACCCTCAAATTCAGAGCCAGGGTAGACCTTAGAAAGCCTCCCTCCACCAATTCAGTCCAGATTTAGAGCAAGAAGATGTGTATTTCCAGTCCTGGCTCTGCTGTTGACTAGAGCTGTGACCAATTAGAGGAAATCACCTTCTATCTCTGGGCCTCAGTTTCCCCATTTGTTCAATGCACGGGTTCAATTCCATGGTCTCTGAATCTGAGGTCCTCTAGCCTCTTCACTTTATAGGGGAAGAAACCGAAGCCTAGAAATGTTCAGCGACTCACTCAAGGTCATTCAGTAAGAATAAACTCATAAAATCATCTAAGGAAACCTTTGGAGTCACAGAGTGTGGAAGAACTCAAGGGGGACCTTAGAAAGCAGCTTGTCTGAATGGATCATCCTTCCAGGCTCTAACAGGCTCTTCAACACCAGCCCTTCCATTGCTTCTCACTCCCATATGCTTAACATGTGTGTGTTCTAATTACCCACATTTGTGTCTGTCCCTTTATAGAGATGTAGGGAGGCAGCGAGGTCAAGAAGAAAAGACACTGCCTCTAGAATCAGCAGTCCTGGGTTCAGATCCTGCCTTTGATGCTTAGTTACTTATGTGGCTTTGGATAAGTAACTTGACCACTCTGGGCCTCAGTTTGTTAAATGAATAGGTTGAACTAGAGGGTCTCTGTGGTCCCTTTGGGTTAGAAATCTGATTCTGTGAGAAGTTTGAACAGTAAACTCCCCAAGGATAGGAACTGGAATCTAAACTTCTCATCCCCCTCCCCTCTAGCCCCAACCCCCAACTCTGAGTACAGTAGCTAGAATTGCTTAATAAATTTGTCTAATTCAGTCAGTCAGTCCATAAACATTCATTAAGTTCCTACTGTGTGCTAAACACTGGATTAGATTGTTAGCTGGCCTGAGGTGAATTCAGTCATTCCATAAACATTTTTTAAGTGCTTGCTGTGTGCTGATCACTGGATTAGATTGTTGGCTGGCCTGAGGTACCATAGATAGGGACACAGGACAACTGGCCACACCCTCTGGTCCCAGCCGTGATGGCTCTGAAAAGTTGGCAGGTGGGGGTGGGCTTCCCTCTTAGCCATCTGATGTGGCCATTAGACCGTGCCTTCCCATCCTAGCCACTTAATGCAATGATTCAAGGGATGGCCTGATTGACCCCCCCTCCAAATCACATGTTTGAACAGCCTTTCTGTTCTCATAAGGGAGGGTAATCCTTCTGCTTTTGTGCTGGGCTCTGTCTTTTATTCCCGCTCATTACTCACTCTTCAGCAGGTAAACAAGTGAAGGATAGCCTCCCGAGCTTCCTCTTGCTCCCCAGGGTCACTGGTGTCTCTTCAGGCTGCGTTCTGAATGCCTGGCTTTCCCTTCTTAATCACCACCTAGCTGTGTACATATGCTGCTATGGGAAGCAGAAGCCCTAGGTTTCTGTTCTGGCTCTGCCTCCTGCTACCTTAGACAAGTGGCTTGCTCTGTGGGCCTCAGTGTCCTCACTATGAAATGACAGTGTTGGATCAGATGATTATGAAGGCCCCTTCTGGCTCCAGATGTGTGATCTGAGTTGTGATCCTCATCAAAAAAAGTTTGTGGCTTAGGACGCCATCCTGGGGGCTCCCACTGGGGGCCTCCCATATCAGACAGATGTTGATCTGGGCCCTCATATGAAAACCAAGCAGGCAGAAGCATTAAACCAAGACTTGGATGGACAGAGCTCTCGAGGTGCCCACATTCCATGAGCATCCCATACAAATTCCCCTGTTTGGTATCTAAAAGCTTGGCTCCCACCTACCCTTCCAGACTTATTTCTCCTTTCTTACCTTCGCACGCTCTATGTCCTAGCCAAACTGGTTTATTTGTCCTTGTACACAATAGTTCTGTCTCCCATCGCCATGCCTTTGCACAACACTGTCCTCCCTGCCTCTTTGAATTCCAGAGCACAGCTCACGTGCCCCCAGCCCTTTCCTGATCTTCACTCCTCCCATCCCCCATCCCCCAGCTGCTGACACCTTCTGAAATGACTTTCCATTTACTCCTCATATATTTTGCTTCTCCTCCTCCATGCACATGTTGCTTCATCTGGTAGAGTACAAAGGAAGGGAAGATGTTTTCTTCCATACTAGACTGGGTGTTGGGCAACAGATAGAGTGCTGGATTTCAAGTCAGGACACCTGGGTTTGAATCCTGGCTCTGACACTTATCTTCAGTGTGACCTTGGGCAAGTCTCCTTTCCTGGCCTCTGTTTTGCCATCCAAAAAATTAAGGTTTATGTTAGACTATCTTGTCATGTGGTAGAAATAATGCTGGACTCACATGTGTGGGACCTGAGTCTGAATCTCACCTCTGCTACTTAATTCCCTTTGTGACCTTGGGCAAGTGGCTTAACCTCCACAAGCCTGTTTCTTCAGCTGTAAAAGGACAGGGTGTCCCAGGTAGCTGTCTCTTTCAGCCCTAGTGCTATGATCTTGTGTTCTGTAAGGTCCCTCCCAATCTTAGGGCTTGTGATCCTACATGTATTTGAAGGGCAGTTTGAAAGGAAGGAGACTAGATGCCTCCCCCAGGGCATCCTGGGAGCCAGGCGTTGAAGGGGACGCTGCATAGTAGACAACACAAATTAAGTCCTGGACCCATCATATTCTAGCAGTGTGACTCAGAGCACCTCAGTCTTCACATCTGTAGAATAGGGGCAATTACCCTGGTTCTGCCTCCCTCTCTCATTAACTGCTGTGAATAAAATGCTACAAAGCCTCTGAAGGACTAGATTTGGGAGCCACTGTTTCATTTTTGAGAAGGAACTAGAGAGATGGCAGGAAGGAGGAGGAGGAAGCAGGCTCTGTAGGGCTGGAGACCAGAGGAGATCCAGCAAAGCTGCTTTTCCCAGTGTCCCCCCAAAGGCGCCCTCTCCGCTCCCTCCCTTTCTTCTCTGCCTTTGGACCACCTGATTTGTTTCTCTTGAGGAGGGAGCCTGGCTCTTCCTGCTTCTGCTCCACTGCTCAGGACTCCTTCCCCATTTCCTGGATTAACTTGCCAGCCGAGCTCAGTGACAGCTCTAACCTTGGTTTCTAGGAGACTGATCAGTGTCCTGTGGATTGGGGCCTTTGGACAGAAACGTCCTACTGGCTGCTGGACGGGCCAGCGTCTTCTGTGGTCTTCTGACCAAGGCATGTCCCAGCTCCCCAGTTTTCCCAGTGGCCTTGAAGAGTCCTCTGCAAGTTCCTGGTGCCAAGGTTATATAAATAGAGAAAGAACCATCCATCTGTGGCTCCTTCCAAGGGCACATTCCGAGCTCTGGGATGAGTCACGAACATCAGAGACCCAGAACAGGAAGGAACTTTATTTTTTATTTTTTGCTTTTTGGAGGGGGGAAGGTAGGGCAATTGGGGTTAAATGACTTACCCAAGGTCACACGGCTAGTTTTGTGTTAAGTGTCTGAGGCGGGATTTGATCTCAGGTCCTTCTGACTCCAGGGCCAGTGCTCTATTCACTGAACCACCTAGCTGCCCCCAAGGAAAGGAACTTCAGAGACCTTCAGATCCAGCCCCTCTCATTTCAGAGAGATTGAAGGGCTACACAGTTAGTAAGTGTCTGGGGCAGGATTCGAATCTGAGTCTGCTGGATTCCAAGTACCAAACCACCTGTTAACCTTACTAAGAGTTGACATCTACCGCCCTTGGAATTTTGCAAAATACTTTCTGTATGTTATCTCATTTTGTCCTCACAACAGCCCTGTGAGGGAGCTGCTGTTATTATCCTCCTTTTATGGATGGGGAAAGTGAGGCTCAGGGAGGCTTTGGGTGACCCATGAGTGCATAAGTGTTAGTGGCAGGATTTGAGCCCAGGCCTTCCAGAGCTCTGTCCATTCTTCTCTGAGCAATATATGGCATAACTGACCAGTGCCCTAATCAACCAACTGGCATTTATTAAGTGCCATTTATTCAGTTGTTTTCAGTCATGTCTGACTCTACAGGACCCCTCTTTGGGGAGTTTTCTTGGCAGAGATACTGGAGTGGTTTGCCATTTCCTTCTCCAGCTCATTTGACAGATGAAGATATTGAGGCAAATAAGATTCAGTGACTTGCCCAGGTTCCCATAGCTAGTGAGTGTCTGAGGTCAGATTCGAACTCAGCTCTTCCTGACTCCACTCTTGGTGCTCTGTGCACTGCACCACCTAGCTGCCCTGATTAAGTGCCTACTATGTGCTAAGTCCTAGGGCTATAAAGTGCAAAATGAAAGGTTCTTGGCTCTTAAGCTTCCAATCTTATCAGTATATATACTCAGGCAGAAACCATGTTTTATCTAAACCTGTATTTCCTTCAGTGCTTAGTCCTGGGATCTTTGCATAATAGTTATTTGCTATATTGAATTAAAAAACCTAGAGTAGCTTAATGTGGGAGGAAGGGCTCTGGGAGGTCTGGCCTATGGCTCTTCCTTCCACTCAATAACTAGGACCTGGGCCTGGTTAATTTGGCTGGTGATGATGGAATCCTAGAGGATTCTCGAAGGAGCAGTCTGTCCTGCATCGGAAGGCACCATGGGAACCCAAGGGCTTTTTGTCTTAAGGTCACTTTGTAGTGGCTAAGAGAGATAGATTGCATCTACCTGGAATGTTGTCTGGAGGGAAAGGAACAATGGGATTTTCTACCTGAGAGGGGCCTAGTCAACAGTGGTGGAAAAGGCATTTCCCTTGTTCTGAACTTTGGGCTCAGAGAACCCTAGTCCTCTCTCCCTGACTCTGGAGAGACATGGGCAGGGACAGGTAGGAAATGGTAGGACAGCAGGATAAACCCTAGCTGGAGGATGGCGGGTGACTGCCCTCAGACTCTGTGACCACAGGGATTTGGGTTTTCAGGTCTAGCAGAGGGATTTCCAAATAGTTGACCTAATAGCAAGTGTGGGGAACCTTTGACCACCACATGTGGCCCTCAAGTGTAGCCCCTTGACTAAATTCTAACTTCACAGAACAAATCCCCCTAATAAAAGGATTTGTTCTGTAAAACATAGGCTGAATCAAAAGGCTGTACCCAAGGCCCTAGAAGGCCACATGTGGCCTCCAGGTTCCCCACCCCTGAGTCCTAGTGTTTTAGGGAGAGGAATTGAGAGTAAGGGGATAGGAGGAATGTTCTTCAGGTCTGTCCAAGGGACTGATAACTCACATTTTTACTGCTCCTTAAGGTTCATAAAGCATATTCCTCATTGCAACCCAGTGAGGCAGGTAGTGGGAGGATTTTGATTCCCACATACCCAGGAAGTATTTGAGGTGAGCTTTGAACTTATGGTTACAAGTCCAGCACTATTTCTGAGACATTAACTGGGCTTAGGTGGCTTATTAGACTGTCAAAGAGCTTCTGTTAACCAGCCTGGGGAAACCCACCAAACAGCCAGAATTTTCATGTGATGAATTTGAGTGTTGTGGAAAGAGACTCTGGCCTGAGAACCGAGAGATGTGAGTTCTAGTCTCAGCCTGACACTGACAATGGGACCTTCCATAAAGCATTTCTTCTTCTCTAGGTCTGTTTTCCCCTGAATAAAATAAGGGGCAAAGGTGGCCTTGTTCATCTCTAAGACTTCCAGCTCTGACAGTCTGTATTCTAAAGACCTTCAACTCTGATATTTAGGCCCTTCCCAGCTACAATATTCTCTGTCCTAAAGTCCCTCCCAACTTTGACAGTATCCATTCTGAACGTCCTCATAGCTCTGACATTTCCTGTTCTGAGACACCTCCTAGCTCTGACATCCTATGTTCTAAAGACCCTCCCAGCTCTGATATTCTGGGTTCTAAAGATCCTCCCAGCTCTGACATAATGTGTTCTAAGAGCCTCCCAGCTGACATCCTCATTTCTAAGGGCCCTCCCAGCTCTGATGTTCTGAGGTCTAAGGTAGTGGTTCTCAACCTTCCTAATGCCGTGACCCTTTAATACAGTTCTTCATGTTGTGGTGACCCCCAACCATAAAATTATTTTCATTGCTACTTCGTAACTGTAATTTTGCTATTGTTATGAATCTATCTGACATGTAGGATGTATTTTCATTGTTACAAATTGAACATAACCCACAGATTGAGAACCACTGGTCTAAGGCCTTCTAAGTTCTGACATTCTATGTTCTAAGAGCCCTCCAGGCTGTGATATTCTGTGTTATAAAAGGTCCTCTCACCTTTGACTTTCTGGGTTCTAAATGACTCTCCCAGCTCTGACATTCTGTATTCTTAAGACTCTCCTTTTTTTTGTTTTGCTTTTTTGCTTTTTTTTTTTGGAGGGGGAAAGGTAGGGCAGTTGGGGTTAAGTGACTTGCCCAAGGTCACATGGCTAATTTTGTGTTAAGTGTCTGAGGCTGGATTTGAACTCAGGTCCTCCTGACTCCAGGGCCAGGGCTTTATTCACTGGGCCACCTAGCCACCCCTCTTAGGACCCTCTTACCTCTGACTTTCTAGGTTTTAAGGACCCTCTCAGCTGGAGGATCCTACAATTCTTTTTGCTGTTGTGGGGTAGAAGAGAACACACTTGCAAACCTCGGGGTCTTTCACACTTGCATGGATGTTGCCACATCAGGGGCCCTACAACTGCTTTCTAATGATTCCATGTGGACTGGGGAGAGGAGGGGTGGGTGGGAAGAGTTGGAAAGCAACAAGAGAAATGAGCTGGAAGGGTTTTGGCAGAGGAAGCTGGCCCTGTGGTGCTGGTGTGGGTGTTGGTGCATTCTGAATGGCTTCCTGCCTGGGGCTTCTCAGGGGGTCCAGATGGCCCTGCCAGCTTCACCCAGCACAGGGCTCTTCTCATACTTGGTGACAAAAGTGGTGCTAACCCAGTAAAAGAAAAAGGCCTGTGGATAGTGAAGGACAGACACAAAACTTGGCTTTAACAGCTAACTTACTTCCCTTCTTCCCCGTCAGTTCAGCAGCCGATGCTGTCCATCGGCTCCTTATGGAGTTAAGTCCACCTCGTATCCCTTCTTTGCTATTGTTGAGTTTGGTTTTTTTCCATATGTCCTCTTAGATAGCTTGGTGGTGACCTGGAGTCAGGACCACCTGAGTCTCAATCTAGCCAAATGAGATAATATTTTTAGAGTAATGCTTGGAATATAATAGGCGCATAGAAATGCTTATTCTCTTCCCTTCCCCCCAACCTCAAACACTTTCTAGATGTATGACCTTGGGCAAGTCACTTGACTGCTGTCTACCTCAGTTTTCTCCACTGTAAAATGGAGATTAAAATAGCACCTCTCTCTGATGGTTGTCATGAGGCTCAAATGAGATCTCATGTATATATCTCATGTATATCTCAAATATACAGATCTCTGCAAACCTTAAAATACCATCTATATGTGTAGCATCAAAGGCAGTATTCATAGCACCAACGGTCACTATAAATATTCCTGCATAGTGCTTGATTGCAAAATATAACAGACTCTCCATGTAGAAGACAGAAGCAAAACATTTATTCAGACACCATAAAACTGAATCCCAAACCAGTTAGCCAATTCTATCATAGTTGCAAAGAAGTTAATAAGCTACAACAATATAGAGAGCCACAGCATCATTTAGCTTTCCCATAAACCAACATTTACTCACAAACCTAACTGTCTGCCTCCAATGTGTCTTCTCTTCCCTCCAATCTAGCGGCTCTGGCTTCCAGCTTCCTGTGGGCTCTGTTCTACTCTTCAGCAAACTTCTCCCACTATAGGCTCCATGTGATTACTTTCAACCTGTTAGGGGGCAGGGTATATTTTCAAAACAGGGAAGATCTTCACATTCCCATTACTATTACATACTGTTAGCTCTCATCAGTGTTATCCCTTCTGTCTCTAGCCCTGGCTATCATCAGAACTGCATTGGGAAAACATTAGATGGACAGTAAAGGCACACGTTTCAAGAGAGGCCAGTATTCCCTGAAACCCCAAATTTTATAGAAGTGCCCCACTGGCCGGGGCGCCCAGCTTTGCCCATGCCCAGCAACGCAGAGCATCATGAATCTAGTTGGATCAATGGAAATATCCTTAAAGGCATCTGAGACCTTTTGCATTTAGAAATGACCCATCCTGGTCACCCAATGAGATCCCTTTGATCATGCCTATTTTGTATGGGGGGGTGTAGGTTGGAGAAGAAGAGATCATTGGTAACATTGACACTGTCCTCTTGCAACTGGTGCTGTGAGCCCCCTATTTCTGCTTGGTAATGACGTACCTAATCCCCTAGTCCAGTGGTTCTCAACCTTCCTAATGCCGCAACCCTTTAATACTCCTATGTGGGCATATCTGCATGTGGGCGGACCCTACTGGAGATGGATAGAGGAGCCGTGTCTGGGTTCCTAAGACCATCGAAAATATGTGTTTTCTGATGGTCTTAGGCGACCCCTGTGACCCCTGTGAAAGGGCTGTTTGACCCCTAAAGGGGTCGTGACCCACAGGTTGAGAACCACTGCTGTAAATATTTAATTGAAACCACCTCCACAAGTACCAAGTGTTCCTCCATCTCCAGTGATGAGGGACTGAACAGCCTAAGAAAGTAAGCAGGTAGCCAGAAATTCTTCAGGATCTCCTCGATCTGACCTGATCATTCTTCACCATTCCCTCCCATGAGCTTGCCAAAGGGAGGGAGACTGGGGGGGCAATTAAAGGGGAGGTTGTGAGCCTGCATAGCATTCCCTATGGTTAGCTACTGTTAGCCACCATCCTGTGGGTTGGCAAGGTGCATGCCCCAAGCAGTTTACAGAGTTAGACAAACAAAGTTTCCATGTCATCCTTTGCACAATCTGGTGTGACTTATGGTATAATGGGTAGGGCATGGGACTTGGCACCCAAAAGAATTCAGGATTTGGAGGAATGTGGTTCAAATCTCATCTCAGATATTAGCTTCCTGCCCTTCAGACAAGGTACTTAACTTAACCCTTTGGTGTTTCCTCGTGTGTCAGATAACTGGATTGGAGCAGCTGACTTATTGGACTGAGTCTTTCCATCTCTAAATTCACAACTCTTGTGATTCATCCCACCTCTGACACTTATTATCTGTATCATTTTGAATGAGACAGCGAAGCACTCTGGGCCTCAGTTTCCTCATCTGTTAAACAAGTCTGTCAAACTCTGTTGGAGTAGATGAACTTATTGAACTAAGGGCCCTTCCAGATCTAATTCCCATGACCCTTTCACCCCATCCCAGACATTTAACACCTATGTGACCTTGGGCAAGTAAACTTGAGCCTCAGTTTCCTTATTTATTAAGTGAGGGGCCTGGTCTCTAAGGTTACTTTTATCTTTGAACCTGTGATTCTGTTAGCTCAGTTTGAGGTCTAAGTCTCCACTTAAAAAGCTAGATGAGCGGGGAACTGGAAGGGGCCTTAGAAATCATCCGATCCATGCAGGGATCCCATATCCAAGCAACCCTGACCCCAGGTCATTGGGAGAAGTCATTATCTAGAACAAGGGTTCCTACCTTTTTTTATTCTATGGCCCCCTTTGGCAGTCTGGTGAAGCCTGTAGACCACTTTGGAGGAGAGCATTCTTTTTTTTTGGGGGGAGGGGGGAAGGTAGGGCAGTTGGGGTTAAGTGACTTGCCCAAGGTCACACGACTAGTATTAAGTGTCTGTGGTTGGATTTGAACTCAGGTCCTCCTGACTCCAGGGCCAGTGCTCTATTCACTGTGCCACCTAGCCACCCTAACAGGAGAGCATTCTTTAATAAGTGAAGGAAATTCTAAAAGTTAAGAGGCTACTGAAAATAAAGCTATAATTTCTTCCCCAAACAAGTTCATGGCCATCCTAGTTCATGGCATACTTTGGTGTGCCCCCCAGGTTCAGAACCCAAGACTCAGAGTCAGAGTGATAAAATGAAAAGAGCAGTAAGTTCAGTCAGGGGTCCTGAGTTCAAATGCTGACTGTGTTGTTCGTTACCTGTGTGATCTTGCTCACTTCCCTTCATTGAGACTCCATTTCCTCCTCAGTAAAAATAATGAATTTAGGCTAGAGATGGTCTCTCATGTCTCTGTCTAGTTCTGACATGATTCAATTCAGGCTGTTTTGTGTCTGTGTGTGTGTGAAGGGGAGGGGAGGACTCAGATGTAGAGTTAACACATTCCAGGCAGCCTAAAGGAAAGGGTGGGCTGGGGCTGGTGCCTACCCCGTTCCTTTCCCTCTTCGGAGCCCTTGGCTCTACTGTTTTTGTTCTTTAGGGCACACAGGACTCTGTTGACCTTTTCTGCTGAATGTCGATAACCAAGAAGGCTTACAGGTGTGGCTCCAGGCTTGTTTGTGCCTGACGGTGTCCCTGCCACCCCTCTCCGAATTCCGACAGCCTCTTTTTGAACCAGGGCTGGGGATGTTTGTGGAAGGAGGGAGGGCACCTTAAGTGTGTTTGATTTCCCCGATGCTTTTCTCCAGGGAGTCCAAAGCAGAGAACAACAGCACATACTGGGTATATGGGGAAGATGGAAGGTTTTCCTTTGAGCTACCAGGCTGGCCGGTTCTTCAATGTCCTTTCCCGCCAGGAAGCCTTCAGAGGGGATAAAGGGAGGAACTGCGGGGTTCATTGTTGTTCCGTCGTTTTCAGTGAGGTCTGACTTTCCGTGACCCTTTTTTTGGGGGTTTTCTTGGCAGAGATACTGGAGCGGTTTGCCATTTCTTCCTCCAACTCATTTTACAGATGAGGAAACTGAGACAAACAGAGTTAAGTGACTTGCCCGAGTCAGTCATACAGCTAGTAAGTGTCTGAGGCCAGATTTGAAGTCAGGAAGATGAGTCTTCCTGACTCCAGGTCCAACACTCTTTACTACACTACCTCCAAATGCATTACAAAATTCAGCATTTGGGGCTCCCCTGACATTAATGGAGAGGTAACCTGGTGTAGCAGTCAACAGCCCTGGACTTAGAGTTGGGGACCAGAGTTCAAGTCCCATATCTTGGTTGGGTTCCATGAGTGGGGGCCACTGGACAAGTGATTAAGCTTAGTTTCCCCATCCATAAAATGAGTCCAAAATCACTTACGTGAACTGTCTCCAAGGTCCTTGTCAAGGACCTTGTTGGAAATCTTAAGACTTTAGAAATAGAAGGTTTCTCGTTAATCCCCAGAAGACTCCTGGCAAGAGCTGAGAGATTGAAGGAGTGAAGGGGCCCCTTTCTAGAATGTTAATGGGGTAGATACCACTCTGCCACCAGCACTAGGCTTAAATAGCCTGGACTGGAGAACAGTTGGGTGCCCAAAGAAACATTCACCCCTAACAGGCTAATTGAGTAACAGGTTTCCAGCTCCTTTTCCAGAATCGCAGTATTCCAGAGTTGAAAGAGACTGCAGTCTAATCCAACCTGTACCTGGACAAGAATGCCCTTTGTATCATTTCTCATAAGGGCTTATCCCAGGTCTGCTGGAAGCCATGCACAGAGGGGAGACCCACAGTCCCCAAGAGGCAGCCCTTTTCACATTTAGACAGCTCTAAATCTCTATCTAGCAAGATGGCACAGTAGGTAGAATAAAAACTGGAGTCAAAGAGACCTGAGTTCGAATTCAGCCTCAGATACTTACTAGCTGCCTGACTCTGGGCAAGAAACTCACCTGGGTCTGCCTCAGTTTCCTCAACTGTAAAATGAACATAATAATAGTATCTACAGACACTAGCTGGTGACCTTGGACAAGTCACTTAACTCTGTTTGCCTTGGTTTCCTCATCTGTAAAATGAGCCAGACAAGGAAATAGCAAACCATTCCAATATGTTTGCCAAGAAAACCCCGAATTGAGTCATGAAGAGTCAGACATGACTGAAAAATAACTGGTCAACAGAATCTCTATCTGCCTGTCAGTAAGCTCCGCTCATTTCTCTAGCTCTGTCCTCTGGGCCAAGCTGCACAGCCTCATTCCTCTTGCAGGTGATGATAACCTTTCAAACCCTGGAAGAATGTAATGGATCAGGTACAGTCTGACTCTCATTCAAGATTTTTTCCCTCTCAATCCATCCCCCCCTTGTTTTTGTTTCAAAGTCTACCTCTTCCCTCCCAATGAGCCATCCCTTGTAAGGAAGAAAGGGGGGGAAGATCCTCTCAACACTCATTTTTTAAAGCACCCACTACTTACCAGGCATTGAAGATTCAAGGACAAAAATGAATAAGTCCACACTCTCCTACCTCCTAATGGAGAAGACAACATATTTGTAGATAAATAAGTGCAGAGTATATCTGAGATAAAGAAAATCAGTCAGCAAGCTTGCATCTAGCTGGTGCAGTGGTTAAAGCAGCAGGCTTGGAGTCAGGAAGTTCTAAATTCAAAATCTGGCCTCAGACTCTGACTCAGTGACTCTGGACAAGACACTTAACCTCTGTTTGTCTCAGTTCCCTCATCTGTAAAATGGGGATAATAGTAGCACCTCTCCCCCAGGATTGTCATGAGGATCAAATGAGATAATGTTTGTGAGATGCTCAGCAACTGTGCCTGGAACCTAGTTAGTGCCACATAGATATTAGCTATTTTTTTACACTCCTACCCCCTGCCTGGCACTATGCTAGGTAATGGAGATACAGAGAAGAAGATAAAATCATCTTTGCCCTCCAGAAGCTTACATCTAGCAAAGGAGACCGGATGGACCAGTCTAAGTGCATGTACAATGTATGCAGAATACAGTCAACAAGTTAACATTTATTATGTACCAACAGTATGCCAGGCCCCAAGCCAGTTGCCAAGGCCACAGAGACAGAGATGAAGCTGCACCCTCCATGGGCACAGGCCCCCGGTTGCCTTGCTGTGCTGTGTAGCCCATGGAATGCTGACAGGTTGGAGGAGATAGAATCTCGCCACCTGGAGGGTTTAACCCAAGTAGCCCCTGTACCTTTCCCTAAAAGACTGCCCCACATTTACAGCTAATAAAGGTAGTTTAGCTTTTCCTTCTCTTTCCTGAAAATGGGACTTTCCTTTTCTGGAAGTATTCTTAGACCAGATGCTAATTTGACAGCATATTTGACATTTTCTCTCAGACCAGAGAACGGGTGATTTGGGAGTGGTGGGTTACACTGCCTTAATCTTCATAACTCTTTCAGTGATCACTGGTGAAAACTAAACAGAGTTTGCCATTTATCTCTTTTGAAAGATGCCTTCTTCACATGGGCCTTCTTCAACCCTCTTGCCTTCTTCCAGCATTTTGCAGCCAAGTCCTGACTTTGGGAATTTGGGCAAGGAATTCTCACAAGTTGATCTTCAATCAGCCATCAGTCCCCCCCTCCCCTCTTTCCTTCCCCACTGACTAACTCAGTTTGAGATGCCTTTGGGCTTAATCTTTCCACTGGATATTAGCCAATGGCAGATACTGGAAACCTACCAATGGTGGATACTGGGCACCTTCCGATGGCAAATACTGGGCATCTACCAATGGCAGATAATGGGTACCTACTGATGGCAGATACTGGGCATCTACCGATGGCGTATAATGGGCACCCACCAATGGCAGATACTGGATGCCTACTAATGGCAGATACTGGATGCCTACTAATGGCAGATATTGGGAACCTACCAATGGCATATAATATGCACAGATACTGGCTGTTTTACCAGTGGCACATAATGGGCATCTACCAATGGCACACTTGCCCTAACCATGAAGTGACTTTGGAAGCCCAGAAAAATGAGTGAAAAATTTCAGTGGGCTACAATAGCAACCCCAGATGAAATGGTGAATTTTCTTGTAAAAGCAGAGTTAAAATGTGAACACCTGTTCCTGATTAGCATTCTTGTTTCTCCAAATTGCTTCTTTTCTTCTGCTTTGTCCGACTATGGAAGCATTCATTCTTCTTTAAGTGTTCACAAGCTGTAGTTATCCCTTCCCCCACCCCTCTGAACCTAAGAACTCAAATTACAGATATTCAGTCTCTCTCCCCACCCCTTTCAGGGCTGTGAGCAGTCAAGGCTTTTTTTATATGTTACAAGGAAAGAAAGTTGATGGGATCTGCAAAGAGACGATGTGGTGTTGTGTGGAAGGAGTATGGAACTTGGTTTGAAGGCTTAGCTCTTCTACTTAACCAGTTGTGTGACCTTGGACAAGTCACTATACTTTTCTGGGCCTCTGCTTTTAAATGGGTGGATTAAACTTCGTGATCTCAGAAATACATACCACCTTTTAAAGTTCCAGTTTTCTAAGGGACTTGGCAGCTCTGGCATTCTGTGTTCTAAGGGCCCTCCCAGCTCTGGCATTCTGGGTTCTAAGGGTCCTCCCAGCTCTGACATCTTGTGTTCTAAGGCCCCTCCCAGCTCTGAATCCTGTGTTCTAAGGGCCCTCCCAGCTCTGGCATTCTGGGTTCTAAGGGTCCTCCCAGTCCTGACATCCTGTGTTCTAAGGGCCTCCCAGTTCTGACATCCTGTGGTCTAAGGGCCCTCCCAGCTCTGACATTCTGTGTTCTAAGGGCCCTCCCAGCTCTGGCATTCTGGGTTCTAAGGGTCCTCCCAGCCCTGACATCCTGTGTTCTAAGAGCCTCCCAGTTCTGACATCCTGTTGTCTAAGGGCCTTCCCAGCTCTGACATCCTATGTTCTAAGGGCCCTCCCAGCTCTGAATCCTGTGCCCTAAGGGCCCTCCCAGCTCTGACATTCCATGTTCTGATATCAGGTTGCTCCCCCATTTCACTTCTAGGTTTTCAGGTGACAAGGAAGGTAGCCTGGGAGAAAAAAAAATAAAAGAAATTAAAAACCACCTGTGGTGGAGAAAGTGATTTCTCAGCCAAGGCCTTGGAGCTTAATCTCTGGGCCAGGCTGGGTCTGCTCTGATCAGTTATCAAGGCCTGGCTGGCAAGCCCAGGCTTGAAGGCTAAGGTGGTAGAGTGACTTAATCCCTCCCTCACTTGCTGCAGAATTAGTCCTTTTGGTTTCCACCTTTGGAGGAGAGGGCTTTGAAAGCTTTGAGTAGATTTCTGATTCTAATCTTGGATTCCAAGTGTTTCCCCTTCCTGAGCTGGGGGGGGAAGGGCTGGGTCATTAGAGCTCCCCTCGCCCCAACTCATTTATTGTGATTGCTCTTGGCCTTGGCATTAAGACAGAAGAAAGCAAGCACCGTGCATGTTTCTTAGGTAGGGGTTCACTAAAGTGGGCTGGGGGGTGGTTGAAGTTACTCCCCCCTCCTCCACCTTTTTCATTTTTCAAATATTTGTCTTCTCTGTTCTCCCAAGAGGCAGCCCGCAGAGTTGATTATAAACGCAGCATTTGACCTTTGTAAAATGTTGGTACAACGTCCCAGATTGTCAGAAGAAACATTGCGTAGGGAGTGAATGGGAGCAGCTAATGGTGTGTTATTGTGGAAAGAACTTCAGAATACAGAACCAGGGCCCCGGCTTTCAAATCCCAACCCAGCACTCAGGGCCCATGGATTTCCCAGCAAGTCACTGTGCCCTTTTGACTCACCTTCTTCATCTGTAAAATTAGAGGGGTTAGACCAGGGGACCTCCAAAGTCTCTTATCTTCCAGCCTGTTATGATAAGTACAGGACACAGCGTTGGAAATCTTGATTTGGGTGTGGGATTTAGACCATATCTGAGGTACCTTCCTACTCTAGTTTGAGTGAACAGGGAGAGGATGTGACTCCCCAACTCTTATGGGGGTCGCCCTAACAAGCCAAGGAGCTTGAATGGGAGCACACAGTAGAATAGCTCCTTTTCCTGCAGCCACCCTGGGACTCCTTATAGCCACCCATCTACTACTCCTGAGAACTCTCTGACTCAAGAAGGCCCCCAGAAATAAAGTGGGTGGTCGCATTAGCAAGTTCCAGACAAAAGACTTGAGCCAGAGAAGGTCAGGAAGACCTTGAGTCAATGGACCAATAGGCAAATAGTTCAGGAAGCAGTTGGCCTTTCCAGGCCTTGTAGGACAGTTTGTACTCTAGAGGTAAACACAAAGTGGTAGAAGTATCCCTGAGACTCTGAGTCAAGAAACCTAGTTCTAGAGTCTTCTGACCAAGTCATTGACCTCTCTGCTCAATGGTTTCTTCATTCCCTAAAATGAAAGTAGCAGTATTGCCCTTCCTACAGTGGAATTGTGGGATTTTCAAGCTGGGCAGGACCTGAGAGATCATTGGTGGTAGAACCCTGGTTTGCAAGAACCCTGGTTTGCAAGGCACTTTTCATTTGGTATAGCTAGGCTGGCCTTGGAATTCTGAGGATCTTGTTCAAATTCAACCTCATACACTTACTAGCTGTGGGACCTTGGGCAGGTCAACACTGCTCACCTGTTTCCTCATCTGAAAATGGGCTGGAGAAGGAAATGGCAAATCACTCCAGTGTCTCTGCCAAGAAAACTCCAAATGTAGGGGTTGAGAAGAATCAGATACAGCTGAAAATGATTGTACACTATTTCATGTTATCTCATGCAGGGTACCCCTAAATAAAATGCCTCACTGTTATTTACTGATCACTTTATGAGTCTGAGTTTTTGTACTTGACAATATTCACAACAATCCCCTGGGGGTGATGCTATTATTAACCCTATTTTACAGATGTGGGAAAAGAGGCAGAGGGTGGTTCAGTGAATTGAATTGAATAGTATAGTGCCCAGCACATACTGGATTGGATGAGACTGGAATTGCCCAGAGTCACCTACCTAATGGATTTGGGTTCTATTCCCAGCTCGGACACTTGACTACCTGTGTCACAGTAGACAAGTCACTGAATGTCCCTGGGCCTTACAGTGAGGGGTTTGGAGGCTCAGGCTGGTTAATGCAGCTTTCCAGAGTCAGAGGTCAGATTTGAGTCTAGAGGACCAGAGTCCTTTCCAACATACCAGAATTCCAGAGGATCTGTCTGACCAGGTCATTTCCTTGCTCGGGAAGCTAAGGAGGTCCCCCATCCCTTCCAGAATAAAATAGAAACTCTTCTCTTTGATATTTAAAACCCTTGGCAATCTGGCCCCAGCCTGTCTTTCCAGACTCCCCCTCTTGAACTCTGCCTTCCAGCCCTCTGACCTCTGCTTTTCTTACTCATTTCTCCACTTTCCACCTCCCTCCTCTGGCCTTTGGCTGGAGCTGTTTCCCCTTTCACCTCCCATAGCTCCACTCAGGACAACACCCAAGTGTCATCTTCTACTCACGGCCCTTCCTGTACCAGCCTCCCCCTACCCCACTGTCCTTCCAACTACTTCGTATTTGCTTTTCTGTGTATATCTGGAGTCCTTAACCTGGGATCTATGAGCTTGTTTTTTCTTTTTAGATATGTTTTGATAACTTTAGTTGTTTTTCCAGTCATGTCCGACTCTTCGTGACCCCATTTGGGGTTTTCTTGTCAAAGTTAACTGGAGTGATTAGCCATGTCCCTCTCCGACTCTTTTTACAGATCAGGAAACTGGGGCAAATGAGGTTAAGTGACTTGTCCAGGATCACACAACTGCTAAGTGTCTGAGGCCAGATCTCAACTCACAAAGTTGAGTCTTCCTGACTCCAGGTCCCATTCTCTGTCTGCTTCATCACCGAGCTGCTGCTGGATAATGCCGTTTCTGTAGAATTGATTTCTCTTATATTTCCATGTGGTTTATTTTGTCTTAAAAAAAATATGTTCTAACAAGGGGCCTAGGCCTCACCAAACTGACAGATTCACCGAAAAGGTGAAGAATCTCCGGTATCTGTTGTTTCCGCTCAGTAGAATGGAAGCTTGTTGAGGGCAGACACCATTTTTGCTTGTTGTAATTATTTCTCCTGTGCCTAGTACATAAGCAGGGACTAAATAAATGTTTTAGAATTGTGGCTGAACTGAGGATGGATGTGGATAGGTAGGAAAACACTTTGAGAAAAGCTAAAAGTGTCACATCCTGGGAAGGCTGGGGAAGCCTTAAGCCTTCCACTTAGATAAGCATTATTGTCTGGGCAATTCCCTTGTTGAAGAGAAGGGTACCCACCCACCTACCTGGCAGGGTAAGATGTTATCTGAAGCCTTTGCTGACCCTCTTTACTAGTAGTTGGGGGGCGAGGGGTACAGAGGAAGAAATGGCTTCCATAGTCCTTCTGAGGCCCTGACTCCCAATGGCCCACCCCATCCGAACATAAATACAAGCCTTGTTTGGCACTTGGAAGGTTTCCTGCGGGTCCAGTCTTCCAACTGACCCATGCCTGCGTTTCCTCAGCCCAGTGCAATTAAACATGACTGCCTGGAATCCAGTGAGTGACTGGAGTGTGGGAAAAATCTCCGCGCCTGAAGCCTCTTCTCCTCCACCCCCACCCCCATCCAGGGCTTTGCTTCCCAAGAGGGACTCAGATTACATATCAGGACACAAATCATTTCATTCCAACGTGCATCGGTGAAAAATCCCAGATGCCGAACCCTCAGGGCCAGAGAGAAGCTGCTGCCTTCCCACTATCAAACACCCCTACCACACTGCCAGCCCAGCTTCCATTGGCTGGGGCTTCCAAAGCATCCCCCGAACCCGGAACTCGAATGTTACTTGTTAGTGATTTTATTGCTCAACAATTTAGAAAGGAAGCCTTGCCAGTTTTCATAAGTGAAACATTTAAAGTATGCAAAACATATTTTACTCCTTCCTGGAGCAGCTGCTCGGTTGGGCTGGAGAATAATCAGCAGTGAATTATATACATTTGTATGCTGCCCTGCAGTGTTCTAAAGCTCTGAGACCGTGCCCGACGTACCAAGTGACTGTCAGCTCCAGAGCTGGCAAACAACTTGGGAGCCGACAATTGGGATCTCATCCCGCCCACAGTATTTTTCCCTCCGTTCTCCATATGGTTAATAACAAACGGCATGAAGGGAGAGTTTGGGAAACAAACCAGCTTATTTCTTTGGCTGCCCCAGATCTCTTCCCCAAACTCAAGGGGAGGCACCATCTCCAAAGGGAATGTGCAGGAGGTGTTAGAATCCATTCCTGTCTGTAATCCACATCTGAACCTCTTTTGCGGGGTTGAACCTAGCTTTATGAGAGTGGAGGACTGATCATAGAGCTGGTTAGGAACCTCAGAGTCCAGTCCACTCATTTTCCAGATGAGGAAACTGAGGTTTAGAAAGGTGATCCCATGGTGTCATGCAGAAGGAGCACTGGTCACCAAATTGCAGAATTCAGTGACTGCAAAAAAATTTGATTTTGTTCAGTCATATCCAACTCTTTGTCACCCCGTTTGGGGTCTTCTTGGCAGAGATACTGGAGTGGTGACCATTTCCTTCTCCAGCTCATTTTGCACATGAGGAAACTGAGTCAAACTGAGTTAAGTAACTTGCCCAGGGTCATACTTGCTTGGAAGTATTTGAGGCCAGATTTGAACTCAGAGCCCTCCTTACTCTAGGCCCAGTGTTCTATCCACTGTGCCACTTAGCTACCCTTCTTTCAGAATAGTTAATAGGATGTTAGTATTTCCTACATCAGTAAATATCAGATCAATCAGTCAGCAGGAATTTAGTAAGAACCAGATCTTGTCCTTAGCACTGGAGATACAGAGAGAAAATAAAACAAGCCCTACCTTCAAAAAGCTCACATTGGCCTGAGGGGAAGCAGTGTGCTTACAGAGAGCTGTATATAAAACAGTGAGGGGAGGGAGGAAAAATCTAGAGAGACCTTTTCTAGGGGATAGCTGAATCTTGAAGGGAGCTAACAGTCACAGTGAGGGGCCTGGCTTCCTGGGAAGCCCCCTTCAAGTACACAGAGGGTAATGAATGAGGATCTGTGCCTGAAGGGATGGCTTACCCCAAAGAGCAATGACCCAGAGACCAGGATGACAGAGTTTCAGGGGAGCCTTCCTCTAGCGGAGCAGGGTTGTTCAGAGTGACTCGGTGAAACCAGGCCTGGCTTACAGCCAGCCTGCATTCTGTTGGCAGCCCTCGTGCCTTGGAGTTGGAAAAACTGGGATCCAGGTCTGGCTCACATTAGCTGTGGGACCTGGGGCTAAGTCACTGCATATCTCTATACCATAGGGTCAGTTCAGGGCTGGAAGGGGACCTTGGAGGCCATCCAGTCTAACACCTTCATTTTACAGGTGTTGGTTAAGCAGTTTCCTCAGTCATATGGGGAGTATTGTGGCTCTTGTTTTACAGGGTGTTTAAGGTTTGCAGAGCAATAAAAAGTACACCACTCTATTCAGTCCTCACAACATCATGGTGGTAGGTGTGAGACAGATGATCTTACTATCTCCCATTTTACAGATGAGCATACTGAGTCTTAGAGAATGTAAATAAGATGTGTACATGGAACTCTGTGTACATGGAAGAGTTCTCTGAACCTCTCTTTAACAATGCTTGCCCTGCCTTCCTTCTGGGATGTGCTCTGAAAAAGTCTTTCGATAAACCTAAATGCTCTGGAGATGGGATTTGTTATATCTGTGGTGCATTAGTTTATTGGTCTGAGTCAAGGACAGTGCAAATTGACAGCTGTCAACAGACAGGTGCCTGGGTCCCTGATGGCCCTCTGCAACTGTCAGAGCCTGGGGTCTTTAGTGTCAGCCTCCCTGCTAAAGCCCTCTTCTCTCATCCCCGCTTGAGACAGGGAGATCCAGAAGCCAGGGCTCCAGCTTGGGCTAATTCTGCTAGTCATGAAACCCACCTCTCCCTGGATTCTGCTAGTAAGCAAACACTGTTTTTGCTGGCTCCTTAATCCATGCCAACTCCTGGTCCTCCTTCCCACGGGTGGCAGCCGAGTGTCTACTTCTGCCTCCTCCAGCCAGATGGTGTGTGATTGAGGAGCGAGCTTCCTCTCTATGCCTAAGTAGCCGACCAGGCCAGATGCCCCTCTTTTCTCCTCCGCCTCCTCGATGCCTGGTCACCAGAAGCTTCCCGACCTGAATGCCAGAGGTGCCCCCTAAAACGTTCCCACCACCAGCTGTGCAGCCAGAAGATCCTTCAGGGGACCTGGAGCTTGGGAAGTTTAGTGTGTAGCAAACACAAAGACACACCAGTAATTACAGGCCTTTTCGATGCAAGCCTGCAGGGGCAGCTTGCTACAATGCTAGATCTGTAAATTTAGCTCCCAGTGGGTGAGCTGGAGAAAACTTTCAGCCTAGGAATTATATAACAGCATGTTTTTCCTTCATCCTTCCTTCCCCACCCCCACAGACACCGCTATCTCTGCTTTCAAGTTGGCCTTTGACCCTTGTGTTCCCTGGCATAAAGCTGGACGAAACAGTCTAGGGATGCCTGCTGCCTGTGGGAAAGGCAAAGAATTGCCTCAGCACTCAGAGAGGATGATGGGAAACTCTGAGTTTCAGCTGAAAGCTATGTTTAAGAGGTGCTGGTGACCACAACATCCCAGGCAAGGGAGGTGGATGAAAGGACGTGTGAAGGAAGGGTCAGTCACTGAAAAGTCATAGAAGAAGGTGCCATCCTCTTGTTGTGATGATCACTGGGTACCCAGGAGGCTCTAGCATCCTCTCTCCCTCCCTCCCAGTAGCAACCATCAGGATTTTCTGGCTTAGAGAAGCATGTACATACGGACCAGCAAGAGGGTTTGAGTCCATTGGGTTTTCCCCAGTTGTTGCTACATCTTGAAAAATCCAGGGACTTTCAGCTTGCCCAAGTGGGTTACATGGCAGTTGAGCACATAGAGCTGTAATTCTCCTTTGGCACAGTCTCAGCTTGCTTTTGCCTGTCTCTCTGCCCATCCCTATCCCTGTTACTGGCTCATTGGGGATGGCAAATCTGTCTCAGCATCAAAGGTAGATATGGTGGGTCTGGGAAAGTGATATGTTCAAGGAATCCCCAAAGAACCAAGGGCATGGTGGAAACCATGGCCAGGTTTTCAGTTAGTCCACTGCGTGACAGAGAGACCAAACCTAGGAGTAGCCCAGGAAGCAAACAAAAGAGAAATGGTAGATTCCTTTTCTGGCCCTTTCTCTGCCCTAAGGCTAGGACTAAGGAGGGACCCTATTTTATTTTATTTTAAATATATTTTATTTTATTTTGCTTTTTTTTTGGAGGAGGGGGCAGGGCAATTGGGATTAAGTGACTTGCCCAAGGTCACACAGCTAGTTTTTTGTATTAACTTATGAAGCTGGATTTGAACTCAGGTCCTCCTGACTCCAGGGCTGGTGCTCTATTCACTGCACCACCTAGCCACCCTGCCAGTTCCTATTTTAAATAGCACCTTACTGTTTACTGAGATCTCTTCTCCTAGCAGTCTTAGAAAGGGGGTGTATAAGGAGAAAGGAAAGATTGGTTGGGGCCAAGTTCTGAAAAGCTTTAAAGCCAAACAGTGGAGTGTCTGTTTTTATTACGAAGGTGATAGGTCTCTCTGTTGGTTCATTTGTTCCTTTGTTGTTTGTTCTTTGTTCTCCAAGAGGGCCATGGCATTGGGAAGGTGATGTCATGACTTGAAAGTGAATTGGATTTAAGTGAGGGAGGACTGTGCAAAGTCACCAGCCTCATTCTCTCCTGGATACATAGATCAGGTCTACTGGAGATGGCCCCAGATGCAGTGGGAGGCCTTGGCCTTTTTAAGCTAAGGTCTTTCCCAGGTCTCAGTACGACTGAGTTTATTGAGTAAGGGAGTAACATGGTCAGGATGGTGCTTTAGGAAAATCCCTTTGACGGCAGTGTGGAGAGTTTGAAGAGGGTAGAGAACTGAGGAAAGGAGCCTTTGTGGGAGAATAGGAGAGAGATGATGAAGCCAATAGAGGTGTGTGCATAGAGGACAAGGGAGAGAGCCAGGCCTTGAGTCCAGAATCCTGTGGTTCTGCGGCCAACATCCCCTTGCTCTGTCTTGGGGGGACATGTGGGCCATGAGATATCTTCTCCCAAGATTGCAGCCTCCAGGCTGTACTCAATACCCAGACTATTTTGCAGCGCTATTGATGGTATTCTAGCCCTGGGATTTCTCTTAATAGGAAATGCCCTCCCTCCATCATTTTAAATCTGCACCTGCTTTGGCACTCTTGACGGTGATTGTTACTTGCCTGGGGTATTGAGAGGTTAGGTGACTTGCTTAGAGTCTCTTTGTATGAGATCTCCTATGCTCCATTGCATGGCTCTTCCCCATGCCTGGAATGTTCTCCTTCCTCTTCTCTACCTCTTTCTTAGTTTCCCTGGCTTCCTTCAGGACTCAGGTGAAAGCCTACCTTCTGCAGAAGGCATGACCCAGTATCCACCCCCACCTCCCCCCACCCACCCCTCCCAGCTCCTAGTGCCTTCTTGGCACGTAGTAAGTGCTTATTGACTGAGTACAAACAGTTAAGCACCTTTAATTACTTGGTGAATACCTAGATCACTACTTCATATTATGGTAATTTACAGGTCAACATCTTTCACTTTTAAGTTTATCTAGAGCGGTGTGCAGGATCCCCTTGCCCTAGGGACTCTTCCTGGAACATCCATGGCCCTTTGAAAGTTGCCAAAATCCAGGACTTTCCTGACAAAAGCAGAATGTCCAGCTCCCTTGACCTTAGAGTGCCCTCAAAGCTGCTTTCCCAAACTTGTTTTGGGAAAAGGATGAGTTTGTTGATAACTAATTAACACTTGAGGGTTTGTTCGGACCCACACGGGCACAGACTGTGCTCCTGGCCCTAGCCCCCTGCCTTGGAGATAGAAGTGTGTCCTGGATTGGGGGTGGGGGTTAGAGGGATGGGAAACAAGACCTCAGTGGAACCCATCTCCATTGCTGAATAAACAGCTAAGAGGTCATGCCCTTTGGAGAGGGAGCCAAAAACACCAGCTCCATCTCTGAAGGACCCCATTGTTGTGTCTTGGGCTCTTCACAGTCATCTTGCTAGTGCTTTGGAAACCCCCTCATGCTACCCAAAGACTGCTTCCTCCCTTCTTGAGAAACTTGGCTTAAAATGGGCAAAGCTATTTCTTCCTTTCTCCCTTCCCACCCAGTGTTAAGCCCTGTGACCTCAAAGAAATTAGAAATGGAAGAAGTTTTCCATTAATCTGCAGCCTGTCCCTGTGGCCAGGGTGGAATGGCTCCCCAGGGGCATTGATCGCCATCCTCCCAGGGCTCTGTCCAGCCATTCTCATTGTCTGTGCTGAGAGGGGCCATGATTGTCTTCTCTCTCCTCCTCTCTTTGTCCTGGACCTTTTTTTCTCTCTTCTCCTTCTCTCTCCTTCCTAGCCTTTTCTTCCTCTTCTTCATGGCTTCCTCTTCACCTTCTTTCTTTCTCCTTCCTCCTCCCTCAGTCTCACCGTCTTCCTTCTCTTTCTCTTTTTCCCTCTGTGTTCTCTCCTTCTCCCTCTAGCTTCTCTTCTGCCTTCACCCTATTCTTCTCCCTCTGCATCTTTTCTTTTTTCTTTCTCTTCTTCCTTTCTTCTTCCTTATCATCTTTCCCCTCCTTTTCCTATTCCATTCTTTTTCCTTCCTCCTTTCTCTCCCTTCTTTCTTCTTCCTTCCTCCTTTCCCCTCTTCTTCCTCCTCTCACCTTCTCTTCTCCCTCCTTCTCCTTATGCCTTCTTCTTGTCCTCTCTCCTTCCAACTCCTCCCAGCTCCTTCCAGTCTTCCTCTTCCTCAGGTGCATCTGGATGGGAGCCCCTTCTCCCACAAAGGGCACTAGGGAGTCCTCAGCCAATCTGAGAGGCTTTGCCAGTTGGATTGTTGTAATCAGATCGTTATTAGATTAAAAGATTTGGCTTTGCTTGAGCCTCTCCTACAGAGAACTTTTATTTCTGCTCTCTCTGTGAATCATTCTGGCCTGTGGGCCTAATTCCCGCCTCCGATCCAGGAGGGACAGGGCTTTGAGCTCTGAGGACCACCAGGGGTTTTTGTCATACACAGTCCAGCAAACCTGTTCACAAAATAATTGCAGGCATGGTTGGAGCTCAGGGTTCAAGGGCAATAGGAATCAGCATTAATGTGCCTAGGGGATGAGAGGAGGGGAAAATCCAACCCTCTGAGAGCATTGCTTAAAAGTATTTCTGTAGACAAACTTCTTGGCTTTTGGGCATGCCTTGTAGGGAGAGGCAAGTCATTTTGAGGGATCTGATCTAGCTTCAGTTTCACCTCCCTTCCTCACTGTAAACTCAGAGGGCCTTCAGTGGGCCATTGGAGAGGGAAATAGAGACCTTGAATCATAATAGAAAGAACATTGTATTTCCTCCAAGATGTACCATAGTCGAATAACTTAGCCTCTCTGTGCCTCAGTTTCTTCCTCTGTAAAATGGGGGAGGAGAGATTAGACTGGACAACCTTTCAGGTCCCTGTTAGTGCTACATCCTACATACCCCATGGTATTAGACAAGGTAAGCTAGGAGTCACCAGGACTCCTGGGTCTTTTTCCAAGGGCTGTTTTCAAACAGGCAGCTCAGATCCCGGGATGTGGAAGAGCCTTTCAACCTCATGCAGGCCAGTCAGGTAGAAAGGAGTTCCCTTCCCCCCACCCCTTCCTAATGAGTACCCATCCAGCTTCAGCTTCAGGCCTTCAGAGGTTGGGGAGCTCAACCTCTCTAAGCAGCTCAGGTTCACTGGCAAACTCTATGAAATCTTTAAGACAAAGGCTGAGTGTGCAGTTGGCTGAGTTGTAGTGGATTCTTATTCACCTCAGACTTAGGGGGGTCCCTGAGGTCCCTTCCCAGCTCATAGATCCTGTGACCCAATAGATCCTGATTCCTTTTGCTCATTAAACTGAACTGATCCATCCCAGTCTGAAGTGCTCCAAGAATCCTCCTGTCTACATACCAGAAAATCCAGACTTTGTTTTTGTTTTGTTTTGTTTTGTTTTGTTTTTTTGAAAATCCAGACTTTGTTTACAGACGTTCAGTAAGGGGGAATTTGATGCCTCCAGATGCAGCCCCTCCAGATTTGGGCTGCTCTCAGAGACTTGAAGTTTTGCCTTTGGGAAGCCTAAATGAGCATCCTTGCCCTTCCCTCCCCTCCCCTAGGTGCTCCTGGACCTCTGGGGCCAGCCAATACAAAGCTAGCCCCACTTCTGAAGGCCAGCCTTCAGATACTTGGTAGTTATCATGTCCCTGCCAGGTCATCTGTTCTCTAGGCTAAGCATCCGCAGTGCCTATAACTGACCCCTGTATTTCCTGAACCAGTTGACCCATCTCCTCTAGCTAGGAGGACCCTGCTTGTTTGAGAGTTTTCAGTCAGGCTTTACAAAGAGCTACCTCTTCTCAGCACGGAGACTTGCTTGGTCATTAATGATTGCCATCCTCATACCAGCTCACCCTATAGCAGCCTGTCCTTAACTTGGAATCCAGGAATTTGGTTTTGTTTTTTGCATTTGTGTTTGGGTAATTGTATGTCTGTAGCTTTGGTTTCCTTTGTGGTCCTCTGTATTTTATTTATGCATTTGAAAGCATCCATCTGAGAAGGGATCTCTCTCTCTCCCTCTCCTTCTCCTTCTCTCTTTCCTCTCTCACTCTCCTTCCCCCTCTTCCCTCATCCTCTTAGTCTGTCTCCTGGTCTCTCAGTCTTCCTAGTGGGTTTGTCTGTCCTGTCTCTCTCTATCGAAAGGTTCCAGCTGACTCTGCCTCCATCCAGGAGAGAGCCCTGACTTGTGTGGCACGGCTGCAGCCTGGGGAGCTATATCCCAGCCGTCCTGTCAGTGCTCGGTGGTCATGGCCAGTGTGATGTGGCAGCTAGAAGAGCTGATGTCCTTAGGAGAGAGCCTGCCCCTGGGAATGAAGAGCTGATCAGCCCTGTCATTCTCTCTTGCTCAGACAACACTTGAGGTATCCCAGGTGGTTTGGGATAGCACATTTTCAGTACAGGATTGATCTGCTGACCAGCGTCCAGAGCAGAACAGCTGGGATGGTCTAGCCTATATGAAGTTGGTTGAGGGACCTGAGGGTGTTTAGCCTTGAGAAGAGAAGACTGGGAGCATGTTTTGAGCCTGTGAGATCTTGGGACTCTGGGGGCCTCAATGTCCTCATCTGTAAAATATGAAGGTGGAATTGAATGGCCTTTAGAGGGCCTACTAGCTTTGAATGTATGGTTGTGTGGTTACCATCTTCAAGTATTTCAAGGACCATCCTGTAGAAGAGGGATGAGCTTCCTCTAGCTTGACCCTGAGAGCAGAACCAGAAGCAATGAGAGGAAGCTGCAAAGACGCTCATTTGGGCTGGATGCCAAGCAAAGCTTCCTACCAACCAGAGCTGTTCCTAGTTGGAATGGGTGGCCTGGGGAGGCAGCAAGGCTCCCCTTCACTGGAGGTTTCAAGAAGAGCCTGAAGGACCCTGAGGGGAGGGAAATGGATTTTCCTCCTGAGGCAAGGCTGGACTAGATGGCCTCTGATGTCCCTTCCGCGTCAGCCATCCCCCAGTTCTCACTACTTACAATAGCTTGGCTACATTTAAAATCCACCTGAATTTCTGTGGTGGCCCTGGAATTCTAAGGCTCGGGAGAATGAAGGAGGCAGGGGGCCTCTGTGACAATTGCTTCAGACAGTTCACTTACTGCCCTCCTCTCTTGTCATTGGAGGGTCATAACCAGAGAGCACTTGATGAGGCTCGGAAGCCACCCCTTCAAGAGCAGCCTGTCAGCAGCCCTCTCTCCCTCTAACAGGCTCACATTGCTTCTGAGCTATGTGTTGGGGAAGGCCCCACTTATCAGGACTTATCTCTTTATCCCCAAGAGCAAAGCACAGGCCAGAAATGGAATCAGGCAGCCACCCTGGCATTGACAAATAGTCCAGTGGCCCATTGTCATTACTAAGGAAGCCAGCTCCAAAGGGACAGAGCCATTTTGGAAATGATTCCTGCCATCTCAGGGTCGGAGATGATCTCAAGGAGGGTTCATTTGGATGAATTGCACCTTCAAGCCTCTGGATGAGGGCCCAGTGTTCTCCCAACAGCCTGAGGAACAGAGGAAGGAGCTAGCAGCTCTAGGCCCAATGGGATCAGGATTCAACGAAGAACTAAAGAGAAAAGAGAAGATCTGAATGTATTTTGTCACCAGTGTGGAAATGTGCCGGGAGCAAAGGGGAACCTGAAGCTGCAGCAGTCTGAATGCCTTCTCTGGAGCGGGAGGGGAATCCAGTAACTCCAGGAGCTCTCTCTACCCACAGGTGGCTCTGAGGCTGCAGTTCCGTGAGGCATGAGGTATCTGACTATTCATTTCCTTGGCAGCCGCTGTACCTATGACTGAGGAGCCTGGTTTCAGTTCAGTAGCAGGGAAGAATGTATAACGGGATCTGTCCAAAAGGTGATGCCTCAAAAGATAGTGACCTTTTGGTCCCTAAAGGTATATGCCAGAGGAGGTGGGATGAAGACCATTTCCCAAGGATGTTGTGGAGGGAATTCCTGACCTAGGGAATGGATGTCTTCTTTTTTTTTTCCATTGACTTGTTTATTTACTTTTAGTTTACAAGATTCAGTTCCACAATCCCTTGGGTTTCAAATTTTCTCCCCTCCCCCCCCCCCCACAGTGGCGTGCAATCATGTATAGGATCTGCAAATACTTTCACGTTGTACAACAGTCTGGTTGCATAGAAGGGTTGTAACCAATGGAATGAACAATGGGGAAAAAAGAAACAAAACCAAACATGGAAAAGAATGATAGCATGTATTGCTTCAGTCTCCATTTAAACTCTAGTCTTTCTAGATCTTTCTCTGAATGTAGACATCTCCTTCCATCCTGAGACTTGTGGAGTTGTCTTATAACTGTGCGTTGCTGAGAAGAGTCCAGTTTATCAAGGTTGGTCGTCATACATACGATGTGTCTGTGATTGTGTACAAATTTCTCCTGGTTCTGCTCTTCTCACTTAACATCAATTTGTATAAGCCTCTCCAGGTACATATGA
>CM053582.1:98978933-99027180 GCA_028627135.1 Pseudochirops cupreus
CCCTCGTTCCCTTTCCATGGTCCCACTTCCTATATGAATTCACCAAACTGCAGTGACCTGTTTTTTAAAGAAACTTAATGACATTCTCTCTGTCTCAGAGTATTGGCTCTAGAGTAAGAGGGTTTGGGTTCGGGTTCAAATTCCACCTCTGACACATACTAGCTATATATGGGTTTTCCATGTGTGGTCTTGCTCTGTAAAATGAAAGGATTGGATTCAGTGGCCTCAGATGTCCTTTCCACTCTGGTCAGTCATCATTAAACCCTTATTGTGTACTAGGTACTGTGCTAAGGTCTGGAGATACAAAGAAAGGCAAAAATATGGTCCCTGCCCTTAAAAGGCTCCCATTCTTCTGGGAGAGACAACTTTCAAACAACTATGTACATACGAAGTATATAAAGTATAAACGAAAAGTAACTCAAAGGGAAAGGCCTAGCAAATGAGGAGGCCAGGGCAGGGCTCAGGCAGGTTTGCCATGGGGAAAAGACCTCTTATAGAAGGTAGAAATTGAACTCAGTCTTGAAGGAAGCCAGAGAAAATAAGAGATGGCAATGAGAAGGGAGGAATAGGGCCCAGCCAATGCAAATGCAGGGAGGTGGGAGATAGGATGTCCTGTGTGAGCAGTAGATTCGGAGGATAGTATAGCTGGATCATAGAGTAGTACATAGAAAGAAGTAGAATGTGAGGGTTAGGGAAGACTGGGGAGGTGGGAAGGCTCCAGGTTATTGATAGATTAGCTTATATGCACATAGGTTCTTAGCCTACCCCAGTTCACTGAAGGTATGCATGGGAGCCATTGAGATAATTACCTCTATCTTTAAAAGTAATGGGACTCCCCCTTCATTGGTGGGCTTCAAGCAAAAGCTAAAGGACTACTAGGTAGACATGTAAAGATGGCTTTTGAGGTACTTTTATGGCTGTTGAGATATTTCCTGATTCTAATAGTGAGAGCAGGAGGAGATGGGATGTTTTCTTCTAGGATCTATAGTTTCTGTAAGGAACTGCTGGTCATGGGGGTGTGCAATTATGTTACATCCATCAACTGAATTTCTCTCTTTCTGCTGATAGGGGGACAGCCCTGGACCTGTACAGAAGAATTTACACAACCCAATTGTACAGGTAGGCTGGAGTTCCCCTTATCAGCTGTGCCCTCTTTGACCCAGTACCCAATAACCTTACCCCATGGCACCTTTCACCAGAGGACCCCGCATCTCATCCACCTTCACAACACACCTGCAAGGTCCCACTTTCCATCTTTGCAGATGGAGGCAGCAGAGATGAAGCAGCCGGGTACATGGGGACCATTGAAATCAGGGACCTGGGCTTAAATTATCCCTCTAATACTTACATCCTGTGTGACCATGGATAACTCACTGGGCTTCTCTGGGCTTCTGTTTCCTCTTTAAAATAAGGGGGTTGGACCAGATGACCTCAGAAGTCTCTTCTGGCTCTAAATCTCTCACCCTATGACTGAGAAGGTTGATAATGTCGAGTAAAAAACAAAATAAGCACCTACTCTGTGTTAGTCACTGTGATAAGGCAGAAGATATACAGAAAGGCAGAAAACCATCCCTGCCCTCAAGAAGCTCACAGTCTAATGGGAGAATCAATATAAATGGATAGGCGCCAGGATTAAGGGGGATGGGGAAAGGCTTTCTGTAGAAAATGAGATCAAAATAAGAGTTCACGCTTATATATGGTGTCTTAAGGTTTTCAAAGTGTTTTCTTCATGACAATAGCCCTGGGAAATAACTGGCCCAAGGATGATTATTTCTCCCATTTGACCAATGGGTAAACAAGAAGAAGGACATGAACCTGAGCCTCCCCATTCTAGGCCCTCCCTAAGAACTCAGCTATTCACCCATTCCTAGGCTAATTCTGCAACCTTATGGAATCATGAGATTGTGGAGCCAACCTACTCATTTCCTAGAGGAGGAAACCGAGTCCCAGAGCCAGAGAAATCCATGCCCAGTATCCAAAGGAAATAAGAAACCGAGTCAGAATTCAGCCTGGGAAGCAGAACCAAGGGTGACTGAAGTCAGAAGACATGGCTTTGAATTTCAGCTCTGCCACATATTACCTGGTGATCTCAGGCAGCAAGCATTGATGAAGCGCCTACTATGGGCCAAGCTCTGTGCTAAGTGCTAATGATACAAAGAAAGGTTAAAAAACCTCCCCTATTCTCAACAAGCTCAAGATCTGATGGGGGAGACAACATGAAAATGGCTGTGTGTATATAAGCTGTGTACAGGTTAAATTGGAGATGATCAATAGGGAGGATACTTGCTTTAAGCAAAGGATGCTTAACCTCTCTGGGCCTCAGTTTCTTCATCTGTAAAATGAAAAGGTTGGGTTAAATGCCCCCTGAAGTTCCTTACTGCTGTGGATCCAGGATCTTGGTATTTTCCCTGACCCTAAAACCTGGGGACCGGTCTTCCTTGAGAAGGACTGGGCTCCCCACCATTGGAGGTCTTTGAGTGAAAGCTGGATGACTGTTTGTTGGGGATATCTGATCCTTATTCCTGTTTGGGTGCTTGCTGGACCAGATGGCCCCTGAGGTCTTTTCCCAACCTCTGCTATTGAAGGCTTCTGTACAAGTCAGAATCAGCTATGTATATCCACGTCTGCCTCACTCGGGTGGTTCAGAAAGCTTTTGAAAAGCCTGAGAAAACGGAATCCAAGTCATCATTTCATAGGGTCCATGGAGCTAGAAGGAGCTTCAGCGATCATGTAGGCCGGCCACCTTGTTTTAGACCTATTTCTCATTGCTTTACCTTCTAACCATAGATAAGGATGACAGCCTTCCTTTTGAATCGATCTTCCCTTGGGAGTTGGTGGGTTTTTGTGTGCTTCTTCACTGTTTGAATTCATTAATGATCTGGAAACCAATATGGATATCTCCTGGGACTGTGCCACTCAGCAAACACATAACCTTGGATCTTGCTTCTGTGGGCCTCGGTTCTCAGACATCTGGTAAATGAGGGCTTTGGACTAGGTGATTTCCAAGATCCACTGGCATTTTATAAAGTGCCAAACTTGGGACTCAGGAGAACTGCTTTTGAATCTTGCCTCTGGCACTTACTAGTTGTGTGAACTTAGACAAATCACATCCCCTCCTCTGTACAAAGTAAATCATACCACATATTTACCTACCCTCGAGGTAAAAGAAAGCATTTTCTCTTGTAAATTGCATAGCGCTATAGAAATGTGAGAAGACATAGTATTTTTGTTCAGTCATTTCAGTTCTGTCCAGCTCTTTGTGACCCCATTTGGGGTTTTCTTGGCAAAGATGCTAGAGTGGTTGATTGGCCATCTCCTTCTCCAGCTCATTTGACAGATGAGGAAACTGAGGCCAACAGGATGAAATGACTTGCCCCAGGTCACACAACTCATAAGGGTCTGCGGCCAAATTTGAACTCAAGAAGAGGCATCTTTCTAATTCCAAGTCCAGAGTTCTGTGCAATATGGCACTGCCTAATGGTGCTGAAGAGATATAATAATTATTACCATTATTTCTCTTCTGTGATTTTTGGGTCAGGAATTACTATTTTATAGTCCCATCCAATATTAGGTTTCCTTCAAAAGTAAGGTAATGCTGCTCCCATAAGCAACTTTGTGGCATCTAACCGTCATTTCCTCCTTCTCTCCTTCCCCTGCTGCCTTTCCCCCTCGACTTTCTTAGTCACTCGAGGATCTTGAAGACCAAAAAAGGAAAAAGAAGAAAGAGAAGATGGGATTCGGCTCCATCTCCCGGGTCTTTGCCAGAGGGAAGCAGCGGAAATCCCTCGATCCAGGCCTCTTTGATGGTACTGCCCCTGATTATTACATTGAGGAGGACGCGGATTGGTGATAGCCCGCCTCCGCCTGCTGCCCGTGTATGTGTGTGTTCGCGTGCGTGTACGTGCGCCAGGTGCGTCTGTGTGCGTGGGGATGTGTCTAACATCAAGAAAAACCAGAAGTGTGAGCCCCTGCTCCCCTCCACCGCCACCTCTGTAACTGATGTACATATGACAGACTTACGTGTGGATATGTTAGCTGTTTGCTGTCTTTGGAGCGATGTAGGTGTGCTGTTTTCTGATTTTTTTTGTCGTTGGTTTCTTTTTTTTTCTTTTTTAATGTTCGGGGCTTTATTTTTTGTTTTGTTTTAATCTTTTTTGTTGTTCATTTGGGGGTTTTTTCTGTTTTTTCCCCTTTTTTTGCACCCCTTCTTTTATGAAACTTGAAGGACTGCTGTGTATTTGTAAATAATGAAAAATTCGTGTGCACCTTGTGCTTGTAAACGTCTCTTGTCCAAACCGCTCTTGCTGGAGCTCAGCCTTGTGATGCGTTCTGTATCTGGTCTATTTCCCCCCACCCACCTCCTGGTGTGAGCATTGGGGGGAGTGGGGTCCTGAGAGTGCACAGGGCACTCAGTGCCTCAGTCACATTAACAACAAAAATGCCAATCCCATCCTGGCAGGGTGTATTGTCCACAAAGACTAATGAGCCCAGCCAAGTGGCTATCTTCTTGGCTGGGTTCATAGGAGAATTTAAAAAAAAATAGGCCCTTTTTAATGGCCTACCAGTTTTTAAATTTTTTTTTCTTTAAGAAGGAAAAAAATTGTTTCATTTAATTTATTTGCACAAAAGCAGAAAACTTATTCTATCTAAATTATTGCATAAATATTGGAATTTCTATTTTTCCAAGGGGTGGGAGGGAGGTGGGTGTGTTTCTATTGCCTGTATGTTCTATATCACGCTGCCGCCAAATAGAGATAGTGTTTAAGATGGCTGGAGCCCAGGGAACATGTGATTTCAACCTCTTGTATTTTCTCCAGCATTTTTCTGTTCCTCCTCCCCATCTCTCTCTGTCTCATGAACATTCTCCCCAACCTCCTGCCCCAGGCTAGACCCACACATAGCCTCAGTCTGGTCTGTCTATATAAATTCATCCAGGGCATCAAATGCTGATCACAAGGTTGGCCTGGCCACAGGTGAGCAAAAAGAGTGGGGCGCATGGAGCTCGCTACCAGTCTGAGAGCTGAGCAGACATCAGCATTGCCAGGGTCGGCCAAGTGGTGAGCTCCCCGCCACCCCGAGGGGACCTCAATTTCCTCTCCATCTTTTATCTGCTCCTTTTTTAGTCTGTTCATCCACCCTTTAAGAGTAGAGGACAGAGTGTCTCCAAGGGAATCATGGCACCCGTCCCAAGGGAATACTGTGCCAAGCATATTTCTCCAGCATGGGGGACCCATTCCATGCCAAATGTCTGTCTTTTAGTCCCATGGCACTTCAACAAAACTCCCTGGGCCTCTTTCTGTCTTGTCATCCATCCCACACTGCAACAGGTGAGCCTTAGCAACCCAGGTAGGAAGAGCTGTCTGTGAGTGGCCTCTCTCAGCTTCTCAGAGGCATTGTCCACACCCCCACCCACCCACTCACCCACCCATCCCCTTGATCACGTTTCATAAGCTAAAGGGCTGTGTGCGTTGATGATGGTGGGCCAACTGTGGTCTGCCTGAGGTCTCAAAACAGATGGCCAATTTTCTTTTAAACTGTGATTTCCCCACCCGGGCCCCCCTCACCCTCTCTACTAATACAACTCAGAGTCAGGTCTATACTGCAGACGGCTGCACGCCATGCTTCCCGCTAACCATACCATTTAAAGCTCTTTAAAGTCAACCATGTACTAAGTACTAGGAAGCCTGTTTGCTTTAATAACTCCCCTCAGTGTGCCCTCTTTAAAAAGGGATATTTTATCTTCAAGTTATAGAGCAAAGGAAACCTTGGCATGACAAGCTAGCTTCTGGATTTCTTTTGGATGGGATGAGCAGTTTGGGGAAAGGGAAGGTGGGAAGCCCCAAAGAGTCTCAGGATAGGGACTTCAGACTTGCCCTGCTTTAGCAAAGGGATCTGGCCTGGGTCTGGGGGGAAACTGCCCTTACCAGCATCTGGCACTATGGAGGAAGAGTAGAAAACATTTTATCCCCCACAAATTATCTTTCATTTCCTTTACCCGTTTTTTTTTTCCTTAATAGAGAAAACAAAACAGCCTCTCCTGGTAATGAGTTAGTAGTTCCTGTTCATTTCAGTTTTTTTTTTAAGTAATTCTAAAAGTTACTAAGAGGATGATTTATTTAAGAGAAGTATGACAAATAGCATATGAGTTATGGGTAACATTAGATAATAATAACCTTTCCTGTGGGAAAGGTTTCTTGAAGGCATGGATGCAAATATAAAAATATAAAAAAATCTAAATAAAGCTTATTTTAAAATATGATTGAATTCTATGTCATTTGATTGTTTCGATGGGTGGGGAGTCTGCCAGTTCAGAGTGTTCCTCCCCGCTCCCTCCCACCCCCACAACGTAGCTTGGACCTTGCAATTCCAGGGCTAGGTCTGGGAAAGCCGGGCTGAATGTGATCCCACTGGGAAGGGGCGCCCCTCCTCAGCTGTTTGCTCAGTGGGCATCCAGGTAGATGCCTTTCAGACTAATCCACAGATGGACTCAGAGCAGACCCACCCCCCCAATAAAAAAAAAAAAAGAGAACGCTCTAATTTCTGCCAGGCTAACTTGACCAAGCAATGCTTGTGGTCTAGTGGGAACAGCCCTGACTCCAGAGTCTCTGGAGTTAGATTTGAATACAAGCTGTGTGATCATGGGCAAGCCTCTTAATTTCATATTCTCCATCTGTAAAATGAAGGAGTTGGCCCTAGACAATTTTGTCTAAAGGCCCTACCATCCCCAGACACTTCAGAATGTTCTGATGCCCATAAGGCTGGAGCTACCCTTGTTTAAGAGTTTCACATCCTCGTGATATCTATATGGGGCACAGACAGGTCCAAAGAACCAAAGTTCCAGGGGAATTGGGGTACAGTGTAAACATCCCCTTGCAGTGTCCATGGGCTGCTCCCAGAAACCTTTGAGGCAGGGATTCAAACCCAGGCTTTCCCTGACCTCTTCCCACCATACCACTCTGCCTTAAGGAAGCCTGACACAAGAGAAAAGATTGCTGGATTGGAAGTCAGGGACCCAGGATTCGAATCCTGCCTCCACTTAATAATGTGTGAACCTAGGGCAAACCATTCCTTTACCTCAGTTTCCTCATCTGAAAAATTTGGACGATCAATTTTGGAAGGGACTCCCGAGGCTATAATTGGCCAAAGCTGACCAAGTCAATCTATGAGCTGTTTCAAAATTATAAGATTATAATGAAATGAGTCCATCCATCAGCAATACAGGATTTACCTGACCATAACAAGGAAAGCCTATTCAAGTGAGCATCAGATAATCTTCCCAGTGCTTGTCAGGCACTTCCGTGGGGCTTTTATGTACCCAGGTAACTCAGGGCTGCATCTCTGATCTAAGTCTTAGTCCCCTGAGCCAAATGAGTCTTAAATACAGTTTAAAAGCCTTTTTAAAAAAAGAACTAGCCTGTCCCCCCATCATATGAAGAAGGAAAATCAGGGAAATTATGAACTTTTCCTGAGATCACCAAGGTAGTAAGTGGCCCAGGCAGCAGGATTTGAACCCACATCCTTTGCATCCCAAACCAGTGCATTTTCTGCTGTCCCTTCCAGCTCTAAATCTAGGAAGGTGTCATTAACCAGATAATAATAATCTGACATGTACATATATATGTGTTATAATTTATTAAAAAGCTTGAAGTTTTTTAAAGTACTTTATGTACATCTTCTCTTTTGGCCCTCACAATAGCCCTGTTATTATATCTGTACTTTAAAGATGGGGAAACTGAGGCTTACAGAGATGAGGTCCAGAATCACCCAGGTAAACATGTCTGAGACAGAATTTGAACTCAGGCCTTCCTAATGCTAATTATACACTATGGGGAAGGGGCAGTAAATGAGCAGCCCCTTGTGGCAGACTCATTCCAACCTCTTCTCCCTACCCCACCCCCCACTGAGGAACAGGGAATAGATTATGTCTTCCTAGAACCAGCAGAATGCCAGATTCCCAGGGAAGAGGAACCCACCCATTCCATCCCATAGCCTAGCCTCAATCCATCTGGTTGGGGGTGGGAGTGGGGGTGGAGAGAGTTGGAATCTTCACAATGGAAAGAGTGCTTATGCTCGGATGGGTCTTTTTAACGTCTCTGTGCCTCAGTTTCCCCTTCTGACTAGATGATCTCTAGATACCTTTGAATCTGTGATCCTATGAATGTGTGGGGACTCTCAGACCATCTCTAACCTAAGTAACACATCTAGCCCCATCCCAGGATGCAAGGGCTCTGAACAATTGAGCAGTGACAGTCCACGGGTCTGGAAGGCATTCCTTCTGCTCTGTTGGGCACGTGACAATCATCTTTTGAGAGCCTTTGGCCCTGGGATGCCTCAGCTTCCCCAGGGGAGCTGCCCTTTCCCATTCCCTGAGGCAACATTGGACTTGTCAGGAAGACCTGAATTCAAATCCTGCCTCAGACACAACAACAACAATAACAGTAATAGTAACTAGCACTTTTAAGTTTGCAAAGGACTTTGAAAATATTATTTCATTTAATCCTGGGAGGTTGGTGCTATTATTATGCCCATTTTTACAGATGAGGAAACTGAGGGAGACAAGTGGTTAAGTGACTTGCCCAAGGTCCCACAGCTATGTTTCTGAGGCTGGGTTTGAGCTCCAGGTCCAGCATTCTATCCACTGTGCCACCTACTAGCTATGTGACAGTGGGCAAATCACTCAACCTCCTTGGACCTCAGTTTCCCCATCTGTGAAATGAGGGGGTTAGACTCAGTGACCTCTGAAGGTCACTTTTCATTCTAAATCTACGGTCTGTGATCTCAGGGCTCTGCTTCTCCAGCCTTCCCTTCAGATTATTGGAGTAAGAGTTCATTGGTGGCAGAGGTTGGAGAACCACAGGTAACCTGAGAGATGAAGCCAAGGTGGGGGAAGGGAGGAGAAATTGGAAAATTGGGGAGGTTTAAAAAAGCTGTCTCTCCCAGCACAAGGGAGATTGCCTCCATGGAATATGAGCGATTCCATTTTGAAAGCAATTTCTTGTACTGGGCATGAAGTTGCCTTTATTTAGAGGCAGGAGACCCAGATTTCAAACCCAGTTTTGCCCTCTCTGGATCTTGAGCATACATGGGTCCAAATTCTTCTGATACTAGCTGTGAGACCTTGGATAAGTCTCTTCTCTCTGGGCCTCAGCTTCCTCACCTATAAAATGGGAAGTCACACTAACACTGACTACCCTAGAGAGTTGTTGGGAGTGAGGAAAAGTGCTTTGTAAACCTTGACTATGTGTTATTATTGTTATTAATCAGTGATCTGGGAAAGCCCATAACTTGGGTCATAGTTCTGGAGCTGGAAAGGACCTCAGAGGCCATCTGGGCCAACCCTTCATTTTTACAAAGGAGGAAACTAAGGCTCAGAGGAGGAAAGGAATTTCACTCTAATAGTTTAGTCACAAAACCAGGATTTAAATGCTGCTCATGGGACTCCAGACTCAGAGCTCTGTCCACTCCTCCATCAAGCACCAACCACAACAGAATCTAACAGGCTTTCACTGTATTTATTCAGCCAAGACTTAGTAGTAAGTGTCCGGCACTGCTAAGTGCCAGGAATGCCAAGAAAGGCAAAAAAAACAGTCCCTGCCCTCAGGGAGTTTACAGTCTAATGGGGAACACAAAGATGTATGCAATAAATAATACGAGATACATACAGTGTAGGGCAGCTAGGTGGTACAGTGGATAGAACACCAGCCAAGGAGTTAGGACCTGAGTTCAAATCCAGCCTCAGACACTTGACACTTACTGGCTGTGTCACCCTGGGCAAGTCACTTAACCCCGATTACCTTGCCAAAAAAAGATTCATACAGAGTAAAAGGAAGGTAATTTTAGAGGCCTTGTATTTATTTTATCTAGGCTGTTTAGAATATCTAACACCCTAATTCCTAGATGTCTAAGCAGTTTAGGGGAAAGCCAGGGAATCCAAAAATCCTGAGTCACTTCTGACTGGTCTTTAGATAAAATAGCCCGCTAGGAAGAACACGCTGTTAGGGGTAGGAAAGACAGATCTTGGAGCATTATGCTACTAAAAAATGTGGGAGAGAGTTGAATGGAACTTTGAGTTTCCTGTTTATCAATACCCTGCAGACTGAGCCAGCTGTCTCTTCCTAGACCTTAGGCCCCCCTCAGGCTGGCATCCCAGCCCTCCAATGGTAGAAACATGGAAGCTTCTTTTCATACCCAAGCTCTCCCAGTCCCAGGAGATGCCAGTCTCCAATTAGGAGCAGAGAAGCCAGCTGTGCAGACTTCAGGCCTATTTGAATTCAGACAGAGACCACTTTACTGAGAAGGAAGCAATTAGGCTGCCCTGGGGTCACAGAAGGTGCCCTGGCAGGCTAGCGGGGGTGTGCTGGAGCCCCACAAGCCCTCTCTCAAAGAACAGTGACTGAATTGCAATGGCTCAGAGAAGGTCCAGCCCACACCATCTATACACAGCAGGAGATGGCTGATGGGGGAGAGGTACCCTGTCCTTTATCAGAGTTCTTTGGGGGCAGGAGTAGGGGAAGCTTCCTCTGAGAAAGTGTGCCGAAAATCCTCCAAAGTATAGGCAGGTTGGGGGCTTCTGGGCATAGCTGGCATTAGGTCACACAACTCAGGGTCAGCTGAGACCAACATACCTTTGAGAAATCCCAAAGAGCTCCCCAAAATAAATGGCTGTTCTGGAAATTGGAGATGAAATCCCGGGGCCCATCTCTGCCACTAATGAGCTCTGTGACCTCAAGCAGAAATAATCCTAAGAATAATTTACATTCCTGTAGCGCTTTGATGTTGGCAAAGCCTTTTACAACCATTATCTCATTAGATGCTCATAAAAAGGCCATTTGGAACAGTGGAAAGGAAGCCAGACCTGGGTCCAAGCTAGACCTGCTCTTCTTCCATAAGACCCTTCCTGGGTCTCACTTTGTTAGCTCAATTGATCCTCACAACCATCCTGTGAGGTAAGTGATGCTATTTTCCCCATTTTACAGTTGGGGAAACTGAGTCTGGGAGAGGTTTAGTGATTTATTGGAGGCCATTCAGCTACTCCTTGCTGACCTCCGTGTCTGAAGCAGGATTTGAACTCAGGGCAAGGTTTGAAGCCAGACCTTGAGGAATTAACTCCCACTCTCTGGGCCTTAATCTCTCCTTCAGTGCTTCTTACATTGTGGGTCCCAACCCTATATTGGGGAAGGGGGGGGGTCATGACCCACAGTTTAAGAAGCTCTGTGAGTAGAAAAAGTTTAAAAAGTCCTGTCCTATATAGTGAGAAGAGTGGGATAAGATGGTCTTTGGGATTCCTTCCAGCTCTGAAATACCACAATTCTAACCCAACAGAGGGAATCCCACTGCTTATCTCTTCAGACTCTATAGGAAGGCCCACAATCCCCTTACACCTATCCCTGCTGTCCACTTGCTCAGCTGAAGAAAAGTCAGGACACAAAAGCCCAATCCCATCTGGGCCAGAAAGCTTCCAGTCTGCCTACACGTTGGAGGATGTTCAGCATTCCACAAGGAAGCTTGCTTTCCCAATCAGACATCTCCTGCATCACCTGTTAAACATCTATGTCTAGGGAGTCATGTTCATTCCAGGATCCTTGGCTCTCTGGGTAACTTCTGGCTGCCTCAGCAGCCAAGAGGATGCAGGAAAGCCTGGCCTGGTCCAATTGCCCAGCACCTGCCCCCACTCTGGGAACAGTCAAGGAAATGGACCACCACCTCCACCCCCATCTAAGTCATCAGTACTCTCCTCCTTAGCCAAGAAGATGACAAGGGCCTCATTATTCCTTAGATCTTTAGAGCAAGCTAGGTGGCACAGTGGATAGAGCACTGAGCCCAGAGTCTGGAAAACCTGAGTTCAAATCCTGCTTCTGACATTTACTACCTGTGTGACCCTTGACAAGCCCCTTACCCTTTTTCAGCCTCTGTTTCCTCAACTCTAAAATGAGAGTGATAATAATAGCACCTGCTGTTCAGGGATGTTGTGAGGATCAAATTGGATAATTTTTGTAAAAGTCCTTAGCACAGTGCCTGCCTGGCACTTAGAAGGTGGTGTTATGAAAGCTAGCTGTTGTTATTGAGGAAATGATAAACATGAGAATGGTGTCCAAAGAAAGCCCCTGCTGCTGAAAGCATAGAAGAGGATCTGGGGACTGGAACTGTGAATTCATTGATAGAAGAAATTTGATCTATCAATGTAGGTTGGCATCTTCCCTTGCCTAGAGCACAGACATGTTAAGTGACCTGCCTAGAGTTTTATCAGCCAGGACTACCCTCCACTCCAAGATGTTAGGAGCATACTAGTGTGTAAATAAAATAGGTGACAGGGAAAAGACAGTGCTAAATAACCAAGCCTAGAACCGAGAGACTTTGGGAAGGGAAAGAACAATGTCATCAGATAGAAGATAGAGAAGGAACAAAGTGACTAAAAATATTGGCGGGTGGGGGGGTGGGGGGTGGGGAATGAAACCGATTAGAAAAGAAAGAGCAGGCAGCACTAAACAGCCTGGCGTCCAGGACCATGGGAGCAGTCTGCCTTGTGTCCAGATCACATCCAGAGCCCTTTGTTCAATTCTTAGTTCCACATTTTGAGGAAAGACATTGATAGGCTGGAGAGCAATCAGAAAGGTAAGAGGCCCTAAGTACCTGCCAATTTCTAAATTTAGAGAAGAGACCTCAGAGACTACGTGATCTAGCCCCATCTTTATAGAGCTGTTAGCTTAGGGGCCTTAGAGCTATTAGCTGGCTTGCCCAAGATCACACTGGATGCCTTGGTTGAAGAAAATGGAAGCCTGGAGAAGTGAATACTGGAGGAAGTGATAGCTGTCCTCAAGGTCTTCCCATGGAAGAAGGATTAGCTTTGATCTGCTTGACCCCAGAAGTCAGAATTATTAGGGATGGCTGAAAGTTAAAAAGAGGCAGCTATAGGCTCAGGGGACAGAAGTACATCCAAACCATGAAAGCTTTCCAAAAGTAGAGGGAACAGCCTTAGGAGGTCATGGATCCCTCTCAACAGAGGGCAAAAAACAAAGAGTGGGCTGCCACTCCATTTGTTGAGTAGGGTTCAAAGCAAAGAAGATTCTTGTCCAAGTGTGGGTTGGGCTGGTTGTTTCTGGGGTCCCTTAGAACTTAGATTTGCTTTGAAAAAAATAGTGAAGTCAGAGGACAAAATAATAAGAGTGGGAAGATACTGGAATGGCCCATGGCAAGGTCTGAGATTTTCAGTCAGAGGACAAGACCCTACCTCCACTGTGATTTGGGTAGATTAATAGAATTTATTGAGCTAGAAAAGAATTTAGACTAGAGTAGGTGAAAAGTGGTAGAAATTTTATTTAGAACAGAAAATTTGAGAGTTGGAGGGAACCATAGAACACAGAATGTCAGAACTGAGAGTTCCTTTAGAACATAGAATGTCAGAACTGGGAGGGACCTTAGAACACAGAATGTTAGAGTTGGGAGGGAACTTAGAACATATAAAGTCAAGGTTGGCAGGGGCCTCAGAAGCCCCTCAATATAGAAGGGGGGAAAATTGAGACATAGCCAAGAACAGTGACATACTCAAAGGCCATTTCCATGATGAATACATACCCAGTACAGTGTTCAGTACCACACTGCTCTACTACCTAGGCTGAAGATAGCAATGTCTACACCCAGAAGGCATGGAATGTAGGGACTCAGAGACTCAGTAGGGGATCTTAGGGGCGTTCAGTGGTTGCACAGTAGTGCAATCATTGCATGCCATTCTGGACTTGGAGTACTCAGATCATAGAATTATATATTTAGATCTGGAAAGGACCTCAGAGGGAGAGGAAAGTGATGTGGCCTTGGTCACAGAGGTGGTAAGTGGCTGAGCTAGGATTCAAACCCAGATCCTCTGATGCCAGATTCAGTCAAGTTCTTTCCACCAAGCCACACTGTTTCTCAGTGGGCATGTACCCTGGACCACAGAGGTCACTGAAAACTCTGACCCCAGCCCACCAGTAAACTGAGATTTTCCCTCTGAGGGACCATCTTAGGTAAGTACGGAGGGAGGCAGGTCTTGTTTTCTGCTCCCAGAGACCAGAATCTGACTTCCAAGGCAGGTAATTTCCTATTGTCCTCATTCATTGTTCCCATCCAATCCAGGACTTTTGTCCTGTGTCATTCCCCAGGAAATTGGAATGAAGTTGATGGACCTGAGAATCCCAGCATTAGTTAGAAGGGACTTCTGAGGCCATCTAGTACAATCTCTAGCTAAAAAGGGACACCATCTCCAAGCTAGGTACATGGACAATCTTCCATGCTGCAACTATCTATGCCACAAAGAGCCCTGAACTTAGAGTCAGAAGACCTGGGTTCAGATCTGAGCTCTTCTGTTTCCTCACTCTGTGATACTGGACAGGGCATTAAAAAAATAACCTCTGTGCCTCAGTTTCCTCATCTGTAAAATGAGAATAATATTTCTACCATGTATATTACTTTTTTGCAATAATGCCCCTGACGTGACATCAGCTTAAAGAACTTGGAGTATCTGTGCTAACTCTGTTGTCCAAAGTTACAAAAATGCATTTTTCCCCCTTATCAGATGAGAAACTCAAGTTAACTTCTCTGATATCCATCATATAGCCAGACAACCTGGGTTTATATTCTAGATCAGGCCCTCTTCCCAATGAGCCTCTCTGTCTCATTTTGGTTCCTACAGCTAGGAGACATCCCCATCTACTAAACTGAAGGCAACATGGTACCATGGGAAGAGTTTTGGCCTTGGAATCAGAAGATCTGAGTTCAAATCTTACCTCTGATGATTACTGACTGGTGACCTTCAACAAGTCATTGTTACCTCTGAGGTCTCAGTTTCTTCATCTGTAAAATGAGAAGGGTGAACTAGATGGTCTGTGAGGCTCCCTCTTCATTGATGGTCTTATAAACTCCTACAATCTTGTCAATTCAGTCTTGCTCAGTCTGGCCCCAGAGCCAAAGGCTGATCATTTCTTATTGACCTCATTCATTGTTCCCAACCCATTCCAGGGCTTTTGTGCTGGACAGGCCCTCAGGAAACTTGGAATGAGGCAGAAGGGCCTTAGAATCTCAACATTAGTTAGAAGGACTTCTCCAATCTCTAGATGAAAAGGGATACCCTCTACACATCTACAACATGGAAAAGGGTGGCTGCAATGAAAGAGGGAGACATTACCTGGACTCTTTATAATGCCTTAAACTTTCTTAAGCATTTCAGAATCTGTTATTGTATACAGACTTCCAGGTACCACAGGCCCTGTGGGTCAGCCTTGAGCCCAGGCAGCTCCAGCCAAGCAAGCCCCTTTTGTGAGATTGGTGAGCTGTCTGAGCTCCATACAAGAAAAGATAGAGCTGCTGTGATCAAACCATGTAGCATTTACCAAATGGTAAACCCACTCAACCCATCAGCAGGCAGGCTGGCAGGACAATAGGCAGCTTAAAACTGGAGACAGCATTTCACAGGCAAGGGGATATGGACTGGGGCTGAGACCTAGAGAGCCAAAGTCATCGAGAAGTGGGCAGAGATATGGAAGCAGAAAATTAGAGAAGGGAAGAGGAAGGGAGAGATACAGAGAGGGAGAGACAGAACTAGAGAAAAGTCGGCAGAGACACATAGAAACAAAGATAGCCAGAAAACAGAATCAGAAACAATGTAAGCTCTTTATAAGTATTTGTATACTCAGCACCTTGGAGAGTACTCAACACATACTAGGTGCTTAACAAAAATGATTACAAATTGACTAACTGATTGTGGTAGGTAGGCATAGAGACACAGAATAAACAAAGCTAAACAAAGAGACACATATAGATGGAGAGACAGAGAAACAGGTAAGAAAGGTTCACACAGAGACAAACAGATGGAGGGTTGGAGAAGAAGCCCACAGACAGACACCAAGGCAGAGACACAGAGAGAGAGGTGTAAAAAGACACTCAGGGCCAGACTCACAGACACAGAGACACATAGAGGGACAGAGACAGAGACAGAGAGGCAGAGAAGGAGACACACATGTACATGGTCAAAGAAAGGAAGACAGAGGCACAAAGAGAAAGGAAGGAATGCAATTATAGACAGAGAGACAAAAGAGACATACAGAAAATCAGATATGGAAAGAGACATGTAGAAACAGAGAAGAAGATAGAAACAGGCAATCCATCAAGTATTTATTAAATGCCTACTATGTGCCAGGCACTGTTACATGCCATAGAGAGAAAGATAAAAGAAAAGCTGTCTTTGACCTTAAGGGGCTTACATTCTATCAGGACAACCCAGAAAGAGACAGAGACAGACAGAAAGAGAGAAGGAGAAAGGAGACAGAGGGGAAGAAAGAGACAGAGACAGAGACAAAAACAGAGCAGGAGATGGAGGGAGAGAAAGAGAGAAGGGGAAAGAGAGAGAGGGAGCGGGGAGAGAGAGAGGGAGGAAGGAGGAGGAGGAAGAGGAGGAGGAAAAGGAAAGGAGGGGGAAGGAGAGAGGGAGGGGAAAGAGAGAGGGAGGGAGAGAAGAAGGAAGGAGGAAGAGGAGGAGGAGGGAGAGAGGGAGAGAAGAGCAAGATACAATGAGCCAGACATAGACAGATAGACATACACAAACACATAGAAATTGGAGTCATGGAATAGAGAAGAAACAGATGAAAGGTAGGATGGTTTATTTACATCAAGGGCATGGAGAATGTTGGTTGCTGAGGCCTTTTCTGGCTCTAACTCTATGAGCTTATGACACACACACCCCAGGCCTCAGTTTCCTCATCTGTAAAATGAGATGATTGGACCAGATCACCTCTGAGGCCCCCGACAGTTCTAAATCTATGATTTCCAACCCTTTTCCCAGAGCACTCAACCCAGTAGACTCTGTCTTCTCTAAAATGGGGCTCTAGCACCTCCCCAAGAAGGAAGAGGTCAGCAGGGGGCCCCAAGAAACCTAAATAATATCCTGGGGAAAACCATAGGCATAAGTGGGGGGAAGGGGAGAAAGCAGGAAAAAGAGGGGCTGAGAAAGAGAAACCATGTGTGGGGTGATGAGGGCAATAGAAAGGGGCACCTTAGTGGGGAGGCATAAGGGAAGTCCCCAGGAATCTCTCCATGGATCCGTTGGTAATGCCCATGCCTTAGGCTCCCCATCTCTGTGCTAGGACATTCTAAATGTCCCTGCTCTTCCCAGAAGCCTGATGGGTGAGGAAATGGGAGCTGCAGTGCTCTGAGCCCCCAAAAACTCTGAATAAAGGCTTGGCATCCTGGGGAGGTACTAAAACCCCATTCTAGAGAATTGGGCCAAACAGTTTCCAAAGATATCACTTAGGGAGCTGCACATCAGGGATCATTTCAAATATGAGGAAAGTGAGCCCCAGAGAGGTAAAAGGATGATAGATTTAGATCTGGACAGAGTCTCAAAGGTCATTCTAGTCCAACTCCCTGGTTTTACAGATGAGGAAACTGATGGCCAGAGAAATGAAGTGCTCTGTCCAAGGTCACAGAGGCACTAATGGCGGAGCTGGGATTGGCACTCATCAGCTTATCCCTGGTCCACAAAAGCCTTTGGTATTGGGGCTGGTGCATAATGGGAGGGCTGCCTGCCTCTGACCCAGGGGTCCTCCAGCAGCTGGGGATTGGAGGAAAGAAGCAAGAGGAAATGAAAAGGGAATGACAGGGCAGAGTGGGAGAAAACGTCAGGAAAGGCTCAGAGGAAAGCCTTGACCACCCCCTCCCTACTACACAGCTCAGAGACCTAAATCCGGAGAGAACATCTATTACAGAAAGTGACTGTAGATCATTTCAAGTTTCCTGCCAAGGCTATACTCCTGGGAGCACCGAATGGAGCTCAGCGAAGACTGTGAGAGAGCAGCCATAACACAAAACCCCGCAGCCTTAAGAGCTCCACAGCCACGGGGACAGCTTGCTATGGCAATACCAAGCCTTCGCCTCTCCCAGGCCTAGCTGTCTCCTTCCCTGTGAGTGCCCCATGCTCTGCCCTCTCCAGCTCCCCCAACACTCACGCCCTGAGCTAAGGAAGAACAGCTCTGCCCTCTGAGGCCGACCTAGCTCTCTATGACCTTAGACCAGTCATTTCCCCTCTGTGGGGTTTGGTTTCCTCAGTTCTAATAGTCTGTCAGTAGTAATGGCTAACATGTATATAGTACTTCAGAGTTTACAAAGTGCTGTATCTTCTTATTCTCCCAACACCCAGGGAGGGAAGTGCTATCTATTGTTCTCTTCATCTTGCAGGTGAGGAAATTGAGGCAGACAGAGGGCAAGTGACTTGCACAGGGTCATTCAGCAAGTAAATATCTGAGGCCACATTTGAACTCAGCTCTTCCTGACTCCTATCTACTGTGTCACCTCACGGCCTCAGCAATGTTCTAACAGTCTAGGTTCCAAGATCTCTCTCAGTGCTAACATTTTATGTTCTAACTTTCTACGCTCTGATGTCCCTAACAGTTGTGATATTTTATCTCCTTAAGTCATAGAATCATAGAATTTGAGAGTTGGAAGGGAACTCTGTGACCATCTAGTCCATCCCATACACAAAAAGATTCCTCCCAGCTCTGATACTCCATGTCCCTCTGATATTGCATGTTCTACAGCCCCTCCCAGCTCTGACATTCCCTGCTCTAAGGGCCCTCCCAGCTCTGACATCCTGTGTTCTAAGGGCCCTCCCAGCTCTGACATCCTGTGTTCTAAGGGTCCTCTCAGCTCTGACATTCTGTTCTAAGGTCTCTCCCCAGCTCTGACATCCTGTGTCCTAAAGATCCTTTCAGACTTGATACTCTCTATTCTAAGGGCCCTCCAGACTCTGATATACTCTGTTCTAAGAACACTCCCATCTCTAACACTCTGTGTTCCAAGACTTCTTCCAGCTCTGATGTTCTATGTTCTAAAAGCCCTCCCAGCTCCCACATTCTGTGTTCTAAGGCCTCTCCCAGCTCTGACATTCTATGTTCTAAGGTTCCTCCTAGCTCTGACATTCTGTATTCTAAGGCTCCTCCCAGCTCTGACATTCTCTGTTCTAAGGTCTCTCCCAGCTCTGACATCCTATGTCCTAAAGACCCTTTCAGACTTGATATTCTCTGTTCTAAGGGCCCTCCCAGCTCTGATATACTCTATTCTAAGAACCCTCCCAACTCTAACACTCTTTGTTCTAAGACTACTTCCAGCTCTGACATTCCATGTTCTAAGGCCCCTCTCAGCTCCCACATTCTGTGTTCTAAGGGTCCTCCCTGCTTTGACATTCTATTTTCAAAAGCCCACTTCCTGTTTATCCCTCTCCATTTCCAAGATGTCTTTAGGACCAAAGAAACCTCTCTCACAATCTTTTTTCATTGTCCCACAAAAATGATAACCCTCTAGGTTGAGGAAGTTGAAGACTCAGCTTCCAGAGGATCTGGAGGTCCTGCCACCATAAGTCAGAGAAGCGGCAGAATCCTAAGATGCTGCCCCTCCCCCTCCCCCATCTTTCCCAAGGCCCATAGCTGTCTCAAGATGCAGGTGCTGGTTAAATATGTCTTTGAAGAAACTGCCCAGGACCCCATCTCCTTGTTCCAAGGGGCTGACTGGGCGCTGGAGCACAGAAAAACAACCCAACACAAAACGGTTCGAAGGTCTCTCATCATTGCCCCTCGTCATTGTGAGTTCATGTGTGAGAAGGGGAGGAGGCAGAAGCTTCTATCTCCAGGGGGACATCAGTTCTACCCCAACTCCTGCTCTGAATAAGAGGGCTCAAAGCAAGCATCTCCCTCTGATCTCAGCTTTCTGTGTCTTCCACTACATCACCCAGGGCATCATCCTGAACCTGACGTGGTTAGCTCTGCTTTTGATTGGAAAGATCTCTGAGAATTTCACCTTTAATCTTACTTCTCCTTTTGGCCTCCTCCCTTCAAAAGAGGTAAAGGTCAACCATTGGCATTTTTTTAAATCAATCAACAATGGAGAAACTGAAGCCTAAAGAGATAATATGATAATAATCTTTTTTTTTTTTTTGCTAGACCTAGGATTTCATTGATTTAAGGAGTTCACTTGACCAATACGGCCCAGTGCCTCCTCTGTCATTTTAGGGTCTCAGAGAGTTGTCTGGGGCATTGAGTTAAATGATTTGCCCAGGGTCACACAACTGGGATGTCTCAAGATGAAGGACCAGAACCCAGATTTTCCTGACTTAAAGGCCAATTTTCTCTCTACTATATTATATTACTCTCTACTATATATTATTACTCTCTACTATTATTGAGAGTAATTCTTGTTATTTTTGAGAGCCATTCTATTCTCTATAGTAATAATAATAATAATACAAACATTTGTATAGGGCTTTAGAATTTAAAAAATATTTTTATAACCATTTTCCTACTTGATTCTTACAACATCTCTATGAGGCCCAGTGCCTGAGACACAATTAAGTCCCTAATAAATGTTTGTTTCCTTTCTTCTTCCTTCCTTCCTTCCTTCCTTCCTTCTTTTCCTTCTTTCTTTCCTTCCTTCTTTTCCTTCCTTCCTTCCTTCCTTCCTTCCTTCCCTCCCTCCCTCCTTTCTTTCTTTCCTTCCTTCCTTCCTTCTTTTCCTTCCTTTCTTCCTTCCTTCCTTCCTTCCTCCCTTCCTTCCTTCCTTCCATGCTACAGGCACTATTAACCTCATTTTGCAGATGAGAAAAATGAAGTTCAGAGATGTAGTATAACTAATTCATGATCACATAGCTCACAAGTATCAGAAGTAGGATTCTAAACCCTGTCTTTCCTGAATCCAAGTCCTGTGCTGAACCACATGGCTCTTACCTGAGTTTGCACATGACTCTGTGGTGGGCCCAGGTCTAGAAATAGTTTTCCAGAAAGTCAAGACTGGGTTCAGGAGGACCTCTCCATTAAATGTGTTCCCAAGCCTTGAATAGTGATCCTAATCCCTCATCTCCTGGACACTGAAAATGTAAGACCTGTATTCTCCATGTACCACACCTCCTCCCATTACTCAGTTTGTGGACCAAGAACCAAGTCAATGTGGACTATTCAGGAATTGGTCAGAGCCAGGGTAGGCCAGGCAGCAGCTCCTCCTAGACATGACCACTCCCTTCTCTCCCCCTCCCCCAGACACTTACTAGATATATGACTTTGGTCAGGCCACCAACCTGAATTGGAAAGGCCCTTGGACACTTATTTAGCCCAGCCTTTATTCAACCTATATTCAGATAAAAATCTCCTCTATAACACATATCCAAAGTAATTACTTTGCCTCTGTGCCTCAGTTTCTCTGACTATAAAATGAGGTCATTTTGTAAGCCTTAGAACACCGTGTAAATGCCAGCTAAGGTTGCCATTGTCATTTTTGTCTACGGCAGGCTTTCTTGACTATTTTGGTGTCACAGACTCCTTGGCTGTCTGGTGGAGCCTATGGGCTCCTGGGAATAGTGTTTTTTTAATGCATAAAATAAAATACATACTAGTACAAAAGGAACCAATTTTACCAATATAGTTAACAAAGTATCAACAACAAATTCCCAGACCCCAGGCTAAGAATCCTCTGCTAGAGGAAGAAGGGTTGACTCCTCCAACCCTGGTCTGCTACTTGGAACACTCTGTCACACTATTCCCAGCATGAAGATGCTTAATTGCTTTCCCCTGAATAAAGCAGATATGTATCTTTGGAGAACTAAATTGACTTTGGAAGCTGCACAGATGACCCCTTCATTCCTCATTTGGAGGTGGCCGGGTCTTGGGAGAAGGAGGATGGATGAGCCCCTGAAGTATAAGGGTCAGGGAAGTGATATGCCCATAACCCCACAGATGTGTCACTATCTCCTTGACAGTGATCTGAACCCAGGTTCTTCTGACTCCAAATTCATCTTGGTTCCTGTCTACAAACAGGATGTCAGCAATGATAAAGAAGAAAACAAAATCACTTCTCAATTCAGAGATGCATAGGATTTAGAATTGGAAGAAATGTTAGAGATCCTCTGGCTCAATTCCCCTAATAAGAGAGTATATTAACATATATATGTGTGTATATATGCATATATAACTTAAACATCATATTGCATATAATTTTATACCTTACATGCAATTATATCCTATATATTTAAATATTATATATTATTTAAATATAAAGATAAATGAGCATTTTAGAATAATTATGTGATAGGGGCAGGTAGATGGTATAGTGGATAGAGTGAGCCTGAATTCAAATACTAGTTGTAAGACCGTGGGCATGTCACTTCACCCTGTTTGCCTCAGTTTCCTCATCTGTAAAATGAGCTGGAGAAGGAAATGGCAAATCACTGAAATATCTGTGCCAAGAAAACCCCAAATGGGGTCATGGAGAGTCAAATATGACTAAAAAACAACTGGACAAGAATAAATAATGTAATAATATTATGTACCATCATTCTATATAATAGCATAGATTGTTATAATATCTGATAATAATACAGTTAGGGAAAATGAGGCCCAGAGAGGGAAGTGAGGATGAGTAAGTAGGAGAATGGGACTAAAACAGAAATCCTCTGACTGAACCCAATGTTCTTCTCACTATTCTTTCCATGTGTATTTGCCCCCAGCGTACTTCTCCCTACCACCCACCCTCCTCTGTCTGTTGGTACAGCCTCAGAAAATATGAACTCATTTTCACACAAGCCTGAGCCAAATATAATTAGGAAAGTAAATCTGTTGTTAAAAAAAATCGCATCATGCCCCCAAAGCCAAATAGAAATTATTTTTTACTACCCACTATGTTGCATTATCCAAACATTGCTCTCTTTTCAAGGAAAATTAAGAACAGACATACATAAATATATGTATGCCCAACTAAATGCTAATTACTCAGCCTTGTAAGGGATTACTTTATCCCCTAGACCCACCTTTTCTCCCCTAAGAAGTACCCTGGGGGTTATAGTAAGATAGATCAGCCTATTTCATTGCTCATTCAAGGCATAAATTGCTGTTTGCCTAAGCAGGTGGTTATTTGCAAAGCTGATTTTACTGATGACAGCCAACAATTCCATTTAATTCAGTTCAGCATTTTACTAAGCACCTACTGTGTACAAGCACTGTGAACTTAGAATTCTAGAGTGTCAGAGCTGGCAGGGCTCTAGGAACGTGGACATGGACAGTCAGAGCTGGGAGGGAACTTATAACCTAGAATATGAAAGCTGGGAGACCCTATAGAACATAAAATGATAGAGTTAGAAAGGAACTGAAAACACGAAATGTCAGGGCTGAGAGACTTTAGGATGATAAATGTCAAAACTGAGAGAGCCCTTAGAACACAGGATGGCAGAGCTGGGAGGGCCCTTAGAACATGAAATGGCAGAGCTAGGAGGGCCCTTAGAACACAGGATGGCAGAACTGGGAGGACCCTTAGAACACAGGATGGCAGAGCTGGGAGGACTCTTAGAACACAGGATGGCAGAGCTGGAGGGCCCTTAGAACACAAGATGGCAGAGCTGGGAGGGCCCTTAGAACACAGGATGGCAGAGCTGGGAGGGCCCTTAGAAATCACCAACCACATTATTTCCTGGATTAGGAAACTAGAAATCATCCTGTAATATGACTGGTGTCTATAAAACCACAAATGGTATCTATAAGCAGCATGCTTCTTTCTCATCAATCACAGAATACTAGAATAAGGGGTAGCTTAGGGTGGTTAGGTTTTGTTTTGTTTGTTTTCTTCTGGAGATTGTGTGTCCCTGTGTCTCCCAGGCTCGCGATGCAGCTGCCTCTGATCTGCCTGCACTTCTGATCAGCTCAGAAGCTCTGACCCAGGCCAGCCACTCTTTCTCAGGCAGCCTGGCGCTCTCCCCCCACGCCTACTCCCAGGGGCCCTGATTTGAAACAAATAAAAGGAGACCATGCTTCATAAAGTTGATGCAAGTTTATGAAACCATTGTCCCAACATATAATGCAGGCTGGAGATATTAATTGGTTTCAGGAGGGTTTGGATCAATTCTTATACAACATTCTGTAACAAATTACTCAGGGAAGCTGGAATGTTTGGGGAGGCCTTTCTTTGAAAGCTAACATCTTGAAGCACCAACCATAAATCTCCCTCAGAATACTCATTGATGTCACTCATTGTCACAAACAAAATCCTCTACTTGGCCAGGCGGACCTGTGATTGGATGAGAAACATTGCAATTCCAGTATTTCTCTACTTTCCAGAGCTTAGCACAGTGCCCAGTATGTGGCTGGTATTTAATAAATGTCTATTGATTGATGGATCCTCAGTAACCCGATAATAATTTTAACATCCAGATTACAATTCTAGTGCTGGGATGAGGGGGAGAGAGACCTCCACACTACAAACCACCCGGCTCCAACCCAAGGCCCTTGCTTAGCCAAAAAGAAACAAGGGATACACGGGTCAAGGAACGTGACTAGGTCTTTGCTCCAGAACAGAAAGTTTGCTTTAGTACAGCAGTTCTCAACCTGTGGTTCGCGACCCCTTTGGGGGTCGCCTAAGATCATTGGAAAACACATATTTCCAATGGTCTTAGGAACCAAGACTTGGCTCCTCTATCCGTTTCTAGGCGGGTCTGCCCGCATGCAGATATGCCCACGTATGAGTATTAAAGGGTCACAGCATTAGGAAGGTTGAGAACCATTGATTTAGTAGAAAGAATGTTAGGTTTGGAGTCAGTGGACCTGGGTTCAAATCTTGACTCAGATACTTATTAGCTATGTGACTTTGGGCAAAAAACTTGACTTCTCAGGGTTTCCTTATCTGGAAAATGAAAGAGACAAGATGACCTCTAAGGTCTCTTCCAGGTCTAAATCTCTGCTTGTATCTGGGTAAAGAACACTCTGGTGAACAATGACGGATAAATGTAAAGCCAGCCTTTGTTTTGTAAGGCTCCCAGTGTGGTAGATGGGAATGTTTGGGAGTGATCGGTCAGGTGAGACTCTACAAGAAGGGGCTGGCTCTTAACCTTTCCTGGCATGTCCTGGACCCCCTTGGACAGTGTCTACTGAAGCCTCTAGACACCTTCTAAGAATAATGTCTTAAAATGCATAAAGTAAAATACATAGGATTATAAAGGAAGCCAAATATATTTAAATATAGTTATATTTACATATATGTATGCATATATATATATATATATATATATATAGAGAGAGAGAGAGAGAGAGAGAGAGAGAGAGAGAGAGAGGAGGGAAAGAGGAAAGAGAAAGAGAAGAGAGGAAAGAGAAATTTTCTGAAATCTGCCTTCTAAAACAAAAAAAAAATTTAAGAGAGAAGAAAGAAAAAGGAGAGGAGACAGACAGACAGACCAACAGACAGAGAGACAGAGAGAGAGAGCCCAGATGCCAGGTTCAGAATTTCTGCACTAGCTTGGTATAGGGGTCTGGCATTCCTTCCTTTGCCTTAGTGTGTTCTGTGTGGCCTGGCTGCTGATCTCTGACAGACTTGGTCAGGATCGTGTCATGTCTGTGTTCCCTCAGCTATCTACACACAAGTTCCAGATTTAGGTACAGTGCTGCTCAAGAGGACAGATACACAGAGTATATCAAAGAAGGCTTCAAGTAATAATGACGTATCTTACAGCTTTGGACCAAAATCATCTGTCCTTTTATAATTGCCCTGTTTTTCACAGAACCTCAGAACATACCCATTGGTGGACACTGTAAAATGACATGAACATCCCATAGATGTGAGACATGCAAATGAGTATTGCAATCTATCTGCAGAGTAGACCTGCAGGGGAAAAGATCTTGTGATTAGACAAATCCCCTAATACCTCTGTGCAGTAAACTGCAGGGAACCCATGTGTAAGCCCAGTTGGGAAGCTGTATATGCCACACACAACAGAACCATAACTATGGTGGAGCAACTGGGACTCTGTCCCTGGGTGTCAAAATTGTGCTGATGGTATTTATACTTCTTCAGTAGACAGAAATTACCAAGTTTAGTACCTAATTAGCTGGAATAATCGGGGCAGCTAGGTGGCACAGTGCATAGAACACCAGGCCTGAAGTCAGGAAGACCTGAGTTCAAATCCAGCCTCAGACACTTACTAGTATGACACTGGGCAAGTCACTGAACCCTGTTTGCCTCAGTTTCCTCATCTGTAAAATGAACTGGAGAAGGAAATGGAAATAACAAGCCACTCTAGTATCTTTGCCAAAAAAACCTCAAATGGGGTCACAAACAGTATGACATGATTAAAATGACTGAACAATAACAAAAGCTGGAATAATTAGCTAAATTTAGGAAGCTATTCATTGTCTCACATTCTATGTTCTAAAGTCTCAGCTCAGACATTTTTTCCCCTCTGGTTGCCCCCTCTCCCATCTCAAGTAATCTGTTTGCAGCCCAAGTACCAGACTAACTTTGCTGTGTCCTGATATCTCTGTCTCCCACTCCTTCACTGAAGATGCTTTTTTAAAAAGTTGATTTGAGTGTACATCTCATCCTATATTCTGTGAAGCCTGCCCTGGGCATGAAAAATGCTAGTTATAGCTCTGGCAGCAGCTGGTCTCCTCAACCTGGCCACTTTTGCTTCCCAGTCAACATCCTGCATTTGTGCCCCCTGCCACACGGGTCCAGAATAGGATTATATTCCCAACAAAAATACTTCTACAAAGACCTTTCTCATTCTTCTTAGGAAATTTCAATCCAGATCCATCTACCTGTGTGGAGAGATGCTGTAAGAAAACACATTATAAAATGGGGATCACCCAGGAGTGATGATCTCCTTGGCCTCCTGGAGCGGGGGCAATAATATGTGGAGGATGGAGCCAGCTGGACATAGGGGAGGAAAGGAGAGCACATACATATGCTGCACCCGAAATCCAAGTTACTTGTGATAACTTGTGGTGGTCAGATATTGGAGTCAATGAGCGAGGAGTCTGTAGCAATACCCTGGTTCAGAGACTTTTATGATCTGCTTCTTAGGACCACATTTATAACACAATATGATAATATTTTCCAAGCATGTCAGAAAGGCAGAAAGTGCTTAATAAACACTTGTTAATTGATTGACTTAGCATCCAAGCTCTAAAATGGGAACATTTTCCTAGAATTTTGAAGAAGGAAGGAAGGAAGAAAGGAAGGAAGGAAGGAAGGAAGGGAGGGAGGAAGGAAGGAAGGAAGGAAGGAAGGAAGGAAGGAAGGAAGGAAGGAAGGAAGGAAGGAAGGAAGGGAAGAAGGAAGGAAGGGAAGAAGGAAGGACAGACGAACTTAATGTAGGTTGTTTAACTGATGGGATTAAGGAATCAGGAACTAGATCCAGTTTTCTTCTCTGACATACACTGCATGTGTGAGCCTGGGCAAGGTTCTTAACCTCTCAGTGTCCTAGGCCAGAAGTATCGAAAACATGACCCTCCAGCCTGGCCCTTCTGTACTCTGGAGAGAAACCTGAACCAGATTAAAATGTCATTCAGAAATATTTAGAAAAATAAATAAAATACCATAGAATGTAGATAATGTTAATATGTGATTTTCTAAGTTAACAGGTAGTCCCTAGGGATCATACTGGCTCTCATTTCTATATGAGTTTGGCGCAAGTTACAGAGAAGGTACTGTTAACAGAGAAAATTTTCTAACTGAGAGTGCTTTGCACCAGAGAAATCCTAGGTCTGAACCCCTTCCCCCAAAAAATAGCTCTGAAAAATGGGTACAAATGTATTTATAAATGCAGTATATGTTCTGGGAATCTCTGAGTACATATTAGCAGAATCTGAAATTTAATGCTCCTAGAGAAGAAGCTATGAACTGGAGTGAAATGCAAATTGCTTATATAAATGAGGGATTCTCCTCACATACCCCATAATCCTTAATCTTACCTCCTTCACTCTGTGTGTTGCCTTCACCATTAAATTGTCAGCTCCTTAGGAATTACACTGGGGGGGGAGGGGGCGGAACGTTGTTGCAGGTTTTAGTGGTGAAGGGGTCTGACTTTGCTTTCTATCCTCAGCACTTAACACAGTGCCTGACACATAGTAGGCTTTTAATAAATGGTAGTTGACTGACATGGCCCTTGACACCAAGAGTCAGGAGGGAGAGGTTTGGTGAGAAGGAGAAAAGCTGGCTGATTTGGTTAAGAAGTCTCGTCCTCACAGGCAGGGAGAGGGCCTCAGGCTATTCTTCAAGCTTGTAAAGGCACCCCCTTCCTCCAGCCTGTACTTGGGCTCAAATCCTAAGCCAGGTTTCTGAAATTCTGGTTAATTACCAGTAGCTCCCTTTTGGTCAATACCAGCTTTTTTCAGACTTTCTAAATTTCCATTCAATCCATAGAGTGCTGCACATTACCAGCAGACCTGAGTTCAAATCCAGCCTCAGACACTATCTCTGTGCCACCGGGCAAGTCACATAACTTCTGTATTCCTCAATTTTCCTGCTTCCTGAATGTGTGACCATGGGCAAGTCACATATCCTCTGCCTCCATTTCTCAGCTGCAAAGTGGAAATAATCTAGCATTTATCTCCCCTGCTGGTTGTGAAGATAAAATGAGATAATATCTGGTGAGGTGGTTTGCAAACCTTCAAGCACTTAAATTAAAGACTAGTTGTTGTTATTGCCACAAGCATTTATTAAGTACCTACTATGTGAATGAATGAATGAGAGGGCAATTATGAAGCTCTTACTGTATACCAAGGCCTGGTAAAACAAATTCAAAGGCAAGACAGTGGCTGCCCTCAAGGAGCTTCCATTCTCTGGGCCACAAAGCTTCTGACAAGAAAATATTATTGTGAAACACATTTTGACAATTAGAGAAATTCTTGGTCACTTGTTTCCATCTTTTGGAGGGAATCGGGGAAGGGGTAGCTGAATACAGCTACCAAAAAAAATTAAATTAAACCCAGGAGCTATGATACACTGCCAAAAATCACTTTCTCCTATCAAAATACAGCATTTTTAAAGTGAGGTTTCAGCTTTTGACTCTCAGTGTGCTAACAGATGGGCCCTAGGCCCCTTTCCCCACAGGGCAGGAGATGCAGGTGACCCGGAAAGCAAAGCAGCTTCAGGATGCCCAGGGTCCTCAGCCCTCCGACATCAGAGGTCCTGCCCCAGACCTGCCTGAGCTGTGGATACCAAGCCAAGCACATCTGTACATCTGTGCTCCTCTCTGGGCCTGTGGGGGAGGCAAGAGGCATCACGGAAAAGACAGTTCACAAGCAAAGACCGAAATGACCTGCTTGCTAGATCCTCACTGAGCAGCAAAAGGGAGGTCTAGAGAACAGTGACCTGGGACTCAAGAGGCCAGGGCAGGCAAAGGGGACAGTCTCCTCTGATCAGACTAATAGCAGACCTGTTGTTCTGGGTCCATGGGAGAGATCTGACATTAGAGGACCTGAATGGGAATCATAACTTGCCATGGGTGAGCCTGGGCAGTTCATTTCGGCTCCCTGAGCCTCAGTTTCCCCATCTGTAAAACGACGAGATAGGACTAGGATCAGTGGTTCTCAACCTTCCTAATGCTGCAATCCTTCAATACAGTTCTTCATGTTGTGGTGACCCCCAACCATAAAATTATTTTCGTTGCTACTTCATAACTGTAATTTTCCTACTGTTATGAATCATAATGTAAATATCTGATATGCGGGATATATTTAAATTCAACATAACCCATAGATTGAGAACTGCTGGACTAGAAGATCTCTCAGGCCACTGCCAGGTTTCAGTCTATGATCCAATGATCTCTAATGTTAGCCCAAACTTAGAGCAGATCCATAAAAGAGAACTAGATTTTGGAGTCAGAGGACCTGAGTTCAAACCCCAGCTCTGTTCCTTCTTAGTTCTGTGTGACCTTGGACAAGTCACTCTTCCCTGGGCCTTAGTTTCCTCCTCTGTAAAATTAGGGGAGATTCTATATCTCTGAAGTCCCTTCTAAGTCTAAAATCTTTGAACCTAAGTTGACTTTAGGAGGTTGGGGATGAGCAAGAATGGGGAGAATCCTCCCCTTCCTAGGTGTGGTTTCCTCTGGAGGCACAGAGAGAAGGGAAGCTTATTTAAGGCCATTCAGTCAATGTTCTCTCCCCTTGCTCCTTCTAATATGAGCCCAGAGCCTTCCCAATTCAATTTTCCCTTTCAAGATTGATGGACATGTTGTCCCCTTTGCTTGCACGCTGACCCCATTTGCATTAGTGGGGTTTTTCCATGTAAATCCCTTATCATGGCAACAGGAATATAATAGCCTCCTGCTATTTAGAAGGGTTAGTTCTAGAGGATGGAGACACATCAACCCTGAATTGGGTTCCAAGCTTCAGCTTTACCTTTTTTTAACTACTCCCCACCAGCAAAATCCTATGTCTCGTTCTCCCTTGATTCTAAGTCTCAAGATTTGCTAACATAGTGAGTAAATTCATTAGAAAAATTTATTAGAATTTAATAGGAAAAATTTTGATTAGGTCTCTTTATCTCACATAGGTTGGAAATAGAGATCTGACCCCACTGCTGGACATAGGAGACCTGCTCTGTTTCTGACCTGGGCTGGTTCTCTCTTTATTACAAACCCTGGTGGGCTCCCACCCATGGGGGCTCAGCATAGCGATGTCAGACTTAGTGCTAACACTGGAAACTGATCGGCTTTAGTCCACTGTGGCTCAGAACTTTCTGAGTTCAAGAGATCTGCCAGCCTCAACCTCCCCAGTATTAGGAGTCACAAGGGATGTGCTTGTGGATGGACCAAAATTTAAAATAAAAAAGTGCCAGCTATCCTTCTTCTTAGTGAGAGACAGAAGTGACCTAAAGAAGGTCTTAAAATTAGAAAGACCTGGGTTCAAGTCTCACCCCCAGCATGTACTGGTTGTGTAACTATAGACAAGTGACTGTTGGTACCTTCTCCCCCAAAGCTGTCAAAGCAAGAAGGCACTCACCTGCATTAGTAGAGGGAATGTCCTCACCTGGGAGTTCCCTGTGTTAATGAAATCACAGATGAGGCTTCAAAGTAAAAGAACAGAGCTAATTAATGAAAGATTATGGCCATTAAGCATTAGTAAGTTCAAAGGAAGAAGAGGGCACCCACTACCCGGGAGTAGAGTGCTCTGTCTTGGACCACACCATGGCCCCTAACTCCCAGTTCTCAGATTTCAAGCTTCCAGGGAAGGGGGAGGCCAAGAAGGGAAGAATCTTCTACTCCAGTTTGGCTAAACATTACCGAGAGCAGCAAAGCTGGGATGGGGGCAGCCCAGTGCTCAGCCTGGCGGATACCCCCATGCCCCTGTGCCTGCGAGGAGACTGAGCACATGCCAGGCAGGACGCAACCATCCTGCAGACATCTCCGATTTAGGTGGCTCTCCATCCCGCCAAGCCCGGTTGTAAATGTGAATTATGCCTCCTTTCAGGGCGGATAACGAGCCGAAATAAAAAAGTCAGGAATTGATGGGATTTTAGGGCATAAAAACTGTAGCTATAATGCTTGCATTTCCAAAAGTGCCTTTAATTAATCGTTTATAGCCCAGGCAAGGCAGGAGAGGCCACCCACCCCTTCTGGAGCCTCCTTCTCCTGGCTTTAAATCCTGGAGAGTGGAGGATGAATTGCTCCCTGCCCCTTGAGAACGGTCAGAGGAAAGGGAGACGTGGAAAAAGCCTTAAAGGGGCCCTTTCAAATCAGAGCCAGACAGGAGGACACAGGGGCTTTCTGATGGTTGGAAAAGTCAGTGTTATTGTCATGAGGGAGCTCCTTTTTGCCACAGGGCTGCTACGAGCATCCTGCCCCGAGTCCCTGAGGGAGATTCTAGCTTAGGGGACAGGCACTGCCCAGGCCTACCGAGGGAGAGACAGAGGGAAGAACCCCGATCACCTGGGAAATGGGAAGCCCAGCCTCCCGAACTGGCTCTGCCATTGACTCACTGGCTAACATCAACACAGCAACTCTCCTCAGTCTCCTATGTACATGTACATGAAATAACCAGCTAAGATTAATGATCTCAAGAGCCCCAGGCATATTCTAAATCTCTATATTTAAAGGCCCTCCCAGCTCTGACATTCTATGTTCTAAGAGCCCTCCCAGCTCTGACATCCTGTTGTTCTAAGGCTCCTCCCAGCTCTGATATTCTCTATTCTAAAGCCCCTCCCAACTCTAATGTTCTCTATGTTGTGGTCTCTTCTATCCAGCTCTAAATTCATGATCCTGGCTCCAAATTGCTCACCCTCTAAGATTCTTTCTTACTAATAGTCTAAGCTCTAACACTCTTATGATCTAAGGTCTCATCCAGTTCTGACATCTTCTCTTATAAGATTCCTTTGAGCTCTGACATTTTGCTTCTGTGATTCTCAAAAGGTTTTCAGAGATCTGGTCTCCTTTCCCAGCCCTCAGTGCATCAATGTACACCAGTGACTAAAAAGGACGTTTTTCCTTTGTGGCTTTCTCTGATTGATATGGCTCAATGTGAAGCATGCCCGAGACTTCACAGATCAGTAATAAGCATTGTAAAGTTTCTCCCCTCCACCTAACCTGCCACAGACATTAGCTGAATAACACCTTGCTGGCCAAGGACATTCTTATGCAAATCAAGATAATGATATAATATGTCCCTGGGTTTGTACCAGCACCAGGTATTGCAAGAAGGAAAAGCAAACCCATCCCATTTGGATCAGAGAAAGGCTCTGTGGCTCAGACAGACCTGATCAGGCCCCATAGCAGAGAGCTAGCTCATTTCCTTGGCACCAAGCTTCTGAATGAATTCCCTTTAGAATTCAGACGGACCAAGGACATGATCCACATCTCAGCAGCCCTTGAGGTGACACAGTGAGCATGCCTGATATTTAAACACTCTTCCCTCTATGAGATCAGCACCCAGGCTTGAGATAGCTTGATCCCTCTTTAAAACCATTTTTCTGTGACCTTTCTTTCAATCTTTCTCTTTTTCTGTGCTCTCCAGGCCTTTCTGTCTTTTACCCATCATTTCTTTTTTTCTAGCTATCTCTACCTTTCTCTTTTATCTGTTCTTCTCTGTTCCTCTCTTCCTACTTCTCTTTTCTGCTTCTCTCTTTCCATTCCTATCTTTCTTTCTCTCTGTTTCCTCTTTTCTTTCTTTCATTTATCCTGTCTAATTTTGTCTTTTCCTATCTCTCTTTCTATCACTTTTCTATCATTTCTCTTATTCTCTATTCCTATATAAATATATGCACATATATAGCTCTCCAGCTTTCTATCCATCTCTTTCCTTTCTATCTCTTTTTCTACTCTTTCTAATTTAAAGGGAGTTAAGTGGTACAATAGCTAGATTCCTAGGCCTGGAGTCAAGAAGACCTGAGTTCAAATCCAGCCTCAAACTCTTCCTAAATGTGTGACCCTGAGTAAGTCATTTAGCCTCAGTCTCCTCATTTGTAAAATGGGGATAATACTAGCACCTAGATCCCAGGGTTGTTGTCACAATAATATTTGTAAAGTACTTTGGAGCACTCTCTGTCTCCCAATGTGTCAACAAGCATGTAGGTACCTACTATGTGGCATTCACTATGTTGGACATTGGAGACACAAAGACAAAGTGAAGTAGTCCTTGTCCTCAGGGAGTTTATGGTTTTTTTGTTTTTGTTTGTTTTGTTTTGCTTTTTGGAGGGGGGAAGAGGGCAATTGGGGTTAAGTGACTTGCTCAAGGTCACACAGCTAGTAAGTGTTAAGTGTCTGAGGCCAGATTTGAACTCAGGTCCTCCTGACTCCAGGGGTGGTGCTCTATTCACTGTGCCACCTAGCTGCCCCAAGTTCTATTGCTTTTACAGCTCAGAAACTCCTTCAGCAAGTCTGTTATCAAAGGTCTTCTCTTCACTTTCAGAGATCTTCTCTTCACTCTCAGAGGTCTCTTCTTTGCTCTCAGAGGTCTCCTCTTCACTTTCAGAGGTCTCCTCTCTCCAGCTCTTCTAGGTTTCCTTTCAGCTCAATGTTCATAGCTCATTCTTCTCTTATTCTTTGTCTCTCCTCTTCACTCTCTTCTTTTCAACACTGGCAGCTCTCTGAATGCTGGCTTCCTTAATGTCCACTCTTTCACACTACCAGCTCTCTTTATATACAGTTATAGTCAGCATCTGATTGGTTAAAATTCACATACCAATTTCTGATTGGCTAAAACTCAGTGCACATACAAGTCTCTGATTGGCTAGAATTCAATCCAGCAAAAAATCCTACTTTGTTTGCCATTATAGTCTGTCTGTCTGTGTTTGTCTCTCTATCTGTATCTGTCTTTCCACTTTGGGACAACTCTAATTGGGAGAAAGGTTTTTCCCAATACTAAGCCCAAAATAGGGCCTCCTTGCTCCTTTTTTCTTCCTTCTAAGGCCAAACAGAAAAAAAACTAATTCCTCCTCCATATGGGAGCCTTACAGATACTTGACCATAGCTATCTTGTACCCACTGAGTCTTCTCTATTCCGTGCCTAGGTCTTACGTGGTGGACTCAAGGCTGTTGGGCTTCCTGCTTGCTCTCCTCTGGACACTTCCTCTCCTACTTTATCCTTGCCTCTCCTGACTGTGGTACCGTAGAACTGACCACAGGACTTTGGATGTGGTTAAAGCAAGGCGGAGAACACAACAACAATCTCCCTTATCCTGGGCATTATGCCTTTCAGATGAAGACTATTATTTCAATATTTTTCTTGGCCACCATATTCCACTGTTGACTCCATCAACAAGTATTTATTACGTGCCTCCTTTGGGCCAGACGCTGGACTCATATTAAGCTTGCAGTCCACAGAAACCCACAGATCTTTTTTAGACAAACTGCTGTCTAACCACACCTCCCCCATCTTGTATTTACAAAGTCAATTTCTTGAACCCAAATATAAAACTTTACACCTACTAAATTTCATCTTATTAGTTCCAGCCCAATATATTGACCTGCCAAGATCTTTTGGGATACCGATTTTGACATTCAGTGTGTTATCTCTCTTTCCCAGCTTTGTGTCATCAGCACAGTAGACAAGCCTGCCTTTCATGTTTATATTCAAGTCATTAATAAAAATGTTGAACTGCACCAGGCCAAGCCCAGATCCCTAGGACATGCCACTGGAGTGGCCTAGCTGATCTGGAACCATGAAAGCATTTTGTGGCCTGGATATTTCTGAAATCTTCTAATATTCCTAGCCTCCAGCCCTCATCTCACATCTTTTCTAGTATAATGTGAAAAAAATTGTATGAAATGCTTGGCTTAAATCTGTGGTGACTCTATCATTAGGATTCCCCTGCTTACCAGCTTAATAAACCCCTCCTCAACCCCATCTAAAAAAAAAAAAAAGGAAATGCGGTTAGTCTAACATGATCTGTTCTTAAGGAAGGCATGGGAGCTTTCATAGCAAATACATTCCTATAGAATTCACCTCTCTCAGAATAATGGAGTTTGTCTCATGCTAACTCTTTCTAGTTTTCTCAAAGGACAGGCACTCCATAATCAAGTAATTTATAGAATTTAAGATCTGGATTAGAGATCATATAGTCCAACGTTCTTCACCTGGGGTGGGGGAGGTCTAGGATTTAAAAAAATATTTTGATAACTATTTCCTATGTATATTATTTTCTGCTTTTAAAAACATCTTTCTGAGGAGTCCATGGGCTTCACCAGACTGACAAAGGAATCTATCTCATGAAAAAAAGATATTAAGAAATTCTGATCTAGTCCAATCTCCTCATTTAAAACAATTAATTGTACTGGTGTCTTTTGTTCTCATATCACATGTTTCCCACTGTATCCATCCTACCCTCTCCCCTCCTCCCAGAGAGCTATCCCTTAAAATATAAATGGGGAGGAGGAGGGAGTTGAGTAGATCTAACACACTGATGTTAGTCTAACGCTCCACGCAGTGTTTTCTATCCAGAGTCCCCCAGCTTTACAAAGAAGTGAGGGGGATGAACCTCCCCATGGCTCTGCTTGGGGGACTAGCCTGGCTATAAGCATTTTAAGGCATTGTTTTGATTGTTTTCCACCACCACAACCCCTCATATTTTACAAATAAGGAAACTGGGATGCAGAGAAGTCAACTGACTTCCCCAATGAGTTAGTGGCAAAGCCAGTAATAGAACCCAGATCTCCTGACTCCCCGACCTGGGCTAGATCTGTAAGGGATAGTGGGGAAGCCTCTTCCAGCTCTACCTCCTATTCCTTAAGGCCCTTTGCCAATCCTGAGTTGATTTTCTAGGACAAGTTCCCTCCAGGCTCCCTGGGGCACAGGTCCCATCATCCCCAGGGTCTAGACATGGGCTTCCTCAGCAGGTGATTCTGATCAGGCCCTCACCTACCCAGGGAGGCACAGTTGGCTGTTGGGAAGGAGGGAGTGGGTGTCATGGCAATGCCCCTGCAACCTGGCCCAAGCTTCTCGAAAAATCAGGCCTGCAGCTTGTCCTCTGCAGTCGGTGCAAAGAAAAGCAAAGTCAGACTGCAAGGCTGGATTTCAGAGTGCAGAGGAAGGGCTGGGCCCAGGAAGGCCAGCCAGGCCTGGTCCTGGATGTCCCTTCTCTTCCCCTGGGGTCCTCCCTGCCTCTCCACACTGCCAGGAATCCCTTCTGCACACTGCTCTTAGCTTACTGCCTTCCTAAAGCAACTTGCATTTTCTCTCTCTCTCTCTCTCTCTCTCTCTCTCTCTCTCTCTCTCTCTCTCTCTCTCACACACACACACACACACATTATATATATGATATATAATTGTCCATAGATTTTTGATGTTTTCTGTTTCCTATTTCTGTGTAGTTTGGTAAAAAAAAAAGTATTTCTCTCTTTTTTCCCTTCTCTCCCCTTCTCTCCCCTCCCCTCCCCTTCTTTCCTCTCCTCTCCTCCTCTCCGCTTCCCTTCTTCTCCCTTTTCCTTGCCTCCCCTTTCCCCTCAGTCTCCTCTCCTCTTTTCTTCTTTCCCACCCCTCTTTTCCTCTCCCCTCTCTTTTTCCCTTCCCTTCTCTTTTCTCTCTGTCCACACTAACACTCTACTACCTCCTCCTCTTCCTTCTCTCTCTTCCCCTTATACTTTCTCTTCCTCTTCTCCTCTCTCTCCTCCATCTCCCTCCCTCTCTCCCTCCCTTCTCCTTTTCCCACTGCTCCCTCTTTCTTGGTTTATTCTGCTAAAAATTATCAGAAACAATTTTAATTTTATTTTGTCTGTCAAAGTATACAGTCACTGCCAGTTAGTCATTCTATGTGGTCCTGGGCCAAGATTTATTCTCTGGACCTCATTTATAAATTTAAGGAATGAAATGAATGATTTCTAAGGTTTCTCCCAACTCTTATGTTCAAACAATGTGTTCTAAAGTCCCTGCCAGTTCTAACAATCTATGTTTTAACATCCTTTCCAGGTCTAATGTTCCATGGTCTAAAGTCTCTCTTTTAGCTCTGACATTCTAACATCTCATGTTTCCAGTTCCAGTAAAATGTTCTAAAGTTCTCAACACATTCTAAGAACCTGTCGAGCTCTGACATTCTGTGTTCTAATGCCCGACATTCTCAGCTCTGACTACATGTTCTAAGGTCCTTCCCAGATCTGGAATTCTCTGTACTAAGGTTCCTTCATCTCTGACATTCTCCATTCTTTGATTATAGAGTAACAGTCTCAGAACAGGAAGGGGCCTCAGAGGCCTCTGGGGATGTCAGAGATGCTGTTTGCTAGAGAGGGAGCCCATTGTGAAACCTCTCACATCCTCTTACCCTAGTTCCTTGGCACATACAAGCTCTCAGTCTCCCAGCTTCCAAGATCAGCATCTCCCTCATGGTTGTGTGTTTCAGACTCTGACAGCCTGTCCAGCCCAACCCGCCTCAGCCTATCAGAAGGAGAGGAGCAGATGGATCGACTGCAGCAGGTGGAGCTGGTTCGAACCACCCCCATGTCACACTGGAAAGCAGGGACCGTTCAGACTTGGCTGGAGGTGGTCATGGCAATGCCCATGTACGTCAAGGCCTGCGCAGAGAATGTGAAGAGTGGGAAGGTAGGAACTCTCAGATTCCTCCAGGTCAGTCACCCATTAGCCATGGAATTCAACCCTGTTCTCAGGGCCTCAGTTTCCCCATACAAAAATAAAATGAGGAAGCTATGCTAAGGGCCTCTCCTGCTCTCTGAGGTGACTTTTTAAATGGTGCTGCTGCTGCTGCTGCTCACATTATACATGGAACAATTTCTCTCCCTCTGAAGCTTTCCCTCCTTAGAAGAACTACATTGTCTCAAGATAGGAATATATACAAGATTAGGAGAACTGGGTTTCAGGTCTGGTTCTCCCATTAACTCACTGTGTAACATGAAACAAGGCCTTATCTTTCTAATCTAAAAAATGGAGATTAAGGGCATCTCCTATACTCATCCTGGATGAAGTAGCGAAATATTTTGGAAGAAGAATTGCTTTAAGAATCTTTTTAGTGCCTGCCTTACAACTTACCAGCTGTGTGATCTTGAGTATATCTCTTCATGTCTCTGGGCCCTGACTGCCTCATCTGCAAAATAAAAACAAAGATACTTTTTTTTTTTGCACCAATCCTGTGATTTCATTAGTATAGGGAAACTCCATCCACTGGCACAGGTTGGCCCCTCCTTACTAATTAGTTGCCTAGAGCCCCCAGTCCTGTTGCCCAGGGCCACAGATGCACAGGATGTGTCAGAGGCAAAACTTAAACCTAGGTCTTCCTGCCTCCAATGACATCTCTTTTATCAACTGGCATCCATTGGGCTAGGCAGCAGGACTGGCAAGGAGGGATTCATAGTAGTAGTGGCAGTAGTATTATAATTGTTATAATCACACTTACAAGATTTTCAAGGTACTTTATAAATATTGTCTTATTTGATCTTCAAAAAAGCCCAGTGAAGTAATTGCCATGATTTTCCTCATGTTAATAATAACAATGTTCAGTTACAGACTCTTCATGCCTCTGTATACAGTTTTCTTGGCAGACGCTATAGTAATTTGCCATTTCCTTCTCTAGCTCATTTTACAGATGATGAAACTGAGGCAAGCAGAGGTGAAGTGACTTACCCAGGGTCACCTTGCTAATAAGAGTCAGAGACCAGATTTGAACTCAGGTCTTCCTGACTCCAGACCCAGTACACTATCCACTGAGCCACCTAAGCTGCCAATTGCAGTAAACATCTACAAAGTGCTTTAATCTTTGCAAAGTATTTTACCTGATTCAATCCTCAAAACCACCCAGTGAAGTGGGTACTATTATTATCCCATTTTATAGATAAGGAAACTGAATCATTAAAGAGATTAAGTGGTCCAATAACTACTTAAGTATCTGGGGTAAGATTCTAACCCTGATTCCAAGTCTAATCTCTGTATGACCTACCTACCTTCAAGGCCTACTCATTACTATGTAAGGTAATTATAAGCTCTTATCTATTTTGCTATGTTGTATCATCATTTATCATGTCACATTATTATATTTTATCACATTATATTGTTATGTTGTGTTATTTATTATATTATCTTATTATATCTAGATTATAAGGTACTCTCAGGGTTGTGGCAAAAATGTAATTAATCATAATTGTGATTGGACTTTGCTAAGTGGAAAAGAGTCAGCCAGCTGGGAGGCCTCAAATTGCTGAGGGCCATACTACTGATGCCCCCTGAGACTGATGCCTCTCTGTAGCCTGGGAAGAGCCCAGAAGGGGCCCCTGAGAGTTGTGCTGGAACCTGAGTTCTCGCTGTCTCCTGGGCACAGGTGCTGCTGAGTCTGAGTGATGAAGACCTGGAGACAGGCCTAGGAGTGTGCAGCTCCTTGCACCGTCGAAAGCTCCGGCTGGCCATCGAGGACTACAGGGATGCAGAGACTGGCAAATGGTAAGCTTCTCTTACTCCTTGATTCCCAGCAGGCTTACCACCCTGTTACCCCCTTCTCCATTCTTGGTCCTATCAAAGGTCGAGTACAATTATTCTTTCCACATTGTGACTGGTTTTGACATATCATAGGTCAGCATAAGAAATTAAATGGGAATTTTGGAGGACTTCTGTGGAAGCCACAGACGAAACAGAAAAAGACTCAGAAATGCATACAATATATGTATAGTATTGTATAATATCAACACATTTTATTTTACAATAACATAATAATTCTTCTTCTTTGGTACAAAGAGAGGACCAAAAATGTTTACATGGATTTTCCAGATTGAGGTGGGGCACTGTGCCCCTAACCCCCATGATGTGGAAGTAATAACTGGGATCTCTTGAGGAGGCAGCATCACAGAGTGGAAAGACTTCTAGAATTTGATTCAAAGAACTTGGGTTCTTTTCATACAATGTTAGGACTCTGGGAGAGTATAAGCTCCTTGAGGGCAGGGGCTGTCTTGCTCTTATATTTGTATTACAACCACTTAACTTAGTGCTTATCACACAAAACATATTTAACAAAAACTTTTCATTCATTGATTTCTGAGATTTCCAAAGTTCTTTTCACTTTTTTCTTTAAAAAAATTTTACTTATGCCCTTTGTTGAAGCTTTACCTAACAAAACCAGTTAATTAACAAAACTAACTAACTAACTAAAGCCATGAGTACTCTGGCTTTATACAATCTCCCATCACGCCAAGCTATAAGAAACTAACAAAAACAGCTAAGCAAAACCAATCAACACTTGGGATTACATCTGGTAGGGTATGCAACATTCTGCACCCATACTCCTGGACATCCCCAAGATGGCGGAGGTACATTTCCTCATCTCTTCTATGGGGGCCAAGATGGTTCATGACAAATATATAGAGCTCAGTTTCATTTTAATGTTCTCTTCATTTACATTGTTTGAGTCCCTGGGTATGTTGTTTTTCTGGTTCTACTTACTTCAATATGTGTTCAGACAAGTCACTTAATCCATGTTTCTCTAAATTCCTCCCATTCATCATTTCCTACAGCATAATAATAACCCATTATTTTCATCATGTAACACAACTTACTCAACCATCCCCAAATCAATGGGCTCTCATTTTGTTTCCAGTTTCTTTGTTCATTACTATGAATATTTCGTTACACATGGTACCTTTCTTTTTTTAACCTTGGGGTATATGTCCCCGTTGATCTTCTTGGGATAGGAACAGTGACTTCTCTCACATAATTTCAAATTATTTTCCATAATATTTAGCCCAATTCACAGCTCCACCAACAGTGTATGAATGTGCCTGTTTTCCCATAACACACTCAACACTCATCATTTCTATCTTATCTTTTATCTTTCTTCTTATCTGTATCTTATATTTGCCCATTTGCTGGGTGTGAGGCAAAACTCTAGAGTTGTTTTTCATTTGCATCTTTCTTATTTTTAGTGAATTGGTACAATCTTGCCTATGGTTGTTAATAGCTTGCAATTTTTTCTTTGAAACTACCTTTAAGCTCGTACCCATTATCTGTTAGGGATTCAAAACCTTTAAAAAGAACTCTCCACAAGTAAAATAGAATTCTTCAGGAACTGGCAGGTTTCTTCTCACTGAAGGTTTTCAAACAAAGCTAGATGACCTCCTGCTAAAAAAGGGATTCTTGGAGGGGTAGAGGTTAAACTAAATGAACTTTGGTGTCTTTTCCAACTCTGAACGCTCTAATTCTTTAAGTCTAAATCTCTAAGGTCCCCTCCAGAGCCGAATCAATCAATCTACAAACATTCATTAAGGCACATTTTGTTGTGGTTGTTCAATCATTTCAATTGTGTCTGACTTCTCATGGCCCCCTTTGGAGTTTTCTTGGCAAAGAGTGGTTTGCCATTTCCCTCTCTAGCTCATTCTACAGATGGGGAAACTGAGGCAAACAGGGTGAAGTGACTTGCCCAGGGTCACTTGGCTAGTGAAGTGTCTGGGGCCAGATTTGAACTCAGGAAGATGAGTCTTCCTGACTCCAGCCTGGGTTCTCTATCCACTGTACCACCTAGCTGCCCTCATGATGACTATGTACCAAACACAGAGGCTATATGGGCTAAGAGCTAGTGTCTAAACTGGGAAGACCAGGGTTCGAGTCCTGCTTCTCACATATACTGACTACATAACCCAGCTGAGCAAGTCAGTACCCTAGGAAACTCTCAAAGACTCAAAACCACAAGGCAGATACTGACCTGCCCTGGTAGAGGAAGTCCCAGAAATCACAGACTCACGGAAACCACAGACTCAGTCTCTATCCCTATGCACCAGGCGCTGTGCTAAGCCTTGAGAACAAAATGATAAAAAGTGAAACGGTCAATCTCAGCCTTCAAGGAATGCATACTCTACCAGAGTCCTATCATTGTATGAAAAAAAGGGGAGAGGCACAGGCAGAGGAGAGGAGGAGAATTCTGATACAAGCAGACAGCTGGCTGTTCATTCTGCTCTTCTTCTCCATTCTATTCACCTCAGTTAGCTGAACCTTGCCCAGCTGCCCCACTATGTCCCTTCAAGAGGAAGCCTGGCAGAGTGGATAGAGTGCCAGAAGACCTGAATTCAAAGTCCACTTAGCATACAATCTGAGCGACCTTGGGCCGGAAACTTATCTCTCTAAGCTCCAGTTTCCCTATCTGGAACTCAAGGATAATATAATATCAATAGTTTCTACTTCTCCAGTTTATTACAAAGCTCCAGTGATGTAGGGGTTGTGAAGCGCTTTGCAAATGTACCTGGTAGTAAGGGCAGGAGATCTCCCAGTGTGGAACTTCTCTCCACCAACATAAATCACAACCCACTGATGACTTCATAGATAAATTCCAAGGAGTTTCCCGGGGCACATAGAAGTGAAATGATTTAATCCATGTCATACAGCTAGTAGGTATAATAGCAGAATTTGAATCCAGGTTTTCTGGTCTCTAAGCCCAGCACTCTGAAAGCTGTGCCTTTCTGCTTTTCAATGTCTGCTGTAAAACATTACCTATGCAATAGGAGGAGATCAGGGAAACCTCCCTGACCAGCTAGAATAAAGCACCTTTCTTGTAGCTTGGCATGATGGGAGATCTCATAAAGCCAGAGCACTCATGGCCAGCTGCCTGGTAGGTGCCTCATTCAAACAGATCAGGGAACTGCCACAATCACTTCCGAATAAATATACAATGCTTTAAGAGATATATATGTATGTATGCATGTATATATGCACATATATGCTTTATTATATGGATGCATATTATATATGCACATGCATGTAGGTATATATATGTGTGTGCATATACACTGACATATGTCAGTTATTATTATTATCCTTCTTATACTATTTCCCACAGCCCACAACTCTGCCTCTCTCCCTCCTTCTCTTCCCCCTCCCTCCTCACTACTTTAATCCTCCCCAGGGCTAGCAGGTAGGTGAGTTTGGAGGGTATTTACATATTCCCTTCAGCCCTATCAAGGGGAGAATGAGCACAGACTTAGCCCTTGGGGTGGTAGGAAAGAGAGAGGCACTTTATAAACTTGACACATTTTGTTTTGCATAATTATTTCCTTCACTGGTTCCCCCATCATTTTTTGCTCAGTTAATTAATCAAATCTGGTGCTGTATGCTATTATTTGCACAACCAGCTTTGCAGATTTTTTTTTAACAGGCTGGTTTGAAGCCAGAAAGCTATACCAATGAAACCTGAGACTTGAATAGGAGTTCTATAAAGTAAGGAGGAGAGGAGAAGATAAGGAGAGGAGAGGAGAGGAGAGGAGAGAAGAGGAGAGGAGAGGAGAGGAGAGGAGAGGTGAGGAGAGGAGAGGAGAGGAGAGGAGAAGAGAGGAGAGGAGAGGAGAGAAGAGGAAAGGAGGGGAGAGGAGGGGAGGGGAGGGGACGGCAGGGGGGAGAGGAAGAGAGGGGAGGGGAGGGGAGGGGAGGGAAGAGACAAACAGGGACAGATAGAGAGACAGAGACAGAGAGGAAGAGAAGGGAGGGAGAGAGAGAAGGATTGGTAAAATCTAACCAGGGATTATTAGTTCCATTGCAAACAGCCAGACACTATACACGTACCATGTCATGTGATTAGGAAACCTATTTTTCTGCTAGAGATCAGTAAGGCACAGGGAATAGGATCTCAATCCGCAGACCTTGGATATCCTATCCTTGGTCCTGACCTGCTCCAGCTAGGCTTGTCAGGCACTGCCTTACCTCAGCTTCACACAGGACTCCGTTCCCTAGATCCCCTGCTCCTCTCTCTCTCTCTCTCTCTCTCTCTCTCTCTCTCTCTCTCTCTCTCTCTCTCTCTCTCTCTCTCTCTCTCACACACACACACACACACACACACACACACACACACACACACACACACTCCCAATACCCATCCCCCCCAGAAAGTGTCTGAAGCTGAATTTGAACTCTGGCCTTCCTTACTCTACGTCTAGCATTCTATCTACTGTGTCAGCTAGCTGTCCCCAGTGTAAAGGGGATTCTTGATCTATGTGGGTTAGACAACTTCTGAGGTCCTTTCTAATTTGAGAATTCAAATACCAATAGTTAACATTTGTATGGCAGCTAGATGGCACAGTGGATAGAGCACCAGGTTGGAGTCAGGAAGATTCCTCTTCCTGTGTTCAAATCATAGACACTTACTAGCTGTGTGACCCTGGGCAAGTCATTTCACCCTGTTTGCCTCAGTTTCCTCATCCATAAAATGAGCTGGAGAAGGAAATGGCAAACCCCTCCAGTATCTTTGCCAAGGAAACCCCAATTGAAATCAAGGAAAGTCAGAAATTACTAAAAAAAAAAAAACCTACAAAAATTTGTATATGCTTTTGCAATACTCTTGATCAAAATCTCCAGTGATGGGGAATTATATACCTCCCAAGGAAGTACATTCCAGTTTACAACAACCCTAATTTCAGGAAGTTATTGGCTTTCCCCCCTGACTTCAAGCCTAAACTGGCCTCTTTGCCACTACAATAAATCAATTAACAAGGATTTATTAAGTGTCTACTTTATACCAGCCACTACACTAGGCACTGGGTATGTAAGTCCAATAAATGAAAAAATTTCTATTCATTAGGGAGCTTACAAATTCTAACATGGAAAGTAAATATACACACATATATATGAGTGTATATATATATGATGTGCATATATATATATACTCATATATATGTATGGATATATATAGAAACACAGGGAATAGAGAGAATAGATAATATACAGAGAGAATATATATATATATACATATATATATATATATTCTCTAATATATAGAGAATAAGTACAGCAGAGTTAAATACCCCTATTATTCTCCCAGATTCTCCAAGTTCTGTCTTCTGGGACCAAGCAGGACACATTCATCTAGGACTTAGAATCGTGCCTGGCACACAGTAGGCACCCGGCAAAGGCTACTGGTTGAGTAACACACGAAACAGCCTTCTAAATATTTGAAGACAGTTTCTGAATCAGGGTTTGGCTGGACCATACACTGTGTACTATGGAGCAATATAGAATGATCATGGAAAGGTAGGTTTGAGTCAGATTCTAAAGAAGACCTTTAAATGTCAGCAGAGTTTATTTTTTTCTAGAGGTAATAGGAGATCACTGGAGCTTATTAAGTATAGGACTGATATGGACAATCCTGTGCTTAAGGAAAATCATTTTGGCAGCTACACAGAAGATAGATTGGAGTAAAGAGAGGCCGGTAGCAGGGAGATCAGATAGAAAGCTGTTGTAATAGTCCAGGCCAAAACTGATGATGTCCAGGACCAAGGAGGTGATCCTGTGAGTGGACAAGGAGCAGAAGAAGAGATGTTATGAGACTTGAATGGAAAACACTTATCAACTGATTGCCTATAGGGTTCTCTGAGGGGGAGAGAGGAAAAGGAGTGGGGAAGAGAGAGAGAGAGAGACAGACACAGAGAAAGAGACAGAGACAGAGGGAGAGACAGAGAGAGAAAAGGGTGGGGGATAGCTGAGATATAAAATTAGGTGACTGGAAAGCTAGCAGTACAATCAATCGAAAAGATTTCATAACCATTCAGATAATTATAACTAGGATACTGAAGTAGCTAGGTGATGTAGTGGATAGAGTGCTAGGCTTGAAGTAAGGGAGACCTGAGTTCAAATTCAGCCTCAGAAATGTCCTAGCTGTGTGACCCTGGGCAAGTCCCTTAACCTCTATTTGCCTTAATCCACTGGAGGAGGAAATGGCAAACCACTTGAATATCTTTGCAAAACAAAACAAAACAACAACAACAACATCAAACCCCAAAACCAAAAACCCACAGACAGAGATCCATAGGGTCATGAAGAGTTGCACACAACTGAAAAGACTGAACAACAACAATTAAGATTCCAGATTCTGAATGACAAGAATACTAGAATCTGATCTACCCATATCACATGGTTGTTATGAGAAAAGGGCTATGGATTGGAGATCTAGCAGTCTGATCTGTTAGACTAGAAGTCAAGAGATCTGAGTTCAAATCCTGCCTCTGACACTGGATGACCTTGGACCAATCACTCCTTCTAAAACCTGTAAGCCCTTGGATCATAGCTATAAGAGCTGGAAGGAACTTTAGAGGCCATTGAGTCCAGTCCTCATATTTTACAGATAGGAAAACTGAAACCCAAGGAAGCTAAGGTGACTTGTCTAAGATCTCATAGATCATACTTATCAAAAGTAGAGTTTTAACCCAGGTCCTTGGACTCCAGAGACAGAGCTTTTTCCACCATACCATTATATAGCTATAACCTATTATATTATAACCTATTAGCCAAGAAAAATCCATTGAGCAGGTTCGGTTGATCTGGAGACAAGTGGAGACTCAGAAACAAGGGTGACTGTCTTGAGCTGAGGTCACTTGCGTGTCCAATCCAGTAGCCCCCGTCTAGGCTGTGCCTGGGGCATCTACCCAGTTCACCCCTTCCTAGTTAGAATAACTTCTCCGTGATTGTGTCTAGTTTCCCCAACAGTTGGAGGCAGTGTCATCTGGAGTAAAGAAAATTAGACTTGGGGTAAATGGTCTGAGTTCAAATGTAGGCTTTTCTGTTCTTGGTCTGTCTGTCCTCCTCTATAAAGTGAATAAGATAGGAGCGATGTATCTCCAAGGTCCCTTCTCCCATGGATGCTATAAAGCTTGGAACCTGAGGATGCTTGTCCATTGGGGAAAGGAGAGGACTCTGGGAACCTAAGAATCTTGGTTTATTTCATTCTCCCAATTTGGGGCTCCCACGATGGTCCTATCTAGATTGTGCTTTTCTCTGACTAGGCACTACCTCCCTAGTGGCGGTCTTTAAACTGGGTGGAACTGGGACATCTGCTCCCTCTTACCAAGCCAGTTTAAGGCCATTCCTGTTGTCATCCTGCCACCATGTGGCCAAGAGTTGTATGACAGCTGTGGGTCACATCCAGGCTAGGGCATCCACAGCCAGGGTTGCTCTGGAGGTGACTTCCTGGGCCACGAGTCCAATCCCTTCCCTTTACAGAGGCCCAGAGAGGCCACATTGCTTGCCCAAGGTCACACAGAGTAAATGGAAGACGCAGAATCCAAACTCGGGGTTTCTGATAACAAATCCAATATTTTGTTTGTTTTCATTCCAGCACATTGCTTTCTGCTTGTCTATTCCTTCTTCAGCTGTTTGTTGGGGATCTATTGTGCAGAGCCCTGTGCTGGAGGCTGTAGAGGATGCTGGGGGGATGAGGCATGGCCCTTGCCTTCTGGGAGCACCTAGCCTAGTTGGGGGTAAAATATATCATTGATGCATCAGCAATGGAAGTGACTGGTAAAAACAGGTTGGCCGCCACCTGCCACTGTACCTGAGGGACTATTTATCCTTTTCGTCCACCTCGAGGCTAAGCCATCCCACATGTGTTGCCTCCCCCTTTCAGAATGGGTGTTCCTTGAGGGGAACATCTGTCTTGTATCCTGGGTACTTAGCAAAGTACTTGGAACAAAGTCAGCACTGAATAGTCAGCTTACTGGTGGATACAGTGCTGGGCCTGGAGTCAGGTAGACCTGAGTTCAAATGCAGCCTCAGACACTTACTAGCTGTGTGACCCTGGGTTAGTCACTTAACCCTATCTGCCTCAGTTTCCTCATCTATGAAATGGGAATAATAATAGCACCTACATCACAGGATTTTTGTGGAGATGATATTTATGAAGTACTTGGTAAACCTTAAAGCACTTTATAGATGTTAGCCATTATTAATAAATTTTTTTCATTCATTCCTAGAAATAACTTCAATTTCTTTAGGGCTGAAAGGTTTACAAAACACCTTGCTCACAACAAACCTGCATGGGAGCTGGTGAAGGAATCATTATCCAGTTTTCTAGATGAGGAAACCTGAGGGTGAGAGAGGTAGTACAATTTGCCTAGTGTCACCCAGATAATAGGTATTAGAGCCAGGACTTGGAGTCAGGTCTCCTGACTCTCATCTCAGCACTCTCTCTGTGGCAATACACTGTGTCTGCATAGATATAGCAAACTGCTTTGTATGTCATAGCCAGTTATGGAACATTTGTGGAAGGAAGGAGAGAAGGAAGGAAGGAAGGAAGGAAGGAAGGAAGGAAGGAA
>CM053582.1:99027680-99044291 GCA_028627135.1 Pseudochirops cupreus
GGAAGAGAGAGAAGGAGAGGGAGAGAGAGAGAGGGAGAGAGAGAGGAAGAGAGAGAAGGAGAGGGGGAGAGAGAGGGAGGGAGAGAGGAGAGAGAGAGAGAGAGAGGAAGAGAGAGAATGAGAAGAAAGAGAGAGAATGTGTGTGTGTGTGTATGTGAGAGAGAGAGAGAGGGAGAGAGAGAAAAAGAGAAGAGAGAAAGAGTAGGTGAGAAAGAGAGAGGAGACAGAAGGAGGGGTGGGGAGAGAGAGAGAGGAACAGAGGAGAGGAAGAAAGAGGGGGAGGAGAAGAGAGAGAGATGAAGAGACTGAGAGACAGAGTCAGTTTTGAGAGAACCGTCTACCCTGGGACATGAAGCGTCTTGTCCAGGGTCCCACAATCAGTGGGCACCACAGGGAAGATTCGCACTTCAGTCTCACCAATTCCCAGGCCGACCCTCTAATCACTAACAGCTCTTTGATCTTCATTAGTATTTTCCACTTTCCAGGCCACGTCATATCCATTCTCACATTTGATCCCCGAAACAACCCCATGAGATAGGTAGTGTGGAGTGGTGTTAACCCCATTTCACAGACTCTGAAAGATGAAGTTATCTGCCCAGTCCTATGGCTAATAAAGGGCAGAGCTGGGCCTGGAAACCAATTCTTCTGGCCACACTGCAGAGAGATGAGAAATAGCCGGATCCTTAGAAAATAAGAGTTGTTAACAGGTAAGGTCTATCAGATCGGGCGTTTCCAACTGGTGAATTCATTTGCTTGGGTGTTCTAGACTTTAAGGAAGGTAATTTAATATTCAACACCTGTGGGGTAATTAAGGGGAAGAAGTTAATGCATCAGATTCTCTGATCAGGAAATCCTTGGTCAAAGACGTCTAAATTGGGCTGCCCTCTTCTGTTGGCCTTTCCTAGAAGCACAGACAGAGAGACTAGAAGGGACCTTCTAGTCCGTGAGTGGGGAACCTTAGGCCTCCAGGCCACATGGGGCCCTCTTGGTCCTCAAGTGCAGCCCTTTGACTGAACATAAACTTCACAGAACAAATCCCCTTAATAAAAGATTTGTTCTGTAGAACTTAGACTCAGTCAAAAGGCCTAAGGACCTAGAAGGTCACATGTGGCCTCCAGGCTGCAGGTTCCCCAACCCTCTTATGGCAATCTAGTCCTTCCTCCTAATTTTAAAGGGGGGGTAAATCAATGCTCAAAGTCACTCATCTGGCGAGTAGCACAGGGGAATTAGAACCCAGGTCCTTGGAACCCAAATTCTGGGCTTCCCCATGCATACCAGTGTCAGACAGTCAAGGTTCTTGGGAGCCTCTGTCCCCTGTCCCAGTGACACTGCTCTGTACCAACCCAACTCCACTACCTTTTTTTTCACTTCAGTCTCATGAGAAATTCTATCCAGATCCTGAGGCAAAGCCTTAGGAGAAAGTTTTGTTCTAGAAGTAAACCTAGGGACACTTCAGAAAGGCTTGGAATGAATGGGGGTGATGGAAAGGCAGGGAGGCAGGGAGGGGACCCAGTGCCAGGCTGCCTGGTGAATTCCTTCATCAAAGCCAGAAGGCAGTCTGGAAGTGGGGCAGGGTCTCTGCTGGCCAGCTGGTGCTTCCTTCAGGAGATTCAGGGCTGGAAGGGATCTTAGAGGCTGGTGAAGCCAACACCCCTCCTTTCCACAGAAAAATATCCAGCACCTTAAAGTTTACAAAATGTTTCCTTTCTCAGTCTCATTTGATCTCCACACCAGGGGTGAAGTCTGCTGTATTAGAAAAACCATGGCTAGTGGAGGAATCAGAGGGCCTGGGTTCAAGTATCAGGTCTGATTCTTACTACCTGTGTGACTTCGGGCAAGGAAGTCACTTCCCTGGGCCTCAGTTTCCTCATCTATAAAATGAGAGATTTGGACTAGATGGTTTTTACTCTCTCCCAGCTCTCAGTGTAGGACTCTACTACTGCAGTGAAGTAGACAGTAATAGTATTAATATCATCCCTGCTTTATAGATTCAACCCAACAAGCATTTATTAAGCCCCTACAGTGTACAAGACAATGCGCTGGGCACTAGGCCACTGGGCACATTTGATACAGATATAAAAGTGAGACAGCCCCTTGCCCTCAAGGAGCTTACATTCTCCCAGCAGAAATAAAAGGCAAACAAATAAAAACATGTTGAGTTGAGGCAGGAGAGAGGAATGAGGAAAAGGCCTTGAAGGAAGCCAGAGACAATAGGAAGGTAACCGTCAAGGAGTGCATTGCAGGCACATAGTATCCTATGCTCATGCCCAGTTCAGGGTACAGCAAATAGGCATCTGAGGGTAACACAAAATGGACATTCACACTAAATAGCTGGTCTCAGTACGCCTTCATTTTTATAAAATCAGGCATTCTGCAAAATCGACTTCGGTCTGCCTCAAGTGGCCAGGCTGGGTCCAACCCAGGCTTTAACAAACTGGTTCCCCCAATAACCCTCTTTGAACCTTAAATGCCAATTCCACGAATGAACCAGGAATCCATCCAGTCTTTGAGATCAGCCTGGATGAAAACCAAATCAGAGGCATTTTTAGGTTACCAAAAGGAGGATGCTAATTTTTCTTCTAGGGTCAAACTGTGACAAGGTCAGAGTTTGTTTTATAAACTAAAGTTCTCCCAAGCACTTTCCACTGAAAAGAGAAGGAGGAGGAGACAAGAGGGATGGAAATTTTCAGACCAATTATGTTCTGAGCATAATAATCCTTCCCTTTCCCAGATGTTCACTAGGGTCCACACAAATCCCAAAGAACAGCGTCTGCTCAGAGACAATCTGTCTTGCCTAAATCTGGAAACCTCCATTTGTACGAAGAGTGGTTCCCAAACTTTCTGCCAAGAAGCCCTTTTGGTCCTCAGTCCTCCCCGCATCTCACTACCCCTCTTACTGAAACAGATTATGTGATTCTCCATCCTCACACATCACAGCTTGCCTTCCTGTGCTTCCAGTGAAGAGAGCCTTAAGATTGCCACTTTGAATCCACGAGGGCTTGGGCAAGTCACTTCCCTCAAAGAGCCTCAGTCTCCTCATGTGTAAAATGGGTTTGCATTACCACAACAAAGAGCCAGTCTGAGGCTCAGATATATAGAGGCTGGATAGACAGCAAGTGCTATTTAAAAAGCAGTTACTGCTATAAATGTTGCCAAAGCCTTCCTTCAGGCAAACAGGTGGCATAGCCCTGGGCAAGTCCCTGAACCTCTCTCAGCCTCAGTTTCCTCATCTGAAAAATAGGACTAATAATAGTACCTTCCTCATAGAGTGGTGAGAAGCAAATGAGAAACTGTGTTTGAGGTGCTTCATAAACCTTAAATCGTTATATAAATATTAGCAATAATAACAACAGAAACATTAATGATTACTTTTCTAACGCCTCATTCAGTCTGGAGTTGACTCCAGGGCCTGGAGGTTCTCAGAGACTCGGCCAGAGGAGGATGAGCTCTGGCAGCTCCACAGCACGTGGGAAAGGTTCAGAGCACAGGCTGGGTGATGGACAGTCTTAAGGCTTGGATAGGTTAACCACCAACCTAACCACAGTCTGATGAATTTTAGGCCACAGCAATTCTTACAGCTAGGTGACACCACAGTGCACAGAGCACCAGGCCTAGAATCAGGAGGACTCATCTTTCTGCGTTCAAATCTGGCCTCAGACACTTACTAGCTGTGTGACCCTGGGCAAGTTACTTCACCCTCTTTGCCTCACTTTCCTCCTCTGTAAAATGAGCTGGAGGAAATGGCAAATCATGACAGTTTCGCTGCCCCCCAAAAACCCACAAAGAGTGGGACATGACCGAACAAGTGGTTCAGACTTGCAGACTGGCTACCAAGTTTCAGAGAAGTCCCAATTTGCTTTGGTATAGGGGTTGACCCACACCAACAAAATGAGAGACCCTTGATTATAATCACGACCCGCCTCTCTTCCTCTAAAAACCTTCTGTGATTCTGAAGTCCATCCCTACACAGCATTATCCCTGACTCTGTCAGCCCTCTCGAATGATAATTTGCTTTTTCTTTTCACTTTTTTGGCCCAGAACAATAGCCAAATCAAATCCCAGACCAGAAAGAGACTGCAGACAATGTCTAATCCAATCTGGACTTGAATGACAATTATCTTTTCAATATCGTTGAAAAGTCCCCATTTCAGGCATACTAATACATTGTTGGTGGAGCTGTAAATTGGTCCAACCACTCTAGAAAGCAATCTGGGATGATGTAAAGAAAATAGATAAAAGTAAGATTTACATGCCCTTTGACCCAGAGATGCCACTGCCAGTCACATTTCCCATGGAGGCCAAATATCTTAAGAAAAGTTCTATATATACCAAAATACTGAGAATAGTGCTTTTATATAATATTAAATAATCAGAAACAAGGCAGATGGATGTCTATCCATTGGGAAATGGCTAAACAAAGTATGGTGTGTGAATGTAACAGAATATTACAGCACTATAATAAATGATAAATGTGAAGAATTCAGAGAAGTATGACTTTCCTTATAGGAAATTTCTCTCCACCTGGTAGGAACCTACCTGAAGCCAAGAAATAAACTCCTTTCTTGGAAATGAAATAGAGATGATGGAATCACAAGATCATAGCCTGAGAGTTCAAAGATATCTTAGAGGTCATCTTGTCCAATACCTTTCATGGTTCAGCTGAGGAAATTAGGCTCTAGACAGGTGAGGTCACATAGGGAGGGGAAGAAGGTAGGATTTGAATTCAGCTCTCCTGACTGCAAACCCATGCCTCTTTTTACTGCCCCACCCCATTCCCTAGGGGGAGAAGAAGGATTTAGCTTCCTTATCCATAAAATTGTGGTATGTAAACAGAGTAGAACATCACTGCTCCAAAAGAAGTGGTTAAGTACAAAGGATTCAGAGAAGCACTAGAAGACATATATATGAACTGATACATGGCAAAGTCAGCAGAACCAGGAAAACAACAATGCACGATGACTACCACAGTGCCAATGGAAAGAAACAAGGCAAATAAACTCAACAGTAACAACAACAGTGATGACTGAATAGTCTACAGAATGGCCACGCTTGGCACTCCTCTCTCTTCTTTGCAGAGGGGGGAAAACATGAGTGTGGAACACTGCATACATTAAATCTGGTTGATGTGTAGGCTATTTTTGCTTCCCCATCTCCAACCCCTTTTTCTTTTTGATTCTTTGCTTGGTGAATGGGTGGGATTTGAAAAAAGCTCCCCAGACTGCAAGCTCAAGGCTCTTTCCATTGTACTACTCTTACCTGTAAACTAGAGAAGAACTTTCCCTCCTAGTCCAGGAACAAAGTTGGGAGTAGGGGTAGGGAGGAAACAGGATAGAGTACAAAGAACATGGATCCTACTCTTAGAGACCCTGCCTCCAGTGCTGAGAAACTGTAACCCTGGCCAAGTCATAACTCTCTGAACCTTAGTTTCCTCATATGCAAGATGGGGAAAAGAATATTTTTATGTGGAAATTTTTATATAATCTTCTAAAATTATACATAAAAATAATTTTTAATTTTTTTATGCTTTTTTTGGAGGGCAATTGGGGTTAAGTGACTTGCCCAAGGTCACATGGCTAGTAAGTGTTAAGTGTCTGAGGCTGGATTTGAACTCAGGTCCTCCTGACTTCAGGGCCAGTGCTCTATTCACTGCACCATATAGTCACCCCTTAACTTTTGTTTTTAAAAATGTTGAGTTCCAAATTCTCTCCCACCCTCCCTTTTCATTCTCCTCCCTGAGATGGCAAGCAATTAGATATAGATTATACATGTACAGTCATGCAAAACATATTTGGGAGAGAAGAATATTTGTACCACTTTGCAAAGTTCTTTTGAGACGCTTTATAGGCTTTAAAGAACCAAAGAAATGGGGGAAAGGGGGACAGAAAGGAAAGTTGATTTATCACTTGGACATTTTCATTTTGTTAATAAGATCCCCCTTCCTTAATATTAGTGCTCCCTCCTTCTTGTTGTTTCCTCCCCTCCCATCCCCTACATAAATTCACAAGCTCTCAGAGTTGAGAAAAGTGAAAAAAAATAACATTTTCCCCTCCCCCTCCAAAGTTCTCTGGCAGGGGATAGTCCCATTGGCTGGCTGTCATCTGCAGAGCAGCCTGGCAAAGTTCGGATTATTACCAGAATCACAGACCCAAAGCGAATGGACATAGCTCAAGAAGAAAATGAAAGAAAGACCAGCATTTATTAAACACCTACTATGTGCCGGGCAGTGTGCTAAATGTTTAACCAACATCAGACTCATTTGATCTTCACAACCACCCTTGGAGGTAGGTGCTGCTATTATTCCCATTTAAAGTTAAAGAAACTAAAAATAAAATAAAATAAAATAAAATAAAACAAAACAAAACAAATTTAAAAAATAAAGTTAAAGAAACTGAGGTAGAGAGTACGTGACTTGCCCAGGGCCACACAGCTATTAAGTGGCTGAGCCAAATGTGAACTGAAGTCTTCCTGACTCCAGATCCAGAGCTCTACCCACAGTGCTATCAAGCTGTCTGAAGAAGGCCTACTAAGGCTAAAAGGGATGTTGTTGCTGATTTGCATGGGTAAAGGAAATATTTATTGATACTAACAAAATTGCAGGTCTTTTTAAGTATCCAGGGGATTTCTCATTGGTCTCCCTGACTCAGGTCTTCACCCTAAACCAAACCATCCTCCACAGAGTGATATTACAAAAGTACAAACCTGACCACATCACTGCTGCTCAATAAACTCCAGTGGATTGTAAATGTCCTAGTTAAAAAAAAAAGGGGGTGGTGGTGGAAGAAACTCTCCTGTTGGTCACAACTGACTCCTGCCCACTTTCCAGGCTTATTGTCTATTATTCTTCCTCTTCAGCTACCCTGTAGTCGAGCCAAACTGTCCTTCTTGTGCCTCACTCCTATTCCATCTCCAGAACTTTACAGTTTGTTCTCCAGACCTAGAAAGCCTTCCCCCCTCATTTCCACCTCTTGGAATCCCTACCTTCCTTCAAAGCTCAGCTCCTACACAAAGCCTTTTGAGAGGCAGGGTGATATAATTGTACAGGGTACTGGAATTGGAGTCAAGAACCCAGGAGTCAGACCTGGGTTCAAATCCTACCTGAGATACTATGACCGTACCTTCTCTGTTCTCTCATTTGTAAAAATAAAGAGGCTGACTTGATGGTCTCAGTTTTCTCATCTATAAAGTAAGTGAATTAGATTTCATGACCTCTAACGTTCCTTCCACCTATAATTCTTCTGCTCCCAACTTCAAGTGCCTCCCCACAAAATTATCTTCTATACATGCATTGCCTCTCCAGATAGACCGTAAACTCCAGGAGGGCAAGAACTCTTTCCTTTTTAACTTTGCATTTAAGACTCTCTAAATGCTTGTCATTCTAAGACCAAATCTTCCTTCCCTGGCTCCCAGTCCCTGATATAGACTCCTCTCTCTCTCTTGACTGCTTCTTTTTTTAGATTTGTACTCCCAATTGTAGCACAGTGACAGGAACACAGCAGAAAGTTAATAAATGCATCCTCATTTATTCACTCCTTCATTCTAGGACATGTAGAACATTAGCTACATGATGCATTGGCATGGAGGGAGTTTAGGTGATGGAGAGCTTCCCACATCATGAAATCATAGATTCAGAAAAAATAATACCTATAACAACAACAGTAAACACTGATGTATCACTTTAAGGCTTACAAAGCATTTTACATGTAGGTCCAGTTAACCAGGAGGTACCTGTGGTATTTCCTCATTGTTGCAAGGATTAAAAGAGATAATGGAGACATCATAGTGCAACAGAAGGGAGGACAGAATGGGAATCACTAAGACATCACGGTGCAGTGGGAGGGAAGATGGAATGGGAATCACTGAGACATCACGGCACGGTGGAAGGGAAGGTGGAATGGGAATCACTGAGACATCACGGCGCAGTAGAAGGGAAGTGGAATGGGAATCACTGAGACATCACGGCGCAGTGGAAGGGAAGGTGGAATGGGAATCAGTGGCCTTGCCTCTGTTGTGTTCTTTGACCTTGGGCAGGTTACTTCCTCTGCTCATCTGCAAAATGAGAAAGTTAATCTAGATGGATTCTAAGGAACCTGGCTATCCTTCATATCCAGAACACTCTCCTGCCTCATCTCTGCTTCCTACCTTCTTTGGCCTCCATCAAATCCCAACTAAAATCCCATCTTCTATAAGAAGCTTTTCCCAGTCCTTATCTTAGTGCCTCCCTCAGAGATTATTCCCAATTTAGCTTGACTACATTTGATTAGTTTATGGTTGTTTCCATGTAGTCTCCCCATCAGACTGTCAGTTCCCTAAGCACAAGGACTTTCTTTGTATCCCTAGCACTTAGCATAGTTCCTGGCATGTAGTGAGTGCTTAATAAATGGTAGTTTACTGATTAACCTGCCATTTCTAAATCTAGAATCTTAAGAGCTTTGGAAAAATGCTTTGCAAACCTAAAAGAGTTATGATAAAGTCAATCCTCAGTATGAGTTTTAAAAAATAATGTTTGAAAAAAACCACCACTCCAAGTCCTACTGCTGGATGTTGTATATCTGCCTTACACCCACACCCCCACGCACACATACACACTCTTTCTCTCTCTCTCACACCCATGATTTCCCCAGGGACCAGTGAACAGGAGCAAAAGAACAAAGTACTGATTTGCCTCCTGGGCCTGTAAGATCCCAAGTCTGATGTGGGAGTGCCAGGCCCTAGCTGTGGCAGCCTTGCTTGTCTGAGTGGGCTGGATTTTGTCTATGATGGATAAATTCATTAGCAATTTGACTGTGTTTACAGCAACCAGCAGGTCTGGCCAAGTCTTAAATGGCTTAGCCTAAAACAGGGGTTCTGGTATTGATCAGGAGGCTTTTCAGCTGCCTGGCTGCTGGGACCAGGCTTCCCATTAGGGTCCATCACTCAACTGCTCAGAGAGCCAGAGCTCTGGCCTCCTAGATGATTTAACAGCAAAAGGGATTGCCAGTCAGTCAGTCAGTCAACAGGCATATCTAACTTGCTTAGCAGTGCCAGGTACTATGCAGCACTGGGGATACAATGAATTAGATGGGGGGGGGCACTCTCCCTGGCCTCCCAGAATTTACATTCTAATGAAGGAGACAATATGCAGATAGCATGGACATACTAATATATGCAGGGTAAATGGAAGGTAATTTCATAGAAGAAGGCATTAGCAACTGGGGGGAAAGGGGAGGAATAATAGAGAGTGAGATGTGAGTACTCAGTGAACACCTGGATAGATGCTAATATTAGAATCTCAAAGAAGGAAGGAGAATGATGTTCTATTGGGTTTCATGGCTATCTTTATGGTGGTTATTTAGAAGGAAGAATGGTCAAGTGGAATGAGCATGATATTCAGAAGACCAGAGTTCAAATCCTGCCACTTGCATGGATTACCTTAAACTTTTATGGGACTTTACTTCTATAAGACACAATTCCTCATCTGTAGAATGTAAAGGATAGGGGTTTGACTTATGGAGATGGTCTTTTAAGGAGCTTTTTGGTTCTAAATTTATAATCCCAAATCTCAAAATAATCTCTATATTTCCAAATCCCTATGTTCCCAAACACATATATATCACTTCTCAGTAGTCTGTTTCTCAAACTTTAAGATGAGGGGTTGTATTCTGCATGACTTTTCTTGGCTCATATTTGCCTTGCCTTAGAATCTTAGGATAGTTTGTATAATGTCCTTCCTCCAACCCCACCTCCTGCCTCAAGATCCTTGAGGATCTTTTTATTCATTTTTTATCTTTGTATCATCATGGCCTCATACTGTAAGCATTAATAAAGACATGATGAGTTGTTCAAAGTCATATAACAATAATAACAGCTAGCATTTTTATAGTGCATTAAGGTGTATAAAGTGTTTTACCAACATCTAGTTTTATCCTCACAACAATCCTGGGAATTAGATGCCCCATTTTATAGATGAGGAAATTGAAGTTGGGAAAATAGGGACACTGCCAGAGTCACACAGCTAATAAGTATCTGAGGCAGGATTAGAACTCAGGCCTTCCAGATCCCAAGTCTAGCCTTCTTTATTCATGACATCTGCTAGCTGCTTAAAAACAAAGGGAGGGGGTGCTAAATGACTTCTAAGGTCCCTTCCAGCTCTACATCTATGAACCTATAATGATAAAATGTGGCCGAGGAATTTAAACAGCAGTTTTAGGTAGCAGTATGAAAGGATTCAGGTGCCAAGAGGAGGAAGTTTCTGTGGTTGCCATAATGGGGTGTTTGGGGTTAGCAGCTGGCATTTGGATACAGAAGCCTTAAATAAGATGGCGGGCAAGAGGCCTAGTTTTACTCACTGCCAATTTAGCATCTTATCATTTAGAGCTACAAGTGTGCCTCACTGTAAGGAACAAGTATACAAAAATCTGAACTTGGGCCAACCAGAGGGTAGTGATTCACATGGCAAAAGGATTTTTCTAGTTCGCAAAGGATTTAACCCAGAATTCTTTTCTGTAGGGAGTGGAGTGTAAATCTGTGCTGGCCTCTCCAATCAACAAATATTTGAGCTTAAAATGGAATCATGGTGCCAAAAATAGCCGTGGAAAGAGATATTATTGGCATTACCCCCGGGGGCACCCGACTATTTGACAAAGCAGTACTTTTGCCTCTGAATCTCCCTCCCTTGGATACCCAAGAGGCCATGCCATTCCCTCATTCCTATTAAGGGTTTATTCTCAACAGTCTGCATTGATACATGATCTAAATCTGGCTGAGGACAAGAGTCTTGGCATCAAATAGTAGAAAGATCACCGGCCTCACAAGCAGAAGACATGAGCTCAAATTCTGGCTTTACTTATTCGAATGTAAACGGTTTACCTTTTTGCATCCCCAGCCCTTAGCATGGTGTCTGACTCACAGAAGATGCTTAATAAAGGCTTGCTGACTGATAGCTGTGTGACTTGATCCAAGTCATTTAATTTCTCCAAGTCTCAGTTTCCTAACCCGTAAAATAGGGAAGTTATTTCCTCCACCTAATTCATACAGTTGGAGCTGTGATCTCAGGAATGCCGGTATTCCCTGACTGAGAAAACTCAGTCCTGCCACCCCTTTTCATCATGTGCAGGTCTTGTCCTTTCAATGCTTTCAATATTCTTCTCAGAAATCTACCACCCCACAGTGGCCCTGAATTCAAATTTCAGCTCTTCAGCAGGCTACAGCAATGCGGTCTCGGGAATCACCGAACTCTATAGGTATCAGCTTCCTCCCTTTGAAAATGAAGGGGCTGGGTTCTCTCTATATCCCTTCCATCTTCAGGTCCTCCCTGCTTTCCAGAAGTGATGCAGAATGGAGAGCCTCTTAGCCTTGCTCACCCATAGGCCAAGCTCAGAGGAGAGATTGGCCAAATTAAGCCCTGGCTCACCCTGGGTTTTTACAGTCTAACCTGCTCCTGGTGACACTGAAGCAAGGCATTTGTCTTGTTCCCTGGAAGAGAAGGCAACACTTTCAAAGGCCTTGTAGATATTGGGCTGGATTGCTTTTGCCTATGTGGGAGGGAGTCCTTCACCCTGGGTTTTTGTTTGCTCATTTTCATCCTGACATTTACTTGGAATAGGACCTAGGAGCCCAGGCCTGGTTGTTTCCAATTCTTTAAAGATGAAAAGAAGAAAAGAGGCTTTGGATCCTCCTCTCCTTCTGACCCTACACTAACTGGCCAACTCTCCCTGGAGAAATGAGAGAAAAATACCCAATCTGGCATTAGGGTGGCTCTGATCATTGATACCTTAACTTGGATACTTATAGAAAGAACCTTTCCTATGGATCAAATTTCCCTCCTTCCTTCCTCCCTCCCTTCCTTCCTTTCTTCTTTCCTTATTCCCTCCCTTCCTTCCTTCTTCCCTCTTTTCCCACTTTCTTCCTCCCTTCCTCTTTTTTGTTATAAGGACAGCTCTCTGGAAATGAGGGAAAGGAAGGGATATAGGTAGAAATTTAGGTGATATAGAAAAAACTGTTGAAGCTAATAACTATGGCTAGTGGCTAGGTGTCATAAATATTATTTAGTCCATTACGTAATAAGAAAAGTAGTTCACATTTATATGGAGCCTTGTAGAACAAAGAACCTTGGCCTGGAGCTAGAAGGTACCCCAGAAACAAAGTGGTCCAACCTCATTTTATAGAGGAGAACACGGAGGCGCAGGGAGATGGCGTGACCCAAGGACAAAAAGGCAGGGTCAGAGTGGGACTTGGAATTCAATTTCTCTGACTGGTCAGTGTTCCTCTCACTGTATCACGTTTTATATACATTATCTACAATCATCACGGGTGCTGTTATTATTGCTTTAAAAAAAAGCATCAACTCTGGCTCTGAAAAGCTAGTTTTCTGTCCAAGGCCACACAAGCAGGGGTCAGAGAATGGCAGAATCACAGATTTAGAACTGGAAGAGACCTCAGAGGTCACCAAATTCAACCCCTCACCCCTATTTGACAGATGAGGAAACTGAGGTCCAGAAAGTATGACTCGCCCCAAGTCACACAGATAATTGGATTCAATTCAACGAGCATCTATCGAACACTTACAATCTGCCAGGCCCTGTTCCCAGGTCCTTGTGTGACAAATCCAGCAGACTTTCCACTGTATCGTGAGGGCTCTCAAATCCCCAAAAGGAATTAACCAAGTGTCTGGGCTTGGTGGCACAGTGGATAAAATGCTGGGTCAAAAAGACCTGAGTTCCAATCCACCCTCAGATACTTATCAGCTGAGTGATCCTGGGCAAGTCACTTCACCCTGTTTGCCTCAGTTTCCTCATCTGTCAAATGAGACGGACAAGGCAACGGCAAAACACTCCAGTATCTTTGTCAAGAATTTTCCCTTGGGCTCATGAGGAGTCGGACACCACTGAACAAGAAGTGGGCTGGGATTTCAGCCTAATTCTTTCTACCCCCAAGACCAGTGCACTCAATTCTCAACAGCCAGGATGCTTCCTTTCAAAGACCACTAGAAGTTGGCCAGGTGAGGGGTGACAAGTAGCTAAGAGAGGGCAAGGAACCCATTCCAGAGAGGTAGTAGTGACCTTCCAGTCTTGGCAAATGCTTGGATGTTGGGGTGAAGGAGAGGGAAGAACCAAGGATTGCAAACCTGGACAGGAACCAAGACATTTTGGAGACAGGGTGGGCTTAGTGGGTGGGCATAATCCTAAAACCCCGAAGTTCATCTGGCGGCATTCAGAATTTACTGTAATTTAATAGCTCAGCCTAATCCTTCACTTAGAGCTCTTGGCTGATAGAGCAGGTTTCTTTTATTGGCTAGAGACATTTTTTGTTTTCTCTCTAATCAAAAAAGTCAGAAAGTGCTGGGAGGCTAGACCCCTCCCAGTCCCAAGGTAAGGAAATCCCTTATCAAGTGAATGGCTTACTTAAAACCTTGACACCCATTTCTAGCTGGTGAAACTTCAGGAGACAAAGCTTTCAGTATTAAGGATTATCAGGTTTGGATTCACTTTCCTAGGCTGGGATTAAAGGCTCACAAATTTGGGAGCTGGCAGAGAGCATTTAGTCTAACCCCAGTCCCCAAAGGCCAACTCTATAACATTTTGCAGATAAGGAAACTGGGCTCCAGAGAATTGAAGAGACCCAAGGGAATGGGATAGCTAGCTGGTGCAGTGGATAAAGTACTGGGCCCAAAGGCAGGAAGACTCATCTTCCTGAGTTCAAATCTGGCCTCTGACACTTAAGTGACCCTGGGCAAGTCACTTAACCCTGTTTGCCTCAGTTTCCTCATCTGTAAAATGATCTGGAGAAGGAAATGGCCAACCACTTCGGTATCTTTGCCAGGAAAACCCCAAATGGCATCAGGAAGAGCTAGACGCAACTGAACTGACTCACCAACATAATGTATAAGGCAATGTGCTTAAGTGCTGGGGACCCAGAGAATGGCAGATACACAGTCCTGGACCACAAGGAGCTTACATTCTAGTGGGGCAGACATTACACAAAAATTGCACACAAAATACATACAGAATATAAATGAGATATAATCTGTCAGGGGAAGGCACTAGGGACAAGAAGACCTGGGAAAAGCCTCTCCAGGGAAAGTGGGAGTCAAGCTGATTCCTGATGGAGGCAGATGCGAGGAGGCAGGGCATTTAGGTTTGGAGGCAGCCAAAGCAAAGTATGGAGACGGGTGACAGAGCATTGTGTTTAAAGAATTACAAGTGACTAACTTTGCTGAGTCCTCTAGTCTCAGATTAAATCATATTTTTGCCAACACAAACATTTCCCCTCATTACCAGGAACAATTAGTGACTGCTGTGGGAAGCCAGGCACACCAACATACTGGTAGTGGAGTTGTGCATGAGTCTAGCTGCTCTGGAAAGCGTTTGGAATGATGGGAGGAGGCACACTGACATGCTCACACTCTCTGACCCAGAGATCCCGGTATCAGGCATATACCACAAGTCTAAGACTTCTAGAAATATTTATTCATTTGTTTCATTCTTTTCTAACTCTTCATGACCCCAATTGGGATTTTCTTGGCAAAGATACTGGAGCAGTTGACTGATGAGGAAACCGAGGCAAACAGGGTGAAGTGACTTGCCCAGGGTCACATAGCTATTAAGTGTCTGAGGCCATATCTGAACTCGGACTCCAGGCCTGGCACTCTATGCACTATGGTGCCACCTAGCTCCCCTAGAAACAAAGGTCCCATTTATGCTTAAATACTCACTACAGCACTTTGGGGTAGGGGAAAAAATCCTTGGAAACAAAGTGAGTACCCATCAATTGTGGAATGACTGAATAATCTGTGGACTGTGAATGTAAGAGAAAGCACTTCACTGTAAGAAGTTATTAATTTGAGGAATTCTGGGAAATCTGGGAAGAGATGTATAACTCATGCAATGACCACATAATATAAATGATGCCACTTAAAGGCAGCTAAGCTCTGATTAGCTGGAATGAATTAGTTGTAATTGGTCCAAGAGAACAATGATAAAACAATTCCTTCTTCTTGGCAGAGAAGTGAAGAGGTACAGATGTTTCATATGGTATCAGACTCTTTCAACTTTGTCAGTTAATCTCTTTTTCTTGGAGAAAAGAGAGGTGGGGAGAAAAGCAAGAAAGATAGCAGGGATGAGGGGAATCATATTGTAAAAAATGAAAGGTATAAAATTTTTTAAAAATTAATAAAGGTCTCCAGTCTATAGACTTAACCCTGTTTGCCTCAGTTTCCTCATCTGTAGAATGAGCAGGAGAAGGAAATGGCAAAATACCCAAGTATCTATGCCAAGAAAATCCCAAATGGTCACAAAGAGTCAGATATGGCTGAAATGACTGAACAAGTCTACAGAGGCCTGCAGTGTCAACTGTGGAGAGTTGCAAAGGGCATAAGAAACAAGCCCTGCTCTTAAAAGGCTTTATATTTACAAACGATCACAGGTACACACAGGTGGCATGCCTAGGCTTGGAGTGAGGAAGCTTCTGTTCAAATCCAGCCTCAGACACTCACTAGCTGTAGGAACCTGGGCAAGTTACTTAACCTTGTTTGCCTCAGTTTCCTCATCTGTAAAGTGAGCTGGAGAAGGAAATGGCAAACCACTCCAGTATCTCAGCCATGAAGACCCCAAAATAGGGTCATGAGGAGTCAGACATGACTGGAACAACTGAATAATAACGACATAAATATGAAAAGAGGACACTTTTGGTGTAAGGCATGGAGAAGGAAAATGTAGAGGGTCTTGTATGAAACCTTACAGAGCTCTTGGGCTGGAAAAGCCCTGAGAGGCTGTCTGGTCCAGCCTCCTCAGAAAACTGAGACCCAGAGAAGGGGCTTGCTTTCCCAAGGTCATGCATCAGGGGTAGAATTTGAACCTAGATTCCCTGACTCCAAATCTACTGATTTTTTTTTCCCAATTACACAATGCCACTTCTCAAAAGCCCAGTCCAGCTGGACTGTGATGGGCAAGTGGCCCCAAAACAGGGTCAAAGTAGTATGATGAGCCAAGCCGTAGAGGGCCCTGAATGCAAGACCAAGGACTTGGAACAGTACCAAGCAGATAACAGGGCATCACTAAAGGGATTAAAGCAGAGGAGAGACATGAAAAGAGGCAGCTGTTGCACAAGGGAAGGAATTTGGAGTGAGAGGACCCTGAGTTTCAGTCCAGGCTCTGCTACTGGCTACCCCTGGGACCCTGAGTAAATTATCTCCCTTCTCTGGATTTTATTTTCCTCATCTGTAAAATGGGGAGATTAGACTAGACACTTTTTAAGGTCACTCTCAGTGCTAAATTCTGTGACTGTATGTACGGAATACATTTACTGAATTGAATGTGGGTGCAAATATCTATCTATCTATCTATCTATCTATCTATCTATCTATCTATCTAGCACAGTACCTAACACTTAGCAGGCACTTAATGTTTACTGTATTGTATTCCTAAAGCTTGCTTTTCACAGAGGAAAATATTATGCACAATTCATGGTACATCGTAGGTGCTTGATAATGCTTATTGTATTGCATTCCTCACTTTCTTATGTATTCCTAGCTTGTTCTGACAAAGAGGAAAGTGCTTAGTACAATGTCTAATACATAGTAGGCACTTAAATATTTATTATATTGTATTCCTAACAGCTTACTTTTAACAGAGACAA
>CM053582.1:99044791-99065868 GCA_028627135.1 Pseudochirops cupreus
ACAGAGGAAAATATTATGCACAATTCATGGTACATCGTAGGTGCTTGATAATGCTTATTGTATTGCATTCCTCACTTTCTTATGTATTCCTAGCTTGTTCTGACAAAGAGGAAAGTGCTTAGTACAATGTCTAATACATAGTAGGCACTTAAATATTTATTATATTGTATTCCTAACAGCTTACTTTTAACAGAGACAAAATGCTTAGCACTGTACCTGACACACAGTAGGCACTTAATAAATGCATATTGTATTGTATTCCTAATAGCTTACTTTTACCAGAGACAAAATGCTTAGCACTGTATTCGACACACAGTAGGTGCTTAATAAATGCATATTGTATTGTATTCCTAAGAACTTGCTTTTTGACAGAGAGAAAATGTTTAGAACACTGCCTGACACACAGTAGGTGCTTGATAAATATTTACTGACTCAGAAAATAACTAAAGAATGATCACAGATCGAGATTTGGAAGATATTTCTTATAGTCCAATATCCTCATTTGGCAGATGAGGAAACTGAGGCCAGAGAAGTAATTTGTTTAAATTTGTACAGGTCGTCATAGGCAGGATTTGAACCCTGGTCTCTGGGTTCAACTCAGGGCTAATGTACTTTCTACTGTCCCATGTTACCTCTCTGAGGCAAGATGGCTGGGTGTGGTCCTTGCAGTTGGGGAGGCTTCGAGATCCCTTGAGTTTAGGGGGTCCTGAGCTATAGTATGGCTAAAACTGTTTGGGTGTCTCCATTAAACACAGTATCAATATGGTTAGCCCCTAGTAGTAGAGGACCATTGATGCATAGGGAGTGGTGGAAAATGATGGCAGTTAAAACTTCCATGCCAATCAGTATTGGGATCAATCCTTTGAGTGGCCCCTCCATTTCCAACCTGGGCAAAGGGAAGAGATCTAGTCTCAAAAAAAGAGGAGAGGGAAGAGAAAAATAGGAAAGGATATGATGAAAAATGTAAGCATTCAGTGAAAAGTTAAAAATATTTGACAGAAAGAAAGCATGCTAAAAAGGGAAAAACACGGTCTCTTGAGTCAAATCTTACCTCTGTGTGACCCTATATGACCTTTAGCAAATCAACTGACCCCTCTTGTCCTCAGCTTCCTTCTCTGTAAAGTGAAAAAATCAAACTCAATGGCCCTTGAGGTCCCTTCCAGCTCTGGATCTATGATCCGAACTCAAGACCCTTGTTTAAGTCTATGAAAGGCCATGCCTGAAGATGTCAGCCAGGGCCCTGAGTTTGAGAGTAGGGAAGGACCAGAGAGCTAGGATGAGTGAGCTTGGTAGCTGGGTCCAACTGGCTGGTTTGGCAGCTGAAGCCCTGAGAGTGGTTGTCAAAGGAACCACAGGGCATTAGCTCCTTTCTCTTCCTTTTTGGGCCAAGGTGGGGACAGTCTGACACAATAGTGGTGCCTCCCAAGAGTTCTACAGGCCTATTGTACATTCTGTAGACATAAATACGAAAACAAACCAAGCCATGGGTGAAAGGGTTGCTGGGTCACAAGGTGTGTCAACAACATAGGATCTGAGGTGAAAAGAGATGAGAAAGGCTTTGTGGTGCAGGGAGAAAATGACTGGACTCAAAGGTCAAATTCCACTTCTGAAGCTTGTGACTCTGGGGCAACTTAATCTTTTAGCTTTAGGCCCCTCACTTGTAAAAAGGGATAAGAACAGTGTTAACCTCAGAGGGTTGCTATGAGGAGCACGCATATTAATAAGGCAGGTAAAACAATCTATATGTCATTCATTCATTCATTCATTCATTCTCTTTAAGTTGAAGGAGAAAAACAAAGTAAATTTGCTCTCAGAGGGACACACAAGTAGCAAACCAAGTCAATAAGTATTTACTAAGCACTTACAAGTGGAAAGAAGGTCCCTGCTTACACTCTGAAAGGGTAGGCAATATAGAAAAGGTATATATAGTGGGGGAAGAGTGAGAAGGGAGAAGGTTACTTCAGAGTAGAGCCCAGAAAGGAATGAAGCCATGGCTAGCCTGGGCACTTTCCTTAAAACAGAGGCTCTGGGAGGGACTGGCCAATCAGAGAAAGGGGCCTCAAGGGCCTAGTGATCTTCTAAGGCAGTGGTTCTCAACCTTCCTAATGCCCTTTCATACAGTTCCTCATGTTGTGGTGACCCCCAACCATAAAATTATTTTTGTTGCTACTTCATAACTGTAATTTTGCTACTGTTATGAATTGTAATGTAAATACCTGATATGCAGGATGTATTTAAAATTGAACATAACCCACAGAGAAAGGCTACTGTCCCAAGGTGGAAAGACTCAGAGTCAGAGAGTCAGGAGGGAACAAGCAAGAAGAAGCAAGCAAACAGAACCACTGGGATTACCAATGCAAGTCACCATCTTCTCTGCAATTTATCATTTTAAGAGAGTTACTGGGTACATTGAGAGGCTTAGGAACTTTTCCCCAGGTCTTCCCGGCTCTGAAACGGGCTTTCTATCAACCACCCCACACTGCCTCTTATCACCCAGCATCATCTAAAACTGAACTATTCACTTTCCATCTCTCCTCCTCATTTCCTGCTTAAGGCAGTTCCTCTGCCTGACTTCCCCATCTGGGTTAATTAATAATCCTCTAGGTAAACTGGGCTTACAACTTTTAGCATCATCTTTGCCTCCTTCCTCTCCCTTACCACCCAGTCACTTGGTTCTGACTACTCTTTCTTCTCTATTAGTTCTTGCCACCACCCAGTTTGGACCCTCATTACTTCATGCCTGGATTACCCCAATACCTTCCTAATAACTCTCTCAGTCTCTAGCATCTCCTCCCTCTAATCCAATCTGTACCCACTGCTAGAGAGTATTCTCTTAAACATCACTTTCCACCTCTCCCCCACTTTCTACCTTTTGCTCTGGACACAGAAATGAAATGATAGCATTATTGGTTCTTGGAAAGGGTGTGTCTAATGACTGTCCTATGGATCAACTATCACTATGACTCCCTAGAAACTTCCCTGACCATCACTCCCCATATTTCTTGTCTATTTCTATTAGAAAATAAGCTCCTTGAGGGCAAGCCCTACCTTCACTTTTGTACTTGTATTCTTAGCACTTAGTACAGTGGCTAAATGATTTCTCATCAAATCACTCATTCATCACATCAGCTCCCTGCTGCCCTTCACAACATCGACCTAACATACCTTTTATACCTCATTATAAGATACTCTCCTTCTAGCATTCTATGGTCCAGTCAAATTGACTTCCTTTCTCTTCTTCACACAGGACACTGCCTCTTCCACTTCCATGTATTTGCACTGGCTCTCCCTGATGCCTGGAATTCCTTCATCTCCAATCTCCTAGGATCTGTCTTGTCCTTCAAAATGAAACTCAAGTGTCATCTTCTACATGAAACCTTCCCTATTCCAATGGCTATTAGTACTTCCATCCCTAACCACTGTGGATTTGTTCTAAATAGATTTACCTTGCATATAATTACACATTTATGAGCTGTTTCCCCTAGGAAAACTCAAGCTTCTTGAGGGCAGGTGCCATTACATTCTTGTCTTTCTATTCCTAGAGCCTAGCACTTAGTAGGTGGCTCTTAATTGATGCTGGAAGACCAATGAATCCTTTTGAATATCTGATTAGAATCTCAGATGTGGAAGAGATCACCATGGCCATGTAGGCCGACCCATACTGGAACAAGAATAGTTTCTCTTTCTACCCTATCCAACAAGTCACCCAGTCTTTGTCTGAAGACCCCCAGGGAGGGGGCAGCCACTACATCCTGAGGCAAACAGTTCCACTTTGGGATGGCTTATTTAGTAAGAAGTTTGCCCTTAAATCAGATCCAAATTGGCCTATTCCCAAGTTCTACTTTTCCTGGTGTTGCCCTCCAGGGACATGCAAAAGAAGTCCAATCTATCTTCCACTGGGCAGCCCTCCAATTACCCGAACATAGACAGCATTCCCTATCCTCCCCCACTCTACTTCTCTAGAGTGAATCTCCTTCATTCTTGCAACAGAGATGGGGTGCCCAGCCCTGAACACAATGCTATAGATGTGATCTGAGCTAGTCATAAAACAGTTGGCCTGTCACCTCCCTCTTCCTGGATCTGATGCCTTTCTTAATACAGCCTGATATTCAATTTTTTCTTGTTTTCTTCTAAATTTTTATCAATGTATTTTGTTTTCACATCACCTCCATTTCCCAGTGCAACCATTCCCTTCCATGACAGCCATGTTATAACAAAGAATAGGAAAAAAAAAGTTTTAGCAGCTTAATCTGCCATCCCCAGTGTTATCTGTCCTTCTTGGCTTTATATCATAAATAAATTTGATCATTGTGATATCTACACTTTAAATCACTGTTTAAAAGGTTAATCAGCATAGAGCCAGGCACAGATCCCTGAGGAAGGCCACTGGAAACTTTTTTTCAAGTTGGTGTTGAACCTCTGGGGGCAGAGAGAGGGGGGTGCTGTATTCCACCTTTCTTGGCATGAGTCATTCCATTTGAGAATGAGTCTCTAGCGTAAATGAACAGTCACCTCTAACCACTATTTTTTTTCTACTTTCCTTTACCCCAAATCTTGAGTCAGTCAACAGGCATTTATTAAGCTCCTATTTACGTGCCAAGCACTGTGCTAAGTGCTGGGGATACAAAGAAAGGACATAACAGTTCTTGTTCTCAGGGAGAAAAGTCTAATGAGGGAGATAGTCTCCACAACAGCATATTTAAAAAAAAAAAGAGTCCACCTTGTTTTAGACTCTGGAAGTTGATAACTGACTAGCAGATTACAAAGTTTTTATCCTCTTCCCCTGACATACAACAAGCTGCCCCCAAGGCCCATGGCTAACAGCTAGTGAACCCAGTTTGATTGTGTTTTTGAATAGACTCACCTTAACTATAGGGCATGGGGCATATTCTGAATTCCACTCACCCCATCGAGTCTTCTCTTCTTAGTAGACCAAAAGAGACTTCACTCTGCCTTTGCTTCTAAATCAGAAATAGGGGGTTTTCTTTCCATGACAAACCATCAATGATTATTTTTAAAATTGATTTCCTTAATCACATACTTTAAAAATAATTTTTTTGGCCCAGTGAATTCTAACTCATGTTTATTTTTAAATGTGTCTTAATATTTCATTTTTTCCAATTACATGTAAATTTTTAAAAATTTTGAGTTCCAAATTCTCTCCCTCCCTCCCTTACATGGCAAGCAATTTGATACAGGTTATACATGTATAATCAAATAAAACATTTCTATATTAGTCATGTTGTGAAAGAAGACAGAGACAAAAAAAACCATGAAAAAATAAAGAAAGTAAAAAACAAAACGTTTCAATCTGCATTCAGACTCCATCGGTTCTCTCTCTCTGAAGATGGATAGCGTTTTTCATAGTAAGTCTTCTGGAATCATCTTGGATTACTATAGTGCCGAGAATAGCCAAGTCATTCACAATAGACCATCATACAACATTGCTGTTACTACGTAGAATGTTATGGTTCTGCTCACTTCATTTTGTATCAGTTCGTACAGTTCTTCCCAAGATTTTCTGAAGCCATTCTGCTTGTCATTTCTTATAACACAATAGTATTCTATCACAATCATATATCACAATTTCTTCAGTCATTCCCCAAATGATCATCAATGATTATTTATTTAAAAAAAGTTCTGAATCTACCTAATCACATTTCTCTAACTCATATTTTCCTATTACATAGAATGGTAAGATTGTCAAAAACTTTAAATAATAACTCAGGCATTTACTGGATTGCCCTGATATATCCCATTGAAAGAGGTAAGAAGGTTATGGTGGCATGACTTGTTTTTGTAGAAGTCAAGTGGGTTCTTTATTCTCACTGCTTCCTTTTCTATATGCTCATGAACCACTCCTTAAATAATGTTTTAAAATTCTGCGAGGCATCAAAATCGGGCTTAGTGGCTATAGTTTACAGATTCCATCTTCTTTCTTTTTTAAAATGAAAAGAATAAGGTATTTACTCTTCTATAATTCTGTGAGACCTCTGCCATGCTCCATGATCTTTGCTTTTCTTTCTTTCTTTTTGAGGGAATCAAGGTTAAGTAACTTGCCCAGGGTCACATAGCTAGCAAGTGCCTGAATCTGGATTTGAACTCAGGTCCTCCTGACTCCAGAGCTAGAGCTCTATCTATTTCGCCATTTAGCTGTCCTCCTCCATGGAGACTGATATACCAGAGAACTCAAAGCCTGGTGCCCTAAATTCATCAAGGGCAGCAAATGCTCTACAAATCACCCATGAGCTTAGCCCGAGAGCTTGTTCTGAACGTACCAGTAACGGTATTTTAACGTAATTAGTGTCCTTTTTAATCTCATGTGTTTTATTTTAGGTATTTTAAAACAAGGGGTCTGTAAGCTTTACCCAGTGGCCAGAGGGTCCATGGCACACAAAAAGGTTGAGAATTCTAGCTCTCTATCTTTTTTATTTATCTCAATTCTCTATTAGCCCATTCTTTTCTTGTTCTCTCTCGCTCAAAGAGCCCTCTTTTTGGCAGAGGAAACAGCAGCTAAATTAGAATTGAGCAGCTCTGCCTCGTCTCAGCTGTCACTTCTGATGGTCCCATTTGCCCTAAACAACAATTCTAATGCTCTCTTGAGCCTCTTTTCCCTGGCAGGGCCTTTTTTGAAGTCTTTATGCTGTCCTCAGCTTCCCTGGCCAGCCTCTCGGGCCATTTGTCCTGACACTATTCAGACAGAGCCACGTGATGCTTTAGGAATCATCTTTGCTTCTATCCTCTGCATGGATCTTAAGAAAAAGAGAAAAGAAGGCAGGAAGAAAGGAAGGGAGAGAGAGAGAGAGAGAGAGAGAGAGAAAGGGTGGGGGGGAGAAGACAGGAGAGAGAGAAAGAAAAAGAAAGATTCAACACTGAGTCTCCCATTCATTGAAATACAGCCCTCACACTGCAACACAGCAAGCCACCAGTCTGACAAAAACCTGAGAGCTCAGTCCTTACCCAAAGGAAACAAAACCTCCATGGAAAATCCAGCCCTAGGTCTATGGATTAGCCCCGCAGAGCTCTAGTCTGTCCAGTTCCCACCTTCTTTCTGCCAATCTACCAGCTGCTCCATCCTTCCCTCCTCCCCTCATCTCCCTGATGGTTCCCATTATGGTGCCAGCCTAGCAGGTGAGTTACATTAGAATAACTCTTACACCAGCACCACCATTCCCCCTCCCCCCCCCCCACTCCAGCCACCCAAAGGAAAGCAAGCCCTGTCTTTAATGAGAAGCTGGTGGAATGAATCCTAAAGGTGTGGTTTGGTTTTAAGAGCTGGAGAATCCAAGAAAACTCTTATTACCCACTAGACCTCAGCCATCATCAGACATGGCTCCAAAAGACCTTTTGCTTCCCATATCAATGACCACAAACAATTCAGAGGTATTCTGGAAGGTAGATCACTTCCTAGAAGGGTTTGAGCTTAATAGACTCAAGGGCTACCTTCCTTGAATACCCCTATCGCTGTCCCCTCCCTGAAGCTTGTCTTGACCTCCCCTTCCCAAGTGAAAGTGATCTCTTCTCCCTTTAAATTTCTTTTGGTCCTTCATCTGGATTTCTTCTTACTTTTCTCACTTTCCCTCATCACAATCTTTATCCACTCAGATGGTGAAGGGCCTGTTCTTAAAGTGATCTCTGAATAAAATGCCTAGTGCCTTTCACTCAATGTTCTGGCCAAAATGATCTACAGTTATCCCTTCTGCATCTCAACCTTCCCCATCGTGGTTTTGATATATCAAGGGTCGACATAAGAAATTAAATGGGAATTCTGGGGAGTTTTGCAGAAGCTACAGACGACAAAGAACCTGTGACCAAATACTTAAGCCAAACTTTACAATAAGGTACTGTAAACATCCCATAAAGAAAAAGAAAAAATTCTGACTTCTTCTCTGGCATGAAGGGAGGGTCAAAAAATTTTATGCCGATTTTCTAGATTGCAGGGGTTTGTCCGACTAATCCCCGTGATGTGGAAGTTCTTTACTGGTGGTTCCTTGTTTGGGACAGTCAATGTCTTTGGACAAGTCGTCTAGAAATGCTCTCCTTTCTCACCTCTTCCTCTTAGAGAGCCTAACTCCTTTCAGAGCTCAGCTCAAATGCCATCTCTTTCAAGACACCTTCCCCTAATCCTTTTGTATGGCTCCTATATTTACCTAGTTCAGAGAATGGAAGTCCTTGAGGACATGAACTGCCTCACTTTTGCTTTTGTGTCTCAAACCCTGGCAGAATCCCTGGAACACAAATGGCACTTAATAAATGCTCCATTGACTGACTGATAGTAGGTACTTAACAGATATTTGCTGAACTGAGCTGGGATCCAACATGGTACCATTCATAAATAAAAGTAGAGTGTTCCACTCTCGGGAGATGTTCCATATTTGATGAAGAAAAGAAGGAAGAATGTAGGCACCAGTAACCACATAACATTGAGTAATCCTCTGACATCCATTTGAAGACTCCTCTATGGAACACAGGATGCCTCTCAAGGTTCTATCTACCTACTTTGCCTTTAAACAAGTGTTTGGGAGGATGTTTCCTGGAATGTCCTACACCTTTTGAGATATAAGTTGGGGAGACATGGCTAGGAAGCAGTTTATCTTTTTCTTTTTTTAGGGGAGTGTCCCATGATTTTTAAATGGAATATCCTATGATTTTAGGGGGAATGTCTATGTTTTTCAGGGTGTCCTATGATTTTTAAGGGGGGGTGTCCTTTGATTCCATCAGAATGAGGGCAGAAATTCCCTACAGTGATGTAGAGTAGTATGAGACCCATTTGGACTTTTTAAATTTTTATTTTTTGGTCTTTTTGGAGAAGGGAAGGCAGGGCAATTGGGGTTTTAAGTGATTTGCCCAAGGTTACACAGCCAGTAAGTGTTAGGTGTCTGAGGTCAGATTTGAACTCAGTGACTCCAGGGTCAGTGCCCTAGTCACTGTGCCACCTAGCTGCCCCTTGAGACTCATTTGGGACAAAGTAAAATAATGCATCATCTTCTACAATAATCCTTACAATTTTTTTTAACATCTTAAATGTCCTTTGGCTGCGATCATTTGTGTGACTTGATTTGCTGTTACATCCACAAGATTTTGACCGACATTCTTAACTTCTTTACCATGAAGCCACACAACCCATTGGAATCAAGCATCTCTTTGATAAACAGTCCATTTTCCCAAGTCTAGGCTTGATTACAGTCCAGAGGTTTTCAATGGGATTTCAAATCAGGTAAATTTCGCAGGCTTTTTTATCTTTACGTCTTAGATATTTTTTAAACTTTCCTGATATATGGCATGGTATAAGACTGTGTTGTATTCCATCTCCATTTGAGAATTTCTATAATACCAGATGAATTCTGTCTCAATGGGGACAAGACTTCATTAGGTCCACTAGGAGTCAAAAAAATGCTTCCCAAACCTTTCTTTTTGAATGAATCTTTAACAGAATGAAGATGCCCAGGTCTTACAGGCTCAGCAGGATTTTTTTCTAATAGTCGTTTTGGTACAGTCTTTGGTATAGCCTTAGTATAGACAGCCGACTTCTGCTTGGCCTCGGAGGGCACAGTCAGGAGCACTGGGCAGAGGCTGCCACAAGGCAGATCTCCCAGCAACATAATGAAGTACTCCCAAGCAACGAGACGTGATTGCTTCCTCAAAGGCGGGTAGGTCCCCCCTTCCCTGCAGATCTTCAAGCAAAGAAGATGACCATTTCTTGATAAGGTTTAAGAGGAGATTGCGTTCAAGTTTGGTTGGATCAAATGACCTCTGAGACTCCTTTCGGCTCAAAGTTTATAAGACGTGAGCTTTGGGTTGTTGTTGGTTTTTTGGTTTTTTATTTGTTTACCCCAATAGCTCTCTCTTTTGTTTGTGGCTAGGTCTTTCCCTCCTTCCTCATTCATGCAGACTGAATCAGCACCACCACAAAAAGGATAAATACAGACTGGTGCCCAGGAACATACATGAGGATTGGGGGCCCTCTGAGAGCAAGGACTTGACCTCAGATGTTCTCTGCCATTTCCTGAGGCAGGCAGGCTGCACCTAAATGGATGGTTTGGTAGTGGGGATGTTTGGCTGACTAATGGAGCCTTGGGGCTTTCAGCAGCCCTAGGGTTGGGCATCATGCCTCAGTGGATAAGAGACCAAAGAGCAACACAGCCCTGGTCCCCAGATCCAATCATTGCCATCTGTCACTGATTAATGGCATATCTTCCATCAGCTAATAACCACTGCTGGAATCAAGCTGGTAGGACCAGATTGGGCTGGTTTGCTTACTGAAGGGAATAAGGACCTAAACACACACTTCCCGGCCTCTCCCCAATAGAAATCAGCTTTCTTTCTGACTTTTCTCTTTTGCTATTATTATGGGCAACAACAATGTGTATTTCTAAATCACTCTAATGTTTACAAAACACTTTTCTCACAACACTAGGATGGGGGTTAATTAAGAAACGGAGATGCAGCCACAGTGACCTTAACTTGACAGCAGGGCTTCTTGGGTAATTATATGCACGGCCCTAAAGAACACAGTTTTGGGGATAGGGGTGGGGCAGGGATTGGAACTCATCAGTCTGGGAAGCTAACTCCTTGTTCCTCCACTGAGGCAACTGAACAAGGTTACTGGAACATAGTTGGAGAGATTTATTTAGGACCCAGAGATATTAATAAGGCTACACAGCCAGGATGTGTCAGAGATAGACCTTGAGCCCAGGACTAGAAGACCAGTGCTCTATTTATCCACACTATGATCAAATGGAATACAGATACAAAAGCAGTATATCATGCATCTTCTCCCCCTCACTGCCAGCTCCAGGTCTACACATTGACTTGATTGGGGGAAGCGAATCCATTCTCATAGTTGTTGTTTACCCTTCATTTTTTTTTCCTTCCTTCCTTCCTCTCTCTCTCTCTCTCTCTCTCTCTCTCTCTCTCTCTCTCTCTCTCTCTCTCTCTCTCTCTCTCTCGTATCAGGGTTAAGTGACTTGCCCAAGGTCACACAGTCACTGAATGTCTGAAGCCAGATTTGAATTCAGGTTTTCCTGACTCCAGGGCCAGTGCTCTATCCACTGTGTCACCTAACTGCCCCTTCACCCTTCATTTTTGAAGAGGACCAATGACTGAATTCCTTTGGACTCAGCAGCAACCCTCAGGCATGTACATTAATCTGTCACTCAAGCAATCTCTAGTTGTACATCCCTTGTCCTGAGCCCCTTATGAGTGAAGGGACCTGATTTAATAAGCCTATATTATCAATTTATTTTTATCAAATGAGATCATATATGTAAAGCATCTTGTAGATATTAAAAGCCATATATAAATGTTACCTATTACTATTTTATAGATGAGGAAACTGAGTACTATAGAGGCCAATAGGTAAGTAGCATCACTAAGGCTCAAACCCTGGTCTCCTCTCTCCAAATTCCATGGTCTTTCTCTCTTAATTCTAGTGCCTTTTCTACATTAATTATTTCTTCCTTATTCTACATGTAGCTTGTTTGAGTATTTCTGCTTGCATGTTGTCTCCCCAAAATGTATTGTAGGGGGCGGAGCCAAGATGGCAGCATAGGAGCAGCAAGAAATCGTGGCTCCGACACAGCCACATCAAATACCCAAAAAATATGGCTCTAAACAAATTCTAGGGCTCTAAAACGCACACAGAAATATTTCCTGCTGAAAGCCAAAATGTATTGTAAGCTCTCTGCGGCCAGATAGGCAGCCGGGTAGTGTAGTGGATAGTGTCCAGCCTAGAGTCAGGAAGACTCCTCTTTATGAGTTCAAATCCGGCCTCAGACGCTCATTAGTTGTGTGATCCTGGGCAAGTCACTTCACCTTGTTTGCCTCAGTTTCCTGAACTGTCAAATAAACTGAAGAAGGAAATAGCAAACCACTCCAGTATCTCTAGCAAGAAAACCCCAAACGAGGTCACAGACAGTTGGACGTGACTGAAACAACTGAACAATTCTTAAGAAACTTCCTGGTGTCAAACCTCACTTTGACTCTGTAATTTCCATGACTGAAAAATGACTCAATACCAACAATCTTTTCCTTCTTTCTGTATCCTCAGCACTTAGCACAATGCTTGACACACAGTAGGTCCTTACTGAACGTTTACTGACTGACCGCCCCTTGCTGTTCAAGGTACCAGCACTGTTCCAGTCACCCAGACCCAGCATCACAGAATATCAGAGACCACCCAGTTCAGCCAATAAGTGAATGAGATTCTCTCTTTTACCATATCTGACAAGTGGACCTCCAGCCTTCCCTTCAAGAGGGAGCAGCCCAAACACTGACCAAGACACTCTGGGTCATCACTGTCTTTAACCACAGTGACTTAATGATTCGGCCTTCACAATGTCCCTCAAACCAGTCCTGTCCAGTCCTGCAGCCACTCTTTTTCAGACCTTGATTAGCCCTTTCGAGGCTTCCTCCAAAAGCCTATCTGGCAGATTAAAATATTACCTTGATTTTACTCCCCAGCTCAAAAGCCATTAATGGCTTCTCCACAGCCTAGAGGAGAGCAGCTGGGTAGTGGACAGAGCAGCCAGGCCTAGAGTCAGCAAGACTCATCCTTGCTAGGCCTGGAGTCAAGAGGACTCATCTTCCTGAGTTCAAATCTGACCTTAGACATTTATCAGCTGTGTGACCCTAGGCAAGTCACTTGACCCTGTCTGCCTCAATTTTCTCATCTGTCAAATAAGCTGGAGAAGGAAACGGCAAACTACTCCAGCATCTCTGACAAGAAAACCTAAAATGGGGTCACTAGGAGTCTCACAAGACTGGAAAAAATGATAAGACTTAAAAATAGCCTAGAGGATAACTTCCAAATTCCTTAGCCTAATATGCAAGGCCTTGCATAATCTGACCTCACTTACCTTCACAGACTGGGCTCCCTATACTTCTGTATAAATAACTCGGGCCAAACTTGTTTATTCTCCAGAAAGAGGAATCACAGTGATGCTACAATTATGTCCATTGGGTGGCTCGTATGACTATACTTACTTAGGAGCCTTGGGCCTTCTGGGACACCCTTCCCTGACCACCACGCCCCTCTGAGTGTAGTCTTCCCTCACTCAGAGGAAAACCTCTGTAAGAACAGAGATTGTTCCACTTTGCAGCCCCAGAATTTGGCTCCATATCTGGCACACATAACAAATGCCTCCGTCAATCATGCCTGAATTTTACAGGAGAGACAGCATAGCAGTTAAGACAAGGGCTCTGGGTTTGGAGTCAGGGGACCTGGATTCAAACTCCAGCTCCAAGTCATGTGACTGTAGTTAAGACCCTTCCAGTCTCTGGGTCTTGGATTTCCTTTGCACAGCAAATTTTGACGCTAGGATTAGCACTGGATGGGATGTACCTTAGAGATCCAATTTTTTCTTTTATTCTTTTTGTTTTTTTGAGGCAGTTGGAGTTAAGTGACTTGCCCAGGGTCACACAGCTAGTGAGTGCCTGATGCCAGATTTGAATTCAGGTCCTCCTGACTCCAGGGCTAACCCTTTCATGTGATAGAAGAGGCCTCCAAATGTAGGCCCAGGAGTCCCTTGTACTCCACCGGCAGGACACTATTACCCCAAAGAAAGGAAGATTCTTTCCTTCTCCCTGCTGCTGCACCCAAGCTGTCAAATCTCAGCAGTGAAGATGTGAGTTTCCTACTTGGTTAAAGGTCTCCCAGAGTCAACCTTCAAAGCCACACTGGTTACCCAACTCACAGGGGATGGCTGGGATGATGTTTGGAATAACTGGCAGCAGGATTTCAGCTTGCTGCCTTCCCAGCCCCCTTGCTGTGGTTCTCTGGGAAAGGAATTCTGTTTCACAGCCTGGAACAATTCTGCCCAGCATCCCTGTGAAAGAGGCTGGCTGGGAATGAGTTAGAGAACCATCCAGAATGTGGCAAGCTTCCTAAGGAAGACTCCTGGGGCAAGAAAGTGAGCACACTGTGGTCTGAAGTAAGATCAGAGAGGAGAATAGAGAGGGAGCATTAGGAAAGCAAGGGGTGGGGGGGAGAGGACCACAGGCTCTGTAATAAGGAACAGCAAAAGTCTGTTTACAGGAAACAAGGCCAGCGTAGAAGCTCCCAACAAACAAAATATGTGTGATCTTCAGCTGAATGTCTGGAAAGTGTGAGCCAGAGAGCAGAGGAGACCATTTCAGTACCAAAAATCACAGATGTTGGGTTAGAAGGGCCCTTAAAATCATCTAAAGACAGACCTTGTCCAGGCCTCCCATCTTCCCTCTGCCCGATGAGGGGCCAAAGCCAACGTAACACCTGGCAAGGTCTGTCTGAAAAATAGTGCCTGATTTCCCTCCAGGGAAATTTAACATGCTTTCCCTATATCTCATGATAAGTATGTGAGCTTCATGAGGGCAGGGACAGTGTCTTATCCAATCCAGTGCATCAGTGGCTGCAGTTGGGTGCAGAGGGAATGTCAGGTCCTTTTGCCAAAAAGGTTGCTCATCTCAATGATGGCTTTGGGGGTAGATAGAGTGCCATGACTGGAGTCAGGAAGCCTCCTCTTTGTGAGTTCAAATCTGGCCTCATACACTTACTAGCTGTGGGACCCCGGGCAAGTCACTGTACCTTGTTTGCCTCAGTTTCCTCATCTGTAAAATGAGCTGGAGAAGGAAATGGCACATCACTCCAGTATCTTTGCCAAGAAAACCCCAAATGAGGTCATGAAGAATCATACATGCCTAAACAACAATAACATTCTTGGAAAGAATGAGTGTCTTAGCCCCCATTTACGAAGGCAAGGGCCATTCTTATTAAACATTCTACTTCTCCCCTGTGCCCAGCACAGTGCTCTCTGTACACTTGGGAAATGCTTCATAAATACCTAGGAAATTTAATCAGTCCACTTCACAAATGTCTGTTCCATGGAATGGAATTTTCTGGCATTAAAAATATGTACAATTAATAGAAGCAATCAAAAAAAGCATCCTTCTTTGCGCACTCCCCAAATGTATCAGCTGCCATCTATCTCTCCACCTCCCCAGCCCAGAGGATCTTAACCTCTTTTGTGTGTCCTGGACTCCTTTGGAAAAAAAGGGGCAAAGCTAATGGTCCCTTTTCTCAGAACAGTGTTTTTAAGTATCTAAAATGCAGAAGATTACAAAAGAAAACGAAAAACTAAGTTCACAGACCTCTAGGTCCAGGTCATCCTGCCTCTACTTGCAAACTTCCCGTGACAAGCAGCTCACGACTCATCAAGATAGCCTATTCTATAGTTAGACCCTAGAATTATTAGAAAGCCATTCCTTATACAGAGCCAAAAGCAACCTCCCCATTGTTGCTAGTTCTGTCCTCTGGGGCCAAACAGAATAAGCATGACTATCTCTGAAATATCTAAACAGAGATGTTCAGTCCCATGTCTCTCTCTAGACTTCTCTTCTCCAAGCTTAAAAATGCCCAGCTGCTTTGACTTATCTGAACAGAAGAGTGTCAAGGGAGGGGAAAGAAGAGATCATTGGCTCATGGAATGGGAGCTGGAAGGAATCCTAGAAATTATCAATTCCAAACTCCTCATTTTACAGAGGAGGAAGTTTGAGACAGAAAAGGGATTTTGTAAATGACTCAACCTTCCTAATGCCGTGACCTTTTAATACTCGTATGTAGGTGTATCTACATGTGGGTGGACCCACCCGGAGACGGAGAGAGGAGCCATGTCTCGTTCCTAAGATCATTGGAAATATGTTTTCCCATGGCCTTAGGTGCCCCTGTTCGACCCCCAAAGGGGTCGTGACCCACAGGTTGAGAACTGCTGGTCTAATGTAAAGTGTACTTGCTTAGGGGTCCAAAGATCTGGATTCAAGTTTTGATTCTGCCACTGACTAGCTGGGTGACCGTGGTGATATCATTTAAGTCCACAGATTACAAGGTGGAAGTGAACTAGTCCAATCTCTTCATTTTACAGATGGAGAAACTAGTGTAAACCACCTAGGCAAAGTGACTTGTTCCCAGGGTCAAGCAAGGTAGCAAGCAGCAGAACCAGGATTCCGACCCTAAAACTCTGCCTCTGGATCCAGAGATCCTCCCACGGTACCACGCTGGTTTCTAATTAAAAACAACAACAACAAAAAGTAAAAATCAAAAAAAGACAAACAAAAAACCCAAACCTCTCTGTGCCTCAGTTTCCCTATCTATAAAATGAAGATAATAGCTTCATAATCTGCCTCACGGAGTTGTGAGGATTAAACTCATTAGCAAGAGATAAGCTTAACATTGTAAGGTTTTATAGACATGGATTAATTATACCATTTATCAATGAAGGAAATACGCCTTGGAAGAGGAAAACTATCTGGAAGGTCTCCTGTTGTTTGTATAAAAGGCAGATACAAGAATGAAGCAATATGAACCTAATGAATGTAATCCATCCTCCATACAGCTGCCCAGATCATCCCCCTAAAGTATAGGTCTGGTTGCTTCATTCCTGGATTCAAGACAATCTTCAATGGCTCCCTATTGCTCTTAGGATAAAACTACAAATTTCTGAGCTCCGGATTTAAAGCCCTTCCCAATGGGGTCTCAGTTCTCTTTCTAGACTTATTTCACATTACTCCCACTCCACCCCACCAAGCAGTCTTACTGGTCCCTGAATTCAGAAGCCTGTCTACCTGGAATGCCGTCCCTTCCTCATTCTACCTTGTAGAAAATTTAGCTTTCTTCAGAGTCCAATTAAGGGCCACCTCAATTGGGAAGCCTTTCCCAATTCCCCTAGCTGCTTGTGCTTTTTCCTGCCCCAAATTACACTGAATTTACAGACCTGTTTAAATGTCCCTTTGAGGGCAGGGATCTGGTCTGGATATTCCTAGCCCTTAGCCCTAGGTCTCTCCCATAGAAGGAGCTTAATAAATGCATGAATTCATTCATGCAAAATCCCAGGGAAAGAACTTTGCAGGATTCCTACTAAAAACAGTTTCAGGACAGGCTATTTCTCAGGAAGTTGTCACAAACAACAGGTTGGTTATATAAATGCAAACAGGCATTCCTCTTTCATCTATTCACCTCCCTTCCTAGAGAAGGAGCCCTTTGATGGGGCTTTAAGTGAGCCAGATCTTGCCAAGGAATCGAAGACTTGAGCCCACAATGAGAGGCCTTGTGGTGGCTAAATGAACACAGACCTTGCAGGCTATGTGAGTTTCTTCATCTGTAAAATGTAAAGTGTAATCCTTGTACTTCCTGCCTCACAGTATAGTCTATGAATGCTAAAGCAAGGCATACAGTCAATATGAGCTCTTATTCAATCAACCAAACAAGCATTTGCTAAGCCTTTCTGTCAGGCACTATGCTAAGCATTGGAGGTCACAATCAATCAATCAATCGATATTTACTAAGCACCTACTATGTGCCAGGCACTGTGCTAAAAAAAAGGCAAAAACAGTTCCTGCCTTCTAAGACCTTACATCTGGGAGGGGGGCAGAGGGGGAAGACAACATGCAAACATCTATGTACATATAAGATTTATACAGGGTGACTTGATCTCAAAGAGATCATAAAAAATGGAAAAGGACCCACATGTAACAAAAATATTTATAGCAGCTCTTTTTGTGGTGGCCAAAAACTGGAAATTGGGAGGATGCCCATCAACTGGGGAATGGCTGAACAAGCTGTGGTATATGAATATAATGGAATACTATTGTTCCATAAGAAAGCATGAGCAGGTGGATTTCAGAGAAACCTGGAAAGACTTACATGAACTGATGCTGAGTGAAGTGAGCAGAACCTGAAGAACTTTGTACACAGTAATATCCACATTGTGTGATGACCAACTCTGATAGATTTAGCTCTTCTCCAGAATGCAATGATCCAAGATAATTCCAAAAGATTCATGATGGAAAACGCTACCTACATCTAGAGAAAGAACTTTGGAGTCTGAAGGCAGATCAAAGCTACTATGTTCTCTTTTTTTGTTTTTTTGGTTTTTTTTTTCTCATGGTTTTTGCCTTTTGTTCTAATTCTTCTTTTACAACAAGACTAATGTGGAAATAAGCTTAAGATGATTGCACATGTAGAGTCTGTATCAGATTGCATACTGTCTAGTGGAGGGAGGAGGGTAGGAAATTTAGAGCTCAAAATCTTATAAAAATGAATCCTGAAAACTAAAAATAAATATACAGAGGGACTTGAAGATAATCTCAGAGAGAAGGCACTAGCAGGGAGGATGATTGTGAAACTTCTTTAGCAGATGATGGGATTTTAAAATAAAAATGTTTTGTATAACATCATATGTCTAATGGGCTTCATATTCTTACCTTCTGAATGGGTGGGGTAGGGGATGAAGGGAAGGAGAGAATTTGGAACTGAAAGTTAAAATAAAAATGGAAGATGAGATTTTAGCTGAGAATCTGAGGGAGCCAGGGAAAGGGGAGGAGATGCTGATGGATAACAGACATTCTAGGAATGGGGGACAGTCACTGAAAATGCACTGAAATTCGGAGGAAGAGAGCCAAACATCAGAGTCATAAAGTCTATGTAAGAATCCCTGATCTAATAACTACTAGCTGTGTGATCTATTTTTAAGACACACTTTATTTTTCCAGGTCTTAAGTTTCCTCATCTGTGAAATGGGAATAATACCCATACCAACTATCCCATAGTTTTGCTGTGAGACAAGTGCTTTTATAACAATTAAAACATTATGAAACTGAACTGTTCTAACCTGAACCAAATGAGATCATGTATCTGAGTGCATGACTCCAGACTCAGAGGCACTGGTTTCATAGGTCTCCATACAAAAACCTGGACTAAATAATGGCTATCCTTAGGCAGCCGTCCTGTGAGCACCATGGAGAATGAGCTGGACTGGGGTTGGAATTTGAACCCTTTCACTTGCAATGTGGCCCTGGGAAAGTAAGCTCATCTTTTTTTTAAAATAATATTTTATTTTTTCCAATTACGTGTAAAGATAGTTTTCAACATTCATTTTTTGTAACATTTTGAGTTCCAAATTTCTTCTCCCTCTCTCCCTCCCATTCTCCCTTCCCAAGACGGCAAGCAATCTGATATAGGTTATATACATGTAATTATGTAAGCACATTTCCACAACAGTCATATTGTAAAAGAAACAGAACAAAAGGGAAAAGCCACACACACACACACACACAAAGTGAAAATAATATGTTTTGATTTGCATTCAGACTCCCTAGTTCTTTCTCTGGATGTGGCTATCAGCTCATCTTTTTGTGTCTTGTTTTCTTCATCTGTAAAATGGGGGTTTGGCACGACTCTAGAGCAAAGGAGACAAACATATCCTGTAGCCAACACTCCCAAAGTATGGCTGAAGCACATAAAAAAGGTAACTGGGAAACGTTTTAGACAACATAAATAAAAATGCACCAGAACATAGATAATGTTAATATGTGGTTTTCCAAGTCACTGTGGCCTGCAGAGATCCTCATGTACGGTTTAGTTGAACTGGACACCTACTAAGCTGGAGGACTGATTATTAAACATGCGTCCTCCCACCTCTCAGCAGAGAAGAGGCAGACTAAGAGATGAAGAAAGAGGAACACCTCTTGGGATGTGAATTTATTTTCCTTCACTATGCCAGAAAAGAAGTTTGGGCTTGGGTTTTCTTGTTGTTGTTGATGGGAGGAAGACAGAAGTCGAGGGGAGAAAGGAAGGTAATGAGAGAGACGCCAAATAAAAGGAATAATGAGACTGTCAGTGAAGCATTTGAAAGGTGGTCAGAAGAGAAGAGAAAGAGGCTCAGAAGGAAACACTGATAAGCAGGACAGCTCTGAAATTAATGAGCTGAATGTGTCAAATACTTAACCCACTGAGGCTTCACGGTTTTCATGGTTTCACGTACAACTCTCCTTCTCTATTCTCTATATACAGAAATCCTCATACTTCCTGGGGTTGTCAAGTTCAGACAGAAAGAGGGACAGAGAGAGAGACAGAGACAGAGAGACAGAGGAGAGACAGAGACAGAGAGACCGACAGACATGGAGATACACAGAGACAGAGAGACAGAAACAGAGACAGAGAAAGAAAGAGACAGAGACAGACTGACAGAAAGACAGAGCCAGAGAGAGCCAGAGAAAGTGTGTGTGAGTTGGACTATATATAGCTAGTGTTCTTAATCTTTTTTTTGTGTTACAGAATCCTTACAAAGCTCCTGAAAGTCCATAGATTCCTTCTCAGAATAATGGTTTCAAATAATCAAAAGAAATGCTAAATTTCAATTAGAAGTCAGTAAAAACAAAGCTGTATTTTCCTATCCATCTGAATTCATGACCCCCTAAAAATCTATCCATGAGGCCCCAAATGGTCTCCAGGCTAAGATCCCTGGACTAAATGGTCTCTGTGTCCTGCTAGTTCTAGGTCTAGGATTCTAGATAAAATACCTTACAAGCTTTAAAGCACTCTAGAAATATTAAATACTATTGTTTCCCCTAGGTATAACACTATAATACATCCCAGGGTCAAGACAGATTGAGGACTTCCTCATCCTGGAGAGCTGCCTGACAAAGGCATGAAGGGATAGTTTGGGGGCTCCAACAGCCTGGCTGTCCTCACCCACAATAATCTTAGAAGGGCAAGGCTGAGATCCCCAAGCTCTGTAGCTTCCTGGAGTGACTGTTTACAACTCTGTCATCCAGGAATTTATTTCAATCCCTTTTAAGCCTACTCATCTTCAACCTGAACCTTCATTCTAGGGAACAGGTTCACAGCAGGGAGTAACCTCAGGAATGTCCCAGTAATGAGCTCACACCGGCAAGAAATGACACGTTGGGTAAAAACTTCAGACTCCAGCAACATCCTTGATGGGTCAGGGTGATGAGTCAGCACTTAATGTACAGGCTGAAGGAGCTGAGTGATCTTTAAATCAGCCTGGCTGAGGCAAAAACCCCCTTAGCAGGAACCAAAGCTGATCAAGGCTACCCCTATAGCAAAACTAAGAAGGCACTGGAACTGACTGCTAATAACACTGGCACATGAGTAATCAGGAGAATCTATTTCCTAGAAATAGAGAACAGAACTTTAGAGCTGGAGAGACCTTTCGACAATATTGACGGAGCTGGATAAAGGCCTTGGGGAGCAGGTGTTCTAGCTTGGGGTTGGTGAACTTTAAAATATATATGTGAGTGTA
>CM053582.1:99066368-99083301 GCA_028627135.1 Pseudochirops cupreus
TGAAATATCTCATTGGAAAAATCACTGACCTGGAAAATAGATCCAGGAGAGATAATTTAAAAATTATTGGACTACCTGAAAGCCATGATCAAAAAAAGAACCTAGAAATCGTCCTTCAAGAAATTCTCCAGGAAAATTGCCCTGATGTTCTAGAATCAGAGGGCAAAATAGAACTTGAAAGAATTCACAGATCACCTCTTGAAAAAGATCCCAAAAAGAAAACTAGGAATATAATAGCCAGGTTTCAGAGTTCCCAGATCAAGGAGTAAATACTACAAGCAGCCAAGAAGAAACAATTTGAATATTGTGGAAACACAATCAGGATAACACAGGATCTAGTGGGTTCTACATTAAGGGATCAAAGGACTTGGAATATGATATTCTGGAGATCAAAGGACCTAGGATTAAAACCGAGAATCACCTACCCAGCAAAATTGAGTATAATGTTTCAGGAAAAAATATAGTCATTCAATGAGGTGAAGGACTTTCAAGCATTCTTGATGAAAAAACCAGAGCTGAACAGAAAATTTGACACTCAAATACAAGATGCAAGAAAGCATGAGAAGGTAAACATGGAAAAGAAATCATAAGGAACTTATCAAAGTTGAACTATTTACATGCCTACATGGAAAAACGATAATTGTAACTTATGAAACTTTTCTCAGTATGAGGATAGGTGAAGGGAATATAAATGTGTGTATATACATATATATGTATATATGTATGTATGTATACATACATATATGTTGATATAGGAGGGTATATATGTGTATGAATACATATGTGAGTGTGTGTATATATGTGCACAACATATGTGAGTGTGTATATATGTGCACAGGTATACATAGACAGAGGGCACAGGATCAATTGAATAGGAAGAGATGAAATTTAAAAGGTGAAATTGAGAAGTGATAGAGGAATTTAATGAGAGGAGATGGGGAGAGACAGAAGGGGGTTAATTATCTCATATAGAAGAGGAAAGGGAAAAATGTTACAGTGGAGGAGAAGAACAGGAAGGCAACAGGGAATGGCTCAACCTTACTCTCATTGAATTTGGCTTAGAGAGGAATGACATACACACCAAATTGGGCATCTTGCCCTGCAGGAGAGTAGTGGGGAAAGGATGAGAGGGGGGATGATGGAGGGGAGGGCAGGTTGAGGGGGAGGGTAGTTAGAAGCACATACTTTTGAAAAGGGACAAGGTCAAAGTAGAGAATAGAACAAGTAGGGGACGGGATAAGATGGAGGGAAATATAGTCAGTCTTTCACAATACATTGACTATGGAAAAGTTTTGCATAACTACACATATACAACCTATATTGAATTGCTTATTTTCCCAGTAAGTGTGGGTGACAACGGAGGAAGGGAAAGAATCTGGAATTTAAAGTTTTAAAATCAAATGTTTAAAATTATCATCATTATTATTATTATTATTTATATCCACCTGGGAAATAAGATATACAGGCACTGGGGCATGGAGATCCATCTTGCCCTACCCGAAAAGTCAGAGGGAGCATGGGGGAGGATATAGAAGAGAGGAGATTTGGGAAGGGGGTATACAGTGGGTTCACTGTTTCGGGGGGTGGGTAGGGGAAAAACAGGGAAAAACTTTGTAACTCAAAATCTTGTAGAAATGAATGATGTAAACTAAAAATAAACATAAAAGTTAATTTAGATAAGTAAAAAGGATCAGATACATATGAAGTGACATTTGATCTAAGAGTCACTAGAGAGCCATTGGAGTTTATTGAGCAGGGGAGTGACCTGATCAGACTCTTGTTTTAGGAAGATCTCTTTGGCAGTTGACTGGAGGATGGAGTAGAGTGGGGAGAGGCTGGAAGCAGGGAGAGCAGTGAGGGTCTGAGCTATGGTGGGGACTCGAGTGTGAGTAGAGAGAAGGTGAAGGAAATGCAGGGAAGGAAGGTGGTGATGAGATGTGACAACTGTTGAGTTACAGGGGATAAGTAAGAAAGAGGAATTGATAAAGATGCCAAGATTTCGAGCTAAAGAGACTGGAAGGGTGGAGAGGTGGTGTGTCTTCAACAGAAAAAGGGAAATTCAGAAGAGAGGAGGGAAGAAAAAGAGAATGAGTTCTATTTTCATAATGAGTTAGAGATTTGTCCCTATTGCAGATATTTTCAAAAAGGTGTTAAGGCTTCTGAAGGAAATTTCCAAAGAAGAATTCCAAAATTTCTCAGAAATGACAATTTCAGTAGAAATATATAGTCTCCCATGGAAGAGGAGGAGGAGGAGGAAGAGGAGGGCGAGGAGGAGGAAGAGGAGGGCAAGGAGGAGGAGGAGGAGGAAGGAGAGGAAGAGGAAGCCCAGAGGGAGTGTCACTGTCTCTCTATTCCCCTATTCCTTTTGATTATGCTATCTAAAAGACTGCACCAGTAATGAACAATGCATCCAGCCAGGAGCTGATAGAGGTCTTTTTGGATGAATAAATTCTGGCGTGTTTGGTGATGTGTGGAGGACAGGTTTTGAGAGAGTAGAGAGAGTGCTAGCTTGGAAATCTAGGAGATCTGGTTTCTAAGTCTGGCTGTGTCGCTCATTTTCAGTGTGGTCTTGGGCAACCATTAGAGGAGCCATTTAATGTGTGACTCTCTCTGTTCATATTTGACCTTAGACACTCACTAGGCTGTGTGACCCTGGGCAAGTCACTTAACCCCATTTGCCTCAGTTTCCTCATCTGTAAAATGAGCTAGAGAAGGGAAGGGCAAACCACTCTAATATCTTTGCCAAGAAAACCCCAAATGGGGTCATGAAGAGTCAAACATGACTGAACAACAGTAACAACAAACTTCTGTTTATGAACTCAGCATATTCCAACTTGCATTCTGCTTATCTATGTTCATATCACATTTATTAAGACTGCAAATTCCCTGAAAGTAAATGTAACTATTTATGGAATGATTGATGACAGGCAAAATGATGTAATGGAAAGATTTCAAGTACTGATTTGAACTCAGGGACTGCGTCTGACATTTATTGGCATCTGAGCCTCAGTTTCCCCATCTGTAAAATGGAGGTAATAATATCTGCTCTAATTCCCTCACCAGGCTTGCTGTGAGAATCAGATGAGATAATGGTTGCAAAGTATTTTGTAAGCCTTAAGTTGCTATATAAAGATCAGCTATTTTTATGACAATAATAACACTCTGTAGAGACAGCAGAAAGAATGCTGATTTTGGAATCAGAAAGACCTGAGTTCAAATCCAGCCTCAGATACTTACTACTTAAATGGCTATAGGCAAGTCATTTAAACTTTATGGGTGTTATATTCCTCACCTGTAAAATGAGGCAGCGGGACCGCATGCCCAGCTAAGGTGCTTTCTAGCCCTCTATACAGCATATTGTGCCTGAAATCAGAAGACCTGAATTCAAATGTTGCCTCTGATGCTTCCTCCCTATATGACCTTGGAAAAGTAACAACTTCCCTGAGCCGTAGTCTGCTGCTCTCTGGAATAAAAAAGGTGAACTAGATGGGCCATTAAGGTCCCTCCCTACTCTATGATTTAATGAGTAAGTTATAGTTAGGCTGCCATCTGTGTTGGAGAAGAGAGTTAATGAATCAAGGTCAAGTCAACAAGAATCATCAAGGATTTCCTTTGTGCTGGGCAGTGTTCTAAGGGCTAGAGACACAAAGAAGGGCCCCCCAAAAAAACCTCAAATCCCAAACCAAACTAACAGACTAATTGTGGAGACATGTGAACACCTATGTACAAACTAGATATATAAGGGACAGGCTGGGATGATAAATGGAGGGAAGCTGTCAGCAAAAACAGGGATCAGGAAAGGGCTTTTTATAGGTGAACTCACCAGCTGATTGGACTCCGTCTCTTCCAGAGATGGCCCTGGAGAGGCAAAGACAAAAAACGAACCAGTCCCTGCCCTCAGGGAGCTTACTTTCCATCACCAAAGACAGACAAGCAGGAGGATGTGTACTGAAATCTACATAGGGTTCCTTCCACTTGCCTTTTCTGATACAAAGATGAGAACCCTGATGTAAACAGAGCTATTAATCTGCTGAGTAAACCCCCTGCTGTGAATAGCATCTCCTTTTCCCAATCCATTTCCACTTTGGGAAAAGATCTGTTCTAAGGTAGGTCTGGGAGATCATTAATAGTTTCCTTGGAAGATATCTGAAAAGAAAAACACTGTCCGAGATAGGGAGGACCATGCCACATCTACCACCATCTGTCTCCTTCCAATAACGGAAACCAACTTTTTTCCTGAATGGATGTTTTTGTGGCTGACGCTGCTCCTCTGTTTTCCACACTAAATCGAGGGGTTATATGTTGTCTCACCTTTTGTGTGCATCTCAATTTCCTATGTTTAGTGGAAAGGTTTCCCCTAATAGATGCCATTTCAAAACATCTCATTAGCATCCCTAGGTGGCTGCCACCATCCTGAATGCCCCTGAGACTTCTCCGTCACTGTCTCCTAAGCGACAAGTGACTAATCTTTATTTTTCAAGGAGGGTATGGCTCACCAGCCTGGCCTACCACTTACTTGAAAGCTATCACCTGCTATGATAAAGGAGAAAAGACAAAAATTGCCCCCTTGTTCCTTTTTTAACAGAGTACTCCTTTTTAAAAAATTTGGATCTGGAATGCACTGCTCCCTGTTTAACCAGTTCTTGTCATGGGTTCCTCTCACAGGTGAGATGGCTTTTTACTGAGGTCCTTTTCATACTTTAATAATTACAAATAATAGAGGCAGCCTTGGAGTAGGGAACAGAGGGCTGGCTTAGAGTCAGGAAAGCCCTGAATTCTAATCCTGCTTCTCACAATACTAGCTATTGGTGCTGAATGTAGTCACTTCCTCTTCTCAATGACCGACAGCTCTCTAAGAGATCAACTACAGACCAGTTGCAGATCCACAATGACTGAGAAAATTTACAACCCCAGAATTCCTCACACCAATGAAAAAACAAATCTGAATTCTCCATTTCCCCATAAGGAATGAAGTATCATGGGGTGGTAGAATGAGAAATGGACTTACAAATCCAAAGGCCTGGGTCCAAGTCCCTTCTCTTATAAGCTATGGAACCTTGAGTAAGGTCCAACCCATCCAAGCCTCATTTTTTAAATCTGTAAAATGGGTATTATATTATTTTATACTATATTATATTGTGTCACTATATGATTATAATTACTATATTATATCATGTAATATATCATATCATATTATATATTATATCAAATACATTACATTATATATTTATAATGTCTAGTAGGCATTTATATAAGCCTTATATAATGTAGGCATTTACAAAAAGCTTCATATAATGTATATCTAGCATTTACATAGGTGCTTTAAGATTTACAAAGCACTTATCTCATTTGATCCTCAAAAAAACCCTGGAAGGTAGGTGATATTATTATCATGCGTTTTTTACAGATGAGGCAAGCGAGTGAAAGAGGTCAAGTCACCTAGCTAGGGTCACACAGCTACTAAGGTCTTAGGTGGGTTTTGAATTAGGGTCTTTCTAACTCCAGGTCCAGCACTCTATCCACTGTGCCACCTGGTTGGATAACAATATTTCCATTCCAACCTCCTGTGGTTGTTGTGAGAAAAAAGTTTGGTAGGCTTTTTGAGGCACCATAGGCATGAGCTAGTATAATTAAAACAAGACAGACCTGTCTTGCATGGTCACAAATTCCAGTTGTAAGAAATACCACCTCTGTACCAGATGGGCTATGAAGACAGTGGGTAATGGTGTTTTAAAAAGAAGATGAATCCAGGAAAAAGGACTAGACCCAAGAAAATGAATAGCAGGGTATTGTAGTGGGAAGAACATTGGATTTGGATGGAAAGAACTTGTGTCTGATCTCAGATCTGCCACTTCCTAGCTGTGGCACCTTGGATGGGTCATTTCTCTTTTCTAGATCTCAGTTTCCTTATCTGAAAAATTAGTTTGGATCAGATGACTTCTATGGTCTCATCCAGCTTTGATAGTCTATGATTCTCTGGCTTATGGAACACGCTTCATGGTACCATATGCATATACTTTGTATAAAAGGTATTTCTTCCTTTCTGTGATTATTTCCTCTTTCTCTTGAATGGTTATCTCAATGTCTTAGTTCTCTCTTTTCCTTGTTCACCTCTTTCTTACTTTTCCCTCAGGAAATGCTTCTGAGACAAGCTCAGCAGCACAAAGAGAGAGGACCAAACATGGAGGCAGGACCACTGGAGTTCTAGCCCTGCCCGTGGCCTGTCTTGGTGAGTGACCCTGGGCAAGTCTCCACTTTCCAGTGCCCCAGGTCACTCTCTAAGGTGTAGGGGAGTTGCCCATCTGCATTGGCCAAAGATGTTCTGGTGGCAGGAGGGCTGCATTTGGGGTCAGAGAGCCCAAGCTTGAACCCTAGCTCTGATTTTGTCCAAGTCCTTGACTGTCTCTCACTCAGCTCCGGATCCCTCTTCTATAAAATGAGGGGGTTAGAACCAACACTCACTAAGCTCTCTTCTACTTCCAAGTCTACAAGAACTTGAGGTCTCCATACTAACTAAATCAAAGGCCCAAATCTCCCCGGTTCCCCAACAATGTTCACACAGTTTACCAAGGTAATGGAGAAGTAATGACTTGGTCCCTATCGGCCAGTCTACCCATCACAATCAGAAAAGATGCAAATGTTCCAATGAGAAATGGTGAAATTCAGGAATTAGCTGCTATTTGAGAGGGGACTCAATGCCTAAAGGAAAGGGGTCATGGTCTACATGGAAACTTTTGGGGTGGAGTGGAGAGGGGGGCGGGTCTTACCTTTAAAACAATGTCTGAATTCTCATGCCTTCCAATGGTGGTATATCTTCTCAGGAAAATAAAGCCTTCAGAGCATTTTAAAAAGGCTTTCATGATTGCTGTTCTCCCTACAAGATTTTCATTAAAAAATTAATTTAGTTAGGAAAAAAGGCATTCTTGAAATAACTCAGTAGTACATTATTTGGGCCAACTAGAATCTACCACACAGTAATATTTACAGGGTCCAGAGTCTAGCATTTGTGGAAGTCGTCAAAAAAGGGGAAGATTGTGACTCAGCTAAACCACAACGGCATTCTTGGTATAGTATGAGGCAGGGCAGAAATACTCAAACTGTGTTCTGTGGACCACCAGGTGACCCTGAGACCTTTTCACTGGGTCTGAGAGGTCAAAACTATTTTCATAATAATTTGAGTTGAGTCATTTTTCAGTTGTGCCCAACTCTTCATTACCACATTTTGGGGTTTTCTTGGCCAAGATACAGGAGTGGTTTGCCATTTAATTCCCCAGTTCATTTTACAGATGAGGAAACTGAGGCAAACAGGGTTAAGTGACTTGCTCAGAGTCACATAGCTAGTGAGTGCCTTAGGCCAGATTTGAACTCAGAAAGAGAAGTCATGCTGACTCCAGGCCCAGCACTCTATCCCCTCCAACACCCAGCTGGCCTTCACCGCTATACTAAGACATTATTTACCTATTAAAATCCTCCTGCCTTTTCCAACTACCTATCTGTATGAAGTCAGATTTTCCTCCGTTTCTTCAACCAAAACAACATTTTGAATACAGAAGCAGGTTAGAGAATCCAGCTGTTTTCTATTAAGCCAGACATTAACCAATTAATAAAGCACTAATTAAGTATGTGCTGGACAGTGCACTAAGGTATCAGAAATACAAAATGAGGCAAAAGACAGCCCCTGCCCTTAAGGAGCTTGCAATCTCAAGGAGAAGACAGCATGTAAACAAATATATGTGTCTGTGCATATATATAAAGCAAGCTATATACAGGATAAACAAGAGATAATTAGCAGAGGGAAGGCCCTAGAATTAAAGAGGGGTTGGGGAAGCCTTCCTGTAGAAGATGGGATTTTAATTGGGACTCAAAGGAAGCCAGGGGAAGACACAGTGGACAGAGTGCTGGGCCTGGAGTCAGGGAGATCTGAGTTCAAATCTAGCCTCAGACTCTTATAAGCTGTGTGACCCTGGGCAAGTCACTTCACCCTGTTTGCCTCAGTTTCCTCATCTGCAAAATGAACTGGTGAAGGAATTAGAAAATCACTTAGGTATCTCTGCCAAGAAAACCCCAAATGGGGTCAGGAAGAGTCAGACACGACTGAAACACCAGAATAACAAAAATCACAACAAAGGAAGTCAGGGAGGCCAAGAGGCTGAGATGGGAGGGAGCTGAGTGTCTGCTTGTAGGACAGGCAGGCAGTGTCGCTGCATCAGAGACTAGGGTTTGGGTGTTAAAGGACTGGGGTCCTGGAGAGTCACACACAACCGAAGAACAACCAAACAACGACAAATCTAGCACAGGGCAAGCGCTTAATAAGTGCTAGGGAAGAGAATGGGACTTCAGGCAGAAGCATTGGATCTAGTCCAGATCTCTCAGAGTGGGGCAGCTAGGGCGGCGCAGTGAATAGAGCACCAGCCCTGGAGTCAAGAGGACCTGAGTTCAAATACAGCCTCAGACACTTAACACTTACTAGCTGTGTGACCTTGGGCAAGTCACTTAACCCCAACTGCCCTGCCTTTTCCCCTCCAAAAAAAAAAAAAGCAAAAAATTTAAAAATTAAAAAAAAAAAGATCTCTCAGAGTGTCAGAACAGTTCCAATGGGGCTCCCCCCACCAGGGGGCCAGAGGACTCAGAACTTTTAAATAAATGAATCTGGCCTTGATGATGGTGGTATGTGTGGCATGTGGTGGGGAGGTAGCTGCTGGAAGCAAGAATGGAGAGGATTTTTTTCTGTAAGAAAAGCCTAGGGACATGTTCGAGTATTAAAAACAAGCACAAAACCAACCGACCAAAGTCGAGTGACCTAGACGCTGAGGTTGTTTGCCAAGCTGCCATCCCTGGCAACGAAGAACAAAAAAGGAAGAGAGGAAAGAGAGATGGGAGGCTTTGTGGACGCCTCCAGTACATATAAACTACAAGCTCGTCAGACAACCAGCCGTCCATAAGCCCTCCTGAGGGCAAGACTGTGCCTGCTGCTGCCCCATGTCTCCTTTGTCTAATGCACATGAGGGCGTTAAATACTTGTTTGGGGAAGGAGCAAAGAAAGAAGGGAGAAGAAATCTGGGTTAACTTTCTTTCCTATTCTACTTAAGTCTCTGGGATGATTTATTCAAAAGCACATTTTTTGCTAGAAAGGTACTGTGGTGGGAAAAAAGTGATAGAAAAACCAATACAACCAGAAAATCAGAGCTGGAAGGGACCTCAGAGTTCATCTTGGACAACCCTCTCCTTTAACTGACAAGGAAACTGAGGCCCAGAGAGAAGCGACTTACCAAAGGTCAGAACAGTTGACTTTCTCAGCTGCAATACTTATTACCTATGTCACATTGCTGGGCCTCAGTTTCCTCAAATGTAAAATTAGAGTTCGGGCAGTGAAGTGGCACAGTGGATAGAGCACTGGGCCTGGAGTCAGGAAGACTTATCTTCCTGAGCTCAAACCCAACCTCAGATATCATTAGTTGTGTGACCCTGGGCAAGTCCCTTTATTCTGCCTCAGTTTCCCCATCTGTCAAACAAACAGGAGAAGGAAATGGCAAACCACTCCAGTATCTTTGCTGAGAAAACCCCAAATGAGGTCAGGAAGAGTCAGACAATGACTAAACATCAACAGCAAAAATGAATTTCGATCAATGAAAAATCACTTTGTAAGTGCTTTAGCAACGTGAGTTATCCAAACTATTAATAGGTTAGAACTGATTTGTTTTGAGCAATAGCCTACCTCCAAAACTTGTGAAATATAATACATAAACCAAATTTGTTTGCCAGTTTTTTCCTTAAGACAACAAATGGAAATAGTTTTTACACAAATTATCTTCCAGAACATATATCCCCACCAGCTCTGCCAAGCCATGTGAGTGAATTCGTTTTTACGTTTCCCCAGAAGGGGACTAAAGAGCTGCTATTTAATTTCCAAGCAGAGTCAAGCTGGTTTTCAAGGAAGGATAAAAGGAAAGGAAAATACAGTCATTTTGGCACAGATTGAGTCTGAAGGTAAACAACCCAGAATCTGAAGCCCTTGAATTCTATCAACCACATAATGCAAACTTTACGCCCTGTCTCCCAGGGGTGCTGTACCTGGAGCAACTAGGAGCTTAGTAATAGATGTTTGCTAACGTCAATAAACATTTCAAGCCAGCAAATATTTATTAAACATATGCTCTATGCAGGGCAAGAGGCAATGGAGGAATGGAGAGGGGGCTGGGTTTGCACTAGGAAGACCTGAGTTCAAATTATGCCCCTGACACATACTAGCTAGGTGATCACGGAGAGGGCTTGTCCTCCCAGTGCCCCCAGGAAGGGCTGCTGATCTTCATCGCTGGAGCATAGGTTGTAAGATTATCAATTCAGAGCTGGAAAGTGACCTTCGGGGTCATCTAAGCCAACTCCCTCATTTTACAGATGAGAACACTGAGGCCCAGGAAAGAGAAATTCCTTGCTTGACTAGCAAGGGGGCAGAGCTGGGATTTTGAGCCCAGGTCTTGTCTCCAAATCCAGCCCTTCTCTCACTGCACAAAGAGTTTTTACGTTTAAGTCCAGGATCCCAAACAATCTCCCTCCCCCTCCACCACCTCCGTCTCAAACTGGGCACTCTATTAAGTGTTGGGGACATAAATATGGAAAATGACAAAGTGCTTGCCCTCAAGAAGCTTAGAGTCTAACATCCCTATCTTGACTATTTCCATCCGATGCTGACTATGTTTTGTTTGTGCAGAGCTGTTTGCATTTTGTCTCCTCCGTTAAAATCTGAGGCCCATGGGGGCAGGGACTGTCTTTCGCTTTTCTTTGTCTCCCCAGTACTTAGCACGGTGCCTGCGCGCATAGTAGGTGCTTACCACATATTGATTATTTACTTATCTCCACCATCAGAAAATGAGCTCCTTGATGGGAGGGAAGGTGGTTTAGCCTTTCTTTGTATCTCTAGCACTTAGAACAGTGCCTGGCACACAGTAGGCGATTAATAAATGTTTGACAATGAAAAGAGAGAATGGATGAATGAACACAATCTGCTCGGATGGGGTTCCCCAGTTTGGTCGAAGATTAAGGTTCCGGTTGGAGGGTCCATCATAGGACACTGACTGGCAAGCTCCAAGCCTGGGAGGGAGGTGGTACTGGGGGTGGGATGGCCGGGGGTCTAGATGTGTGTCCAGAGGCGCCCAAACCTGGTTGGGGTGCAGGGGCCCCTCTCTAGATCATGTAGGGTGTCTGCCGCCTCCCATGCCTCCTTCCTGCCCTCCTTCCCCCAGTCCGCCCCCTACTTACGGGGCTGGAGGAGGCGCCCCGCCCTCCGCGGAGAGGAGGTAGGGAGCCGGGGTCGGGGGCGCTGCTCAGCTGCAGAGGCAAGTGGCCAGCCCGGAGCCCCGCGCGCAGCTGTCTTGTGTACGCCGGTCTCCATGGCAACCGGCGGAGTTCCGGCCAGTCTTAGTTCCCGACCGAGGGAGACAGGCAGGGGAGTCCCGTCTGCAGCCTCAACGGAGAGATTAGCTGAAGTCAGTGTGGGGCCGGGCACGGGCCCCAAGCCCTGTGGCCGAGGCGCCCCTCCAGCGCCTGGGTCAGGGAAGGGGTGTGCTGACACTACCAGCCCCAGCTCCGGGCAGTGGGAAGGGCTCTGGATTTGGGAGTGTGGGCAGCTGGGTTCGAGTCCCAACTCGACCACTAATTTTCTGGGTGCCCTTGGCTAAGTCCGTACACTCTCTGAGCCTCAAGTGAAGTCATCCGTAAAACGTGGACTACACTTTGATCCTATGACGCTTGGAAGCTGCGGGTGAGGTTTCAGGGTGGGTGGGATGTGATCGCCCTGACTCTTCAGCAGACGCCGCCTTTTCTGCCTGATGACAGCGCTCCATCTCCCTGCTCTCTCTCTGGGCTGTGGGCATGCCCTTGCCGCATCCCAGAGCTGCCTACCCTCCTAGCTCCTGCCTCCCGCTCACTTCAGGGATTTCAGGCCTCTGGGGTGTTTTCAAAACAAAACATCTGTTTTGCCCAATGCAGCCCAAGGCACAAACATGGTTCTCCTTGGTACAAAGGAGGGATCTCTCTCCCCTTCCCTTTCCGGTAGTTAATGAATGGTCAGAAATTACTTGGCACTGATTTTTACATGATCTTCTATTTACTTTAATGGAACAATAAACTGGAATTATTGGGAGGCACCCGGGTGATGCAGCTGATAGAGTGCTGGAGTGTGGGGTCAGGAAGACTCCTCTTCGGAGTTCAAATCTAGCCTCAGACACTTACTAGCTGTGGAACCCTGGGCAGGTCACTTCACCCAGTTTGCCTCAGTTTCCTCCTCTGTAAAATGATCTGGAGAAGGAAGTGGCAAACCACTCCAGTATCTCTGCCAAAAAAATCCCAAATGGGATCATGAAGAGTCAGATGTGGCTGAAGAACAAAATAAAGCACCTAGATGTGAAAATATCAGTACACTCTTTGAGGGGAGACACTTTCACCTTTTGTATTTCTAGCCCTCATTTCTAGCAAGTAGTAGGCTCTGAACACGACATGCTAATATCATTATCTCCCCCCATCCCCAGCTGTCTCCTCTTTTTCACTTTCTAATGACCCAGAGTCACACCCAGATACCTAAGGCTCTTGGATTTCTCCCATCTGTCACTCCTCCACATCGAATCTGTTGTTTCTGCCTTTGTAGCATCACCCAGAGAGGCCCCTTCTCTCCTCTGACCCGCCACCCCTCTGGCTCAGGCCCTTATAGCCTGACCCCTGTCCTATTGCCATGACCTGGGGTGGGTCTGCCTGCCTCCAGCTTCTTCCCATTCTAGTCCAGCCTTCACTCAGCTGCCAACTGGATCTTCCTAAAGTGCAGTTCTGACCATGTCACCCTCCTCCCCAACTCACTCAATGGATCCTTTGCACTCCCAGGCTGAAATACAAAGTCCTCTGACTTTTAAAGCCTTTCACAACCTGGCCCCTCCTTCCCTTTCTGGGCTTCTTATTCCTTCCTTGCCTCCCTTACTCTGGAGACCCATTGACAGTGGTCTCCTTGCTGTACTTCACCAAAAAAGAAAAACCACTCTCTCTCCTGACTCTGGGCATTTTCCCTGGTAGTCCCCCATGCCCGCAATGCTCTTCTTCTTTATCCCAAACTCTTGCTTTCTTTTTCCTTCAAGCCCCAACTCAAGTTCCACCTTCTCCTGGAAGCCTATCCCTAGTCCTCCTCAGGCTAGTGCTTTCCCTCTTATCCTGTATACATTTCATCTGTACTTAGTTGTTTTAAGACCTCAAGCTCCTGGAGGACAGGGATTGTCTTTTGCCTTTCTGTACATTCCCAGAAATAATGCTTGTTGAATGACTGACTGAGCTATTGCTTGATTGCCCAGCCTAGACGTCAGCTCAGGTCTTCCTGACTTCAGACCTGATACTCTTTCCATTACCCCAGGTGGTCTCCCCACAGGGAGCTTCGATTCTGGCTCAGAAACTTCCCAGGATGCCATCAATTTTCTGAAGATGTGTCCTGAAACGGGATAAGGAGCAGAGAGGAGCCCAATAGAATGAACCCTGGCTTTGGATTCAAATCCTGCTCTTCAGCTTCTTACCCGAGTGACTGGGCAAATCATTAAAAACAAAACAAAACAAAACAACTCCTCTTGGTCTCAGTTTTCTCATCTGTAAAGAAAGGGAGTTGGACCAGATGGCCTGTGAGGTCCCTTCCAGCTCTAAATCTGATGAAATTCTCAAGAGAACTTGGATTCTTCTTTGCTTCTTCCAGAATGTGTGATTTCATCAGTGTGGATACTGTGCTCACTTTTGCAGAGCAAGCTCTGAGTCAGTAAGTAAAACCTTTCTAGCCTGGAAGGATCGGCCGGAACCTCTGTGAGAGCTCAGGGTCCCTCACAAAGATGTCCAAGGGTGATGGGAGCATAGCCATGTGACTGGAAAGAGCCTCATTGACCATTTAGTTCAGAGAGATAGTGTGTGTGGCATACCAGACAGTCAGTGAAACTTCTATTATGATCAGGATGACCTGGGTTCAAATCCCACCCCTGATACTTATTGGCTGTGTGAAGCTGGACAAGTCACTAAACCTCTCTGGGTCTCAGTTTCCTAATCTGTAGAATAAAGGAATTGGCCAGATGACGTAAGAGGTCCTTTCTAAATCCAATTATATGATCTTATTCCAATCCCTTCATTTTACTGATGAAAAAACAGAGGCCTAGAGAGTAGGACCCTTTCCCAAGGTCACAGGGGTCACAAATGCCAGAGAAAGGATTTGAAATCAAGTCCTCTGACTCAAGGACCAGTGATCTTTCTGAATTACAGAAGGATGTTAGTGGAGGTCATCTGAGTCACTTTTTAAAGAAAGACTCAGCAAGTTGTTTTATACTGCATTTTTTTCTCTGCAAATTATGAAGGTATTAGGTCTTAAAAGCCAAAAAGAAGCATATTCATAAGATCATAGGGGTTAGAGCTGTACTTAAGAAGTCATTTTTTTTCTTTAAATTTTAAAATTGATCTCTCACTGCCTCTGTCTCCTCTGTCTCCTCTCTATGTCTCTCTTTGTCTCTTTCTGTCTCTGTCTCTCTCCTCTCTGTCTCTCTCTGTCTCTATCTCTGTCTCTGTCCCTGTCTTTCTCTCTCTCTCTGTCTCTCTGTCCCTCTGTCCCTCTGGCTCTCTGTCTGTTTCTCTCTGTCTCTCTCTCACCTCATCCTTTTTTTTTACCCGGTTAGTCATCTCTGGTAACAATGGATAAAAAGTAAAGGAAAAAAAATTACCTGTTCAACAAAACTAACATACACAGCAGTAGAATGTGACAGTGTCTGTATGTTCCACACCTGTAGCCTCTCACTTCTGCAAGGAGCAGAGGGTGTATATTTCCTTCTTTCTTTTCCTGGTGCAAATTTGGTCTTTGTTGTTGTTCCTTCTTTTTGAAAAGTCATTGGTATCTTTCATTTTTCCTTCCCCTTCAATTCACAATCTCTCTTTCCCTCTCCCTTCCAGAAAGCCATTAATTATAACTAAGAATAAAAAAAAAAGTGGGAAAAAAAACAGATCTGCAATTAGCATCACATCAATAACATTATGACCAGTGCTCGACACCAACAGGAACAGAGCTGGAGGGGATTTTGTCCCCTTTAGGATAAAGGTCATCCTAAAAGAGCACAGTACCATGTCAGCTGTAGGTACCAACTAACGCTAGAAGTGATGGGTACCATGGTGCTTGTTGTTGAGGAGTAAGTTCACTGAGCCGAGAAACGACTACAAACCAGAGACGCAGATCTCCTAGTTTGGTGGAGATGTAATGACTAGTGAAGGATTAGTTAAGTACAGCATGTATCAACTCGGCAGAACGGTGAACACATCTGTTCAATACAGATGCTATGAACATGAAGGAACTTTTATAAAAGTTACTGAGCCAGAAAAGGGACGTCAAAATTTACATTTCCAGAGTTGTGAGTTACCCTGAGCAAATGGCTTTTCTATACATCTGTCCTTCTTTACCATGGTTTCTGTTTGCCCCCTCTTTCCCTGAGATACTGATGATATTGGGAGGAGTGTGTGACCCAGGCTTATTTGTGGACTGGGATATATTCATTATTTCTGCCTTTGTTCTATATGAATACTGGTGACATAATTTTTACTTCTATGTTATTGCTAAGTAAATAACCTAATAAGGGGCAGTAGGATGGTACAGTAGATAAAAGCACATTCCTTGGAATCAGGAGCACCTGAGTTCAAATCTGGCTTCAGACACTTACTATGTAATCCCCGGCAAGTCACTTAACTTCAGTTGCCTAAAAACCCCCACAACCTTCCCCCCTCCAAACCCTACTATATTATCATTGTGAGTGGCTAGTTGGGGGTAAACGGAAGCATTAGCGTGGGAGCTCCAAAGCTATAGTGATTAGTAGGAGGAGTGTATTGTCCCACAAATTGCCCCTAGAACGCTGAGAAAGCCTGAATATAGTTTGTTTAGGAGTTCCAACCCGTCAATGACAGAGCAGCTTGGGGTCAGTGGGACAACCCAGAGATTGAATGGTGGGGAGAGGGGTATCTACCTTGAGACACTCCACTCACGACTTAAATAGGTGTGTATATATACATGTGCATATATGTGTGTACATGTATATATACACGCACATGCATACACAAACACTTATATTTGCATCTATTCTGTATTCTGTGTTTTGTGTATATTTTCACGTGAGGAAATCTAGTAAGGGAGGGAAACATGGCTGAAAGGATTTAGGTGAAGATCAATGGAGAGAGAAATAAATGGGTTTAGGAAACATCACACACATAGTTTAAAAGCATGCTGTGTAAAAATGATGGGAAACTTTCGTGATGTGGGTGTCTGCTAGAGCACTGTCTGCTAAAAGAAGAGACAATAGTTTCTTGACTTGCCTTAAAGATAATTTAATCTTTCAAAAGGTAGGAGAAACAGCATGGGGGAAATTCTATTTTGTATCTGTTTCTCATCAATAAAATTGAACTGGTTATTGGAGTAGAAATAATTGGAACTTTGGGGGAAAATGACATTAATTCATTCATTTAATGAGCAATTTTAAGTGCCCATTATGTATGAGACAATGAAGATCCAAAGATGAAACAAAAAAAAAATCATCTTGTAGTTTCTGACTAGTCCATCTAAGCCTATCTGAGGATTTATGATAGAGGAGAGGAAAGCCAGGAATAGTCTGATGGGCATTCTAGGTTTGGGAGGTGTTATGGGAATCTGAAGATCTTCCCTGCCCCTAGGCCCTTTGCTAAAGAGGCTACGTGACTCTGAGGACCCTTGGATATTTGAAAGTATACTCTGTTCCCTAATAGGCTGAATGTGATCACGTGGAGCCTGTGGCGCCAGGCTTGTTTTCCAGGAATGCCCGTGCCTTGTTGCTTTGTGATTGGGCAGTGGGTCCAGAGGGCTGTGACATTCTCCAAGCCAGGAGAAGGCTATATATACGCCCTGATGCAAGGTTTTGGTTTG
>CM053582.1:99083801-99102434 GCA_028627135.1 Pseudochirops cupreus
GGGGTTTTCCTGGCAGAGATACTGGACTGGTTTGCCATTTCCTTCTCCAGCTCATTTTACAGATGAGGAAACTGAGGCCAATAGGGCAAAGTGACTTGCCCAGGGTCACACAGCTAGTAAGTGTCTGAGGCTATATATGAATTTAGGAAGAGGAGCCTTCCTGACTCCAGGCCCAGCGCTCTACCCACTGCCCCACCCAGCCGCCCCATAAACGTGATTACCTCATTATTCTACCTTTTTTCCAAAAAAATTCTCCAGTCACACAGCCTTCACCGTGTATTTGTAAAGTGGATTTCTTTTACGCGGAGACTTGATTGAAACTTACATGATTTTACATTTGGCCTTTAAAACTTCATTTTATTTAAAGATCTGGCCCTACATTCTGAACTACTGAGATCTTTCTGGATCCTGTCTCTGTCTTCTGGCATGTTATCTATCCTATCTGGCTTGGTGTTGCCTGCAGATTTGGTAAGCAAATTCTCTATGTGTAACATGGAAACACAGTTACCAGCAAACGTGAAAACAAACCTAAAAAAAAAAAAAAAAAGCAAAACCCCAAACCCAACGACAACTTCATGGACCCCAGGTTAAGAATGCCCACTCTAATGGAACATGATTAGAGACCTACTTTCTCATTTTTTCTTTTCTCAAGCCTCCAACCTTAGTTTTTTTTGGTTTGGTTTTTTGGGTTTTTTGTGGAGGGGGGAAGGCAAGGCAATTGGTGTTAAGTGACTTGCCCAAGGTCACACAGCTAGTAAATGTGTCAAGTTCCTGGAGCCGCATTTAAACTCAGGTCCTCCTGACTCCAGGGCTGGTGCTGTATTCACTGCGCCACCTAGCTGTCCCAAGCCTCTAAACTTAGGCTCTTGAGTTTAGAAATGCAGTCTGGAGGGCAGCTAGGTGGCACAGTGGAGATAGTAATGCGTCTGGAGCCAGAAGGACCTGAGTTCAAATCTCATCTCAGACACTTACTAGCTGTGTGACCCTGAGCACGTCACTTAACCCTGACTGCCTCAACGAAAAAAAAAAATGCAGCCTGGGTTGCATTTGTGAAGGCCACAAGGGAAAAGGATGCTGGACTTAAGAGTCAGGAGTCCTAGGTGTGGAATCCTAGCTATGATTCCTAGTAGCTGTGTAACACTGGGGAATTGCTTAACCTCTCCGAGCCTCAGTTTCTTTAAAAGGGAATATTAATAATAATACTGGTACCATTTTCCTTCCAGGGTTATTGTAGATTCATAAATCTTAAAGCCTTTTTTTTGGGGGGGCAGGGGAAGAGGGCCATCTCCGGCACTTAGCTCAAGGCCCAGAGGGCAATAAATGCTTATTATATAATATACCCAAAATAGTGCAGTTTTAAGCTTCAATAATTAAAATTTTTGGGACATCTTGTAAATGCTTTTTGGTTGATTGAGTTATAATAAAATTAATGAGCTGACCATCAGGAACTTGGAGCTGTTACTTACAAAAGTGACGGCTTTGCATTGAGTTCCTTATACAACAATCGTGCATTAGGCACTTACAAGGGCAGTTAGGTGGGCCTGGTAGTTAAAAGACTGATGTTCCTACTTCAAATCCGGCTTCAGATACTCACTAGCTGTGTGACCCTGGGCAAATCACTTAACTCTGTTTGCCTCTGTTTTCTCATTTGTAGAATGAGCTGGAGAAGGAAATGGCCAACCACTCTAGTATCTTTGCCAAGAAAATCCCAAATGGGGTCAGGAAGAGTCAGACACCACTGTACCACAACAATAAAGGCACTTTTGTGTACATGAGCACGTGATAGGTGCTATTCTTGGAGGGGAGATATAATAAAGATGACATCAGAACTGTATCCTGACATACCTCTGGCCAACTAGGCTTCATGGAATCATACCGTTGAGATAGAGGGCCAGGGAGAGTTATGCCCTTAATATGAAGAAAAGGACAGAGCCATGGAAGGACTAAACTTATGACTCAAAGATTTTGAAAAATTCCTGCCACTTTAAAGTAACTTCTCACTTTTTAACACCTCTTGGAGATGCACAGAAGCATCCTGGCCTGGTGGACAGAGAGTCAGCCTCAGAGTCAGGAACACCTGGGTCAGAGTCTTGCTTCTGGCAGATACTAGCTGGGTACAAAGGGAGATCACTTGCCCTTTCAATGTTGCCAGGCAATTCTCTTGAAGACAAGTTGCTGGTCTGCATGGTGGAGGGAGTTTCCACAGTGGAAGCTCCCTCTTTACTGCACCTCTCCAGAGGTACTCAAAAGACTGACATGCCTGAATGTTCCAGTCCACAAACCTAGTTCCCCTCCTTTCTCCCTCCCTAACTGTGCCCAACCCAAGCAATTTAAATTGGCATAAGCAAAGCCAAAAGGAAGGCAGATGGTGAGAGATTGTTTACCCTGAAGTACTGGTATTTGTCAGACTCCATCACTGTTTTCAAAACAATAATTACTCAAAGGCAATCCCAAGTATCACTGCCAGGCTCCAAATTGTAATTAGCCAGACTGTCATACCATTAGTGGTCTCCCAATGCCAGCCTGAAAGGGGGAAGTTTGAGTGACTGCACCCTGCAAAGTGTCAACAAACCACATCCACACTGTGACAATTACGGCTTGGACATCTCTCCTGGCAGGCTGGGCACAAGATGGTAAAAATGCACCAGTGCCAAACGCAAGAGCCTTTTGGCTTTTATGGTACCCAAGATAGACATCCCAGATCTTTCTCCCTTCCTTTGAGATGTGGTCATTCCCTCTAATGTTGAAGATGCAACCCACAAGCATTTGTTAAGGTCCTACTATGGGCAAGGCAGTGCCCACAGTACTGAATTGCCCATAGTGGAGATGAATTAATTCGTCAATTAATTTTGAATCCTGGAGTCTCCATTGGGTCTTTTTGTATTTCTGCCACACAAATAACTCTATGCTTAGGTTCAGAGTCAAAAGCCACTCCTTGCTGAGACAGTGAGTGCTGGATCTACTGCACTGGGGCTGCTTGAATTGGCAAAGCTGCAGCAACCTTTGGAGAGAGAGTTCTCTAGGGCTTCTTATGTCTTCTCTATAATCTCTTTAATGGGGAAGACAAAAATGAGTAAAAATAGACCCTGCTCTCAAAGACATACAGTCTTATGGGGGGAGGAAAGATACAAAACATAAATCAATAAAAAAAAATACAGGATAGAGAAGAGAGAAAGCCCTAATTAGGGGAAGAACCAGAAGAGGTTTCCTATTGGCTCTGGCCCTTGAGCTGAGTGCTGAAGGAAAGTAGAGTCTAAGAGTCAGCCCTTGAAAGGGAAGCGAATTGGCAGCCTGAGGTGCCCGCCCAGGCATTTAGATTCAACAAGCATTCACCTCGTCTTAGGAGAGGCAGATGCATAGTGGTTTAGAGAGCTGACTTCAAAGTCAGGAAGACCAGGGATGAAGGCATGGTAGTTGTGTGACCATGGACAGATCATCTGGCTCTCAGGGCCTCAGGCGCCCCTCTAAGACTATAAATTGCAGATCAGTTGCTAGTCTGCATTGGTAGACTCAGTTTCCTCATCTGGAGCCCCCTGTGCCTATGAAATCAGTCAGTCAACCAGCATTTAATAAGCATTTATTAGGCACCAGGAACAAACCCTGGGAATATAAAGAAAGGCATTACCCTTGTCCCTGTCCTTAAGGAGCTCACATTTCAATAGGGGAAGACAAATTTTATATATAAGATACATAGAGGGTAAATGGGGGGAAATTCACAGATCTGGGCAAAAAAGGTGGGAAGGAAAAGAAGCCTTTATTAAATACCTACTGTGAACCTGGCAGTGCTCTGAGTAATTTACAAATATGATCTCGTTTGACCTTCACAGCAATCCTGGGAGATAGGTGCTATTATTATGCCCATTTTCTAAATAAGGATACTGAGGCAAACAGAGGTTAAGTGATTTGCCCAGGGTCGCAAAGCTGGTGAGGGTAATGAGATCAGATCTGAACTCAGGTCTTCCTGACTCCAAGTCCACTGGATCACGTAGTTGCCTCTTAATGCAAAATGAAAAAGTCACTGCTCTCAAGGAGCTTATCAACTAAGGGCCTAGTCTCAGCTCTATCATTTAGTTCTACGGTCCTCTGTGAATCATTTCTCCTAAAGGTTTCCTTTTCTGTAAAATGCAAGGGTTGGAACAGATCTCTAAGGTCTTTTCCAAAAGACATGATGTCAATTTTAAGAAAAACAAGTAGGTCACTTTGGCTGGAATCAAGGTATGTGAAAGGAAGAATTCCATTAGTCTAAGAAACTCCCAGTTGAGATAGTTCTCTCTGCCAATGCATGTCAAGCCCTTTTCTGCAACTTAAGTCTTAGAGAGAGTTTTCTAGAGCAATGAGGTTGTCAGTGTGTCAGTCAACAAACACTTATTAGTGATGTATGTACCAGGTCAGGTGACTTCGCAAGTATCACAGAGCCTACAATGCCAGAGTCAGGACTTGAACCCAGGAATACCTGGCTTCAAGACACGCTCTTTGTCCATGATACCATGTTGACTCTCACATGAAGAGAAATGGGAAGTAAGTGTTCCGTCCTGTCTCACTCTTGTCCACCTCCTGATAGCCATCACCTCAAAGGTCAATTGCTCAAGCCTGGGGCAGCATTTCCAGTCAAATTATTTAGGAAACTGCTAAGTGAAGTTGGCTTGGAACCCAAATTCTCCAAGAGCCAGGGCTACGGAAGTCCATTTCCTACCTAAGACCAAACATGTGAAGAGTCTCAAGGACCTTAGCTTGTTTTACTGATGAGAGAAGGGGGCCTAGGGCAATGCCATGTTCCTCTCTGGGACTAAGTTTTCATTTTTTTGGAATGAAGAAAAGAGGTTGAACAAGTAGGCCTTTTAGGTCCCTTCCTGCTCTAAACTCTCCATCTAGAGGATTAATCTTCCTTCTTGTTTTCTTCCACATCAAGAGGTTCAAAGGAATGAAAGCAGGGATCATTTTAGGACATGTTCCTCCCACTATGATAAGAAAGCAGAGGCAGAGACAGGAAATGACTTGTCTCTATCACACAAATCACAAGCCACAGAGGATGGATCTGAAACCAAATCCACTAGCTTGAAATCTAGTTCTCTTTCTAACTCGCCCTGTTGTGACTGATAGATGAGCAGTGACTTTGGCTGCTGGTGTACATCTTGGAGCCTTTACTAGGGCCTACTCATGTTTGTTGGGTTCATGGGGTTCCTGCCATCCCACCAGAGTCAAGACAGTGCTGTAGAAAGAGCCCTTGCTCTATTTAGTAGAAACAGGCTCATAGTCCTCAGACACTTAACTGTGCAATCCAGAGCAAGTCTTAGGATCTTAACTCTAGAGCTAGAAGGGCCTTCAGAGGCCAACCCTCACATTTTACAGATGAGGGAAACTGAGGAAAGCAGTTGATTAAGTGATTTACTCAAGATCACACAGCTAGTATCTAAGGTTTTTCTGACTGACCACTGTACTACCTAGCTGTCAAGGACGAAGCTTGTTTAATTTTTTTGTCTTTGTATTTTTCCTTCCTTGAAAGTGAAGCTTAATATACATTTTGTTGTTGTTCAGTCATTTATTAGTCATGTCTGACTCTTTGTGACCCCATTTGGGGTTTTCATGGCAAAGATACTTTAATGGTTTGCCATTTCCTTCCCCAGCTCATTTTACAGTTGAGGAAACTGAAGCCAACAGGGTGAAGTGACTTGTCCAGAGTCACATAGATAGTAAGTGTCTGAGGCCAGATTTGAACTCAGGAAGATGAATCTTCTTGACTCCAGGCCTGTGCTCTATCCACTATGGCACTACCTAACTAGCCTAACATACATTTACTACTTTGAAGTGGAAACCCATGCTAGTAGAAGGGGATTAGTAATCGCAAATGTGGCTAATAATATGAAAAATGTCTGTTTTGCTCATTATTTATTTTGTGACTTTTAAAAAAAAATCTATTTAATTGTGACTCATTTGGGCAGAAATAGCATTGGATATAACGAGAGGACCTGCATTCAAATCATTCCTCTGACACTGTGTAGCCTAGGATAAGGCTTACAACCACTCTGAGCTCCATCTGTAAAGATGTCCACACACATGAGAGGAGGTGGCCTAGCCCTAGACCTCTAGCTCAGCAATCCTCAGCCCTAATGCTAAATTCCTTGACCCAAAGCACATGTATGTGCAGGAGGATGAGGTTAAAAATTGTTATAGCTAATCCACCAAGGGGAGAAATAATTGAAATGAATTTAAGATTAAAAAATGTGGCTAACAGGGAATCGATGAAAAACCCTTTGGCCCAAATCCCAAGCTCACCCTACAAGATAACTAGCCCCCTTCCTATCCACAATTCCTTCAGAAGTCCTGTAATCTTTGTCACCCTTTCCAGCCAAGCCTGGAATTTCCCATTGGACCTAAGGTCTAAGAGCTCAAGAGACTGGGGATGCCCAGATTTCACTTCCACTCAATTTTCTGCTCAAATTGACGTCAGTTGCTGGGAGTTACTAGAGGTTGAGGAAGAAGAGAAAAAGATAATTTTTAGGATTATCATAAATGAAAGGCAGATGCAAAATTCACCTCCACAGACTGGGGTTTCTACATCTGGCTTAGGACACACACTATCTGTGTGACCTTGTGCACAGGGCTTAACCTGTCAGTGCCCCCATGCAACTGGAAGACCACAAGTTTCCAAGGATGTGAGTCTCCTCAGTGATGTTAGGAATTTCCTCATTAGGAATTCTCTGCACCAATTTAACCCAAAAAATAAACAGCCTCATATTTCTATAGCTTTTAAGGCTTACAAAGCACTTTCTCCCCAATGACCAATTCTGAGAAGTGGGTACTATAGATGATATTGTTCCCATTTTATAGATGAGGAAGGTAACACTGAGAGATTTGTAGCTTCAAAGATTTCAAGCTGGTGTTATAGAAGATGCGGGAAAAGTGGAACACTAATGAATTGTTGATGGAGTTGGGAAATGACCCAACTATTCTGGAAAGCAATTTGGAACTATGCCCAAAGGGCTATTAAAACATGCATACACTTTGACCAAGCAATACCACTGCTAGGTCTGTATCCCAAAGAAATCATAAAAATGGGAAACGGACCCACAGGTACAAAAATATTTATAGCAGCTCTTGTTGTGGTAAAGAATTGGAAATTAGGGGGATACCCATAAAGTAAGGAATGGCTGAACAAGTTATGGTATATGAATGTAATGGAATACTATTGTGCTATAAGAAATGATAAGCAGGTAGATTTCAGAAAAACCTGGAAAGACTTCCATGAACTGATGCTGAGTGAAGTGAGCAGAACCAGGAGAACATCATACATAGTAATAGCAATATTGTGAGATGACCAACTTTGATAGACTTACCTCTTCTCAGCAATGCAATGATCCAAGACAATTCCAAATGAGTAAAGACGGAAAATGCTGTTCACATCCATATAAAGAACTATGGAGTCTGAAGCAGATTGAAGAATACTACTTTCTGTCTTTTTTTTTTGTTTTTTCTTTCTTATGGTTTTTCCCTTTTGTTCAGATTCTTCTTTCACAACATGACTAATGTGGAAACATGTTTAACATGATTGTCCATGTATAGCCTATATCAGACTGCATGCTGTCTTGAGGAGGGGGGGAAAGGAGGAAAGTGGGAAATTTTAGAACTCAAAATTATATAAAGGTGAATGTTGAAAACTAAAAATACATTAATTTTAAAAAAATATTTCAAGTTGGAAGGAACCTTAAAGGTCATTTAGTCCAAGTCCATTTCTCCAGAGGAGAAAGATGAGGCCCAGAGAGAAGAACTAATTTGTCCAAGGTCACACAGCTAGTAAGGAACTAGGGTCTCTAGTCCCCTGGTTTCAAAATGAGGGCTCCCAAAGAGAAACTGGAATTCAATAAACATATATTAAGCCACGCATTGTGCTATAAGCATTGGAAGTTAGAAATGAGAAAATAGTGGAGACTGTTGGAAGAGTTAAGGTAAGTCCCAGAATTTGAGGAAGAAAAGTGGGATGAATGTTTGGTTTGAAGTAGGGATGAAATCGAAGACACTGCACAGAGTGAAAGTGGGATGGTGGGGAGGATGTCTGGTTTGAAGCAGAGATAAAGCCTAAGATCCTGCACAGAGGGCCCAGGGTTACTTGGAGAATGTATAGATTGTTATTGGCAACAGCCAGGCAAGGGTTGGGAGGAACCTGGACTCAGGGAGGTGGAGGGCAGAACCAAGGAACCTCCAAAAGATCCTTTCTGCAGTAGCTAGATCTGTTACTATGCTGACAACTGTCCACACCTGTGCCATGTTACAGCCATCAATATCCAACTCCAAGGACTTGTAATTTTGTCTCTCCACCAATGCAAACCATGACCTTCTTTAACATAGGTGAATGTCTCTGAGAGCAGCTAACGGATGGAAATTTTGTCACTCTGTACCCAACCAAGGGCTGAGGCTTTCCAAACTTAGCTGGATTGGTCATTTGGGTGACAGAGAGACATGCACCAACAGAATACCAGGTGCACACTCAAAGCCTCTGGAGGTCAGTGGGACCTGCCAGATCTTGGACACAAGCACAGACTCTGAGAGCCCAGGGCCACCTTCAAGTCACCTTGGGGCCATCACAGAACTTTACATACTCAGGACAGCTCCTGATTTAAGTTAATCAGTTGTCATTATCCCATTTTATAGATAAGAAAACCAGCTTTCAGAGAGTTTAAGTAAGTCACTAGCTTCAATGATTCAGTGTCAGAGTTGAAATTCACAGAGTGCAGTCTCCTGACTCCAAGACTAGGGAGGAAGGATGGTTTACAGACTTGAGTCAGAAGACCCAGTTTCAGATTCTACCCCTGTAGTTTGCTATCTTTGTGAACCCCTTATTTTACCTTGGAGGAAAAGGGAAGTGATTTGCCCAAAGTGAGAAGCACAGCTTCAGAGTTAAATTGGTCCACAAGGGTCCTCTAGTGTATCCCTTTTATTTTAGATAGAGAGAAACTGAGACCCAGAGAGGGGTAGTGACTGCCCCAAGGCCCCACAGGTGGGCAGAGGCAGGGCTCAAATCTCTTTCCTTTTATTTCCAAGAGAGCATTCTTTCCACTGGACCAGCCTCTGGGGACTTGACTCTGACAAGCAGTGAATGTTAATCTGGGCACTGCCCAGTAGTTCTCTAACTGGCAGCTTTGTCCTTTTAAAGCAACTCCCCCGTTTCTGTTCTCTCACACTAGAAGGAAAAAATATCCTGAGCGTTGGGCAGCCTGCTCCTCCCCACCCAGAAGCCCTATATGAACAGTAAGAGCAATAGCAGTAGGAGGATGGGCAGGAGAGACCTTGCTAAAGGTTTAGTTAGACCATCTCTAAAGTTTCTTCCAAGCCTAATTCTGTGATCAGTTGAGGGTATCAGTTGCACCATGTCTAAATAATGTTAGCTTTCCCCTCTCCCTCCAAACCCTCCACCCCTGCCTTATTTCACATTACTCCCCTTCCCCTGTTCTTGGGTCCAGCCAGGCTAGCCTACTTGCCTTGCATACCATACTCCATCGCCCAGCCCAGCCTCTTGGCTTTGGACTGCCTGTATCTCCTGCCTTGAAACTGCTCCCTCTTCTGCCTCTTAGAATTCCTCTCTTCCTTCAACTGCTCAAGCCCCATCTTCTTCATCTTTCCTGATGCCCCTGCTTCCTAGAGCCCTCCCTCCCTCGTAGGTATATTGTATATACTTATTTGTGAACACTGTATCCCTCAATAGAAAGCAAACTTCTTGCCAAAAGGCTTTTTTTTTTGTCTTAGCACAGGCTTGGCTGCACACATGGTAAACCTTTCATACTAAACAAACTGTTGTTGTTCAGTTGTTTCAGTCCTGTCTGACTCTCTGGGACCCCATTTGGGGTTTTCTTGGCAAAGATACTGGAGGGATTTGCCATTTCCTTCTCCAGTTCATTTTATAGATGAGGAAACTGAGGCAAATAGGGTGCAGTGACTTGCCCAGGGTCACATAGATAGTAAGGGTCTGAGTTCAAATTTGAACTCAGCTTTCCTGACTTCAGGCCATCTACTGAGGCATCAAGCGCTATCCTGCTAGATATAAGGACTAGAATTTAAGAATGCTTCAAAGCGGCGGTATCAGTTGACACAGTACACTCCCCTCCTCCCCATATACCAGGCAGAGAAAATAGAGATAGTGGAATGTAAATGTGTAAATGTTTATTTTATGGTAAAATGATGTTTTCTTGCATCAAGTAACATACTCGCTCCTTCTTACTCTCAATGGATGCCTCTTGATTGATTCTTTCAGGTCCAGAGTTTATCTGCAATTGGTCATATCAACTAAAAAAAAAAACCACCAGGATATAAATCTAGAGCAGGAAGAGACCATCTAGTTCAACCTAATCATTTGACAGATGAGAAAACTGAGGACTAGGAAGGTTAACTGATTTACCCAATATCACATAGCACACAGCAAAGGCAAAATTTGAACCCAAATCCTCTGACTACAGTTCCAGAGTTCTTTCCACTGTACCATGCTACCTTAGAGATCCCAGCTCCAACACTTACTAGCTATATACTAGGCGAGTACTTTTACCTCTGTACCTCAGTTTCCTTATCTGAAAAACTGGGACAAAAATAATAATTGCACAACTATTAATACTACTCACTACTATAAGTAATATACTTATATAACATGGCATATATTACATATAGCACAGTAGTGTATATATTATATATCTATCTATAATATACTACTATAAGTAATACTACTTATAAGGAAAGCATTTGGCACACTTGAAAGCAATGTAAGAAAGCAAACTCTATAGAGCCAAAGAACCAAGTCAATGGAGGAAGTCCCCAGCCTTCCTTTCCTCACATTTTACCTTCTCCTTGGAGCTTATGTTTACCCCTATCATGGGCAAGGTACCTTGACAACTCTCCTTTCCTCCTTCCCAAACTCTTCTCCCAAGAAAGAGTTCAGTAGCAATCATTTACATTTCAGTGTAAGTTAGACCCAGAGAACAGAATCTTAGAATTTCAAAGCTTCAATGGACTGGTTACTTCATAGGATCCTAGAAGTAGGAACATTAAAGTCTGTCTTATCCAACCCCCTTATTTTCCAGATGAAAAAAACCAAACCCCAGAGAAGAAAGCAGCCTGCCTACAATCACATAGGGCAAAAGTGGAAAAGTGAGGATTCAAATTCTGGTCCTATGACTCCAAAGTAAGTATTCTTTGCAATGCCCCACACAGTCTCCTCCAACCTTTGAAAGCTTCTTGATCAGTGACTTGTGGTTTAAGCCTTGTCTTTAATTGTGGAATGAACACTATTTGTCACCCATTCAAGAAACTTCACTCAACTACAAACAGGTATGGAGATATTTAGAGATGGGTGGGATCCTTATCAATGCCCCCTGCAATGGAATCAAGCCTATTTTCACTGGGATCTCAGAGTCACAGATTTGAAGCTGCAAAGAACTCCAGAGGTCCTCTAAGGGCAGTGGCATCAAACTCAAGCAGAAATGAGGCCCCTTAATCTTGTACAGAAGGATTCCTCTTGGCCAAATACTGACTTAGTTTTAAAATATAGTTAGCTATGTTTTATTGGGTTTTTCTTTTGCTAAATATTTCCCAATCATATTTCCATCCAATTTGAGTTGACCTGGGCTGCAAGCTGCATTAAGGCATTTGATGTTGTCGGATCTCATCCAACCGCTCACTTTACAGATGAGGAAACTGAGGCCCAGAGAAGTTACCAAGGCCACAAAGATAGTCAATGGTAGAGCCAAGATCCTAACTCAGGTCTTTTGACTTAATCCAAAATTCTTTCCCTGGACGGCTCTCCCTCCTAATCTGACATCATGCAATGTTTTTTTTAAACAATCTCAGAAGTAAAAGAATTCTTGGTGTCCTGGAAGTAACTATTGAAATGACTTAGGAAATGCTAAAAAAGAGAAACTAAAGATACTGCTGGCAAGCTATTCGAAGAAAATGTCCAAAGAAGGGTCAGGTGGGAAATCCCTCCTTCCTGCTTCTCTATCTCCTCCTTGGGGCTACACCCACTAAACTAACCAGGCAGAGTTCACTTGGCTCAGACTCACATGGCCTGAAAAAACCTTAGATCCAGGCTTCAAAGAAATCACTTGTGGGCTAAACACATTTGTGTAAGATGCAAACTGGAAATTGGACTCATCAGAATTGTGACAGCTCAGCATGGGGGATGCCAGTGGACAAGGGCAGGGAAACCAATCACTTGGGAACTGGTTACAACATCCCACAGAAGCACATTTGGATGCTTTTCCAAAAAGACCAGAGATTGAATATTTGCCATTTCTCTGATTCTGGCCACAGTCACTGGGAAGTGTCTTCCCCTTAAGGTGGCTCCCATGTTTAATTTTTTCATAAGGGTCACTTTCAGACCATTTGAGGGGAGGTTCCTTTCTTCCATGTGTAGTACTGCAGAAAATAAATTAAATTTGGAGCCAAAAGCCTTGAGTTCAAATCCTGACTGTCACTTACTACCTGTAGGACCCTGGCCAGGACTACCTCTCTGGACCTCAGTTTCTTCACCTGTAAAATAATGAGGATTAGGCTACTATAGTGAGTGCCATTCCAAAGCATAGTGGGTGGCATTCTAAACTGCCACAGGAGTAGTGGAGCCTCTACATCAGTGGATCTCAACCTTCCTAATGCCGAGACCCTTTAAGACTTGTATGTGGGCATATCTGCATGTGGGCGTACCCGCCTGGAGATGGATAGAGAACCAGTGTGTCGGTTCCTAAGACCGTTGGAAATGTGTTTTCCGAGATGGTCTTAGGCGACCCCTGTGAAAGGGTCGTTTGACCCCCAAAGGGGTCGAGACCCACAGGTTGAGAACTGCTGCTCTACAGTTTCAGACTAGGCCTCCCTATGCTGTATTCAGGGGAGCTAGGTGGCCAAGTAGATAGAATACCAGGGACTCCTCCTAAGTTCAAATCTGGCCTCACACCTTTACTGACCCTGGACAAGTTGCTTAAACCTGTTTGCCTCAGTTTCCTCACCTGAAAATAAGCTGCAGAAGGAAATGGTAAACCACTCCAGTATCTTTGCTAAGGAAACCCCAAATAGGGTCAGGAAAGGTCAAACACAACTGAACAACAACAACAAAAGGCTAGATGACACCTCCGAGGAGGCTTTCATCTCTAAATGTATGTTCTAATATTATCCTCTTAAACTAACATATCTCTGAATTTCATGCACACACAATTACAGATGGGAAAGATTTCTGAGGTCATGGCCAACTTCTTCATTTTGCACAAGAGCAAACAAGCTCAGAGAGTAACTTGTACAAGATCACATTAGTAGAAGAGCCAGATTTGAACCCAGATCCTCTGACTCCAAATTCACTTTGCCAGAGGGAACCTAGAGAGGAGTCCAACCGTAGGCAAAGTACCTCTTTGCCCAGCCCTTTATAACTGGAGGAAGATGTTCCCTTGAAGCTCATAGGAGGGTTTTGAAAACTGCCATCTATGAAAACATAATGTCTCCCAAAGCATAGGGGTTTTTATTAGTACTGGGCAGCAGTTACAAGCACCTTGGTTGTAAAGTACACGGCAGGCACTGTGCCAGCATAGGGCCAACCCCTAAACTAGGTTTTATTAATGCATAACCTATCTGCCCTCATGCAGCGAACCTTTGCAATGACTGGGGCCCCTTGGGTGGCAAGGATGAGTTTCTTCGGACCCTGGGGAGTTTCCACTCAGACAATGCCCCCTGTGTTGCCAAGACCCAGAGGTGAGATGATTCGATGGAATGGGCAGACATGTCAATCTGGAAGAGATCTCACAGCCTCATCTGAGGAAACAAAAGGCCTTCTGGGAAGCGAATTGCCCAAGGTCACCGAGGCAGTGAATTCAATCCTAGCTCCTCTGACTTCCAGAAAATAGAGGGTGAGACGGTCCCAATTTGTCCCTGTATCCTGAGCACTTAGGACAATGGATGGCAGACTGTTGGAGCTTAGTAAATGCTCGTTCAATGACTGACTTCCGAGACATTCCGGAGAGAGCAGCCTCTTTCATTCCTAGACTGCCATTCGGAGTCCCCTCTGGTCAACTACTTAGCCCACTTTGTGCCTCTCCCCACCAGCTACTGGAGCCCTGAGAACTCATCACCTTGTCTCGCTAGCCCCGGGAAGCCCTCTTTTAAACCAAACAGAACGCGGAGGCCAAGAGCAGGGAGAAAGGGGGGAATGAACGCCAGCTGCGAGACTCGGGATCAGGGGGCGGGTCCTTCCAGCAGAGCCTCCTTCTCCTTCGAAGGCGGGGAGAGAAGGTGGGGGATGGGTGTGTATGGGAGCGGGGGGGTGCTCGGTGCCTCAGTGGCGGCCCAAGGGTAAAGTCCCTGGCTAAGAGGATGATAGAGGGCTGGAGCGCTGCCCCAGAGCAGACTGACAGGGGGATAGGATGTGATCCAAAGGATACCAAGGGACTGGAAGGGAAGTCCGGGGTCTGGGGAGGCCGGAGGGCGACTGCTCCTGAACGAGGAAGGAGATGCCCCCAAACTGCCCCCTACCTCTCGAACGCGGGGTAGGGGGAGTGGTCGGCGCAGCCCTGCCGTGGAGATGGAGGTAGGGAGGAAGGTGGACTCCGAAGCCCCCGACTCAGACCAGCCCGGAGGGGGGCGTGGCTGTAGCAACCTGGGGATGAGGCGGAGAACCCCAGTCCGATCGAGGGGAACAATTGGCCGACCCAGACCTTGGCCTTGGCTTAATGCCAGAGACCTCAGGAGTTCTCTCCCGAAGCTAGGACCCCCACGGAAGCAGGCAGAATTGCTACCCGCGGGGTTCTGGGAGACGACTAGCGAGAGGGGGCTGGGTGGCGCGCCCTGGCTCTGCCTGGGCCGCTGCGGTCGGGAGGGGCGCGGGCTCTACCTGGCGGGGTGCTCACCTGTGCTGCCGGTCCGCTCCCCAAGCTGGCGGTCCGTCCGTTCGCTGCTAGGGCTCCTCCCCACCGCAACCGCCTCCTCTTTCACCTCCGGTGGAGTTCGGCACTGCCCTCCAGGCGGACCACCCCCAGCTTCCCGCCGGCCCGCCTCCCGCGGCGGGCTGGGGTGCGCAGGGGGAGGGGAGAACGGGAATGGGGAAGGCGGGGAGTGAGCGCGTGTGTTTGTGTAAGTGTGCAAGAGAGAGCGAGAAAGAGAAAGAGTGATCGATGGGAGGAGATGGAGAAGGAGGAAGCCACACAGAAAACGAGTCTGCTCTCATCCTCCTCCCAGACCTACGCCCCTCCAACAGCCCCGGGGCCTCCAGACCGCCCCGCCTGCCCTGCCGGGCCCAGCCCTACTCTACTCTACCCTGCCAGGTCCTAGAGCCTCCTACTGTTGTGAGGTGCGGAGGCAGGGGAGCGAGTAAGAACCCCTCTATCTTGGGGGCACCCTTCCTTCGGGTCCTCCCCACGGAGGAGACCAGGATGTGTGGCCCAGGGTGAAGGCCTCCCTTCGCTTGACCCCAGGCAGAATAGCCCAAGTGGCGAGGTTGTCAGTTGAAACCCTCATTGACGAGGGAGACACCCATCCTAGTAACAATTCTTCGTCAGCTCCTTGGATTTGTCTCCGGTGTTAATTGTGCTCGTTTCACTCACTCAATGAATATTTATTCAAAGCCCACTTTGGGGGCCGTACAAAGGGGGAGAAGAAGAAAAAAACACACACACAGTTCCAGTCCTGATGGAGCCCTTATCGGTAGCTTGGGTGTCGTGGAAGTCAGAGAAAACAGGGTTGGAATCTGGGCTCCCAGTAACTTACTCCCTGTGTGACCATGGACAAACAGAAGGGACAGATTTGGAAGGCGACTCCTAGATCTTCTGGTCCAAGTCTTACTCCAATCAGGAGCCCCATCAAGTCAATTCAAGAAACATTTACTGCGTGGTTAGTGAATACTCTGGCATCAGGAAGGGGGGTGAGTGCTCAACCCACCATTACACAGCCAATGTGACTTCATAAAAGTCATATTCCCTCCCTGGGATTCCGTTTCCTCATCAATAAATAAGAAAGTTTAGAATTCCAGGTACCTTAAGTGGTCCTCTTAGTCATTGCTTGACAATCCTTAGTGATGGGGAACTCATTATCTCACAGGGTAGCATTACCTGACAGCTCTATTAAGAATCTTTAGGCAGCTGTGTGGTACGGGGGATAGACTTAGACTCAGGAAGTAGTTACTGTTGTTCAGTCATTTCTGTGGAGTCCGGTTGTCAAATGAGCTGGAGAAGGAAATAGTAAACCACTCCAGTGTCTTTGCCAAGAAAACCCCAAATGGGGTCATGGAGAGTTGGACCAGACTGAGAATGATGGAACAACAAAACCAGGAGTTCCTACCTTGTAGGCTAAGGGCCCCTGGGGGGAAGATTCAGCTCATTTCAACAAACATTGACCAAACACAAGGCCCCCAGCTAGTCACTGGAGTTCCAAAGATAATACAAAGCAGCTCCTAACCCTTAAGGATTTTATAATCTGGGAATGCAGCAATTCACAAATTGGCAAATAGAAAGTAAGTGATGAGGAGGGGAGGAGGAGAGGGAGCTCAGATTCCTTGGGAGTTAACATCTGAGTGGAGCTTTGCAGGAAGCTAAAAACTGACTATACTTATTGGTTACCATGGAAGGCTGGGGACTGGACCTAAGATTTCACTGATTTAGGAGACCCCCAAGAGAGAAAGCAGGTTCAGACAATGCAGATCAGCTCCTTGTCTGCAATTTATATTCTGAATTACCAAGAGCACAAAGACTGTGAATGACTTACCCAGGGTCACAAAGCCATATGTGTCAATAGCAGGATTTGAACCCAAGCCTTCAGTAATTCAAGGCTAGCTCTTTAGCCAATAAACTATTATACTTTGGTGATTTGGGGGGGTGAGAGGAGAGAATATCAGAGAAACTCTAAGAAATAAAGTACAGGAAGACAGCAGCTGCTAAGTGGGGGAGTTTTGTTACTTTTGTAATAATTCTGTCGCTTATCTCTGATTTATCCTGTGTGTATCTTGTTTTCACATAGTTGCTTTCATGTTGTCTCTATCATTAGACTATGAGCTCTTCCAGGGCAGGAAGGGTTTGGTTTTTTCACCTTTCTTGTCTCACATATAGTAGGGATGCCTACTAACTGACTATTGTGTGAAATTTAATATTTGCCTTAAAAAAAACTACATAAGAGAAGTTTATAGATTTGCATAGTATATTCTTTCCTATCTTTTTTGTGTATTGAGGAATGCATGCTTATTGATGCTTAAATTAATAATTTTTCAAAAAGAAAACAGTTTTAAAGAGAAGAAAATAAGTCTTTATAATTATGATGCCTACTAGGCACTGTGCAAAACACTTTAAATCCCCACAATAATCCTGGGAGCAGGTTCTGTTATAAACTCCATTTCACAGTTGAAGGAAACTGAGGTGAGCGTAAGTTACATGACTTGACCAAGGTCACACAGCTAGTAAGTGTTTGAGGCAGGATTTGAAATCACTTCTTCCTGACATTGGGCCCAGCACTCTATCCACTGTGCCTCTTAGCTGTGGTAGTTTTTTAGTTCTGCTGGCTCTTGGTGACCCCATTTGGGGTTTCCTTGGCAAAAATATTGGAGTGCAAATCTTAAAGTGCTTTATTAGTGCAAACTATTGTTCTTTGTTTATTACAAGGCTATTGCAAGGGTCCTGTGTGCGCTAAGCATTGTCACTTTGATCTTTATTTGGTGCCAACAAACTCTGCAAGATGACTCAGTATAATAAATTAACATTCTTTCTTATTAAATAATAGGCCTTGCACACGTATGGCTATTTTTTGGAATGTATTATCAGCGCTGTTAAAAAGGCAAAAAAAAAGCATTTTAAAAAGCATTGCTGAATTCACGGTAGTAGTTTTTTTTTTTAATTTGTTTGTTTTTCAGTGTGAATTTCTAACAGTACAACTATTAAGGTGACCCTCAGGCTTGAAGCTGTTGAAAACCACTGCCCACAGTCATGGTGGAGCCAAAAGAATATTTCTAGTCACATCTGTCAAGTTTGGGCTTCCTCAAGCTTTGCTACAGAAAGTAGTCATTTCTGAATCTTCCTCCTGGTAAGTGGCCAGCGCTTTGAAGTTCAAAACCAGTTCAAAACCAGCCTCAAGAGAAATTGTTCTACAAGGACTAAGGATGGGAGGGGTGCTCTCTAACTGAAAATGGGTTGTAATTGTTTGAAAGCAACTTAGGAGGGCATCTATCTAGCTGGCTCAGGCACATGCCACCTAACAGCTGGGGAAGAGGGTCGAGTTCTAGCTCTATTTGGGATCTGTGTGATCTTGGACAAATCACTCCTCCCCATTCCACTTTGGGCCCCAACACCCTAACTTATAAGGCAGGGGTTCTCAACCTGTGGGTCGCGACCCCTTTGGGGATCAAATGACCCTTTCACAGGGGTCGCCTAAGACGATCAGAAAACACATATTTCCGATGGTCTTAAGAACCGGGACACCACTCCTCTATCCATCTCCAGGTCCGTCCGCCCACATGCAGATACACTCATATACGAGTATTAAAGGGTCTCGGCATTAGGAAGGTTGAGAACCACTGTTATAAGGGAAAGGGGAAGGATTATGAATAATTACTTATAGCTAGAAAGGAAACAAAATCATTTCAAAATAGATTGTATTTAGTCCTTCATTCAACAAGCGTTTATCAAATACCTCTGTGTTCAT
>CM053582.1:99102934-99127607 GCA_028627135.1 Pseudochirops cupreus
TGGAACTCAAAACTTTTTAAAAAAATGTTTAAAAATTGTTTTAACATGTAATTGGGGGAAAATAAAATATATTTTTAAAAAAGAATACCAGCTAAAACATGAGAAGGAAAATAAATCCTGGGTGGGGGGAGGGATAAAACAAAACAAGGGAGCTAGTCTGGGAGTGGGTGGGATTCTTAACCATCTTTGTACCTTTTGGCTATCCGATGAAACCTATGGATCCCTTCTCAGAATGTGTTAAAATACATAGGATTGCCGTATTGGGAGGGGGAAAGGGAAAGAGGGGCCAAAATTTAGAACTCAAAATCTTATAAAAGTGAATGCCGAAAACAAAAAATAAATAAAAATTGAAATAAAATACAAAGGATTACAAAGAAAACCAATTATACTGAAATATGGTTTTCAAAGTGTTTTTAAAAAATCAATCTGTAGACCCCCGGTTAAGAGCCCTGGACTAGATGGTATTTAAGGCCCCTTTCCAGCTCTGATTTTCTATGCTGTGAGGTCCTTACCCACCATATTTGACACTCAGTGTTCTAAGGCTCTTCCAGCACTAACATTCTAGGTCATAAGGACCCTTTCTGCAATCTTATTCTGTGTCTTAAGGTCCCTCCTGGCTCTGACAATCTCTTTCAACTTTTCTTTAACATTCTGAGTTCTATATTTTAACATTGCACATTTCAAGGGTCCCACTAACTCCAACACACTCAGTTCTAAGGTTCCTTTCACAAAACTCTTACAATCTATTTTCTAAAACCTCTGACATTCTGTGTTCTAAGGTCCTTCCCAGCTTGAACTCTGTATTTTAAGGTCCTTTCCATAAATATGTCCTGACCAAAAAAAGCATAAAGTCCAGCCCCTATCACCAAAGGGCGAAGCAATAAGTAGCATTACTTCCCACAAGAATTCCATATGAACTTTCAATAAAAGTAAGTATGATTTAGGAACACTTACCGTGTCCTAAGAAGTGCTCCCGTCTCATCTGCTGTAGGTCCTTATTGCTTTTACTTAATCTAACTTTAGAAACAAGCCATCAGTTCATTCACCTGCTCACCCAAATGTCTCATCCACTTGCTTCCCCAGAGATGAGGTCAATGAGTGAGTCACTTCCCTTTCCTTGAATCTCAGTTTCCTCATCTGTAAAATGAAGAAGAGGTTGAACTAGATGACCTTGAAGGTCTCTTCCAGTCTTATATCTCTGATTCTAGAATCTAAGTCACCTCCCTTCTCTTGAGCCTCAGTTTCCTCATCTGTAAAATCAGGGGGAAGTTGGTTGGCCTCTTTGAAGGTTTCTTCTGGCTCAAAAAGTCTTTAAGTCTATGAACTATTATTCAAAAACCTGTGTTAGACTGCCCTTTGCCAGGGGCCAGTCTTCTAGGCTTACCTGTATCATTTTGTTAGGAAACATTCAGGGTGGGATGAATGGCATGCTGTGTAAGTTTTTGCTCTTCTGCATTCCCATCTGGGTTATGACCTTTTGTTCTCAAGCCCAGTTCTTCAACTCAATTTAATCCACATTTTCTAAGCACCGTGCTAGCTGCTGGACATACAAGGACAATAGAAGAAATAGTCCCTGCTCCCCAGAAATTTTTATGTAAGGGGAAGGAGGAATCCATATGACTCATACACAGATAAATAAACACACAGAAGGTGCATCAGAATACACAGCAATTTTTTAAGAAGCAGAGAAAAATAATAGTGAGGGGAATCAGGGCAGGCCCCCAATAGGAGGTTTTTCAGCCAGTGATTCTCAGGTCTTCATCCCCACCTTGAGCAGCTGCATTGCTAAACTTTCTAAGAGCAGAGCTGAGCAATATTCATTTGCATGACTCCTGTTATTGTCAGCATCAAGTCACTTTCTGGTACCTGTAGCCCAACCCTGAGTGGTTAGGATTAGTCACTGGGAGAAGAGCTTTGGACGTGCCAGTTTGGGCCCTATCAGAGACCCAGGGAGAGCAAGCTGACCCATTCAAAGCACCTAGAAGGGTTAGTTCAGAAGTCTCTCATGCTCCCACTCACCTAGCTTTGACTAGTCCCTCTTACTCAGCTCCCATATACAAATGGCCGTTATTTCTTGTTGGGTGAACCTCTGCAATATCTCTTGAATGCACCCCTCCCTTGATTTCTCCCCACTGGCCCCTCCTGGGTACATGCCCATTTTCTACCTGCCTCAACTACTGTATCACAATAGTTTCCTAATCAATCTTCAACACCCACCATCTTCCTCCTCTTTTAAGTCATGCCTCCAGCTTGGGTCAATGGTTCCTCTTCTGGAAACTCAATCCAATCCAACCTAATCCAATCCAATGAGGATTTATGAAATTCCTACAAGGTACTGAGCTGGGTGGGAATATAACTACAAAAAGGAAAGACAGTTCTTGCCCTCAAGGCGCCTGAGGGAAACTCTGAGCAAATGACTCCTTGTTGCCTGCCAAATGCTCCTGGCGTTCAAGGCCCTCTATTGTTTCTAAACAGCTAGGTGGTGTCATAGTACTAGAGTGCTGAGCCTGGAGGCAGGAAGACTCATCTTCGAGTTCAAATCTGACTTACTACACGTACTAGCTATATGATCCTGGGCAAGTCACTTAACCCTGTGGGCCTCAGTTTCCTCATCTGTAGAATGAGCTGGAGAAGAAAATGGCAAACCTCTCCAGTATCTCTGCCAAGAAAACCCCAAATGGGGTCCCAGAGTCAGACACAACTGAAAAATGCCTGAACAACAACAAAAATTGTTTGTATGATTGCACGTGGATAAACTATGTCAAATTGCTCACCCTCTCAATGACGAAGCGAGAGAATTTGGAACACAAATTTTTTAAAAATTAGTGTTAAAAATTGGGGTTTTTTTACATATAATTGGGACAAAAATAAAATTAAAAAACAACAAAAATGTTTGCAACCAGCTTATCATTGTAAAATCTTTGCTTTATATTGGTATCTTGAGCCTGTACCAGAGTTAGTGTAAAATTTAGGGTTGAAAGATCATAGGATCATCAGATTGGAACCAAAAGTTAGCTTTGAGTCCAACTCCTCATTTTTCAATATGAAGAATCTGAGGCTCAAAGAGATTGATTACTCGCCCAAAGTCCCTTAGCCAGGAAGTTGCAGAGGCAGGATTGTGAGCCCAGGCCTTCCTCCCTCCAAGTCCAGCCGTGCTGCCTCTCTCAGAGAGCTTACAGATGATCTTGTCCAGAGTTTCTTGACCTTTTTGTGTGTTATGGACACCTTTTTGTAGTTAGGCTGGTGAAGTCTATGAATCCCTTCTCAGAATGTTTTACAAATGCATAAAATAAAATAGAGAGGATTAGGAAGGAAACATTCAGAACCTGTAGCGTGTAAAGACTGTGCAAAGGAGAAGAAAAGCTGTTCCTTGAGCTCTGGTTTGGAAACTGCTACTTCCTTCTAGCCCTTTTCCACTTTGTTTCTATCCTGCTTGGAGCTGGTGCCAAACCAGAACTGAAATTATGCTGTTTGTAACCCAAGAGCTCTTTGTGCCTGATACCCCTGCCCTCTTCCTCCCCAGCTCTCCCTGTTAGAGAATAAGGATCAGAGACCAGAGGAGCCCATAGAAACCCATAGGATGATGGCTGGAAGGGCCCTCGACACTGTCCCTCCTTTTGGGAATAAAGAAACTGGAGCCCAGAGAGATGAGGTGACTTGCCTAGGGTTACATGGGTAGCGAACATTAGAAGCCAAATTCAGGACAAGGTCCTCTGTAGGAGTATGTTGGTAAGTGTTTAATATCTGATTCGGTACAGAAAAAAATGTGCCCATGATACACTTTTAAGTTTAATTTTCATTATTAACATTTTCTCTATTAGTTGATAATCAACAGAATGACAAATCAAGCCTTGATTTGTAATGAAGGCTAATTTCAAAGTATAAATGTTCACACTAAAAAATTTCATTTTCTGGCCAGTTTAAGTGGCTCTAGGACACTCCTGGTTGGTCCTCTGACACCAGAACCAGCACTCCTTTCCCTGAACCCCACTGTCTCTTTGCTTATATGTAACAGAAAGGACCTGGATTTGGAGCCAGGAGGTTTGGGATTCAGAATCCAGACTTAGACATTTACTTGTGTGGCTCTAGGCAGGTCTGTTAACCTGAGTCTAAGACCACCATCTATGAAATGGAGAAAATAATACCTCTAGAATCAACTTTCCAAGGTTGTTGTGAGCATGAAATGATATATTACATGTAAAGTGATTTATAAACCTAAAAGTGCTATATGACTACTAGTACTTTATTCCTTTATAACCTTGGGCAAGTCACTTGCCCAAATTTGTCCTCTTGTGTTTGTTCTCATTATCTCCAGCTGCAGGATATAAGAACCTTAAGAGTTTCTGTTTTTGCATTTCAGTTGCTGGGCATAGTTCTTGGTACATAGTAGGTGCTCGTGGTCTTCATCTATAAAACATGATCTTCACCTATAAAATGAGAATTTTGATTTATCTCTTCAGTTCCTAGCTACTACATGTCCCTTTCAAGGCCTTTCCTTTTCTCCCCAGTTGTTAACATTCTCACCCTCTTGAAATTATTTATATTACTATGTGTATACTTTGTGGGCAACTAGGTAGTTCAGTGGATAGAGCACCAGGCCTGGAGTCAAGAAGGCCTGAAATCAAATGTGGCCTCAGACACTTCCTAGATGTGTGACCCTGGGTAAGTCACTTGACCCTGTTTGCTTTAGTTTACTCATTTGTAAAAAGAGTTAGAGAAGGAAATGGCAAACTCCCCCAATACCTCTGCCAAGAAAACCCCAAAAGTGATCATGAAGCATCTAACACAACTGAAACAAATGAACAACAGCAAATATACTTTGCATCTACTTATCCTGTTTTATTCCCCTCTCTTCAATAGATATAAGCTCCTTAAGGACAGGAACTGTTTTCAATTTTGTCTTTGCTTCTCACTGTTGTAGGTACAGTTTCTCCTTTGTAGTAGGCACTTTAAAATATTTGTTGATTTGGGATTTAAAGTAGTGGATCTAACCTTCACAGGATCTCACTCACAGTAGGAGCTCAGTAAGTGTCATTTTTGTCCTTCCTAATTATGAAATATCCCAGGGAAATAATTAACAATTTACTTAATAACTCATTAGAACATTAGCTCCTTGAGATCAGGGACTATTTTCAAAGTTTTTTTGTTCTCAAGATGTTTGGTACATAGTAATAAATGTTTTCTGATTGCTGGTGGTCTTCAATCTTCAATAAATTATGATTGATTGATTGGTATTGTAAATAAGGATTCTAGAACCATTAGTATTGTAAATAAGGATTCTAGATTCAAGCGGGAAGTCCAGTCCCCTCATTTTACGGATAAAGAAACTGAAAACTCAGGAAGGGGAGTGACTTAGCCAATGTCACCCAAGTAATGAGGGGCAGAGGCAGGATCTGAAGCTAGTTCCTCAAACTCTAAATCCACATAGCTCTATTTCCATTAGACAATGAGAAGGGATATTAAACAATCAATTGATAAATATTTATTAGGCACCTACTATGTGTAAGGCACTGTGTTAAATGTTGGAGAAAAAGGGGAAAAAGACATTTCCTGCCCTCAAGAAGGTAGTACAATCTAGTGGGGAAGACAACATGTAAACAAATATATGCAAACAAGCTATATATGTGTGTGTGTGTGTGTGTGTGTGTGTGTGTGTTTGTGTGTGTGTGTGTGTGTGTGTGTGTGTGATAAATAGGAAATTGTTAACAGGGGTGGGCACTGGAATTAAGAAGGATTGGGAAAGGCTTCGAGGAGAAGGCAGGATTTTAGTTGGAACTTAAAAAAAGTCAGGGAGGTTAGTAGTCAAATCAGAGGAGGGAGAGTATTTCAGTCATGAGAGACATGGAGAGAAACAGCCCAGAACTGAGTGATGCAGTCTTGTTTGTGGAACAGCCAGGGGCTATCATAACTACATAGAAGAGGAAGTTTGGGAAGTAAGGTAAGAAGACTGGGAAAGTAGGAGGGGACTAGGTTATAAATGACTTTGAATGCCAAACAGGATTTTGTATTTGCTCCTGGAGGGAGGGACTAGGAAGCCACTGGAGTTTATTGAGTAGGGGGATTGGACCTGTACTTTAGGAAAATCACTTTAGTGGCTAAATGGAGGATGGATGGGAGTGGAGAGAGACTTGAGGTAGACCTCCTTCCCTTAGCCTCAGCAGCTATCACAGTAATCCAGACTTGAGGTGATGAGGGTCTGCACAAAGGTGGTGGCAGTGTCAAAGGAGAGGAGGGGGCATACTTGAGAGGGGTTGTAGAGGTGAAATAGACAAGAGATGCTGGGGAGGTGGAATAGACAAGAGACTGACTCTGAGAGGTGAAAGAGACAAGAGAGGCTGGGGAGGTGAAAGATAAGAGGCTGGGGCAGGTGAAATAGACAAGAGAAGCTGGAGAAGTGAAAGAGACAAGAGAGGCTGTGGAGGTGAAAGAGATAAGAGACTCTGAGAGGTGAAAGAGACAAGAGACTCTGAGAGGTGAAAGAGACAAGAGAGGCTGTGGAGGTGAAAGAGACAAGAGAGGCTGAGGAGGTGAAAGAGATAAGAGACTGGGAGGTGAAAGAGATAAGAGACTCTGAGAGGTGAAAGAGACAAGAGACTCTGAGAGGTGAAAGAGACAAGAGAGGCTGTGGAGGTGAAAGAGACAAGAGAGGCTGAGGAGGTGAAAGAGATAAGAGACTGGGAGGTGAAAGAGATAAGAGACTCTGGGAGGTGAAAGAGACAAGAGAGACTGGGGTGGTGAAATAGACAAGTCTTGGCAATAGCTTGGGTAGTGAGGAAGTCCAGGATGGTGTCTAGGTTGGCAGCCTGAAGGACTGGGAAGATGGTGTTGCCCTACAGTAATAGGGAAGGTAGGAGGGGAGGGGAAAGGGTTTAAGAGGAAAATATATTGAGTTCTATTTCAGATAGGTTGAGTTTAGGATAGTGGGAGGTAGGAGATTGGAGGTCAGCAGAGAGGTTAGGGCAGGATAGGTAGATCTGGGAATTAACAGCATAGAGATGGTAATTAAATCCATGGGAAATGATGAGATCACAAAGTAGAGAGGGAGAAGAGAAGAGGGACTAGGACAGAATTCTGTCCTGGAATATATATCTATCAACCATAATGTCCCTGCCTACATACCCAAGAGTGTTGCTGATTTAAATTTGACGTAAATGGATGGGAGTGTTTTAGATGTTCATATATACATGACATTATGGCAGGCAGAGGCACACTTCCTGTTCAGTTATATATGGCGTCTATATGACCCTTCATCATTGAAGCTCCAAATTACAATAGATCTCAGGTTAGGATCAAGCTATTGGGAGGTATCCTTCTTATTGCATTTATAATGGAATCTTTCTGCTCTCTTGGAAGTCAAAAGACCTGGGTTTGAATCTTGGCTTTGCCGCACATGCTATGTGATCTCAGGTAAGTCATGTCTTCTCTCTAGGCTTTGGTTTTCTTCTGAGTAAAAATGAAACAATTGAATTAGATACCCTTTAAGGTCCTTTCCAGCTGTAATTTTGTGATTGACTAGGTGCTATAGTAGACATAGCTCTATCCCTAGAATTAGGATGTTGTTGTTCAGTTGTTTCAACTATGTGTGATTCTTCCCGACTCCATTTGGGGTTTTCTTGGCAAAGATACTGGAGTGGTTTGTCATTTCCTTCTACAGATGAGGAAACTCAGGCACACAGGGTGAAGTGACTTGCCCAGGGTCACACAGCTAGGAAGTGTCTGAGGCCAGATATAAGCTCAGGAAGATGAATCTTCCCTGCTCCAGGCTGGGTACTCTGTGCATTATGGTGCTGCCTAGACTCAAGAAGACTTGAGTTCAAATTCTTAGTTAGATACTCACTATGTGTGACCCTGGGCAAGTCACTTAACCTCTTTCTGCCTCAGTTTATACAATTGTAGAATGGAGATCATAATAGCATTTATCTTCTGTGGTTATTGTAAGGCTCAAATGAGATCATATTTGTGAAGTGATTTTTAAAACTTCCAAGTACTAAGTAAATGATAATGGTGACACCTGTGACCACTTTTTTTCTCCCTAGGGGGGTACTCTACTAAAGGGCGAGGGGTTCTGTGAAATTGAAATTCTGGTCCATAATCTGGAATCAGTCTCCCTTTTATCCTCTCCACCAGGAAAAAAAAAACTCAACCCCAAAAGCAATTAATTCATCCTTTTTTGGTTGAATTTGTTTCTTCATTGTCTGATAATAGAGATGAGCAGTCCATGAGGAAACCACTGAGCTTCCTTGTTTATCTCCAGCTTGACCTGCCATATCCCATAGTACTAAGGAGGTACTGTTGGTTGCCTTCCCTAATTATGGCCTTCCTGCCAGTACAGGGGCTCTGGGTTTTCTAGCCCTAGGAAGGGGACGGAGTCATCTTCCAGTCAAAAAGACAAGATCAGAGCTGCTCTTAAGAGTTCAAAAAGGTACAGATGGATGGTACAGTGGTTAGCATCCTAGTCTCAGAGTGAAGAATACTGGAATTCCAATCCTGCCTTAGACCCTAGTTGTATGATCCTGGGTGAACCACTTAACTTCTCTCTGACACAGTTTCCTCATTTGTAAAATGGGGGTAAAAATAGTACTTCCTCCCAGTCATTGTGGAAATCAAGCGGGAAACATATAAAACATTTTTCAAACTTTACAAAGTGCTATAAATTATCTTTACAAGTTTATGAGAAGGCAGTCCTCATTTGGAAATTGGGAGCCTCTCATTGGCGGGACCCGGGGACCTTGTGCAACTCCATTTCAGGAAATGACAAACCATTGTCTGAAAATCCCCCTTTGGTGACTTAACTTTGTTTACTGATCTTCTTCATTTCCCGATCAGGGTTGTTCCAAAATGCCTGGGGAGCAGCTGGCCTGTCTGCCATGGTCTCTCCACCATGGGCAAGCAAGGACATTGCTTCCAGAGGTAAACAGAGTTAGAAATAAAGCTGGCCTCTACTTTCTGATGTCCCAAAAAGGCACTAAAAAAGAGACCAGAAATACAGTCAGAGCTGCTGAGAGTAGTGGGCATATATGGGAGACAGTGTGGTACAGTGGTAAAAGCAACACATTAGGAATTGGTTTGGAGTTCTTACAAATGACTAACCATGATTTTACCACACAGAGTCCTCTAGGTCTCAGATTTTTCATATGTAAAGTGAGGGGGTTCAACTACTCCATGGTGCTTAATATTTTGCACATTTCTAAGGTCCTGTAGTCTAAGGCCTCTCCCAGATTTGACATTTTCTGTCCAAAAGACACTCAGCTCTGAAATTCTGGGTTCTAAGGTCTTTCCCAGCTCTGACATTCTGTGTTCTAAGGTCTCTCCCAGCTCTGACATCCTGTGTTCTAAGGCCCCTCCTAGCTCTGACATCCTGTGTTCTAAGGGTCCTCTCAGCTCTGACTTTCACAAAGGATTGCATAAAGTTAAATTATTTACATTCCTACATGGGAAGATGATACTTGCAATTCCTAAGAACTTTCTCATTATTAGGGCAATTAGAAGGAGTATACATAGAGGGCACAGGCATGAAATAAAATTAAGGGATGAGAAAAAGAGAGGCCCTAAGAGAAGAGGGAAAGGAGAGGTAGAACAGGGTAAATTATATCACATGGAAGAGGTACAAAAGAGCTTATATAGTGGAGGGGAAGAGAGGTTGGAGGGGACAAAGTTTGTGCCTTACTCTCATCAGACTTGGCTCAGAGAGGGAATAACATACACACTCAGCTGGATATAGAAACCTACCTTGCCCTACGGGGATGTACGAGGGGAAGGGGATGTGAGAAGGGGAGGAGGTACTGATAGAAAGGAGAGTAGATTGGGAGAGGTGGTGGTCAGAAGCAAACCTTTTTTGAGGAGGGATAGGATGAAAGAAGAGAGAGAGAAAAGTGTAAGCGGGGAAAAAATAGAATGGAGGAAAATACACAGTAATCATAACTGTGAAAAAAATTTTACAGCAAGTTTCTCCGATAAAGGCCTCATTTCTCAAATATGTAACATGTGAAATGAGTCAAATTTGTAAGATTACAAGCCATTCCACAATTGATAAATGGTCAAAGACTATGAACAGGGTGTTTTCAGAGGAAGAAATCAAAACTATCTTTAGTCATATTTAAAAAATGTTCTACATCACTATTGATTAGAGAAATGCAGATTAAAACAGCTCTGAGGTACTACCTCACACCTATCAGATTGGCTAATATGACAGAAAAGGAAAATGACATATAGAGGGGATTTGGGAAAATTGGGACACTAAAGCAGTGTTGGTGGAGTTGTCAACTGATTGAGCCATTCTGGAGAGCAATTTGGAACTATGCCCAAAGGACTTATGAAACTATGCATTTCCTGTGATGCAACAATACCACTACTAGGTCTGTATCCCAAAGAAACGAAAGGAAAAGGACATATAAGTATAAAAATGTTTATAGCAGTTCTTTTAGGGTGGCAAAGAATTGGAAATTGAGGAGATGCTCATCAATTTTAGAGAATTACTGAACAAGTTATGGTATATGATTGTGATGGAATAGTGTTACGCTATAAGAAATGATAAAACGATGCTTTCAGGAAAAACCTAGGAAGACTTATATAAACTGATGCAAAGTGAAGTGAGCAGAACTAGGAGAACATATACACAGTAACAGCAATATTGTATGATGATCAACTGTGAATGAATTGGATGTTTTCAGCAATACGGTGATTCAAGACAATTCTGAAGAACTCATGATGAAAAATGCTGTGCAGCTCCCGAGAAAGAACTGATGGAGGCTGAATGCAGATAGAAGCTTGCTACTTCTGTATATTTTCTTTACTTTTCTTGCGTTTTTTTGTCTGTGTTTAAACATGGCTAATATGGCAGTATGTTTTGCATGGCTACATATGTATAACCTATATCAAAATGCTTCCCTTCTCAATGAGAGGGGAGAGGAGCAAGGTAGGAAAAGAACTTGGAACTCAAAAATTTAAAAATGAATGTTAAAATTTTTTTACATGTAATTGAAAAAAAGAAAAATTTAAAAAAGAACTTTAAAAAATCTCAGTTCTGTTATTCTCTGTACGTATATAGATATATGTACACATATATCTGTATTCATTAATTTTCTATTTTTGAGGCATATATTTTATATATACTTGTCTTTTCCATTAATAATACAATCTCGTTTCGAATAAAGATTATCTCATTCTTTATACTTTGAACTCCAGCATCTAGCACAGTGCTTGGTACGTAGGAGGTGCTTAATAAATACTTGTTGATCTTATATCCTTCCTCTCACCTTCCCTTTCTCTCTTCTTCCCTCCCTCTTTCCTTTCTCCCTTCTTTTCTCCCTTTCTTCCTCCTTCCCTCCTTCCTTCCTTCCTTCTTTCCTTCCTTCCTTCCTTCCTTCTTTTCTTCCTTCCTTCCTTCCTATGCATGCTCTGAAGTGTGTCCCTACTTCCTGGGGCATTCTCTGTTCAAAGATCCCTCCCAGCTCTCACATTCTATGTTCCAAGAGCCCACTCAGCTCTGAGATTCTCTGTTCTAAAGACTCTCCAGGTTCTGACATCCTGTATTCTAAGAGCCCTACCACCTCTGAGATTCAGGGTTCCAAGGCCTCTCCCAGCTCTGACATTCAGGGTTCCAAGGCCCTCCTAGCTCTGACACCCTGTGTTTTAAGGGCCTTCCCAATTCTGACATCCTGTGTTCTAAGGACCCTTTCAGCTCTGACATCTGGTGTTCTAAGGGCCTCCCCATATCTGATATCCTGTGTTATAAGAGCCTTCCCAGCTCTGACGTTCTGTGTTCTAAGGGTCCTCCCAGCTCTGACATCCAGGGTTCTAAGAGCCCTCCCATCTTTGATATTCTCTGTTCCAAGGACCCCCCCAATTCTGATACTCTGTTGTCTAAGGCTACTTCCAACTCTGATATTCTGAGTTTAAAACTGGAAGCCTTTTCACAACAAAGAAAATTTTCTGCAAAATCTGAGTCATCTCTCTGTTTGAAGGCTTTCAATTCTGCCCCTCCTCCAACTGGTTTGAAATGAGTTAAATGCCCATTAGTAGCAATGGGAAAAGAGGAAATCTCTATCAGCTCATTCCCTGCCATGTGGTCAAATAAGCCCTTTTTGGGAGGAGCAGAAATCTATTGTTGGAGTGCTGAGAGATGTGGTGAATATTTCCTTCACTTCAACTGACTTTCCCTTTTGCCTCAGTGCAGGAACTGGGAGATTTCTCTGTGAGGCTGCATTTTTCTACCAGGTCTCATGGGGCTGACCTGGAAAGTTTCTTCAGGCAGGGCCCTCCTTTATTGGAATGATATAGTACAAAAAAAAAAGAATGATATAATAGATAGAGCACTGGACTTGGAGACTCAAAAACATGGATTTGAATTTCACCTCAGATGCTCACTAGCTGTGTGATAGTGGGAAAGTCACTTCATCGCTCAGTTTCCTTATCTGTCAAATGGGACAATAATAACACTACAGTAATCCTTTCCATATCATGGGGTTTAAGGACTCAGTGCCCCCATGATCTGGAAAATCTGAATAAAATTTTTGGTCTTCTCTTTGTAGAAGAAGTTTGAATTATTATGGTATCAAAAGACAAAATTTGTTGATATTATATAAAACTATATATCTATATACACATATACATACTCTCTATGTCTATGTCTATATCTATATCTATCTATCATCTATCTATTTATCTGTCCATCTATCTATCTATCTATCTATCTATCTATATCTCAAATACATTTCCAGGTTTTTGAACTTTTTCTGTGTCATCTGCTGGCCTTCACATGCCATCTGCAGTTTCTGCAAAACTGCCCCCAAAAATTACTACAGAGGTAGTCTTTGAAATCAGGTCTTCTGACTTGAAATCCATTTTTCTTTCCAACATAGTATAGATGCCTCTTAAAATGGATTGATATTAACTTGGAATGGGGCTTCTTTGTCTTGGATTAGCTGTCTACCAAGGTCCCTCCCAACTCTGAGACTTGGTCTGCTGTCCCCTGTGGTTCCCATGGTCTATGAATAAGTAAAAATGGAAACTGGATTTAGTAGACACCATATTGGAGTGATTTATTGGAGGCTAATCTAAGTGTCTCTTTGTGTAGGTGAACAGGAATGAATAACTTCTCCCAGGATGGCGAAAACTGAGAAGATTCAGCTCTACAGACTTGTGTGAGGCCAAAGGGCTAGACTCAGACTCAGACTAATTTTTTCTGTGCTAGTCTGCAACATCATCACCCTCCAGAGCACCACATCCTGTTTTTATTGTCCTTCAGAATTCAGGAGAATCGAGCTAAAATCCTAAGCAATTTTTTATTGACCTTCTCAAATCAAGTTTCTCAAAGCAAGGCAGAGATCCAGGGTGCCACCTATATCATGAGCACAGTCCCATTTACATTTGGATAAATTCTATATGTATTTATACTCACACATGTCATCTCTCTATTAGAATGGATACTTCTTGAGGGTAGGGCCTTTCATTTTTGTGCTTAGCAAAAGTGTCTGATATGTAGGATGTGCTTAATAAATATGTGTAGATTAATTGACTGAATTTATTTCATATATATTTATCTAAATTTAAGAAACCATTGCTGGACTCAAGGGCCCAAGTGACTCAACCCTCTATGGTCTCTGCTAAGCGGTCCTCTTCTTTGACCCAGACTCAGTCCTGGGAAGAGCACTCACTGCATGTGGGGTTCCACATTCCCCTATGATAGAACAAGCAAGCTTTGTTCAAAAAGAAAGAAAACAAACTCAGGAAAGCCCCGAAAGTGTGCAGGGCTCTTAAAAGGGATTAAACACTGGGGGCTGGTTAGAATCAGCTCCTCAAAAGCCAGGCAAGATCCTTCATATCTCAGTGATATTTGAGAACCATCATTGGGAAAATGGCTCTCATTCCTAAGAGAGCCCCATGGCTGGAGACCAGGCCCACCAGCTTTGCCAGGTCCAATCCTGGGGAGACTCTAATGAAAGAAGGGCTAGGCTTATTTTCCTCTCATTCTTTGGCTTGTTAAACCCTAACCCTAGGGACCCAGGGACAAATTATTTAAAGCTAAGATTGTAGCTCACGTGCAAGTCTCCCCAAAGAAGGTAGCAGAAATGCACTCATTATTAGGTATGGGACAGATGTTTTATTCCTTAACACATAAGAAATTCTAAATGTAAAAGACTCGAAATTTGCATTGACAAAACAACTTAAAATAGGATTCAGTAATCTATAACTACTGTTACAATCTATTGGAAGCTTATACTTAAGATTCCAATGTAGGACTCTTTGTAGGACTGATACTAGGCATTTTGTGTTTCACCTTGGCTCTTCACTGTCTTCCTCAAAGTCTGTATCTTCTGGTAAACCAGGGCTAGGGACATAGTCTTATTCTCTGGTGAAGAAATTCCTATTGTCACCAGGCAGCTTTCCTTACACCCCTTGAGGCTGGTGCTCAGGCTTATACTCAAAAGAGGCATAAAATGGAAAAAGCTGCCAGGGACCCAGGGCCAAGCTCAACTGGTAGAATCCTTCTCCTTCAACTGCCCTGTGAAAGCGGTTGCCATGATGCTGGAATGTGGAAGGGATTTACTAGAAACCTCAGAGTTTCAAGATGCCACCAGGATGATCAAAAAAGAGAGAGCTAGGCAGATACTGTCTGTCCTTTTAACTGACACAACACCCAGCCCTTACCTCTGTCACCAAAAAGGAGAGGACCAAAGGAGTGCTCAGATTTTACCAAAATGACACGTCATTTCAGCTCTAGGCCACAATGTGGCTGGAAACAGCCAGGGAAGTTCATCATCCCCCTAAAGCACAAGCATTAAATCTTCATGTCTCTGGGGTTTCCTGAAATTTCCAGGAAGGCTCTTGTCCCAAAGTTCCTGGGATAGCTCCTATAGGCTAATTCAACCCCCATGACATTTGCATATGTATATTTGTATGTATACATATATGTATATAAATATAGACATACTCATTTGCCCACATATGCATATATACACACATACATACATATATGTTGGTATATATTTTACATGTATATAGATATACATGTATACAGATACACATATGTGTGTATCTATCTTTCTCTATCCATCTCTATCTGTCCATCCATCCATCATCTATCTATCTATCTATCTATCTATCTATCTATCTATCTATCATCTCCTCCTTTAGAATATAAGCTTCTCAAGGGCAGGGATGATTTTCCTATTTTTTTATATCTCCAGCACATCCCCATGGCTGGTGTATGGTAGGCACTTAAGAGATGGTTGTTAATGAATTGATTGCAGTTACTAAAGCCTTAACCTCACAAGCCTGTGATATAGGTTATGAAAGTGTGATTGTGTGCATTTTATGGAAGAAGAAACAGGGTTGGAGACCTGGAAGCAGACATGTAGCTAGCAGTTTTGGTAACCAAGGGAATTAAGTTTGGGGGTGGAGGGAGAAGTGGTGGAGGAAGGAAGCGTCTTATGATTTGCCTTACTTAGGTCATACAACAATTTATTGACAGAAGTGAGACTTGAATCTCTCAGTGTCTGTCTCCAACTTTCCTTCTCTCTTTCCTCACCTCTCTCCCCTTCCTTTCTCCCCTCTCTCCATCTATCCCCTTTCCTTTCTTTCTTCTCCCTTCTTCTTTCTATCCCTCTTTTTTCCATTCCCCCTCTCTTTTCTTCCCTTCCCCCTTCTTTTTCTGTCTCTAGTGTCTGTCTCTCCCCTCTCTCCTTCCCTCCTCTTCTCTTCTTCTTCTTCCTCCTCCTCCTTCTTTTTCTTCTTCTTCCTGTCTCTTTCCCTCTCCCTCTCTCTCTCTCTCTTTCTCTCTCTCTCCCTCTCCCTCTCCCTCTCATTCTTCCTCTCCCTCTCTCTCTCTCTCCCTCCCTCCCTCTCTGTCTCTATCTCTCTCTGTCTCTGTCTCTCTCTTCCCACACCTTCTTTCCATCCTCCTAATTGAGTGATCCATCCACTACACTATAATGATGCCCAAGAAAACAGTGTCAAGATCTCTTCTCCAAGTGTGGCATTTTAACCAATAGTCAGAGTTTGGGGGAGTTGTTTTACATTAAGGAGAAGTGATGAAGTCTTCCTAGCACCCACCCCTCTAATTCCCTCTCTTAGGTGGCCACCTTCCTTTCCCTTATGAAAAGCTGGTGTTGGTAGAGCAGGAGAATCCCAGAGGAGCTCAGCTGGGGCACGGCTCTAGCAGGAGGTGGGATGTGGAGGGAAGTTCACTCTCTGGTTACTTCCTATTTTAATTTATCTTGTCAACTAAGTGCTAGGCTCAGTTGTTCCTCTAGAAACAGGAAAAGTAGAATTGGCTGACAGTGTTGGAGCAAAGCCCCAGTGTCCTTCCATAGTTATGGCTCTAGTCAGGGATGAGGAACCTGCACCCTTGAGGCCACATGTGGCCCTCTAGATCCTCAAGTGCAGCCCTTTGACAGAATCCAATTTGTTCTGTAAAGTTTGGATTTAGTTGAAGGGCCACACTTGAGGATCTACAGAGCCACATGTGTCCTCGAGGGTGCAGATTCCCCAGCCTTGCCAGGTGAATCACACAACTCCTAAATCTAAGAGCAGGGACTTGCATTCAGTTCTCCAAATGCTGCGTCCTGCACTCTTTAAGCTGGTAGTTCTCAACCTTCCTAATGCCATGACCCTTTCATACAGTTCCTCATGTGGTGGTGACCCCCAACCGTAAGATTATTTTCGTTGCTACTTCATAACTGTAATTTTGCTACTGTTATGAATTGTAATGTAAATATCTGATGTGCAGGATGTATTTTCATTGTTACAAATTGAACATAACCCACAGGTTGAGAACCGCTGCTAAGCCCCGCCTCACTTCCTCTGTATTGAAACATTGGGCTTTTCCATTTGGGAGATCTGGTGTGAAAAGCTTGCTCTGAAGGCATGTCTCTCTAGGACACCATCCAGGACGAGGGCACTGGGCTATGTCCCTGAGGTCACGGGTTTTCTTCCCGTTTATGTTCACTGCTCAGGGAGGAAAACATTCCAGGACAGGAGGCTACACTGTCGCCCCAGCCAGTGACTAGTGAGCCATAAAAGGGAAGCAATGGAGGAGATATTAGAGGTCACCAAGTCCAAACCCTTCAATTTACAGATAAGGAAACTGAGACCCCAGGAAGCGTGACTCATCCTAGGTCACACAGCTGGTGAGTGGCAGATCCATGAAGACCATGATGCACCTTCAGACATACTTAGGGCTTGGTATTATACCTGTGATTTTATAGGATCATAGATTGAAAGATAGAAAGGACCTTAGAGACCTTGGAGTCCAATCTCCCTATCTTACAGCTGAGGAAATTGAAGCCTACAGAGGTTAAGCGACTTGCCCAAGTCACACAACTAGAAAGAAGTAAAGCAGAAGTAGGATTTGACCCCAGGCCCCCTGTTCCAAATCTAGTATATTGTGCTCCCTCATCAGCTATTTCACAGATATAAACAGGGATAGAGGCTGGACTTGTGATTTCATTGGTCCTGATCACTCCAGGTAAGGAAATTCTCTCTCCCAATACAGGTTGGCACTTTCTCTATACGTTATAAGTTTAGAGAGTTTCCTCCTGTCCTGAGAGGGTGACTTGCTAAGGTCATGCAGGTCATGCAGCCAGTGTGGGTCACAGTTGGAACTTGAACCCAGGCCTTCCTGGCTCTCTCTCTCTCCACCAAGATCTGCTGCCTCATCTCATAAATGCACAGTGTTCAATAATGTTCATTTATTAAGTTCCTGTATTCAGAGCCCTCTGCTCAGAACTGGAAGATACAAAGTTTAGAGAAGACATTGTCTTCCATGAGTAGGCAGCATGGTGCAATGGTGAAGACACATGATTTTGGTCAGAGGAATGTGGGTTCAAATCCATCTCTGTCACTTGCTATCTGTATTATACTGGGCAAGCCATCCTTTCTTTTCCTGTTTCAGTATCTGTAGAATAAGGTGGTTGGGCTAGATGACCTCTGAAGTTCCTCCATTGCTAGGTCTATGACCCTATAACTCTAGACTCCATGACTTTAGGTCTATGACCCTATAACTCTAGTTCCCTGTCCTCACAACTCTAGATGCACAACCCCATAATTCTAGATACATAATCTTATAATTCAAGATCTACAACCCTAAGTCTAGATCCATGACACTGTAACTCAAAATCCCACAACCTTATAATGCTAGATCCTTGCCTCTACAATTCAAGATCTGTAACACTATAATTCTAGATTCATAACCCTATAATTTTAGCTCCATGACCCTATAACTCTGGACCTATGTATGACCCTATAACTCTTGTACAGACCTTGTAACTAAAAATCTAAAAACCCTATAACTCTGAATCTATGACCATATAACTTTAGTTCTATGACCCCATAACTCTATAACTCTATGTCTATAACCTCATAACTCTAACTCCATGACCCTATAAACTCTGTATCTTGCCCTCATGGGCTCACAATATAGCACGAGGATATGGCATACTTCTAGTTATCTCTAATACCAAATTACTCATATTGTTTATGTATAGGTTGTCTCTCCAGTTAGAATGTAAGGTCCTTTGCCTTCCTATTTATATCCCCACTGTTTAGTGCAATGCCTATCACTTAATGAGTCCTTCACAAATGTTTGTTGACTGATCAGGAGATTGACTGATCACACACAGAGAGAGGCACCTCTATAAGAAATGGTCACTTGGAAGACTGCTGAGAAATATGGGAACAGTCATATGAAATGATGAGGCAAGAAAGCAGAGGAAAAAACCCCCAGTGTTTGAAGGCTTCCTTGGAAATGTTGACCCCACTCTGCCTCAAATAGTCTGGACCCCTCTTTGTGCCATTGGAGAAATGGTCCAGGACCATGGCACTGGCTCTTGGCTCAGCAACCAAACATTCCTGAGACCCTTAGCCCAGCTTGATCCACTCTATGGGGGTGGAGAAGAGCTGAGTATACCTCCCAATATAAGTTTGTTACTAGTGAGGCCTTGCCATGGACATATCATGGTAATAGCCACTCTGGGAGCCCAGTCTTGCTATTAAACCATTTGAATGGTGAAAGAACTGAGAAATAACAGAACTTCTTCCTCCACATCCACCTGCCCACTCCCAAAGACCTCTATGCCATAGGGTCTCCAGAACTGCCATGTTTCTTGTGCATCAGGGTTGGCTCTGCCAACCCCAGAGTTGGCATTCAGACCAGGGTGGAAGATAAAGCAACAGCAACATACTGGAAAGAGAACTGGGTCTGGAAAAAAATCTTCCTGTGCTCGAATCTCAAATTCTGGCTCTTTCACTCTCTAGGTCCATGATTTTATCCCCATGGTACTGAAGTCATCTGACCTTTTTAGGCCTCAGTTTCTAGAGCAGGTGTCCTTATTCTGGGGTCCATAAACTTAAAAAAAAAACCCAACAACTATTTTGATAACTAGAATTCAGTATAATTGGATTTTTTTGTCAAGCTAATAAACATTTATTATGTACTCATTATTTGCCAGGCACTATGCTAAGCCCTATAAGCTTTGTGATCCTAGGATTTTATTTTATGCATTTAAAACCATCATTCTGAGAAGGCATCTATAGGTTTTACCAGACTGCCAAAGAAGGCTAGGACACAAAAGGGTCCATGTACTGAGGAGTCTCTGATTTCCCTACCAACACTGAAATTCTGCTTATTAATATCCCCATCTATCTTTTCGATCTTTTAAGGTCTATTTTCTAAGGGCCCTCCCAGCCTTGACATTGCTTGATATAAGGACCCTCCTAGTTCTATTCTGTATTCTAAAGGCCCTTCCAGCTCTGACATTCTGTGTTCTAAGGGCCCTCCCAGCTCTGACATTCTGTGTTCTAAGGCCCCTCCCAGCTCTGACATTCTGTGTTGTAAGGGCCTTCCCAGCTCTGTCATTTTGTTGTAAAGACCCTCCCAGCTCTGACATACTGTGTTCTAAGGGCCCTCCCAGCTCTGACATCCTGTGTTCTGAGGACCCTCCCTGATCTCATATTCTGTATTTAATGTATTCGTCCAGTTCTAGTATTCTATATTCTAGGATACCTCCAGCTAGAATGCCCTTTATTCTAATTTGAGCTCTGACATTCCATATCCTCTAGCCCCTTCCTTCCACTTTTGGTATTCTATATTTTAAATCTCTTCCCCGCCTTCAACTCTAAACAGCTGATTCTAAGGAAAGAACAAAAAGTTCCCTCCCTAGCACCAGATTCCTTCAAAGTCACACAGCTGGTCTCCTTAGGGTTTTTATCGTTTTCTTTCTGCTCATTAGAACAACGGACCATAAAAATACTTTGCATTCACTTAGTGCCTTTCTGATTTCTCAGGGCCAGGTGTTAGGCAAAGGTAGTTAAGCCGGCCCCAAGTACCTCAAGGAGGAAGGTGTTAGTGAGGTTTCCTTTGAAGCTACATAAATTCTCCTGTTTGAAGAAATTTATTTTAGCTTCAGGTAAATCGAGCCACCAGCCCAGGAGGCTGAAATGATAGAATCATAGGATTTTGAGGGGAGGTAGGTCCTTAGAGATCATCTGGTCTAACTCCTTTGTGTTACACTTGGGGACACTGAGGCCCATGAAGGGCCAGTGACTTGCTCAAAGTCACAGAGTAAGTCATGTACAGAGCTGGGATTTAAACCCAGGCTTTCTGATTTCTGTAGGCTTCTGTGCTTGGCTCTGTGCTAACTCCGTTTTTTTTTTTTAATCAGTGACTTAGATAAAGGTATAGATGGAAAGTTGCTTAACTTGTGGCAGATAACACAAAGGTATGAGGGAGAATTAACAAGCACATCTGACAGCAGGATACAAAGAGGTTGTCAAGCTTAGAATGTCAGAGCAAATGCAATAAGAGGAAATTCAAGTGTTGTTGTTCAGTTAGTCAGGCCTGTCTGACCCTTCATGACCCCATTTGGGGTTTTCTTGGCAAAGATACTGGAGTGGTTTTGTTCCTTCTACAGTTAATTTTACAGATGAGGAGACTGAAGCAACAAGTTGAAGTGACTTGCCCAGGGTCACACAGCTAGTAAGTGTTTGAGGCTGAATTTGAACTCAGAAAGGTGAGTCTTCCTGACTCTGGTCCAACACTCTCTCCACTATGCCACCCAGCTGCCCCTAGGAAATTCAAGTAGATTAAATATAAAGTCTTATGTCTGAGTTCAAAGATACCAACTTCGTAAATACATGAGGTAGGGTTGGGTGGGGGTAGGCAAGGTGAAAACAGAAGTTCAAGTGAAAAAAATCTTGGGGAGTAAAAAGGCAAGTCAATGAGCATTCATGCAACAGGCATGGTGACTAGCTTGAGAATACAGAGAAAGGCAAAAAATCAGTCCCTGCTCTCAGGGAATTTATCTTCTAATGGAGGAGAAACATGTGAGCATGGTAGATACAAGATCTACACTTGATAGGTGGAAGGCACTCAGAGAAGGGAAGGCATTTGCAGCTGGGGAGGGAGAGGTAGCCAGGAAAACCCTCCTGGAGTAGGTGGGATATGAGTTGAGTCCTGAAAGAAGTCACGGAAAAATAAGAGGCAGAAGTGAAGGGGTAGAGTCAATCCAAAAGGACTGGGGTGGGAGTGCTGGAATTGCAAAGAGGCCAAAAGTCATAGAAGACTGTATGGCATAAGTAGAATAGAAAGGTAGGAATGGGTTAGGTTATGAAGAGCTTTAAATGCTGAACAAGAGCTCATATTTGGTCTTGGAGATAATAGGGAGCCACTGAAGGTCACTAAGTAAGATGGGATGATAGAGTCACCTATGCTCTCAGACAACTGCCTTGGTAGCTTGAATGAAGGATGGATTGGAACGGGGAGAGGCTTAAGTCAGAGAGAGCAGTTAGTCAATCATTAAACATTTATTAAGCATTTACTGGGTGCTGGGTACTCTACTAAGCACTGGGGATACAAAGACAGACAAAAGACAATTCCTGCCCTCAAGGAGCTTACAGTCTAATGGAAGAGACAGCAGGCAAACAACTATAAACAAGATATAGATCAGATAAGTCAACCAGAAGGTTATTGTGAGAGTCTGGGCAAGGGCCTGAATTAGGGTTGTGGTTGTGAGTATAAAGAAGAAGTAAAGAGAGGCATGAAGGCAGGACAAGATTTGACAACAGATTGGGTGGGTGTGTGATCAGTGAAGTGAGGAGTCAAGATTTTGAGACTGAGTTAGTAGGAAGATCATAGTTTCCTCAACAATAAGAGAAAAGTTGAGGAGAGGGGAGAGTTTACAGGGGTGGGGAACCTGTGGGTTTAAGGCCACATGTGACCTTCTATATCTTTAAGTGGGGTCTTTTGCTTGAATTACCTGTGGCCTTAAAGCCTAAAACCCTGGTTTAGGAAGAAAGTTAATGAGCTCTGTCTTGGAATTGCTAAATTTGAGATGCCTATTAGACATCCGATTCTAAATGTCTGAAAGACAAGTTGGTGATGTGACGCCGGAGGTAGGAGTCTAGGGCTGAATATAAAGATCTGGGAATTATCTTCATAAAGATGATAATTGAATCTGTGTGAACTGATGAGATGACTGAGAGAAAGTATAGAAGGAACAGAGGAGAGGTTCTGGATAGAGCCTTGGCAGGGGACATCCGTCATAATCTGCATGAAGAACCAGCTAAGACAGTTGAAAAGGAAGGTTCAGACAGGTAGAAGTGTCATGAAAGCTTAGGGAAGAGAAAACCAAGGAGAAAAGGGTAGATAACAGTATTAAAGACTGTAGAGTGGGCAAGAAGGATCAGGATTGAGAAAAGTCCTTTAGATTTGGCAATCAAGAGACTACTGGAATTTGCAGAGAGGCGTTTCCATGGAATGATGAGGTCAGAAGCAAGATTGCGGGAGAGTTTTGAAGAGAATTGAGAGGAGAAGAGGTGGAGAGCCTTATTGTAGATGGCTTTTTTAAGGAGTTTAGCCAAGAATGAGAGGAGCTATCTAAGATTATAATTAGCTGGGAAGGTGGGATCAGGTGAGGGTTTTTTATAGATAAGGCAGATAAGGGTCTATTTGTAAGTATCTGCAAAGTAAATGATGAGAAATGAAGAGATGAGGAGAGAGAGAGTGGAGATGGAGAAATTGAGGGGGCTATGGGATCACTCGTGAATGTTTGCCTTGGCAAAGAGAAAGACTACTTCTTCATCTGAGACAGGAATAAAGGAATAGTAGGGAAAGATATCTGAACAATGTGAAGAAGGGAAAAGAGGGAGCTCTCAGTGAATGTCCTTGATTTTTTCAGACAAGGTTCTCCAGGAGTTGATGAGGGGGGAATGGAGGTGAAAGCAGCTATGGAACCTGTGGAGAGTGGGATAGTAAATTTATTAGACAGGAATGGAAGACTTACTTTGCTGCAATTGCTGCAGTTGGTTGGGTCATTTAAATTTGTAGTGAAGTCAATCACCACAGTTTGGTAAATTTCTCCAGCTTCATTCAGCTGTCATGATGGTTGAAGCTTAGCAAAGCATGGTGAGTGATAGGACAGGGGGAAAGGGGAATCCAGGGTGGAGGACAATGCTGAGTTGAATAGGCTTACCAAGGGGAAGGGAGGAGATCTCAGCTAGTGCAGAACTGATGGCCTGGGAGAGATCTGAGGTGTGGAAGGATTGAAGGTCACTGTGAGGACAGAGAACAAGGATCACATGTTTAATATGAGTCAGTAATATGGCATGCAAGCCAAAAACTAATATGATTTTTGAGAGAGGCCTTGTATCCCCTAAGGTGGTATTACTACCTTTGGACTCTGCCCTGGTCAGTCCCCATCAGCAGTACTGGGAGCAGTTCTGGGACCACATTTTATAAGGTAAGTTGATTGCTAAGCTGGAAAGGGTCAAGAGGAATGGGCCAAGATGTTGAAGAGCCTTGAGATGATACCATCAAAGATCAGCTGAAGGAAATGAAGACCACCCTGGAAAACAAGATGTGTATGACAGTTGGCCTCAAATATTTGAAAATATCATTTGACTGTGAACTCCATGAGGGCAGGGACTGTCTTTTGCCTTTTTTGCATCTCCAGTGCTTAGTTTAGCACAGGGCCAGTTTTGTTGTTCAGTTGTGACTGATTCTTTGTGACTCCATTTAGGGTTTTCTTGGCAAAGATATTGGAGAGGTTTGTCATTTCCTTTTCTAGCTAGATAACTGAGGCAGAGTTCAGTGACTTGCCCGGGGTCACACAGCTAGTAAATGTCTGAAGCTGTATTTGAACTCAGGTCTTCTTGACACTAGCCCCAGTGCTCTGTGCACTATGGCATCTCCTAGTTATACCTGGCACACAGTAGGTCCTTAATAAATGTTTATTGATTGATTGGATTAGCCTTATTCTGATTGGCTCCAGGGGGCAGAACTAGGCGCTACTGGGCTCCTGGTTTGGCAAGAAGTTGCAAAGGCTGAAGGCTCCCATCTCCTTCACCAGATACCTTCAAGCAAATGCTGGGGGGGTCACTGGTCCCTTTGCTGTAGTGAGGATTTTGTTTCCAAGAGGGGTATGACCACATTTTTTTGAAGTCTTTTCTAACTGTGAAACTGTGATTCTCTGACTACAAATCCAAAGTCCTTTATTTGAATCCAGGAATCCTGACTTGCTTTCTCTCTTTTTTGACTCTAGAAGTATGGGGTTGGAGATGGGGGGTAGGTGGGTTGTGTGGTGGGTAGAGCTTGGGACTGAGAGTCAGGAGGCCTGGGTTTGAGTCCCCGCTTTGATACTAATTAGAGGGTTGACCTTCCCTATCTGGATGCCGTTTT
>CM053582.1:99128107-99140607 GCA_028627135.1 Pseudochirops cupreus
CCCTCCCAGCTCTGGCATCCTGTGCTTTAAGGCCCTCTGAGCTCTGATAGTCATTTTTTCTAGAATTCTCCTCTGAATCTAAGATGAAATTTGCTTAAGGTTGAACTGAAATTGACTTTGAAGTTCAGAAATCTCTTGTAATCTTACTTATAAATTGGCCAGTGAATAACTCCCAGTAAAAAATAATTGTTTATTCACCACTATCTGAGAATTCAGGCACAGATAGAGAGATAGACTGCCTTGTAGAAGGCCCCGTGGGGGCAGGGTCCCTGGCTGCTGACCTCTTACTTGGCATGAGTGATGTCTCACTTCTCCACCTGGTGGTTCATGTGGGAATAGCAGGCTGACCAGAATGACCCCATTATAGCTGGCCACCTGCAAAACAGTGGTTCTCAAAATGTGATCTGGGGACTCCCTGGGCGTCCTTGAGACCCTTTCAAGGAGTCTTTAAGGTAAAAACTATTTTCTTAAAAATACTAAGATGCTTTTTCATAAAAATACTACGATACTAAAATGGTAAATATCTATGGACTCTTTAGGGAGTCTACAAGAATTTTCAAGATTATGAAAGGTCCTTGAAATCCAAAAGCTTGAGAACTGCTCCTATGAGACCTAAGAATTGCTGTCAGGTGTAGAAAGTAGAAAGAAACTCACATAACCTTATAATTAACTTGTCTGCTTTCTTCGGAACAAATCCAGAGGTGATGGAAGATCTTAGAACTTAGAAAACTAACTTGAGACCATACCATGATGTGAGAGAGACTTTAAAATTGTTTTAGTCCAAACCTCATCATTTTACAGCAAAGGAAATCTAATCCCAGAGAGGGGAAGAGACTGATCACTGGTCACACTGCTATTTAGTATAAGAGCCATATCTGCTGACTCCTAACGTAGGATTCTTTCAGCCAGATTCTGATGGGCATGAGTTAAGTGATTTTGTCCTTTTGTGCTTTGTGGGCCTGTTCTATATGCTAAGTTCCAGAGAGCTCGTGAACAGCAAAGATGGTTGGAATCAGGAGGGAAATGAGATGTTATGGCTCCCATGTTGGATACCAGATCTTGGCCATTATCATCACTGTCTTACTTCTTCCTGCGTGTTTATTCATCTTAGAGGTAGAGAAAAAGCCTGACCTGTGTACGGTAGGAGACACAGGTTTAGAGGCCCAGTCTGGCCACAGAATAAATGGCCCAATAAGGGTGTGGGAGGGGAGAGGAGTGAAGTCTCTAACACCTAACAGTACAACAGAGGGTAAATGGAACTAGGTTCTCGGGTGGTTCCTGCTACTAAGGTACCCTAGGAAAAGTGGTTTTGTAAAGAATAGGCCCCAAGCCTTTACCCTAGGATGGGGTATTTCAGGAGACTAGGTTGCTGCTGACCTAAAAGATTCTGCCCTTTCCCCCACCCCAGTGTCTCTGCATTGTAGGACTGACTTGTTGCAGTGCCACAGGGGTTAAGGTTAGGGATGGGATTTTCCAGGACATCAGTAAGTGGAAGGCTGGTATATACAGCAAGGGGCTCCCAGAAGCCATCTGGGGAGCAGTGAGTACTTGGGTGTAGAAGAAGAGGTAATGATGGTAGGTTTGCCTTTGGAGAGCACACTTCAACCTAAATGTGATGAGCTAGTATGTAAGGGCTTGGAGCTTATGAGCACTGTTATTGCAGTGTTGAGGATGAGGGCGAGGGAAGAGTATTTGTACAAAGAATTTTTTATTTTTATTTTTTTTCAAATTGGGTCATTCTATATCATCAGGGCAGGAGTGCAGCAGCTGCTCACTGGACCTCTTCTATTTCAAATTTCTATTTGTGCAGGACTCAATGCATATACCCAATTGGCTATTGAAGCTCAAAACTCCTGAGCTGAAGCCATTCACCAGCCTCAACCTTCCTGCTAACTGGATTACAGGAGTGTTTCACCATAGATAGCTTGCACAGGTGTTTATCTTGATCAGGGTTAAAGGCTCAGTTTCTAATACCTGTCCTTCCTCTCTTCTTCCCTTCCATATGTCCATGCACATGCATGGATATACCAGTGTGGAAGGAGCAATGATGAGAACCACAAGGCCAGATTTGTCCAGTATAACTTCTCTGAATCACAGCCATAGATAAGCTCCCTTTTGGGTTTCTCTTTTTTAAGAGATTCATGGGGGGCAGGGAAGGGGTAGAGTAAAGTATTAATTAGGAATCTGTCTGTTTGCATCTAGTACTAGATACCACTTTCTATAAGCCTCCTGTAAGATTGATTCCTCAATTTATACTCCAAGCTGTCAGCTTGATAAAGATACACCTTGTTAAGACTTTCCAGAGAAGCAGGAGATGCGGAGAAGGGACTGGCCGGTGTCCTAAATTTCTGAAACTGGATGATTACCCAGAGAGAGTAATGAGACCTGGGCATGCCCAGAATGCTGCAAGACAAGTTGAGAACAAAGAACAGTATTTTAAAGAACAAAAATACCTTGTCTGGGGATTGATCTGAGGATTCTTGGGGGCCTTCAAGGGCTGGCCCACGGATGTGAACCAAACGAAGTGGTTGGAAGGGGGGTCAGGAGTGAAAATAATATCCAAATTTTACTTTCTCACTGGGTACCCTAATGAGAAATAGATCTGAGGAGAAAGAAAGTTATTAAAAAGGTGAGACAGCCTCTGAGCACAGGTCTGGGAGAGGAGGGCTGTGGTTTTAATGACTTATGGGGCAGCTAGGTGGTGCAGTGGATAGAATATCAGGCCAGGCCTGGAGTTAGGAAGACCTTAGTTCAAATCAGGTCTCAGACACTATCTAACTGTATGGCCTTGGGCATGTCTCTTAACCCTGTTGGCCTCAATTTCCTCATCTGTGAAATGAACTGGAGAAGAAAATGGCAAACCACTCCACAGCAAATGGGATCATGAAGAGTTTTGGTCATGAAAACCAATATAACTGAACAACAAAAATGATTATTATTACAGCTGAAGAAACTGAAGCCTGGAGAGATTGGAAAAATTCCAAAATTTTAGAATTAGAAGGACTTCGAGTGCCATCTTGGCCAACTCATACCCAAAAAGGAATCCCTTCTCTAACATACCTGCCAAGAAGTCCTCTAGCCTTAAGGAGGAGCTCACCACCTCTCTCTACACCTTTGGGACGGCTCTTATTGCCAGGAAACTTTTCCTCTTATCAAACCTAGATGTATCTTTTTGGAACTTTTACTCTCTCCTCCTGGGCCAGATTGGGAGGGACCGAAAGTTTCTAATCCACCTCTGTTCACCAATCAGGGCTGAGTTTCACTGTCAGGAGAGTTCCTAGTCAGAAGATACACGGCTGATTTAAGGTGTTTCAAAGCCTCACTTGGGATCTTTGGTTACTGAGAGCAACCACTGACCATCAATTTATTGATTATTATTAATTAATGAATTGATTATTAATGCCTGAGGGAAAAAGGACAAGTCTAATCCCTTTTCCCTTCCAAATACTTGAAGACACCTCTCACGTCTCTTCTTGGGTTTCTCTTCTCCAGTAAAACATTCCCATTTCCTCCAACAGAGTTTCATTTAACATGAACTCAAAGCCCTTTACCATCATGGCTGCCCTCTTTTAGACACTCTCTAGTGCATCAGTGACCTTTTTAAAGTGTAGTACCCAGAACTCTAGAGGACATCTTATTAGGACAAAATACATGGGTTTATCCCCTCCCACTTTATGGAAATTGTAACCCTTTTTGTGTCACCCAAGATTGATTACTATCTCCCTATTTAACTTAGATGTCAGTCCCCTATTGGTTGGGATTTGCCCAAGTCATGGGTACTATGGGTCTAGACCAGTATCTGACCTTAGGTCCTCTGTTTACAAACCCAGGGTCTCATCACCAGAGCACTGGTCATCAAGTGATGATTTAAAAAAAAAACTGTTCAATCAGATGGCACATGGGTGAAATCACAGATCGCAGAAGAAATAGAGATGACCAACACTGGAGTCTGTAATGAGCTTCTATAAATATACACTGTTGGAGAGTTTCCCAGTTCCTGCAGGAAGTTATTCCTTTGTTATAAATGAGGAGCTCTGGGAAACAAAGTAGACTGGGCAATGGCTAAATGAATTGAAGTCTGTGGACCATACTGTCAGAAGAACTTAATGAAAACAGAGAAGTATGGAGAAGATTTGTGTGATCTGAATCAGAGGGAAGAAAGCAGAGTCAAAAGAACAACATACATAAAGACTGTAGCAATGTCCATGGAAGGAACCACTCCAAGAGTTAACAATGAATGTCGTAAAATTATAAAGAACTCAGCCTCAAGTGAGAAGCTAGGGGTGCCACAGTACACACAAGAAGATCTGAGTTCAAATCTAGCCCCAGACATTCATAGTTATATGACCCTGGCTAAGTCACTGAACTACTACCTCCCTCAACTTCCTCATCTATAAAATGGGGATAATAAATGCACCAATATATCAAGGTTGTTGTGAGGATAAAATGAGATAATATTTTTAAAACCCTTAGCACAGTGCTGGGCATATACTACGTGCTTAATACTTCCTTCCTAAGAAGAGATATGATGCCTCTCCTCCACTTTGGAATAAGGGCTTGGAGAGGTGTGTGTGTATATGTGTGGGTGTTGTAGGGTTCACTGGTGCATAAAATTGCATATAACAATTTTTAAAATGCTTTTGATTAGTTTCACAGAATTCTTTTCTTTCTCTTAAAAAAAAAGTCTTTGCCGTAAGGGATGGCTTGCAGGGGGATGAGGAGAGATGTGGGGGAAATCTAGGCAACATAAAAACAAAAATAGCAACATAATTGATTTAACATGAATAAATGAGAAGTTTTAAAGGATAAATGAAGGGGTGGGTGGGTGGTGCAGTGAATAGAGCACAGGCCCTGGTGTCAGGAGGACTTGAGTTCAAATCCAGCCTCAGACACAACACTTAACTAGCCATATGACTTTGGGCAAGTAGCTTAACCCCAATTGCCCTCGAAAAAAAAAAAAGAATAAATGAATGGGAGAACCTAAAGAGTCCCTGCTTTTCTGTGAGAATGGGTCTCACTCCTTGGGAACATCTGGCTTCTGACGTTGTTTATCAGAAGCTGCTGGGATGGTTGATGCTGCTTCTCTCCCCTTCCCTATCCCCCTTCTCAAGAGTAAATGCAGACTTCTGGGTCAGAAATTCCGGAATTCTATTTAAAACATGTCATGGGGACTGCTGTGTCTTCTGGGTAAGGTCTTTTTCCCCCCTCTGGAATTCAGCATGTTCATGGCTCAATGGGGGCTATTAAATTGTTGCCCCTGTGAAGTCCTGGGTCCCCAGATCCTGGGTGAATCTCAAGCTGAGCGGGGAAACTGTTCTTCACATCTCAAGACCCATTTGTCCTCAGATACCTTTTTTAGAGCTTCTCCCCTCCCCCACGGAGCAGTGTTGGGGAACTATGTTAATTCTAATCATGGGAGAATAGATCTGGAATTGGAAGAGACTACAGAGGCCAAGAGGTCCAACCCTCTCATTTTCCAGATGAAGAGACTGAGGCCCAGGGAAGTTAAGTGATTTGTCTGAGGCTGAAGAGGCAGCAAACATCAGGGACAGAATTTGAATCCAGTGCTCTTTCTATTGTACCCAGTTGAGGGGGTCTTGGTGCTGATCTCATCTGAACTCTTTGTTTTATAGAAGGGGAAACTGAGGCCCAGACAGGGGGAAGTCAGTGGCCCAAAGTCACATGGGCAGCGAGTAGCAGAGACAGAACTCCTCAAAAGATTCTCTGGGTCCAAATCCAATGCTCCTTCCACTCTACTTCACCTAGGCTTCTTGTCCTGGAGGGTCACCTGATTGGTTGGAGAAAACCCATTTAAGGAAAATGCCCAGTCCAGCCAAGTCTTCATTCCTTTCAGATCTTCGCACCTGACTCTCCAGACTTTTCAACCTCCTCTGCCCCTGCCCCTTCCTCTCTTTCCTCCTCTTCTTACTTGTTGTCTTCCTCCTTTAGAAACTATGCTCTCTGAGGGCAAGGGCTATCTTCCTTTCTTTCTGCATGTTTGTATTCCCAGGGCTTAACACAATGCCTAGAACATAGTAATAGTTAAAAAAAAAAAACCAAAACAACCTGCTTTTTAACTTGACTCAACTTGCCTAACCATTATATTGAGCTAGATTGGGAAAAAAAATCCCAGTGGATCCCAGTACATTGTAACAGACCACTGACTTTTGAGTTCCAATCTCACCTCTATCTACTTACTACCTATGTCACCTTTCCTAGGTCACATTCCCTTTTGTAGGCCTCAGTTTCCTCATCTGTAAAATGAATTGGATGGACAGAAGCTTTTCAGATCTAAATCTAGGATTGCAGTCCCATTGGAGAGATGAGCACATTGAAATTTCTCAGAGAATGAAAACAGTTTATTCCATGCAAGACATACAGCAGCAACCTATGACTGATCTGACACATATGAGTTTTTAAAGTAATCCATGTTAAGATGACTTTGGCTGTTCCTGATTCTTCCCCAACTAGACTCGGGTGAGGACAAAATCATGCACATAGTAGGTATTTAATAAATGTTTGCTGAATTGAATTGTATCCATTACAGTGTCCTATATGGAGCATAATTCCTGGGGAATGATTGACTTAAAGTAATAGCCAGTCCCATGCTGGAGCTAGTTCAGACCAGCTCTTAAAAACTTACTGTTAAATTTTCAGTATGAGCATTTACAGTTTGGAAACAAGTAAATGCTACAAATGAAAGACTTTATTTATTTTTTTGTTAAATGTCTAGACATAAGGAAGTGATGAAGAAAATATTAATAATGCATCAAGCCTGAAACTGTGTTGTTGGACAGTGTGGACACTTTGGATAATGTGTTTGTATGGACGTTTTTTCTGGAGAACTAGTTGTTAACTTTTTGCCAGCCCACTGCTGATCATGACCTACCCTGGCCTCAGAGGATTTTAAAGTTTGCCAAGTGCTTTATATTTGCTACCTTAGTGGATTCTCATTCCACCTACTTGGTGGGCCACTAAGCTTCCTTAATAATAGGGGAAGCTCTTTGGCACAGTGGAGTCAAGAAGACCTGAGTTCAAACCTTGCTTTAGCCATTGGCTATCTGTCAGACCCTGAGCCAGCCTCTATGCCACCATCCACAATAGGGCCTCCAATTGGTCAGTAACTCTTTGCATATTGTCATCCCACCACCTGTGATAAAAGGTATGTACCTGGCCAGTGTGAGAGCACAGCCTGTGACTAGAGGCCAAAAGGAAGGTAGATTTCAAAAGAAAAGCAAGGTGGGTGGGCAAGCTGGGAGGGCTTTTAAAACATAGAATGTCAGAGCTGGGAGGGCCCTGAGAACACAGAATGTGAGATGGGAGGGCCCTTAGAACACAGGATATCAGGAATGGGAGGGCCCTTAGAACACAGGATGTCAGGGATAAGAGGGCCCTTAGAACACAGGATGTCAGGGTTGGGAGGGCCCTTAGAACACAGGATGTCAGGGTTGGGAGGGATCTTAGAACATAGAATGTCAGAGCTGGGAGGGCCCTTAGAACCCAGGATGTCAGAGCTGGGAGGGCCCTTAGAACACAGAATGTTGGAACTGGGAGGGGCCTTGTCTAGTCCAACCCCTCTATTTTCTCCATGAGGAAACTGAGGCCCAAGATCCTCTAGCTAAAAGTGGCAGCGTCTAGACTCACCTCCCATGCTTTTGTCACTGCATCCTGACTTACCCCCTGAGTCACGCCCTCCAATTCTTCCAGTAGGGATATAGGCTTGAGCCCCTTCCCTCACCCTGCTGGGTTCACAAAATTACAAGCATCTTCAGTACCACCCACCACTCTGAGTCATCTCTCTTAGCCTCCTGGGGCCAGGCCTGCAGGGCGTCTGATAATGACTGTCCTGACTGGATGGATGTCAAAGAAAGAGATGCCTCAGGTGTGGACAAAGGGAGGTATTCAGAAGCCCTGGGGAAGTGAGGCTTCTGAGAGCCTGGTGACTGGGTAGATTTCAGCAGGGTGGGTGATATCATTTGTCTCTGGCCCCAGGTGGGTTTCTCTCCAGATGACTCATGAATGTCTATCTACCCTGAAACTCCCTCCCTGCTGCCCTTCTAAGTCATCCCTGCTCCCTCCAAAGATGGACAAATAGTCAGGCAAAGAAGATTGTACTTTATACAGAAGCACACACACATACATACGCACATTTCCTTCTTAGGATACAGATACCTTATTACACTTGATGATTGAGGTCACATCCATCACAATGGCTGTTGGTCCAGAGACACACATAGATTGCTTCCATATGTGGAAGGGTCACATGATTTAGAGCTGGTAAGGACCTTAAAGGTGATCCAGTCCAACCCTTCTCTTTTTTACCAGAGGAGGATCTGGGGCGTGGAAGGTCACACAAATAGCAGGCATGGTCACTAGTCCCGACTCTTCTGACTCCAAATCCACGTCACAAAAATCTCCCTTCTGATTTCCTTTCCCCACTCATTCTCTTCTCTCAGACTTGAAGAACTGGCATTTTGGCTCCATTATCTCCCCACAAAGACAGAGCTTACCTTATTCAACTTCTGGGACAAGGGAGGCCACTTTTTTCATTAGTCAAAAATCAGATTCTAGGATCAGAGAAAGAACTCTAAGCCTTATGGATGTTGGGTCAGTGAGTCATCTTTGTCTGTGACGGTGAGCTCCATTAGTTTTACTGTAGCCTTAGAACTGAGATGTTCACTTTTCTTGCTCCAAAAAGCTTAAAATAGTCATGGAACTGATGATGGGGGGATTAGAATTAGGGTTAAGGGCTCATAACCCAAAATATCCAATTGATGTCCAAGATCCGTGGATATTTAATAACTTGAGTTGCTCATGGAAGGAAATTTGATATTTGGTGCTCATGAGTTCCTTCATGTACCATTACTTTAGGAATTTAGGGAGGAAAGCTATTTCTGAAAAACTATACCAGTTTCCAAGAGTCTTTTCCCCTTTCTCCAGAACCATAACCAGGATTTTTTTTTCACTTAGGATTGCTTAATTAGGGCAAAGCCACTGGGTGGGAGGCAGGGAAGAAATATGTTCCTGGATGGTGTTTTCAGCACCTTCTTAAATTTTGGCCCTTTGAGGCAAAGCTCCAGGCACCCCATCTCATATCAAAAGATCATAAATCTAGAGGTGGATCGACGTCATCAGAGGTCATTTAGTCCATCACCCTCATTTTATGAAGGAGGAAACAGCCCCAGAGAAGGTAAGTGATTTGCCCAGGGTCACACAGTCAACTATCCCAGTTATGGCTCTGCCTTCTTCATTTATACTACAGACACGAAATTATGCAAGTGTGTACCAATCCTCTGCTGCAAGAACATTCTTTGACTTCCTAAGAGAGCTAACTGAATCTTTGTTCAAGTGGTGATGTGTATGGAAAGAATAGGTTATTGGCTTTATAATTGGAAAGGATTTAGAGATTATCTAGTCTAATCCCCTCTCACAACGGGGGAAATTGAGGCCCTGGGAAGCATAGAGAGTGAGTTGCCCAAGTTCTGAAGGGCAGCAAATGGAAAAGCTGGGACTTGAACCTGGGACCTGTCACTCCAAATCCACTGATGTTGCCACAACACTATGGTTAGGTTCCATGAGAAATCCAACTTTTTATCTTTAATCTTGCTTTTCTCTTTCCCTCTGTGATACTGGGTTTAAGGGATCTAGCAGACCCTGATATTCAGGATACCATGTAGAAACTTTGTACTAATGGGAAACAAGGAAGTGGCACAGAGAGATGTCAGTAACATGGGACAGGGTAGCTTCCAGTTGCACCCTGGGTATCATGAAAGGAAACAAGGTCCTAGTGGGTTATGGTCTTACTAACTCTTCTAGCATGGGTGGCTTCAGGAAGAGTAAAGATCACAGGGTTTGAAGTAAAAAAAGTCAAGTCAATTGGTACACAATGGATTTCTCCATAAAAGTGGTAGAATCAATATAACATATCTATTATCCAGATGTTTCCAGATATTTAGGATATGACATTTAGGAAATGATATTCTGGACCCCCATTCTAGTGGATGGCTTAAGGTCAGAGAGTGGTTCCTGGCTTCAATCAAGCACAGTGAACAACTTCATGACTGGGCCTCAATTTACACTTCTGTTAGGAAGGATTATCATTCTTTAGTCAAAGTAACACCTAGTTACAGGTATAAATGCTTTTAAAAATGCTCCCTGAAGTTGGATATTTGCTATAATGGTGTGGAAAATCAAATGTGTTATCTTTTATTCACATAGTTATTAATGGCTTTAATAAAGACAGACCTTCTTAGTTAAAACAAATGATTAGTTTTAGCAATAAATGGGTAAACAGAGTCCTAATTTATGAGTTTATATTCTGCCTCAGTTGTTAGTTGGCCTTGGCCTTTGGGATTTTTTTTTTTTTGCCCTGATATCTGCATGCAAGAAAATGAAATCTTTTTCGAGAATTACTGAGCACCTCTTGTGGGCCTAGCACTGTGCTAAATTATCTGATGAATGTAGTCAATCCAGTAAAAAATTCTGTACAATTGCTTATTTGATCATTATTTAAGTGGATAAGTGTGTTTTGCTTTTGCATCCAATCATTCTGACACTGTTTGGAAACACTGAGTTTTTTTAAAGCCCTTGGCCTGATTTTCCATATGAGTCATGAGTGAGACTGAAGTGAGTGAGAGAAGCTCTGAGCTAGGGCAAATAGCCTTCTTCCCTCATCTTTGAAGGGAGAAGCAGAGGGGTGCCCACTGCCGGAAAGCCCCTTCTGAAAAGTTATGAAACGTGTTACAGAAATTAGTGCACATTAGTCCTCACAACATCCCTGTGAGGTAGGTAGTGGACAAGGGCCTTGTCCTTGTTCTACAGATGAAGATGCTGAGGCACAGACAGGTGAGGTCACTAGGCAGAGGTCACAAAGCAATGATAATGGCAGAAGAAACCTTCTTGGTTCCTTTCTGTTGGCCTTACATCTTGGTTAAGACTTATGTGAGCAGACAAGTTATATTCCATGTAATGGAGTCATTAAAAAAAAATCCAACCTAATTCATTATTTAAATACTGAACAAGATTTCCCCACCCCTCAATCCTACCTCCCCCTAAATTAAAGACACCATTGGCACTCTTGAGAAGAATTAAGCTTATTTTCCCCATGGCTCTTGTGTCGAGCAAACTCTTATGAATAGAGAGCTATTTCAATAATATCTTTCAGCCAAGTGTATATATCCTGATGCACTAGTTCCACAGGTTGGTCATCCAGCCAATGGAATATCTTAATCTAAGTATCACATATTCTTCATCCACTTAGTTTTTCATATGTGGATGGTCAAGTTGATATTCTTCTTGATGGCTGTGGATCTCATTGAAAGAGCTCAGTGGTGTCCTTCGTCCTGAAGCAACCAGCACAGTGCTTTTCATTACCAAAAATGTCTGGAGAACATCTTCCTCCTCCATTTGGACAATGTACAGGACATATTTCATGGCATGGGTGAAGACTTTTGGTGAACATGCGTCTCCTCATTTTATGCCTCAGCAGATGGATAGCTTGAGTATGATGCATCCATGAAGTATAAAAATAACTAACGGGTGAGTGTTGAGTGAATCCCTTTTGGAAGAATATGGACAAGAACCAGGATGAGACTAGGTCAATGGGTTGAGATCTACACTGGTGGAGAAACTGGCCACATTGATGAGTCCAGTGTTGAAGTCTGCTTCATTCAGAAGAATCCCATTGTTTTTCTAGGGAATGTGTATGCAGTAATTCCTCAAGAGCTTGACTCACCTCACCCCTAAGCATGGTCACAGTTATTTAATAACTGTAGCCATTCCTGGTGCAAGGACTTTGGGCAGGGTAACCACTTGTACCCTTCATGAATTTGTTAAGTGCTCCCCTAAAGCTAGGGGTCACTCTTTTGGTGGAAGTCCAAGACCTGCCTGACATCAAAGGTCATAAATCTAGAGGTGGAAGGGACCTTAGAGGTCATCTAGTCCATCCCACTCATTTTATAAAGGAGAAAGTGGAGACCTAGGAAAGGTAAGTGATTTGCCCAAGGTCACACAGACAGTCAACACTCCAAGAAAGATCACAAGATCGTAGAAGCATAGAAGTTCAACCAAAGAATACTAGAGCAGGAAGAAGCCTTAGAGATTATCTAGTCTAGCCTCTCAGTTTATACCCAAGTAAACTGAGGGCCAGGGATAAGGTGACTTTTCCAAGATTCCATAGGCAGTAAAACAACAAATGTCTCTAAATCCTGGGCTTTACCCACTCTGATGATCAAGGCTGGAGTCTGGGAGGTCAGGAAAGCCCCCCTCATCTACTGGAAACCAGAGGGAGAAGAAAACCAGGAGGTGAAGTTCTCACTCTGACATCACACCCCAGAGGCAATACCCCTGGCTGTCCGTTGCTTTCCCAATGGGCTAGCCCAGTTAGAAGGGCAGATACTTGCTGGGCCACCTTTCCTATGCTATGGTTACTCTTCCTTTCATTCAAATTGGTGTCTGAACTACTGAGTTAACCCACCAGCTAGTCTTAGAAGGACATTTGA
>CM053582.1:99145285-99175542 GCA_028627135.1 Pseudochirops cupreus
AGCTCCTCCATGGCCTGTAATCAGTTCATATTTTTCTTGGAAGCTTTTGGTGCAGGAGTTCTGACTGTGTTGTCTTCCTCCCATTCCATGCTTTGATTCCTTTTGTCCCCCAAAAAGGAATCTAAAGTTGGATGGCTGTGCTTGCTTTGCTTCCTTTGCTTACTCATGTTGCCAGTCAATTACTTGACTTTTGAGCTCTTTGCCACAGTAGAACTCTGCTTCCAGAGGGGAGAGCTTTGTCCCAAATTGCTGGGGTTTTTGCAGCTGCCTGAGCTATTAGGAGGGTGCCATCTCTACAGCCCACATCAGCTTTGGCTCACTGGTCACACACCTCAGGACCACCACCCATGACCATGATGCAGATCCAGGCAGGTTAAGGCAAGAGCACTTAGCCTTTGAATGATTGCTTGGCCCCCCTGCAATCTTCAGGCCAGGAGCTCTGAAGCAGCCACGTGGAGGTGGCTGCAGGGCTGCCGCTTCTCAGTCTGGGAGCAGAGGCCGGACCATACTCCATTCCCCTCCCCCCCCCCCAGATCCAGCAGAGTTCCACTGACTTTTTATTTTGTCTTTGGCATTTATGGGTTGATAATTCTGGAAAACACCACAGCTGCTAGTGATCCATTCTCCAGAATGGATCTGCTACTGGTCTGGGCCACCCTAGGGCTAAAACCATGGGCTCATGGGGGGCTGGGCTTGGCTCCCAGCATGCTGTGATGAATCCTTCCTGTCTATCTGCCAGGCTGCCTTCAGAGGGAGATTTGTTTCTCTCTGTCACTTTGTGGGTTCTGGAGCTCTAAAATTTGTTTAGAGTCATATTTTATAGGTATTCGAGGTGGTTATGGGGGAGCCCACAGAGTTTTCCTGCTTCTACACCACCATCTTGACTCTGCCTCCATATTTGATCCTTTTTAAATTTCTATTTTCTGTGTAGGTTTTAAAATAGACACAATTAGTAGTTCAATAATTTCCGGTTGTTGTTTGGTCCTTTTTCAGTCGTGTCCAACTCTTCATGACCCCTTTTGGGGTTTTCTTGGCAAAGATACAAGAATGATTTGCCATTTCCTTCTTCAACTCATTTTACAAATGAGGAAACTGAGGCAAACAGGGTTAAGTGACTTGCCCAAGGTCACACAACAAGTAAATGTCTGAGGTCAGATTTGAACTCAGGTCTCCTTGACTTACTTGGGAATACAGACAGGAGCAGGGAGAAAGAATAGTCTCTGCTCTCAAGGAGCTTATATTTTGATGTGGGAAGACAACACATAAAAGGAAGCTGAAGAGAGCGGGAGGGAAATGTGGGTACCTGAGGAGGAGGTAGGGGGAAAAAGAGTGCAGGGCAGATGCTGGAGAGGAATGAATACTGGGCTTGCTTGGCACCACTGGTGATCTTCAACGGGGAGGCCACCAGTCCTGACACTCCTCTCTGTGTCTCTTCTGGACACCCTGCAAGCCTTCTTGATCAGGCTTCACAAACTTCTCCGTCTTAGAAGCTCACTCCAGCCCTGGACTTCATCCCTTAGGACTCTCAAGGCTACTCTCTGGACCTTTTCATAGTCCTCATCTCATCTGACCTCCTCATTTTACAAACCAGGAAACCAAAGATAGAGTAATTTAAGGACCTTGTTCAAGGGTACACATGAAGTAAACTTCAGAGGCAGGATTTGAACCCAGGTCTTTGGATTCCAGAGACAGAGCAATTTCCCCTGTAAGAGGTCTCACAATACTTATTGAATTGAATTGCCACCTAAATGTGGTGTTTCCTCCATACCACTTTGTCCCTCCACCAGGCAAGCCATTTGAGGTGTGGTCATCTGGACTCGACTTTCTTGGGTTGCTCCAACTGGCACTGCCTTCAGACAGTTCTTGAGGATTAAGTAACTAGTTCCCCAACTGTTTTGGTCAAGAGTTCCAGAGTGAGAATTCAAGGCTGGCTCCCAAGCTCATTTGAAGGCATGAGTTCTGATCTAACCTCAAATTAAACTCAGATTTCTGGTGCCATCATGCTCTGAGCAGGACAGATACGCAGTGGAGATAAGACACAGCACCTGAACTCAAGGAGATAACTACTAGAAAGATAAGTCATGTATACAGAGTAACTCTACATTACAATATTACATCATCTGGGCAATAGTGAGATGCAAATTGCTATATGAGCTCTGAAGAAGGGAATTACTGATGAGGGATCAGGGAAGGCTTCCTAGAAGAGGAGTCACTTGGGTTGGGCTTTATAGGGTGGAGGGGAATTTAGCAAAGGGAAAGGGAGGGAATTGGAGGCATCAGGAACAGCTAGAGCAAAGGTATGAGAGTGGGAAAGTATGGCTGTTGTACAGGGAACAGAGAGTAGTTTAGTTTGACTATGGCATAGAGCGGTGGTTCTCAACCTGTGGGTCGCAACCCCTTTGGGGGTCGAACGGGGTTGCCTAAGACCATTGGAAAACACATATTTCCAACGGTCTTAGAAACCAAGACACAGCTCCTCTGTCCGTCTCCAGGCAGGTCCGCCCACATGCAGATGCGCCCACATATGAGTATTAAAGGGTCGCAGCATTAGGAAGGTTGAGAATCACCAGCATAGAGGGTCCAGAGAGGGGCAAAATGTGATGATCCTGGAAGGATAGGGAGAGGTAGCTTGTATTGCTGCTCGGATAGATGGCCAAACAGTTTAATGTTAATGGGGTAGATAGGGAGCTGCTGAAAACTGTTGAAGAGAGCAGTGATGTGATCATATCTATGTGTAAGAAACATAATTCTAGCGCCTTCCTGTGTTAGTTATTTCCTTTTTATCAAGTACATAGCTTGCTTAGTATGTTTATTTGCATATTTTCACCACCATTAGTTTGTAAGCTCCTTGAGGGCAGGGGCTGTTTTTTGTCTCCTTTTGTATCCTCAGCACTTCAAACAGTGCCTGGCATACAGTAGGTGCTTAATAAATGTTTATTTATTATTGCTGGAAGTGGAATACGAGATGGATTAGAGGAGGGGAGAAAGTAGGAAGGTCAATTAGGAGGTTGATGCAATAATTGGAGTACAGTAATCAGAGTCTGCACTAGGGAGATGACAATGTGACTAGACAGGAAGAGAAGGACACCGGTAGCAACCTGCTGATAAATATGTAACACCTGACTCTCTGAAAATGTACAACTTAACACAGTTTGGTCAGTATCATTGCCATTATCTCCATCAATTTCTTCAGTCTAGACAATCAACAAAACAGTCAAATGCTAATTTGTAGCATTTGCCAATATCCCAGGTGGAAATGCCCATACTAACAATTTAACAATCAGCTTTTGCAAACACCTTTGAGCTGGTTATATAACACTCCATATAGCAAGGACATTGCAGAAGTGCCATGGACAATACTTGGTGACTGTCTTCATATGGACAGTAAGGAATGGAAGGTCGATGACAGCACCAAGTCAGTCTCAGTATCTTTTAATCAGGCCTTATATTTTTAATAATGTATAATTCAACATGTTTAAAAATGAAGCAGCTTTTTATCATGGCATTACAGATGCTTCATTCTCTTCCTTAATAAGTCCTACCTGTCCTCTACTCATTAGTGGAAAACTCAGGTTTGGGCCAGCTTTTTTTCTAGTGAAAGATACCACAGCAGGAAAGAATCAGACAAGGGCAAACTGCCCCACAGGACAATGGGGTGCTTTCCCACTGGCCTATGGGGCAATCTCAACTATCTGCAGTCATCCAGGTCTGTGGAAGCCATGGTGGTCATAGCCCTGCTCCCCCTGGAAAATGAGACCCCCGGCCTAGCCTCATGGCATTAGCTCAGTCAGCTTTGGAGAGGCCCCTAGCCTAGAGACTCATACAAGGTTAGCAGTACAGTGTCGGCAAAGTGTCCGGACCTCAGACACAGAAGGAAACACATGACGGCCTCACCAGAAGACATTGGTGGGTTTGCAGTGTCCAGACCACAGAGTCCCCATTTGGGTGCTTCTGCTCATAGGCTCCCTAGGTAAGTCGACTCTTCCTGTCGATGAAACAAATATTTGTGGGAGAATATGGAGGAAGTATTTGATGACCACTTTTCTTAACTGTGCTATTTAAGGAAATGCTTTTACTTTGAAAAATATATAAAGGACCTTAGAACATAGAATTTCAGACTAGGAGGGAATTTAAAATGGAGGTTAGATAAAGATTAAGTAAAGCATTTATTAAGCACTTACTGTGTGCTCGGCGTAGTGCCAAATCTTGGTAACACAAATACAGGCAGAAAAGAAGGTTCCTGCCCTCAAGGGGCTTGAGTTCTAATTGGGGGCCAGAAAGGGCTGGAGTGGTAACTGCACAGGGCGAGATGGAAGAGAAATTGTTTGCTCAGAGGATCAGAAGCTGAACTGGGTCAGCCGGGAGTGTGATGGGTGTGGGCAGTTCCTCAAATGGAGGTTCCAGATGTGACGGCAACAGGTGTATGGACAGCAACAGGATGAAAAAGTGGCTGGGCTTGGGCAGGCGGGGGAAGCATCAGGAGAGTCAGGAGAGTCAGGAGTTGGGCCGTGGTAATAGCTGGGAAGGGCCTAGAAGAGCTGGAAGGGCCTTAGAACCCAGAATGTCAGAGCTGGGAGGGCCCTTAGAACACAGGATGTCAGACCTGGGAGGGCCCTTAGAACACAGAATGTCAGAGCTGGGAGGGCCCTTAGAACAGAGAGTGACAGAGCTGAAAGGTCCTTAGAACACAGAGCTGGGAAGGCTCTTAGAAAAGAGAGTGACAGAGCTGGAAGGGCCTTAAAACCCAGAATGTCAGAGCTGGGAGGGCCCTTAGAACAGAGAGTGACAAAGCTGGGAGAGCCCTTAGAACAGGGAATGTCAGAGCTGGGAGGGCCCTTAGAACAGAGAGTGAGAAAGCTGGGAGAGACCTTAGAACACAGGATGTCAGAGCTGGGAGGGCCCTTAGAACAGAGAGTGAGAGAGCTGGGAGAGACCTTAGAACACAGGATGGCAGAGCTGGGAGGGCCTTTAGAACCCAGGATGTCAGAGCTGGGAGAGACCTTAGAACACAGAATGTCAGATCTGGGAGGGCCCTTAGAATACAGAATGTCAGAGCTGGGAGGGCCCTTAGAACACAGAACGTCAGAGCTGGGAGGGCCCTTAGAACAGAGAGTGACAGAGCTGGGAGAGACCTTAGAACAGAGAGTGACAGAGCTGGGAGAGACCTTAGAACAGAGAGTAACAGAGCTGGGAGAGACCTTAGAACACAGAGCTGGGAGGGCCCTTAGAACAGAGAGTGACAGAGCTGGGAGAGACCTTAGAACAGGGAATGTCAGAGCTGGGAGGGCCTTTAGAACCCAGGATGTCAAAGCTGGGAGAGACCTTAGAACACAGAATGTCAGATCTGGGAGGGCCCTTAGAACACAGAATGTCAGAGCTGCAAGGGCCCTTAGAACCCAGGACGTCAGAGTTGGGAGGAAATAGAGAACAAAGAATATTAAAGTGGGACAGGATTGTATAACACTGAATATTGGAACTTGAATTGGCACTAGAACTTGAAGGGTTCACCATTTCTAACTACCTCATTGTGCAGAAGAGGGAACTGATCCCCAGAGAGGTGAAATTGTTTGCTCAAGGCAACTCAGTAGCATAGCTGGTACTAGAACCCACATCTCATTCCATCTGGGCTTTTTCCTGCTCCCCCCATCCAGCCTCTTAGGCATCCTTGGCTTCCAGAGTGGTGGTCTGGCAGTGTCAGAAGCAGCAAAAGTGAAGAGACAGAACCTGGCAGAACTGAATAGAACCTTTTGGAGCAGTGATGTGTAGAACATCTATCTTTGCTGAAATATGATAGCTTCAGGGAATACACAGCCGTAGCTTGCAGGATTTAAACATTAAAATGAAGTTCCTGATGCCCTCCAGAGAACTATTTAATCAGTGCTAGTTGTCCTGGTAGAAAAATGTTTAATGATGATAATTTGGTTTTATGACTTTTTCCATTGTGTTTGAGGTTCACAGGAAAAGCCTTTATTACTGACTGGTGTGTTTTACCTGCAAGGAAAGGATGGTGGCTTAAGGGGAGTGTCTGAGGTAGAAACACAGGAGAAAATGAGGGAAATAAGGGGGAGACATAGAGCAATTGCCCACGTTTTTGTGCCAGGGCAGAAGGAAGAGGAGTGGGGTTGGCATTGGTCCTCCAGATATCCCTAGCTGCAACTCTCCAGATACTCCTCCCTGGTAGTCAAGCTTGGGTCCCATCTCCTTTACTAAAGCAGCTACCGTTTGACCCAGCTGGAGCAACCACCATCCCCCGACTTTGGGCAGCCACCAACATCTCCCAGACTGGGCAAATTAGAAACTGGTGCTTCCTTTCCAAACCGGTGCTCATTGTGAGTCTTTGGTAACAAATGAACAAACATGGATGGTGAATAGAAAGCTACTCGAAGGAAAGAGTATTTCCAGTTTTCAGATAAACTCTTAAATAGGTAGAATTTTCCAGGCAACTCTAAAATTCTAAAGAGGTTAGATGAGATGACATAGGTAAATCATTTTGCAAAACTGAAAGTGCTCTGGAAATGTTAGATATGATGATGGTGGTGATTAGTGGCAGAGGAGTGTTAGCGTTTTGGTGGAGGGAGTTTTGACACCAGGAGTCATGGCTCCCTCCTCCCTTCCAAAAACAATCCTGAAAACCAAGAAGGGAGGATTCAGATTTGGAATTTCTAAACACACATCTTTGTTCCAAAAATGATTGCTTCCCTCTAGCACAGGAGGTCTCAACCTTTTTGTACTCAAGGACCCTTCCTTTGGCAGTGTCTGCCAAAGCCTATGGACCCCTCCTTAGAAGAATGTTTTTAAAAACATAAAATCAAAGATATAGGATTATAAAGGAAGCCAGTTATATTGAAATAGAGTTATCAAAATATTTTTTTAAAAATCATGCACCCCCTGCAATTTTCTTATTGATTCTATGGGGGGGGGGGGGCGGTGCACGGATCCCTAGTGTAATGAGAATGTTCAGGGAAGTCGAGATATAAGCCTCTTCCTTTCACTCCTCCCAGGACAAAGGGACAGGAAACAGTGAGCATCCATTCTCCCAAAGAAAGGAGGTGTCTCCTTTATTAGAGAGGGCACATATTAAAAATTACCCTCCAAATGAAAATACTTCAAGTGCCAGGATGCAGGCACAGCCCAGCTAGGGCTATCTTGGGCTGGAAGGGGCTTTGGAAGGTATCCAGTCTGAGGTCCTAGTTTTATACGATGAGGGAACTGAGGGTTGGGGAGAGTAAGGGACCTATCCAAGGCTCCTCTAGGTAGCGAGCATCCAAAGGCAAGACTTGAAACCATGTCCTTTGACACCAGACTCAGTTTCTTTCCCCAGTCCTACTGTCATTCACTCATTTCAGTCCTGTCTGACTCTCTGTGACCCCATTTGGGGTTTTCTTGGCAGAGATACTGGAGGGGTTTGCCATGTCCTTCTCCAGCTCACTTTACAGTTGAGGAAACTGAGGCAAAGAGGGTGAAGTGACTTGCCCAGGGTCATTCAGCTAGTATGTGTCAGGTCCTCCTGACTCCAGACCCAGTGCTCTATCTACTGCACTACCTAGATGCCCTTCCCTCTCCCAATCTGCCTCAAATTGAACCCAACCTTCCCCTTCTTCTGATAAAGTGATTCCTGGTTTGCTGGCTAATAGTCTTGCTTTGTTCTCTCATTCACTGGCATCTGCTCAAAATGTTCATTTGGAATCAAAGAACATTAGATTTGGAAAGGCCCTTGGGGCATAGAATGTCAGAGCTGGAAAGGGAGTGTGGAATACAAAACGTCCGAGGGGGAAGGGGCCTTAATGACCACAAGAGCTGGCATTTTTATAGCCCTTGAAGCTTTGGCAGAGTACATCGTATAGATGTGATCTCATCTGAGTCCAAGGCAGCCCCATGAGATGGGTTCTATGAGCGTAAGGATTATCCCCATGTTAGAGATGAGGAAACCAAAGCTCTAAATGGTTCAGAGATGTGCATAAATATGATGTCAGAGCTTAGAAATATCTATGTCTAGGTGGGAGCTGGAGTCTTCCTGACCTCTGGGGCAGCATTCACTCTACTGCAACACAGCCTGGCATAAGAATGTAGAAGTGCTTTAGAACACAGAAGGAACCTAGAACACAGAATGTCAGCAGAGCCAGAGAGGCCCCTAGAATACAAAAGATCAGCAAAGCTGGAGAAGCTGCTAGAATAAAGAATGTCAGCAGAGCTGGAGAGGCCCCTAGAACACAGAACAGTTAGCAGAGCGGGAGAGGCCCCTAGAACACAGAACGTCAGCAGAGTCAGAGAGGCCCCTAGAACACAGAACAGTCAGCAGAGCTGGAGATGCCCCTAGAACACGGAATGTGTCCAGAGCTGGAGAGGCCCCTAGAACACAGAACAGTCAGCAGAGCTGGAGAGTGCCCTGGAACACAGAACGTCAGAGATGAAAGGGACTTAGGGACAGAAAATATTAGATTTGGGAAAGTCCCTGGAGCCTGGAAGGAGAGAAAGACACCCTTGAACACCTGGTTTACAACTGGAAAAGAATCTTAGAAATGAGTTATTCCAAGCCTGTCCTCTCCCAGGTGAGAAGAGAGGGAGTGAATGGTCCAAGCTCACCTAAGAAGTTGGTATCAGAGCCGGGAGCAGACCCAGATCTCCCACCCTGCTCTCCTTCCTGTGACTCCACAGAGTGCTTCTTATCATGATGGATCAGCAAGCACTTATTAAACACCTGCTCTGTACTTATTTATACATGGTTGGAAATGGTGTGTTACATGGCTAGTACCTTGGTCCAGAGCACCAGGGTTTAAATCCTGGCTCTGCCACAGTGACTGAGTGACTTTGGCCAAGTCACTTATCCCCCTCCCCACATACCTCATTTTCCTGAGGGACTGGATGAGACCAGCTTTAAGTCTATGATTGATGCCAGGGACTATTCAATCAATCAGTCAGCATTTATTAAACAACTAATATGTGCCCAGAACTGTGCCAGGTTGTTGTTCAATTGTGCCCAACTCTCTGTGATCCCATCTGGGCTTGTCTTGGCAGAGATACTGAGGTGGTTTGCCATGTCCTTCTCCAGCTCATTTTACAGATGAGGAAACTGAGACAAACAGAAGGAAGTGACTTGCCCAGGGTCACATAGCTAGTAAGTGTCTGAGGCCAGATTTAAACTCAGGAAGATGAGTCTCTATGCTCTATGCACTATGGTATCACCTAGCTTCCCAGGATCTGGAAGTACAAAGATAAAAATCAAATAGTCCCTGTCCTCAAGGAACTTACGTTCTTTTGGGGAAAACTATATATATATATTTATATATGCGTATACATATATATATGTATATGCAGGGCTTCAGCTACACTAAAGTCAGACTGCCTCACTATACGGGGTATCCCAAAGGTCTGAATGCTGTTGTAAGCTTTTATAACTATTCAAGCTAAGACTTTTGGGCTATCTTGTATATATGAGTATCAAATATATACCAAGTAGGGGAACTAGGTGGCGCCATAGTGCACAGAGTGCCAGGCCTGGAATTAGGAAGACCTGAGTTCAAATTCACCCTCAGACACTTACTTGCTGTGTGATCCTGGACAAGTCACTTCATCCGCTTTGCCTCAGTTTCTCATCTGTAAAATGAGTTGGAGAAGGAAATGATCAAAAACCCAAGAACCTTTGCCAAGAAAACCCCAAATGGGGTCAGGAAGAGTCAGGCATTACTGAAAAACGACTCAACAGCAACAAAATACAATGTGATCATCAAGTGACTTGGAGGAGAGGAGAGTTAGCATTGGGGGCAATGAGGAAAGGCCACAAAGACTCTTACGGAAACAGACGCCCTGGAAAAATAAACCCACCCTGGCTGATGAGGACATTCAACCCAGTAAGGCTTCCGCCGTCCAGGCCAATGAAGGGACATCTAAGTTAATGAATAATGATAGCCAACATTTAAGTAACTTCTGCTTTGTGCCAGGCACTGTGCCAGGCACTTTACAATTGTCTGATCACTTGGTCCTCGAAACAACCCTGGGAAGCAAGTGCTCTTATTATCATCCCTTCTTACCACTTGGGGAAAGTGAGGCAGGCACATGTTTAAGTTACGTGCATAAGGCTGGATTTGAACCCCATTGTGCCCAGCTGCCCAAGTTTATAATTTATTTATATTATATTTATATGTATAATTTTATTTATAATTTATGTATTTTAAATGTAGTTATATATAATTATATTTATAATTTGTGAATAATTCCAGGCTGCATTTACATATCACGTTTAGGGTTTGCCATGCCTTTCGCATACAAGGATGCCATTGGTATCTCACAACCGCTCTCTGAAGTCAATGCTGATAATATCCCCATTTCACAGATGGAGCTCATGGTGCCTTAGAAATAGAACATGGCCAGTTCCGAGTCAAATGCTCTTATGAGAACCCAGTTTTTGTGTTTCCTGTGTTACCAGTCCCACCCCCACCCATCCCATGTCCCCTCAGCGTGATTGTTCATTGGCTTACTTATTTTCTGAATGAAGTCTTTGCCTTTCAGTACCCAGATATCGACAACCACCATGCCCTCATTGAGTTCAACGAAGAGGAAGGCAGCTTCATTCTTCAGGATTTCAATTCCCTCAGTGGGACCTTTGTTAACAACTGCCACATTCAGAACGTAGCAGTGAAACTGAAACCAGGGGACGTGCTTCGGTTTGGATCCCGTGGGCTCACCTATGAGCTGGTGGTGGAATTCCTCACCTCGGTAAGCCTTGCCTCAGCCCCTCCTCCCCTTGCACTGGATGGATGGATGGATGGATGGATGAATGAAGAAATGTCTTCATCCCTTACTATGTGCCAAACACTTAGCTAAGCATGAGGGAATATGAACACAGCAATAATACCATTTCTGCCCTCAGCGAGCTTACATTCTTATAATGGGAGAGAAGGGGCACAGCACATACAGGGGAGTGATGACCAGGGAGGCTTATTTTGGTCAGGAACATTACAGGGATAACGAGTACAACCACAGAGGGGTAGGTCACACATCCCTTCCAGGAGCAACGCTAGAGGAGATTTAATTATGGTTCTAAAACTGGAAAGGGGGTGGCATGGGGCGGAGGGGAAGTGCAGGGTTGAGTCTGGGCACAGAAGAGTTAAGTCCAGGGTTTGGTTTCTAGACCTGGAGGCATTTTAGCTGGTGAGAAGTCCAAGCTGTGAAATGAAGCTCAGCATCTAGGACTTCCATGTAAGTGGCTTAATTGAGCCATTTCAGTCACGTCTGACTCTGCGTGAACCCATTTGGAGTTTTCTTGGCAAAGATACTGCATTGGTTTGCCATTTCCTTCTCCAGTTCATTTTAAAGATGAAGAAATCAAAGCAAACAAGGTTAAGTGATTTGTCCAAGGTCACACAGCTAGTAGGTGTCTGAGACTAAATTTGAACTCAGGAAGATGAGTCTTCCTGACTCCAGGCCAGGCTCTCTATCCACTATGGTGCCCACATAGCTGGCAATCAAAATGGAAGCCTCACTTATTTGGGAGGAATGTCAAAGGAGGAGAGTGTCTGAGGAGTCACCAAGTCATGGGATGATGAGCTGATCTTGTCAGATAGCCACTTGACATACCCTTTCTAGGAACAATGAGAATATGGGTTAGATTACTGAGCTCAGGGAAAGAAGTGGAAAGGGTGTGTTGAGGAGGGGAGAAGGGAAGAAGTGGAGGATACACACAGCAACAGAGTGGATAGCACTGTTTGCTGGATAAACAGCTGTATGGTAGGTGGTGAGGGGGATTGCTGACAGGTCCCACTTTCTCACTGATCCAGATAGTTTAGTCCCAAAGCTTTGTATTTCCTTTCATTAATATTCAAATCCTGATAAGGTTTTCTGGAGTGGCATTATAGTTTCTTGATACTCTGACAGTCAAATATCACAGCTTCTGAGCTGGAAAAGACCTTCGAGGCCTTCTAGTCCAATGCCACCATTTTACAGATACAACAATCAACCAATCAAGGAACGAGAATATAGATCTGCAGTTAGACATAGGTAATTCTCCAGCAAAGAGACAATAAGATGGATGGTAGGAGAACCAAGAGAGAGCAGTGAAAAAACCCAGAGAGGAGAGAGAGGTAGACAATGTCAACGGCTTGGAAAGATCAAGAAAGATGAGGCTTGAGAACAAGCCAGCAGAGTTGGCAATTAAGAGATCACTGGTGGCTTTGGAGAAAGTGGTTTTAGTCGAGTCATGAGGTTGGAAGGCAGATGCAGAGGGCTGAGGAGTGATTCAGGGAAGAAGAAGAAGAGGCAGCTACTGTAGACAGCTGTTTCAGGGAGTTTGGCTGAGATAAGGGGGAGAGCTCTAACTTGAGGGGGATAGTAGGATGTAGAGGGAATATTTTAAGGATGTAGGAGACTTGGATGTGGTTATAGAGAGTGAGGGAAGGAACAGTAGATAGAAAGAGATTGAAAATAAGGAAGAGAATGGGGGTGGAGTGGGAGGAATCTGCTGGAGGAGATACAAGGGAATGTAATCAAGGGTGTTTGTAAAGATGTTGGGCAAGGATAAAAATGACTTCATCATCAGAGACTGGAATAAAAGATGAGAGAATGAGAGATGATATCAAGGGGTTATGAGATGTAGAAAAGGGAACCAGAGGGAGCTCATGAAGCAAATGGCCTTGACTCTTAGCTGTAAAGATTGGTAGGTGATGCACTGGGATTCTTGAGGAAAGAAGAGGGGAGCAGGACATAAAATTAATTGTTGTTGTCATTTCAGTTGTATCTAACTTCATGACCCCATGTGGGGTTTTCTTGGCAGAGATATTGGAGTGATTTGCCATTTCCTTCTCTGGCTCATTTTACAGATTGAGAAACTGAGGCAAACAGGGTAAAGTGACTTGCCTAGGGTCACACAGCAAGTAAAGAGGCTGGATTTGAACTCATGAAGATGTCTTCCTGATTCTAAGCCCAGTGCTCTGTGCACTATGATGCCACCTCACTGCCCCTGCTGCAGTGAGGGCCCTGTTAAGATTAGATAACATACTTTGTTATGGACTCAGCATCACCAGATCTAATGGGCTTTTCTCAGCCCTCTTGACCTCTCTGTAGACAGACATCATCAATTGCCCTCTCCTTGATGCTTCCCTCTCCCTAGATTTTTGTGACACTGATCCCCTCTGGTTCTCCTCCCTGTTGGACTGTTCCTTCTAAGTCTCCTGAGCTGGAGCTTCATCAGGTCACCCTTGTTAATTGGGTGTATCCCCCAAAGCTCTGTGATGGGTCTGTCTCTCCTTCCCCTCTACTGTTTCACTCGACATCAGTTCCCATGGTTTTAACTCATTTCTGTGCAGATGGGGAAGCTAGGTGGTGCCATGGATAGAGTGCTGGTCCTGGAGTCAGGAAGACCTGAGTTCAAATCCAGCCTCAGATGCTTACTAGCTGTGTGACCCTAGGCAAGTCACTTTACTCTGTTTGCCTCCGTTTTCTCATCTGTAAAATGAACTAGAGAAGGAAATGGCAAACCATGGCAGTATCTTGGCCAAGAAAACCCCAAGAAAACCTCTCTCTCAAGAGGTCAGCTTCCAGCCTCTCATCTCCAACTGCCTATTGAACATTATAGACTCGATGTCGCATAGACATCTTATACTCAACCTACCCAAAACTGGACTCATTATCTTCACCACCAATCCCTCTCCCCCCAGCAAACCCTCCTTTCCTCCTAACTTCCCTGTTACTGTCAAAGGTACCACCATCCTCTCATTCAGGCTCATAACCTGGATGTCACCTTACTTTCTCTTGCCCACCATGCACAATTGGTTGCCAAATCCTTTTACTCCAAAGCCAATTCTTGCCCCTCTTCTTTCACACCGCATTAAAAAAAAAAAAACCAATTGTATTTGATGGCCGTCTCAATGGTTAGTTGACTCAGATTAGTTTACTATATAAACTGGACTTGCTTCTTCTCAAGTCCAGCCACAAATCTGTACTTCTGTACAACACCCAAAGAGCCAAAGCATGAGAATCAGAATGCTTTAGCTCCCTCTTCTGACCATTTTCTAGTGTTTCACTGAATTCCCAAAGTCCCTTGGTAGTTTTAGGTCAGTCATTTCCTAGGAACACACTCTCATTATAGTATGCCAGGGCTGGAAAGGACTTGAGAGATCACCCAGTCTGAGAAGGAGACTGAGACCAGAGAGGGGATGAAACATGTCCAAAGTCACAGGTGGCTGCACAGGGACCAAAATCCAGGTCATTTGTTGCTTCATAGAATCATAGCTCTAGAGCTGAAAGGAAGACCATCCTGCCCCATGATTGGCTGTTGTGCAGAATAGTTGGACATGATAGATGTTTAACAACTGGTTCCACCCTGCCCCCACAGTGTACATATGACACACTTTGAAATTTAATCTGCAATATTAACATTTATCCATTAATTTCTTAATCAATCAATAGACATTCATTAACTTTTTTGGCAAGGCAATTGGGGTTAAATGACTTGCCCAAGGTCACATGGCTAGTAAGTATATCAAGTGTCTGAGGTCGGTTTTGAACTTAGGTCCTTCTGACTCCAGGGCCCGTGCTCTATTCACTGCACCACCTAGCTGCTCAGATAAACATTTATTAAGCACCTGCTAGATACTACGCTAAGCCTTGGGGGTACAAAAAGAGGTAAAAGACAGTCTTAAGTGTAGACAAATAGCAAAACAATCTATCCAGCCCTGAAATTGTATATTTGCCTGTTTTAGAGGTATAAATGTTCACCTTGAAAGTTTAATAATAAACTCCGAGTTGGGTAGGAGCTGACTCCAGCCCCCCTCCTGGATGTCTTCCCAACCTTCATGGTTGCTCACACATCCCTTGGGTTCATGCCTTAACCATCACTTTGAAAACTCCTGGAGTTTTCAGTAGTGGGGATTCTTGTTCAAATATGTCCTTTGAGGTGCCTTCCCCACTCAGAGAATGCAATAGAATGTAAGTCCCTTGAAGGCAGGCACTTTTTATTGCTAGCCAGTGGCTAGCTGAGGAAACAGATGAATGCATAGGCAAATGAGTGGGATTCTGGGATCCTCTCCATCGCTTAGCACAGATGGCAGTATTGGTTCTGGAGCTTCCATCTCAGTAAGGTCACCAATTTAAATGAACCTGGAGCATCAACACAGAATTTTGGACAGTAAATAATTGGATTACAGACTCAGGAAAGAAAGCAGTAAGCTTCAGCCCCCGCAACACATGCCAGGAGAACACACGCAAGACAGTCTTAGCACATTCAACAGTTTTTCAGATTACAGTTCTCGTTTCCCCACAAACGGACAGAACCCTGCTGTTTGTCAGCCAAACATAGATGACTCATTGGAAAGAGCACTGAATTCAAAACCGAGGACCTGGGTTTAAATCCTATCTATATCACTTTCCCCCTGTGTGATCTTAGAGAAAGTCACCTAGCCCCTCTGGCCTCAGTTTTCTGTCTGTAAAATGAAGGTTGAAGCAGATGGTCTTAGGGTTTCACCATTTCTATGATCCCATAATCATGTGTTTGACTTTGAAATGTATAATAAGTTTCTTGGTTCCTTTCACAGCTTTGTTATATTTCTAATTGTTATTAGGCTAGCAAAGTTGTAGAATTTAGCTTCAGAGAACCCAAGACAGAGCAGAGAATAGTGTGGGTAACTGGGACTGAACCCCTAGCTCTCATGGGGGGCCCAGGGGAGGTAACAATTCCTCTCTCAGCCTCTCAAGAGTCAACCTCTACACCACCTGTACTCCCTCCCAGGTTTGGGCTGTTACCCTTCCAGAATCCTATAGCCACCCCTCCCCAGGGCTTCCTTGGTTGGGACTGTGGTGGGATGGGTCAGGTGGAAAGCTAGCTAGGTGGACTTCACTCCCTACCTAGAATGTGCTGCCTTGCCTGAAGTTCTCTGCCAACCAAGAACCTGGAATCAGCTGGGGAGAGCAGCCACCAAGACAACTTGCCACTGTCTGCACTGACTCCTCTGCTAATATCCCCACACCCTATAGGTCTCCCCATCTCATTGCCCTGCTCTTCCACTGTTCCTGTTCCACTGCCCCTCTGAAAACCTCCTGTTGGGGAGTTTTGGGGAAAAAAAAACAATTGCTCAGATTCAGGAACCTTGACTTCTGTCTACACTTTGCCTCAGCCATACGCAGGAGCAGGTATATCTTATACAACCTTTCCCCAAAACCAGCTGAAGAGAAGTCACCCCAAAGGCCAGAAGTTTGAACTGTAGCTTTAACCATGGATATAGAACTTCAGAGCAACTAATAGGAGAACTGGAAAAGTGATCCTAGGAAAAAATGTATCAAAACCAGGAAGGACTTTAGAACGTGGAATATTTGAGCTAGAAGAAAGCTTGGAACAAAGAATGTTAGAGCTGGGAGGGTACTTAGAACCCAGGATGTCAGAGCTTGGAGGGCCCTTAGAACAGGGAATGTCGGAACTGGGAGGGGCCTTAGAACACAGAACATCAGAGCTGGGAAGGACTTTAAAATACAGAATATTGGAATTAGGGGAGGACTTGGAACACAGTGTGTCAGAACTACGAGGGCCCTTAGAACTTAGAATATCAGAACTGGAATCCAAGGACCTTAGAACATAGTCAGAAATGGAAGGGACTTTAAAACACAGGATGTCACAGCTGGAAGAGAACTTAGAGGTCATCTAATTCCTACTCACTCATTGTACAGATGTGGTCCCTGGGGCCCAGACAAGAGGTGTGACTTGCCAAAGGCTATACACCTTAAAATTAGTCATTAATTTGCACATGCAGGTAAATGAAAATGAGCCTGAATTGAGGGTGTTTTGTACTATTTTAATAATTTTAAAGAGTCCAAGAAATTAGGACCGCAATGGAAAAATGTAAAATGCCAAAGATTTCTTAAGCACAGACCTTTGTTTAGATGGCCTACCTAGAGCTAGAGAAAAAGGCGTAGTAAGGGAGAGAGACAGAGAGAGAGAGAGAGACAGAGAGACAGAGAGAGACAGAGAGAGAGACAGAGACACAGAGACAGAGACAGAGAGAGAGGAGAGACAGAGACAGAGAGACAGAGACAGAGACAGACAGAGAAGAGAAACAGACAGACAGAGACAGAGAGAGAGACAGAAAGACAGAGACAGAGAGAGAGAGAAAGACAGAGAGACAGAGAGATGGAAAAAGAGGCAAGGTCTCAAAAGTGCAATTTCATCTTGAATTTTAACCAAGACCCCAGGCTTGGAGTGAAACTTCTGCAGATAGGCCCAGTCTGTCTCTCTTACCTGGATTTGTCTTCCTCCTTCTTCTTCTTTTTTTCTCTTTGCTTTTTTGGAGGGCAATTGGGGTTAAGTGACTTGCTCAAAGTTACACGGCTAGTAAGTGTGTCAAGTGTCTGAGGCCAGATTTGAACTCAGGTCCTCTTGACTCCAGGACTGGTGCTCCACTCACTGGGCCGCCTAATCGCCCCTCTTTCTCTCCCTTCTTACCTGCATCTCTTGGCATCTCTCCCTCCCTTCAAAGCTCAGCTCAAGGGCTCCCTTTCCAGATTCACCAAGCTGTTAGCACTTCACTCCCTTCCCTAATACTGTTGTTGCTCATTGTTTCAGCCATGTCCAACTCTCCATGACCCCATTAGGGGTTTTCTTGGCATAGATACTGGAGTGTTTTGCCATTTCCTTCTCCAGTTCATTTTACAGATGAGGAAACTGAGGCAAACAGAGTGAAGTGACTTGCCCAGGGTCACACAGCTAGTAAGTGTCTGAGGCCATATTTGAACTCAGGAAGATCAGTCTTCTTGACTTCAAGCCCAGAACTCTGTCCCCTGTGGAGCCACTTAGCTGCCCCAGGACCCCTTCCCCTAAAGAGTTTTTGTTTATGTGGATTATAGCCACCAATATTTACCATGTTAAAAATTAAAACTGATGTATTTTAAAGAATTTATTAAGTCATTCTGAATAGCAATAACAATCCCATTAAGTGTTAATAAATAACAAGTTGTAATGAAAAACAACTATTTTCCAAACAAAAAAAATTAGTGAGAAGGGTGGTGTTGTTTTACTTATTTTTGCAAGTCTCCTTAATGTCTGGCATAAGAGAAGGCAGCTGCATTCTCGTAACTGCGTCTGCGTTCAATCTGTTGCAATATGCTGTTTTGGTTGAAGTATATTAAAGAAGTTAGACCTCACACAGGTAGTTGGGAAAAGGAGCATTTTAATAGGCAAATAACATCTTAGTATTTTCATGAAAATAGTTTTGACCTCACAGACCTCCGGAAAGGGTCTGGGGGAACTCCTAAGGGTTTCCCTCACCACATTTTGAGAAACACTAATTTGACCCATTGCCCCTCTCCACTTTTTTGGCTTTGTTTTGTTTTTCTTTTACAGATGTGGAAACTGAGGCCAGAGAGAGTTATGTGGCTTAGCCAAAGGTGGTAATTATCAGAGCTAGGATCTTTGGGCAGATGTGCAAAATGACCCCTTGGATAAGATCTAACACATTCACTTCTCACTCCTCCCTTCTACCCCTTTGCTGTTGAGACCTACTCCCTTGTGTTGGCCCGTTCTACACAATTCACCCATTTTTAAAATATCCGCCAAGACCTAGAAAAATCTAAATGTTAACTGTTGACAAAATGTTCTTTCTATAAGGTGTCCCAGAGAGGAATTAATCTCTTCCAAAATATTCTTGAGTTATCTCTTTTTTTTTTTTTAAACTTGCTTTCCTGTCGTATCTGGGCAGATCAGAGTTCATGAGTTAGGGCTGAGGCCTCCAGGGCCAACTGCCTGCTTCCTCCAAGTTCCCATCACTTATCTAATCTGAATGAATACCATCTAAATCTTGTTCCCCTGCAATTGGAGCTGTTAAGCGTATTTTTCCATTTATTAAATAAAGGGCTGGAGGGCTCCAAGCTATAACTTGGGAGGAAGCAGCCCCAAAGGTCAGCTTTGGGCTTGAGCTCCCTGACCTGTTTATGAGTTCATGAATGAGGCCTTGCAATATGCAGCTTCCACTGACCTGATGACCTAGGCTTGAGCCAGAACTCTGGGCCTCAATTTCCTTCTCTGTACAATGAGTGGGTTGGATTAGATTGGGGTTCTTAACCTGGAGTCTGTGAATTTTAAAAACATATTTTTGAATAAATCTCTGACACATATTAATTATGTGATTGCTTAACTGCCCACTAAACTATTTAAAACAGGGGTTGATCTGCACGGATAGAGGGAGTTTCCTCGCTGAGAGGTCCAGTCGACCAACATTTATCAAGGCCTTAGTATGAACCAAGTACTGGGCTAAATAAATGCTGGGGGTGCTTGAAACCATAGGCCTGTCTAGTAGTAAATCTGCAATAAGTGTGTGGTTCTCTCATTGAGAGTGTTTGTTCCTCTATCTGGGTCTGAAAACAGGAGACTGGGGCAGCCAACCCTTGGCATTCTCTTTCTGCTTCTGCCTTACTTGTTAAAGGGTGAAGCATTTTCCCATAGAATACTGCTTTCAGGAAAACTTCATCGGGGTCCATGTGAAGAGCTCAGAGGTTAATACCTGCCTTCACCCCAACAGATATTTCTCAAATATAAACTTTCTTTTATGACAAAGTGATGACACATTTGGGGATTGTAGGGCAAGGGAGGAGAATGTTAGGCAAGTCAGATATTTTCTGCAAATGTTGGTATACACAAGGAAGCACAGAAGTCCAGAACTTTTTTTTTGAAGGTAATTGGAATTAAATGATTTGCCCAAGGTCCCACAGCTAGTGTCAAGTGGCTGAAGCCGAATTTGAACTCAGGTCCTCCTGACTCCAGGGCTACCTGGCTGTCCCAAGAATTCCAGGATTTCAAAGATGGCAGGAATTTCTGTGTCAGTCAAATGTCTCTCTAAGGAGGGATTTCCTGTTTGACATTCCCCAAATTGGTGTGACATTTATAGGTTTCTTAAAGACCGCTAGGGAAGCCCTCCTTTAGCAACGAATTCTACTTTGGAACAAGCTGAAATATGACTGTGCATCTTCTGCCTCTCACCCCCCCCCACAAGCCTGCTTCTTGGTCTGCCCTCAGAGACCAAGCAGAGCACATCAAACCCCAAGGAACCCTTCAAATGCTTGACATCACCCATCATATGGCCCTCTGTCACCTGCCGCCATCCAATACCATCCAGTGTGTTAGTCACCCATCCTAGTGTTTTATCATCTTCAGCCTTGATGCTCATGCCATCCCATCTTCATTCAAGTCACTAATAAAAATGTCAAACCCCACCATCTTGGTGGCCATCCCACAGTCCTCTTCAGAACTCTTATGACATGATCTCTACTCCCTTCCCTGTCTTAGTCACTCTCCTTGGATAGGCTCCAGGTTGTCAATGTGCTTCCTGACACATGGGTGCCCATAACTGACCCACTGATGTTGAATGTTCCTTTGGGTAGAAATTCTCCCAAGCCATCTCCACCTACCTAGTAGGAAGGGAGCCTTTGCAAGCAGATTTGCATGGATGAGTAAACACACTTTTTTTTTCCTCCCAAAAACATTTGCTTGGCAAAAAAAAACCCAAACCCTTCTGACGGTAAAGATGGCAGGGGGAAGAACCTATGGGGACATGGAGTCTCTTCTTGAGGACTCCGGCTTTGTCATCCAAGAAGCACGAGGCTAAGACATTCTGTCTTTCTCACTCTCAGACCTGGAACGTGTAAGAAATGATGTTTGCTATGACAGGCAGGCCGTAAAATTGTAATTGTTGTTTTAAATGCTTTGTGAACTTTCCGAGAAGGCAGATGTAGAAGAACCAGCTTTACTAGGAGCTGCTGACCTCCCTTTATGAGGCTCTGGGTGTAAACATAACGATTATACCAACATATGAATCACATTCCTTTCTTTCAAAAAGAAATGGCAAACATAAGTGGAAGTACAGAAAAACAGAGGCCCGCAAGGAGGGGGCAGAGGAGCTGCTGTGTAAATGAGACAGGGGATCCATGGCAACCAAGTCAGTCAGCAAGCTAAGAGGCATTTAGTAAGCGCCACATAAGCAAAAAGAGAAGGACCCCTGTCCTCAGGGAGCTTACATTCTAATGGGAAGGGAACAAGCATTTCTTAAGTGCCCACTATGTGCCAGACACTGTGCTAAGGACTGGAGATACAAAAACAGCCCACAAGAAAGTCCCTGCCCTCGAGGGGCTCACATTATTATTTCTTTAATTTTTAAATTCATTTATTTATTTACTTTTAGCTTGCGAAATTTAGTTCTGCAATCCCTTGAGTTTCAAATTCTAATAGGAGGGGAATGTACCCCATTTGGGGTTTTCTTGGCAGAAATATTGGAGTGGCTTGCCATTTCCTTCTCTGATTCATTTTACAGATGAGGAAACTGAGGCAGACAAGGTTAAGGGTCGCACAGCTAGTAAGTGTCTAAAGTCAGATTTGAACTCAGGAAGATGAGTCTTCCTGACACTCCAGGCCCAGCACTCTATCCACTTCACCACCCAGCTGCTCCTATAATTTAATTGTACTATCATCTAATTCACAGCAATTCATAAATTATGCAACTAATTGACTAAATCAAGTGCCTGTGTTCTTGAGAGACAACTAGGGCTTCTCGAAGAAATGGTTTTTTAAAGTACTTTGGTCTTTTATGTAAAGTTAATAGAATCATAGAAAGTCGGGGTTTGGAAGCCCTTAGAACACAGACTATCAGAGTTGGAAAGACATTAACATATATAGTGTGTTTATTTATTTGGAACATAGAACATCAAAACTGGGAGATAGTCCACCCCGGGTGGTCTTCATGTTTTTTATGTCCCGGACCTCTCTGGCAGTCTGGGGAAGCCCAAGGACCCTTTCTCAGAACAATGTTTTTAAATAATTGAAGAAAATGCTACATTTATTTTTAAAATTTATTTATTTTTAGTTTTCAACATTCACTTTTATAAGATTTTGAGTTCCGGATTTTTCCGCCTTCCAAGATGGTATGCAATCTGATATAGGCTATACATGTACAATCATGTTAAACATTTTCTACATTAGGTTGTGAAAGAAAAATCAGAACAAAAGGTAGGTAAAAATCACAAGAAAAAAAGAGAGAAAATAGTATGCTTCGATCTGCATTCAGATTCTATAGTTCTTTCTCTGGATAGCAAAAAATATTACATTTCAAATGGTGGTCAGGGCAGTATTTTTTTTTTTGTCCCATTCACCTTCATGGAGCCTCTAAAATCTATCCCTTAGGTGCCCGGATTAAGAACTGCCTGATCTAGTCTAACCCTTTCACTTTAATTGAAGAGAAAACTGAAAAGGCCCCCGAGGAGTTAAGGTTGCCCAACTGGTTGGTGGCCGTGCCAGGGCCCAGGGCTGTCTGGGCTCTTGATCCCATGCTACCACGCAAATGGCCTGCCCTTTTCTGCTTTCACCTGACACAAACTCAGTCCTTGAGACAAAACTCCAGATAGAAAGAAGTGGATCTGGCCCAATTTGCATGTTTGAATTTTACCTGAGAGCAGGATCCTCTGCTCTCTTGACTCGCCAACCCGTCTCCTTTTCATAAGAACAATGATCCAGTGCATTTTCTAGAGGTGGATGTGGCTGTGAGGGTGGGGAGGTGGAGAGGTGAAACAGAGAGGAGAGTGTCAGCCTCAGCACCAGAAGGAGCACCAGCTTTGCTGCCCAGTAATTAATTGGAGAAGGCTAATCTCTTTCTGGCCACCTCTCTGCTGGATATGCTAACAGAGGTGAGGAAGCTTGGGAAAAAAAGTTCACAGATAGTCAAAAACCCTTAGTCTGGCTCTAACATCCAACCTTTACCAAGCTTTGACCAGAGCTGTTTGACTAGAGCTGTTGTCATAGCCCCTGGGCACTCAGAATTGACCCTTTGGGTGCCTGCTCCTCTCTCTGCTCCTTCTCTGCTATGAGGAGCTAAAACTCAGTGAAACGGCAGCAGAGGAAATGAGGAACGAGAAAAGAGACGATCTGGAGAATGATCCAGCCAAATCATCGATTCTTCCTCGTTCTCCTCTTCCTCCTCCTCCTCCCTCCTCTTCCCCTTTCCTCTCCCCTTCTTCACATTCCTTCCATTCCTTTCCTTCCTTTTCCCTTTCCTCATCTCTCTCCTTCCCCTCCTGCCACTCTCTTCTCTTCTCTCTCCCTATCACCTTCCTTCTCTTTTCCCTCTCTTTCCCTTCCACCCCCCTCCAATTCTGTAACCTAGATATTGGCTTCTCCTAGAACTGCTGGTACTCTGATCCCTACTTTACAGAACTGGGACTTAGGGAGAGAACATGACTTATCCAGGGTCACACAGCTAGTAAATATCAGAGCCAGGACTGGAACCCAGGTCTCCTGATTCAAGTATAGCTGTGTTCAAGTGTTTAAAGAGTCGTCATGTGGGAAAGGGCAGGAAGACTCATCTCCTTGAGTTTAAACCCAGCCTCAGATACTTACTAGTTGTGTGATCTGGGGTAAGTCACTTCACCCTGTCTGCCTCAGTTTCCTCATCTGTAAAACGAGCTAGAGGAGGAAATGGCAAACCACTGCAGTATCTCTGCCAAGAAAACCCCAAATGGGGTCATGAATTTCATAATGACTGAACAACAAAAATGAGGAAAGGGGATCAGATTTGTTCCACGGGACCTGGAAGATACAACGAGGAGCATTTGCTGGAAACTACAGAGTCAGAACGATTTCCCAGCCCTCGAATTCTGTTTATTTAATTTGTTTGTTTAATCCCTCTTTCTGCAGGAAACCTTTTCCAATTATCCTCAACACCAATGCCTTCCTTCCAAGATTGTTTCCAATTTATCTTATACACATCTTTTTAGTACATGGTTGTTCTAAGGCCTATCCTAGTTCTGTCCATTCTGACATCCTGTCTTCTAAGGGCCCTCCCAGCTCTGACATTCTGTGTCCTAAGGGCCCTCCCAGCTCTGACATTCTATGTTCTAAGGGCCCTCCCAGCTCTGACATTCTGTGTTCTAAGGGCCCTCCCAGCTCTGACATCCTGTGTTCTAAGGGCCCTCCCAGCTCTGACATCCTGTGTTCTCAGGGCCTTTCCAACTCTAAATTCTCTGACCTCTGACCTGAATTCACTATTATCTTTGTATGGTTTTTGTGAGGATGAAATGAAATAATACACGCAAGGATTTTGCAAACCCCTCTTAGTATTCTAGAAATGTAATCTGTTGTTATGATTATTACCTCATGACTTCCCTTCAAGGCAATCTGGTGGTTGCCTTAGATAGAGGTGGTTGCTATGGATAGAGTTCTGGGCCTTTAGTGAGAAAGACCTGAGATCAAATCTAGCCTCAGACCCTACCTTAGCTGTGTGACCCTGGGCAAGTCACTCAACCTCTGCCTGCCTCAGTTTCCTCCATTGTAAAATGGGTCTAATAATAGCCCCTACCTCTCAAGGCTGTGAGATCATATTTGTAAAGCACTTTGAAAACCTTAGAGCAATGTGGGAATGTTATTTATCAGTAATGCCATTATTAGATCATGATTTGAAAACACAACTTCTAAAAAAACTGAACCTGTGATTTCATTGACACAGAGAACTCTCAGAGGAAATTCCTTCTCCCAATGCAAATCAGCATTGGGTTGCTTGGGGTACTGAGATGTCAGTGACTTGTCCAGGGTCATATACTCAATTTGTGTCAGAACCACAACTGGAACCCATGACTTCCGAGCTCCAAGACTGACTTTCCTTCAGGGGTGTGCTGGCAAATGTTTCACGACTGGGTCTCTCACTCCCAAAAAGTACACACAACACACTCTTAAGTTTTATCTGCATTGTTAACATTTTCTTCCTCGCTTTTATTAAGTCTAGACAGTCAATAAAACACTAAATCAAGCCCTGATTTTGTCCCCGATTTCTGAGACGTAATTGCTACCACTGAAGATTTAATAACCAGCTCTCCAGAGTCAGTTTGAGCTAGCTTCCGCGTACCACTGCTCTCAACCCACAATTCCGCAGTGCCCATCTCAAAAATAATACAGAAGGAATAAAGACAAATTCAACTGAAAAGCAGCAGGTTATCATTACCATTAATCATGCTGTTATTAGCTATTATTCTGTCTTTTATGCTACTAAAGTAACTGTTGTGCCCTTTTTTTTTGCAACCTCTAAATTTCAGGGCTCTGAGACAACTTAGGTTGCCCTTCCCTAGTTACATTTCTCTTTCAAAGTGAGTAAGACAACACGGTCCATTATCATTGAAATGCTCAGGCCCTGTTTGAAAGAGTCTGAATTAAGCATGCTTAGCACTGTGTCTAGCATTGATTAGCACGGAAGTATCTGATTTCAAGAAAATTCCACACTAATTTCAAGAAAAAGTTCACACAAGGAAAGCTGTAATACAACAGCCAGGCATCATTGAGTTGATGTACAAAGCTTACAGAAGATGGGAGGGTAGGAAAATTACAGGTTTTTGCATGAGAGAAGTTCTTCGTGAACTAAATTAGAACACCTTTCTAGGATCAATAGAACACTTTTCATACAACAATTCCATCTTGCAAGCTTTATTAATAACTTTTTTTGGGTCCTGATCCACGATTTTATCCAAATGGGGACTTCCCAGTATGGAAAGCCCCTTTGCTGGTGCAGCTGAGCCAACCTTCTGTAACTTGGAGTCTTAGTGAGGCTAAGTGACTTGCCTGTGGGTCCACAGCTGAGTCAGAAACAAGATCTGAACAAAGGTCTTCCCGATTGCAAGAATGAAGGACATCAGGGAAGATTTGGGAATAAACATGTACAGAGCACCTATTACGTACCAACCACATTATCTCAATTGATTTTCACAACAACCTCAGGAAATAGGTGATTATTATCCCCATTTTGCAGATGAAACACACAGACAAAGGTTATGACTTGCCTAGGCCATCTAGTAAGTGTCTGAGGCCTAATTTGAACTCAGCTCTTCCTGACTCCAGGCCCAGCTTAAATACTGAACCCCCTGACTTTCTCATATTTCTGTTGTATGACAAATTCCACGTGACCAACGGAAATGCCTCTGGCTTCTGTAATAACCCCTTTCTCTTCCTCCCCACAGGGCCGGTACTCATCATGGCCCAAGATGGTGGACCCACACTTGAACCCTGGACTCACTACCCAGTTCCCTATCCTCCAAAGTCGGCCAATGAGTGCTTACAGAAGCTGGTGCCAAGGACTGACAGAAGGCACACAACCTCATCCCCCTGCGGAAAAGAGGCCAATCAGTGCCGGAGGGAGAAGGATGCTGAATATTCCTTCTGATCCAGTTGGCAGATCTCCTGTTAAACAAGGTATCTGATGGACCTTTTATCATATGAAGAAACTCATAGAGGTTTTCACTGGTTAATTTAGATAGGGTGACCCAAAAATCTTTGTGTAGTATAAACCAGTTGAAGCTTAAAATCTCGCTAAGACTTTTGGGACCTGCTGTATTTGGGAAAGAGGTTGTGATGATGGATGGATTGGGGAACCAGCCTCAGAGCCAGGGAAGCCTGGTTTCCTGACCTGCCTCTGACATCTTCACTGGCTGTGTGACCTTGGACACGTGGACACAACCTGTCAGTGCCCAGGAAACATTATAAAAGTGTACATTACAGAGCAGGGCCAGGTCTGCTTAAGGGTCAAGAGAGTTTTCCTCTTGGGCATTTCCTTACTTACACTGATGAAACTGCAAGAGTGGGCCAAAATGTATATTTTGACTTGGCATCTTGTAAAGGAGCCCAATCCTGACCCTTTTTCCACAAGCCCACCCAGCTCTGATATTCTAGGCTCTGAATTCCCTTCAAACTCTAACAATCTCTGTTCTGAGTCAGTTCTGACAATGTTGGAGGTAAATCCCTGTCCTGATTGTGTTCTAAAGTCCCTCCCAACTCTGACATTCCCTGTTCTAAGGACCTTCCCAGCTCTGACATTCTGGGTTCTTAGGGTCTATGCTAAGGAAACTTTCAACCTTGACATTCCATGTTCAAATAATACAAGAATACCCTTTTCTTCTCACTCTCTTTCCTGGTTATTATGGTGTGGAAGGAAAATCACCTACACTCTACATTTTAATTAAAATATGTCCAACAAACATTGTTATTAGCGTGCGAGCATTTTGTTTGGAGAGACATTGCGGCCAACTTTTCCCCTTAAGGATAGCTCTCAGCGCCAAGCAATTTCTAACTCCCCATTTTATAGTAACTGTGAAACAAAAGAAGATGAACAAATTCTGCAGCCAGGAAAAATTACATCATTTTCAGGTAGAGTTTCAATTGAATTATTCACCAGAGGGAGCCACAATCATGTGGCTCGGCTCACGGGAAAGGTATGTTGAGATAAATAGACATCTCTTCTCTTGCTTTGGTTCATAATAAACTAAGAAACAAAATTTCCTCCCTCTATTTGGTCAACAAAAGTACATTGCCTCCATTGATCTACACACTGATTCTGACTTTTGGGGGAAAGTAAGTGCAATCTCTATTTTGAGATGGTCAAGAAAGGCAGAGGCCCTGAAGAACACCAGGCAAAGGATACTGTTACATCACCTGTTAATTCTTAAGCCCCACAGAGTTCTTAATGTTGCAGGCTTCCCTGATGGTCAAAATGGAGAAAGAGACATAGACAGAGACAGAGACAGAGAGGCAGAGACAGAGGCAGAGATAGAGACAGAGAGGCAGAGAGAGACAGAGACAGAGAGACAGAGACAGAGAGAAACAGAGAGACAGAGAGACAGAGACAGAGAGAGACAGAGACAGAGAGAGACAGAGACAGAGACAGAGAGGGGAGACAGACAGACAGAGACAGAGACTGAGGGAAGAAGGGAAGGAATATTGAAACAGTCCTTGAGTTCAGATCCCTCCCCCTGCCCTAACCAAGAGCTGATGGAGGGGACACCTGAGGAAAGGAATACCCTGAAAATGGAAGGTGCTGATTGATCAGGCAGTAAGCAGCACAAGAAAGAGCATTACAGGGCATTATTCATTTGTGATGTACATAGGTGGCATGGGTTAAACAAAATGACTGCTGAGGTCCCTTCAAACACTACATTCTGTGATAAGGAAACTGAAGGCTAGTGCCCAAGGTGGAATCCAGAGGTGTTCCTATCCTCCAGGTGAGCCTCCTTTCCCTTGTCCCCACCCACAGCATGGAGCTCTCCAGCAGCTCTCCTAGACTCTGTCTCTTCTATCCTAGGCCATAACCCTCTCGTATCACTTGATCGGGTTTGCTAATTAGGCTCTGGCCATAAGCATTGTTCCCAGCCACCTTCCTAGTTCCTTTCTTCTTTCAATTACAGGGCTCCTCCCTACTAGAGTTCTCCTTTTTGCCACCCCTAATATCTTCCTTAGTCAATGGTTTTATGGCTCTAGCTAGGCCCTTTTCCTGTCTTCCATCTCTTCATTTTAAGGGCCTCCAAGCAGGTCAGGGAGTCTTTGGGCAAAGCTACTCTTTCATAAGCCTTAGGAGATCCACTCCATCCCTAGCCAGAAGTTCGTCCTTCTGGTGTCTTAGGCTACACTTCATAAACTCAAATCCTGCTCTCAACCCCATCTACTTAGCCTGCTGCTCACTCCCTGTGTCCTCACTTCCCACCCAAAGTCCCAACCTTTCATTGGAAGGAAAAACAAAAACATCATCTATTCTCCCAAGTTCTTTAGTTTCCTGCCTGGGAGTTTACAGATACTAGAGATATTTCCAGGTTTTTTTCTAGTGGTATCATTTGGTGCCATGTGAGTCACCAAAAGTGGGTTGGGGTGGGCGGGCTTGAGAAGGCTTGGCAAGCTGTGGATGCATGCTCCAGGAAGACAACGTGCTTCCCAGCTGTCTATGTCACATCTACATATGGCTGCCTCTTCTGGTCATAGAATTTTAGAGCTGGGAGGGTTCTTAGAACACAGGATGTCAGAGCTGGGAGGGGCCTTAGAACACAGGATGTCAGAGCTGGAAGGACCCTTAGAACACAGGATGTCAGAGCTGGAAGGTCCCTTGGGACTGAGAGTGTTTGAATTGGGAGGGCCCTTAGAACATAGGATGTCAGAGCTGAGAGGGCCCTTAGAACACAGGAGGTCAGAGCTGGGAGGGCCCTTAGAACACAGGATGTCAGAGGTGGGAGGGCCCTTAGAACACAGGATGTCAGAACTGGAAGGTCCCTTGGGACTGAGAGTGTTTGAATTGGGAGGGACCTTGAAGAGCATCTATCTAGTCTTCATTTTTGAGATGAGAGACTGCATATGGACTTAGAAAACCATAAATCAGCATCATCTATGTTGTATTTTTAGGGGCGGTAGGTGATACAGCAGAGAGAGTGCTGGGCCTGGAGTCAAGAAGACTCAGTCTTCCTGAGTTCAAATCCAGCCTCAGATACTCACTAGCTGTGTAACCCTGGGCAAGTCACTTAACCGTGCTTGCCTCAGTTTCTTCATCTGTCAAAGAAGCTGGAGAAGGAAGTGCCCAGTCACTCCAGTATCTTTGCCAAGAAAACCCCAAATGGAATCACAAAGAGTCTGACACAACTGAACAACAACAAATGTGTTTTGATTTACTGTGTTAAGCATTTACATTTTAATCTGATTCCAGAACAGGGCCTGTAAGTCTAATATCACTGGTAGAGAATTGCTTGGAGAGAATAAGAGTAAGGGAAATCATTTAGGAGGCTATTATAACATTCCACACTAGAGGATGATGAGTGATGTCAGTGTGAATGGAGAGAAGGGGAGGTGCCCAAGAGATGTTGGAGAGTTGAATCAACAGGACTTGGTAACTGATTAGATGTGGGATGGTAAGAGGGATTCCGATGTTGGGAACCTGTAAGAAATTAGGAGAAGGCTCATAGTTTTCAGGGAAGAGAATGGGCTTGTTTAGACATGAGACCAGAAAGAGCTGAAAGGAACCTCAGAGACAATAGAAACATGAAGAAATGAAGTGACTTGCCTGTGGCCCCAGAGCTTAGTGTGTGAGACAGGATTTGAATTCAGGACATCCCAGCTTCAAGTCAGGCATTCTACCCACTTGTCATACTTCCTTTCAAGTTTGATGACTCCAAATCTAATGCTCTTTCCTCCATACGCTCCTGTGTCTCCATGTGGGGCTGGAGATGCCCATGGAAGGTACATCTAAGCAGAGAGATCCAGCAGGCAGTTGGTGATGTGGCTTTAGATGTCAGGGGAGAGGCGACAGGCTCTTTGTATCTCTAACACTTAGCGCAATGCTTGGAGCACAGTAAGTGCGTAATCAATGTTTGTTAGTGATAAATGGATGGATAGGTGAACTTTCATGATGTAAAAACTCACAAGACTTTTGTTTGTTCTTTATGAATTGCTGTGTATCAGTCTGGACAGCTGGAGACCCAGTCTGGGCATCTGAGGAGGGCTTTTGTAACCC
>CM053582.1:99176042-99195562 GCA_028627135.1 Pseudochirops cupreus
TTACAGTGTGCCCTGCAGCTACTGGGCTCACCCTTTTCCTGATTTCCTGCAGGTTCCCAACCTCATCCACCATACTGAGTCAGTTACCAAGTGCTTTTGCTTCTACTCTACTGTATCTCTTAGGTACCCCCCCCCCCAGGCACTCACACTACCATCACCCATCTTCCTCTAACATGGACTTCTCCTACAAGAGCCTCCTAGTTATCTCCTTTCCTTTGTTCTCTCAGTCTTCTGAGCTATCCACTACCAGAGGTCCTACATGGGCTTGCAAAACTCCTCTGCTCTGGAACCAGATTAAACTGTAAATGTTGAACATAATTAATAAAAATACAACATAGACAATGTGAGGTACAAACACAAGCAAAAAGAAAGACAGCCCCTGCCCTCAAGGAGCTTAGGTTCTAATGGGGAACATATATAAACGAAAGCTGAAAAGGTGGCTGGGGAAGGTCATCATTCTGAAGTCCAGAAAGCCAGGAGGGGACTAAAGGCTGACCCGTCTGGGCCCATCCCCAAAATGAGGGGTCAAGAGGAACTCATGAATGGGAGAAGTGGGATGGCCTGGCAGAGGGATATTCCTTGCCCATAACGGTTGCTTAATAAATATTTGGGCTAATAATCATTAACATTTATATAGATCTACTATGTGTCAGGCATGGTGCTAAGCACTTTACAGTTATTAAATTGGATCTTCACAACAACCCTGAGAGGTAAGTGTTATTATTATTTCTATTTTACAGTTGAGGAAACTGAGACAAACAGAGGTTAAGTGACTTGCCCAGGGTCACACAGTAAGTGTCTGAGGCCAGATTTGAACTCAGGTCTTCCTTACTCCAGGCACTGTTGCTGTCCTCCCATCCATAGATTAAACTTTGAAAGCAAAGAACAAACCAAATCTTCTCTGATCCTTTTAACTTTCTGAAAACTTCTTTAGGGCCAAGCCATGCACCTGAATCAGTCCCACCTGGTCAAGTTGCCCTATATGGAGCAGCTCCACCTCATCAATATCTCACACCTGGATCAGTCCCACCCGCAAAGCATCCCATACCTGGAGCAGAATCAGCTGGTCACCATTGCCAATGAACTCAACACACAAGATGACATCATTCAGCACCTGGGACAGGAAGTCAACCGCCTGTTGGGCTTTGAGATGGAATCCAAACACAAGGACGCTGTGATCACCAATCTCCAAAATGAAGTGGCTACCCTGTCTCAGAGGCTGATGTTGGTGCAGACAGCCCCCGGCCAGAGAGATGTGGAGATGGGGCAGAAGCTAGAGCTCCTGGATCGGGACATTGATGACAAAAAGTCTGAGATCCAATCCTTGAAAGACCAGGTATTTTATAAGGATGCGAGACACAGAGGATTGGGTGTTACTTGTTTGTTTTTAAGTCCAGATGTACAGTGATGTCTCCATAGTGAAAACAAAGTGGAGCGTTGAGGCCAGATAACTTAAGTCCATCAAGACTCACAATTATTAGGAAATTTAGACGAGAACCAGCCATCCTTCCCATCCCCTCCCCTCAAGGCTGGCCTCATCCCTTTCCTTTGGAGCATAAACATAGAGCTGGGCGGGACCTCAAGGAGACCATGTAGCCCAGTGACGTCAAGCTCAAACAGAAAAGGGCCTACTAGATGGTATATAAGGAGCCCTGCAGGCACCGAGTGACTCAGAAAACCGCCTAGAAAATGGTCTGTGCTCCTGTTGTATTTTTATTTATTTTGTTAACTAGTTCCCAGTTATATTTTAATCTCGTTCAGACCTCACTCCAAAATGTTTGGCATTGTTCTTGTTCAGTCATTTTTCAGTCATGTTCAAATCTTAGTGACCCCAGTTGGGGTTTTCTTGGCAAAGATACAGGAGTGATTTGCCATTTCCTCCTCTAACTCATTTGACAGATGAGGAAACTGAGGAAAACAGGGCAAAGTGACTTTCCCAGGGTCATACCGCTAGTAGTGTCTGAGGTCTTCCAGACTCCAGACCCGGTGCTCTATCCACTGTGCCTCCTAGCTATACCTCTGGTCTAGTCCAATCTATTCATTTTACAGATAAGGAAAGTGAGGCATTGGAGGATTACATGATTTCCCTACGGTCACACAATTTGTGAGTAGCCCAGCCAAGATTCCAGCCCAGATTCTGTAACTCTAAACCCAGTGCTTGTTCCATGATGCTAAAACCTGGCTTTGCATCTCAACCCTGCCATTTATTAGATGTGTGATCTTGGGTGAATCGTTTTATCTCTTTAAGTATCTTTTTTTTTTACCTCTAAAACAAGGGCAATAATATTGTATTACTGACTCGACAGAGTTGTTCAACGCAATCAGTATTTATTAAGCATCTACTATGTATAGGACAGAGGCTAGGTGGTGCCTTAGTGTACAGAGCCCCAGGCCTGGATTAGGAAGACTCATCTCCCTGAGTTCAAATGTGACCTCAGACACTTACTTGCTGTGTAACCCTGGGCAAGTCACTTTACCCCGTTAGCCTCAGTTTCCTCATCTGTAAAATGAACTGGAGAATGAAATGGCAAACCACTCCAGTATCCTTGCCAAGAAAACCCCAAAGTGGTTTACAAAGAGTAGGACATGACTGAACAAGAATAAAAACATAACATAGTCCTGATACTTCTTTTATATGCTTTGGTTCAGAATGAGCAGAGTCTGATGAGGGGAGCTAAAGATACCCAAAGGGGTTTTTTTGGTTGTTGCTGTTTTTAGCTGTGTCAGAAGAAAAAGAAAGAGCAAAGAAAAGATAGGCCTGCTGTTTGAATTGGATAGGATGATGACAATTGACAGGCAATTGAGGATAGAACTGCTTGAATCCCATTTTATTTTTCCCTGGCATGGAGAATTTACCTATGATGGAACACAAATGATCAATGGGGAGTTGATACCCAAGCTAAGTAAGGAGAGGATCAGGGAGCTCCTAGTCACCCTTGATGAGTCAGGTCATCTTTTCCAAATAAATTACATCTTCAGCTACCGATAGGACTTGTAGTTGTGACGGCTGAGTCATTGACAGTGATATTTGAGAGATCATGGAAAATGGGAGAAATATGACAAGATCAGAGAAGGGCTTATATTGTTCTTATATTGTATTTATCATGGGTAGATCAGCCAACTTGACTTTCATTCCTAGGGAAATTCTAGAACAAATCATTAAAGGATTACTTAATGAACATTTAGACAAGGAATACATAATTACAAAGAGCCGGGCTCTCTTCATCAATGACTGCTTATGGTAGACTAACTTCATTTCCGTTTATGACAGGGTTACTAACATGGTAAATCAATGAAGACTATAGATATAGATTAGTTCGATTTTTAGCAAAATGTGATAATGTGTTTCATACTATTCTTGTGGGAAATTTGGAGAGATGGGAGACTGGAAGATAATGTAATGAGATAGATTTGGAACTGGTTGAATGCTTGGACTCAAAGAATAGTTATTGGATTCGATATGCACTGGGCAAGAGATCTCCAGTGGAGTGTCCCAGGGATCTGTGTTTGGCCCTGGGCTAACATTTTTATCATGATTTGGATAAAGGCGTAGATGGCATGCTCATTCAATTTGCAGATGGCACCAAAAAATGTGATAATGAACACATCGTATGACAGAGTCAGGAGCCAGAAAGATCTTGATCGTTAAAGCATTGGGTTGAATCTAATTAAGTGACATTCAGTAGGGATAAATATAACTTTTATATGTGAATTAAGAAATTAGCTTCACAAGTACAGGATGGGGGAGGTAAAAAAAAAAGCTAATGTGATCTTGAGTTGCATTGAGCTTACAGAAATAAGGGACCGAGCCCTGCTGTGTGACCCTGGGCAAATCACTTAACCCTGTCCGGGCCAGCCGGACTTGGGGATCCCAGGGGCCCCAAAGTACGTACCGTAGCCCCGCAGTTGCGCACAGCCACCTCAACGGCCCTGCAGGTGCTCTCAGTCGCCCCGACAACTCTTCGGAGTTAGAACTCCAGATATGGACAGAATAGTCCGACACACCTCAGTGGAGTGGCCAAGCGTCTTTATTGTCTTACAAATCTCCTCTTGCTGCTGCCCCCTCAGCCTTATTCGCCTGCCCCTTTTATTCCCTTTCCGTCTGCCCTTTTGTCAGGTGTCCTGGCAACAGGGCCCTGATAGGCGGGGAGTGCTTCTCCATTGATGGTGCATGCGCAATGCCCCCATGTTTGATGTGCAGTAATCGAGGCAGAGTACACACCTGGATGCCTCTTAGACCTGCCTCAGGTTTTCCTTGTCAGCAAGGGCACACTGACTGAGGTCAGACATCTAGGTAGCTCTAAGGGGCCCTTACAAACCCTGTTTGCCTCAGTACTGTAGAAGGAAATGGCAAACCACTCCCACATCTCTGCCAAGAGAGCCCTAAATGGGGTCAGGAAGAGCCAGACATGACAGAGAATCGACTGAATAGCAACAATGATAAAAATATCCACCCTGGCTTGTTCAAATCACACGCAGGGAATTCTATGCAGTTCTGGAAGCCACAGATTTAGAAGGACATTGATAAACTAGAGTAGCAGTTCTTAAACTTTCTGGTCTTAGAATTCCTTTATACTCTTAAAAATTGAGGACCTCAAAGAGCTCTTAGCTTTTTATTTTATTTTTGTTACTTCGGTCTGTTGACATTTACCATAGTAGAAATTAAAATGACAATATTTATTATGAAAATAGCTCATGGACACACAGAAAGAATCTTGGGGACTCCCATGGGTCTCTACAACCACACTCTAGAACCACTAAGCTACAGAGGCGTGCATCCAGGATGGTGAAATGCCTCAAACCCATACCATTTTAGGATGCTAAAGGAAATAGGGATGTTTAGCCCCTAAAGACGGAGGGGAATCATAATAACTTTCTTCAAGTATTTGAAGGACTGAAATGTGAAGGAAGTATTACATTTGTTCTGTTTGGCATCAGAAGGAGGGATCAGGAACAATGGTAGAAATTATAGAGTCAAGTTTAGCCTTGATGGCAGAAAAAAAAATTCCCAAAATTTAAATTTGTCCAAAAGTAGAATGGGCTGCCTAGAGAATGGTGGGCTTTCCCTCCCTGGAGGTTTTCATACAGAGAATGGATGACCATTTCATATTTTGTGTTATAGTAGAGATCCCTTTCTGGTATGGATTGGATGAGATCTCTTCAGTGGTTACTTCTAAATCCAAAATTCAGTGATTCTATTATTTTTGAATCTCCCTTCTTGTTAGTGCTCTATCTTCAGAGCATCATGTATGTGGCACTTAATATAATGCAAGGACATTTCTAGGTTTATATCACTCTGCCATGTCAGCAGCCTAATTCAGCTCATGTGTTGCCTTAAAGTGTATATAAGATGGCAATGTGTCCCTATATTACTCATCCAGCAAGAGAGTTAAAAAGCATAGTTATCCACAATATGGCATTCTCTATGAGCCACTTCAGCTACTCTCTTATGAGAACAGCTCAAAATACTACAGTATTTTCATTGGTCACCAGAGGACACCCAGCCCATAGATACCTAGCTTTAGTTGACTAAGGTAGATAAATTAGATTGTTTGGGGATGAAATGTAATCTTACTAAGAATATTTCTTAAATGAAATCTAGAGTTCTAAAGTCCTGACCTTCTGTCTGGGCTCTCCTTTCTTTGGTCATGGTCCTTTGTAGGATTTGGTCCACAAGATCCATGAGCATGTAGGGTATTGAACATATTAAAAATGGTAAGGAGTTATGGAATCCTACATGGAGTTATCTACCTCTTTGTTGTTTCTTAATTTCAGTCATGTTTGACTCTCCATGACCCCATTTGGAGTTTTCTTGGCAGATACTGCAGTGGTTTGCCAATTCCTTCTCCAGCTCATTTTACAAATGAGGAAACTGAGGCAAAAAGGGTTAAGTGACTTGTCTAGGGGCACACAGCTAGTAAGTGTGTGAGGACAAATTTGAAGTCAGGAAGATGACTCCGGAAGTCTGGCACTCTCTCCACTGTGCCACCTAGTTGCTCTGTCTAGCTCTAGCCTAGTTGCTCTCTAGCTCTATCTTCCATACTTTACTAGTCAGATTTTCAGAGTGTCAGGAAAGTCACCAAACCTGCAGTTGATGGAAGAGTATAATTGGAGAGGTGTCTGCATATGTGATGTCAGCTCCAGTTCCTGGACTATACCAGGAAGATCTTGGGAAAAGCAGAGCAATGAAAGAAAACAATCCTCCTTGCCTTGCTCACCAATCAATATGACTCTTCATTGCTTCTAGTCTTGGGACTTAGGATTCAAACTTTTCCTTGAACTCCAGTGCCCTTCTCTATTTGAGGATTTGAGAGTCTAAGCCATTCTCTAGCAGACACAGTTGCTGGCCAATACAGCGTTGGACCTCAGCTTCAGAGGCCACCATGACCAGCATAACTCCAGTCTCAGAAGCTCTGGATTACCTCTTGGACAAACCATAGTTCAAGGTCAAGAACTGTAGCTTCCCAGGCTCCAACACCCACCTGAAGACTATGAAGTACAAATCTCAAAGATAGTGAAGGAAGAGGACCTGAGTACAGATCTTATGCTCCTCTCTTCGATAAAGAATGGTTTCATGGTTGGTACAAACTTCCATTGCCCAAGTCTCCTGGTGAAAGGAGATGGATGATCCTAAGAAACTGCTTTATTCCTCTCTTTCTTCCCAAATCTTCATTATCCTGCACAGAGTGGCCATTTTTTTAAAGGTAAGGGGGTTAGGTAGGGTAACAGTTTAAATACACACACAAACATATATATGTATATATATATATATATATATATATATATATATATATATATATACACACACACACACACACACACATACATACATACATATATCTATGTGTGTGTGTGTATATATATATATATATATATATATATAATATATGTATACATATATGATAGAACTATAGATAGATACACTTATGTACGTACAGGTCATACTCTCCTGATAGAATGTAAGCTCCACGAGGGCAGGAACTTTTGTCCTAAGAGGCAATATGACATGGTAGATGGAGTGCTGACGTGCAGTCATGAAGACCCAGTTTCAGATCCCACTTCAGACACAGCAATTACACAATCCTAGGTAAACCAATTAACCTTTTTAAGCCTTAGTTTCTTCATCTGTAAAATGGAAGCAGTGGTACTTCTCATACATACCTTATAAGGTTGTTGAGAGAATTAAATGAGAGGATGATCTATGTAAAGTGCTTTGCAAATTTTAAAACCCTATATGAATTCTGTTATAGTTATTATTTCATTTTGTATCCTTAGCACTTCACACACGGCCTTACACATGGAGGTGCTTATGAAACACTTGTTGGGTTTGATCCTTTGGGGAAACATCCTCCATGTGATGCGCCTTAACTGTGGGCATGCCCCAAGGCTCTGTTCTGGGCCTTCTTTTCTATCAACACCTTCTCAATGATTCTGTCAGCTCCTAAGGGTTCAGTTATCATGTCTATGCAAATTTCTTACCTCCCTACTGAGCTCCTGACATGAATCACCAACTGCCTACTGAATATTTTGAATTGCGTCCCATAAACCTCTCAAACTCAACTTATCCAAAATAGAACTCGTGGGGCAGGCAGGTGGCACAGTGAATAGAACACCAGCCCTGGAGTCAGGAGGACCTAAGTTCAAATCTGTCCTCAGACACTTAACGCAAAATTAGCCATGTGACCTTGGGCAAGTCATTTAACCCCAATTGCCCTACCTTCCCCCCTCCAAAAAAACCAAACCTTAGAAGGGGCATAAGCAACTTCCTCTGTCTATCTGGTGCTACAAACAGAACTCCAGACCAAAATAGCACTCGCTATATGCCCACCCCTTCCCTTTCTCCATCGAGGGCATGACTATTTTCCCCATCATCCCAATCTGCAGGTTCAGCATCATCCTCTACTTCTCTCTCTCACTCACCCCACATGGTGAATCACTTGCCTCCAGGATCCCATAAAAATTCCTCCATTTACGCCCTGCCCACCTCCCTCCAAAAAATAATTTCCTCCAATTTGAACTATGAGGCTTTTAAAAACCTGGCCCCAAGTTACCCTTCCAGTCTTATTTTATGTTGTTTTACAAACTCTACAATCTAGCTGGAGAGGCTAGGGGTACAATAGACTTGGAGACAGGAAGACCTGAGTTCAAATCTATTTAGCCTCAGACCTTTACTAGCTAGGAGGCCCTGGACAAGTCACTTAACCTCTGTTTGCCTCAGTTTCCTCATCTGCAACATAGGAATAATAATAGCACTTCCCTCAACAAGCAGGGTTGTTGTGAGGCTCAAATGAGTTGATACTTATAAAGTGCTTTGCAAACCTTAATATGTTATAGAAACACTAGCTATTAATCAACTTCTGCCTCAGTTTCCTCATTTGCAGAAGTGGGAACAAAATTGCGCCTCTCTCCCAGGGTTGCTGTGAGAATCAAATGAGATAATATTTGGAAAGTACTTTGCAAACTTGAAAGCCTTATAAAAATCCTAGCAATTATTATTGTTAGCCAAATTGACATTTTCCCATTCTTCATACATAATACTCCATCTTCTGCCCTCCCCCCATCATCCAGAATATACTCCTCACCTGCCTCCACCACTTTCAGTTCAAGATATACTTTCTTCATAAAGGTTTTCCTGACTCTCCCTGCTACTAATACCCCCTCCACCAAAAAGAAAAATTATCTTGTATTTATTGTGCATAGTTTGTATGTGTGTATATATATATATATGTATATATATATATATACTATATTGTGTGTGTATATACATACAACATAGTATATACATGTACTATGTTGTATATATATATAATATAGTGTATACTATATTGTATATATACTGCACATATATGCCTACTCTCCATTCTCAGAATGTAATTTCCTTGAAGGCAGGGATGGTTTGATTGTTGTCTCAGTGCCCAGCACAGTACCCACAGAGCACAAAATCAATGCTTAATAAATTGATCAATCAGTCCATTGATTGATCAGATCAGATTGGAATAGAATGGGATAAAAGTTGCTGTTGCCATGAAGGCCACAGAAAAAAGCCTTAAAAACAAAACCCAGACCCAACTTTCCCTGAATCTTTTTACTCTCTGAAAATTCTTTAGAACCCAGGTATGTCAGTGCACATGGAGCAGTCCCAACAGGCCTATAAGCCACAGCCCCAGCAGCCACTGCTGGTCACCAGCCCCAGTGGGTTCAGCACCCAGGATGACCTCACTCAGCACATGGAACAAGAAGCCAATGTCCCCTGGGGCTGCGAAATGGAATCCAAGCACAAAGACGCTATGATGGCCAATCTCCAAGGTGAAATGACCGCCATGTCCCAGAAGCTAATGTCATCACAGACAGCCCCCAGCCAGAAGGAAGTGGGATTGTGTCAGAGGCTGGAGTTCCTCGAATGGCACATGGGTGACAAAAAGACTGAGGTTCAAACCTTGAAAAAACAGGTATTTTATAAGGATGGCAAGAAATGGAGGGTTGGGCTGTCAGGGTTATCTTTTTAAATCCAGATAACAAACACATGTCCAGGGTTAAAAACAAAGTGGGGTCCTGAGGTCAGTCATCCAGATAATTTAGGTTTCTTGAAATTCCCAGGTAGTTAGATAATTCAGATAAGAGCCTATCTTTCCCCTCCACTGAACTATTTTGATCAATCATTGTTTCTGCCCTGTCATTTGGAGCATAGATTTAGAATAGCTGGAAAGGATCTCAGACAATGTAATTCTGCCCACCCATGTTATAGATGGGGAAATGGAAGGCTAAAAAGACCTAGTGACCAAATCAATGAAATGTGGCGTTTCAACCTTAGCCAAAAGACTGAGAAATCTTAGAATTTCACATTTGGAATTTACACCACCAGAACACTTCTATATTTTTGTTTTCAATTAAAGAAATGCTAATATTCTACGCTTTTTGCAGAGGGACATTTCCTGGGCTTATTCATAGGATTTAGAATTTGAATTCATATACTTATGGAATCACAGACCTACAGCTAGAAAGACCTTAGAAACCAGTGAATCTAACCTCTTCAAAAAAGAAACAGACCCGGAAAAGTGCCTTGTCCAGAGTCACACCGATAGTGAATAGCAGAGACAGGGTCCCAACCCTGGTCTTCTCAAGTCTGTACCAATGTCCTTCTCACTTCAACACACTGCCTTGGCTTTGGGTGGTAGGGAACAACCCAAGTGTTTGAACTAAGTAAGAATTTCATTTTGGTGTCTTTACAAAAACTCTTCATACATCTAATTTCCCCTTACGGACTCTTGGCCACCTAGTTGACTTATTGAAGTCAATAGAATCTATTATTTGAAGATGGCAGGTTCAGCAGTGCTCATCGTAGGGCAGGTACTGAACACTCAAGGGCAGCTAGGTGGTGCAGTGGAGAAAATGCTGGGCCCAGAGTCAGGAAGACCTGAGTTCAAATCTGGCCTCAGACACTAGCTGTGTGACCCTGGGCAAGTCACTTCACCCTGTTTGCCTCAGTTTCCTCATCTACAAAATGAGCTGGAGAAGGAAATGGCAAACTACTCCAGCATCTATGCCAAGACAACCCCAAATGGGGTCATGAAGAGTTGGAAAAGACTGAAACAACTCAACAGCAACTGAAGATTGTATAATGAATTCTAAAGATTGCTGCCAGTGGGATGTCTTAAGACACCAACTTTCCTAAGTGGAATCCCTGAGGCAGATCTAGAACTGGCTAGTTTAGGACCTGACGAAAGCCAGAAGCAACAGTACTGTACAGAGGCTTCAATCAGCTGCGAGCAGGGGTGGGGCCTTGTCACCAGCCAATTCAGGGGAGACACTCTGGATGTTTTCCATGATGGGGAGACAGAGGTCATAGCACCCATGATGTCACTGCTGGGTACGCCAGAAGGACAGGGTCAGGAACTTACCTTGCTAAATTTTCACACCAACTAAATTTCAGCACCTTGTTGCAATTATCCAGTCTCCTAATCCTAGTTGTAACTGTGCCCTGAATCTTGAGAGACTCTCCTTAAAATTTAGAGATTTATTTGGATCAATTTAGATTAAAATTTAGATCAAATAATTTAGATATAAATAATTTAGACATAGATTAGATATAAATTTGTTTTGTTTTTTTCTTTTTTAAAAATGCCATTTTAAAATACATAAATTGGCAGGAGATATTTTTACCTCTGAGTGTGACATTGCACATCTGCTTTAAGGGGGGCTAGGAGTGGGGCAGGAATGTGCCCATGCCTATGTCTCTGTCCTCTGGTTCTCAAAATTTCTCTTTCCCACTGCATAATTTAAAGTGTTATGCACATCCTGTGTCCTAGAAATGCACAAGCCCAGTCCATTACAAACTCCTTTCCTGACTGGTTAATAAAAAGAAAAAAAAAGATGAGAGGGAGATGACATCGGACTAGCTTCTGTAATCAGACACAGCATATTTTTGCCAGATCAGAACCCCTCTTCTGCAGCAAATCAAATGGGGAAAGGGATCTTTCTGTTGTTTGTAGCTATTAGAGTGTCCCCCAGAATGAACAGAATATCTTCCAGTGACTGAGTATAGAGTGTCCTTAACCTTTATTGAGAGGACACTCACTGGTGCAGCCTCCAGAATAGGAGACAGCAAGCCTTGAGTCAAGAAGATTCAAATTCGAATTTTGCCTCCGTCCCTTTTACTAGTTCTGTGACTGTGGGCAAGTTAGCCTCTGTCAGCCTTGGTTTCCTGATCTGTAGAATGGGAATAATAATAGCAATTCCTTCCTGGGGTTGTTGTGAGGATCAAATTAGTCTATATTTGTAAAGGACTTTGCAAACTTTAATGTGTTATAGAAGCACTAGTTTCATAATTGCCTTGCCTCAGTTTCCTCATCTGTAAAATGGGGATGATAATAACATCTCCCTCCTGGGGATCAAATGCATTGATGTGACCCCATGCCACTTAGGGCTGGAAATAGAGATGATGAGAACAAGACTTCTCAGAAGTGGTGTTGACAGGTTTAGATTCTATGGCTATTCATATGGCTGCATCCCATTGTCATTTCATATGGCATTAGCTTGATATCTAGAGCAAGACAGACTATTGAACAGAAGCTCATTCTTCTTGAAATAAAAAATGTGTATTACATCCACTTGACTTTTCTACTTACGTTCTCCAGGTGAGGTGCCATGAAAGTGTTTACAGAATGATGTTTTGCTCAATAAAAAAGCCCCCCCCCCCCCTCAATCCTACCCTGAGCCCTTGGATTTCCCTAAGTGCCCAAATCTGGAAGCATTTCATTGATCAGTTGTGTGTTTTGTTCCATACTATCATCACTACTAAGTAGTAGCACTAGGAATTATTTCAGCCATAGACAACATAGATGTATGTTTGGGTCATTAAAGTAACAGCAGGGTTTGAGGATTCCATTCCACTGGATGCCCTGAATCCATGCTGATTAGCTACAAAGTTCCTGGGATTGATCAGACCCACAGGGAATTGTCCTTGATACTCTAGCGAGCATCCAGGCAAATGAAGGCATTAAAAGAAAACAACTTCAAATATTAAAAACACACATTCCTGGCTCCTTCCTTGATAATGTTCATGGAACTCCCAGTGAGATGTGAAAGAGCATTTCATGGTTTCAGTTCATCGCATCAAATATTCATTAAGTGCCTACTACATACTCAATGCTGTGCAAGGTGCTGGAAATACAGAAACAAAAATGAATGCTTTTCTGTAAATGTGTCGTATCTCTCCAGGAGAAAAGAAATTCCTTAAACACAGGGCCTGACTTGCCTCTGGAATTTTATCCCCAGCATAGTCTCTGACTCACAGGAGCCACTTAAATATAATGCTTGGTGATTGGCTGATTGATTGACTTAGAACTAAAAGACCTGAGTTTGAATCCTGGCTCTGACACTGGATAAGTCACCTAACCATGCTAAGACTTAGTCTTCTCATCTATAAAAAAGAAAAATAGCCTTTGTATTACTTATCCAATGGGTGTAAACCTGTAAATGCTCCCCAGAGAAGTGAGCTCTCATTGTGTTTCCTCTTGAATACCGTGATATTAGTGTTCAGGTGAAAAGAGCATTATTGGGCCAGGTTCAAGACCTGGCTCTGCTACTCACTTACTGGAGAGGCATCTTGTCATGCTACTCACCTGCCACCTCTTTCTTTCTCTTAAAAAGCAATGCCTCCCTTGCTACTGGAAAAGGCATGGCCTTCCCCTGCCCTGGGGGCTCCTCTCTCCTTCTCTGGGATTCTGTAGTCCAGAGCACCTTTCCTGGAGGCCACTGCCCTCTGTGTTGTATTCCCTATAAGGATGTTAACTCTCTGAGGATGGGTTCTCATTTTTGCCTTTGTATTCTCAGTGTCTAACTTGGTATTTGATACATAATAGGTGTGTAGTAGGTGTATCTGTATCCCAGGTGTCTGATGCAGTGCTTGACACATAGTAGGTGTGTCTATTTCCCCAATGTCTGGTGCAGTATCTGACACATAGTAAATATATATGTATCCCAGGGGTCTGGCACAACACTTGACACATAGTAGGTGCCTAGTAGGCATGTCTGTATCCCCAGTGTCCGGTGCAGCACTTGACACATAGTAGATGTATCTGTATCGTTGGCGTCTAATGCAATGCTTGACACATATTAGGTGCTTAATAAATGCATTTTCATTTGTTTGTTCATCTTAAGCAAGTCATAGCCTCCTGGGTCTTAATTTCCTCATCTCTAAAAAAAGAAGATGAGATCAGGGTTCTTAACCTGTTTTTTATCCTGGACCTCTTTGGTAGGGTTTAGAGAAGCCTTTGGACCCTTTCTCAAAATTACAATTTAAAAAAAATATATATAAAATAAAATCCATAGAATTATAGAGGAAGCCAAAATATATTGGAATATCAGTATCAAACATTTTTTTTAAACTAAGGTTACCAAGTCCAGGTTAAGAACCCCTAGACTAGAAGAACTCCATGGGGTTCCTTTCAGCTCTAAATCTATGATGTCTCTACTTGACCCCTGAGAGAGACACAGGTAATGAAATGAATTTTTTTTCTTGATTTATTTTTTTTAATTTTTTTATAAATTTATTTTATTAAATTTTTTTTGAGTTACATATTTTCTCCCCGTCTTTCCCCCGCCCACCACCCCAAAACAGCCATCCCAGTGTTTCCCCCCTCCCCCAGTCTATTCTCTCCTATGTCACTTTTTGGTAGGGCAGGATGGATCTCCGAACTGCAGTGCCTGTGTATCTCAAGTTCCAGTTGGATGTAGTCAATAATAATAATAATAATTGCATATATATATATACACATACATATATATATATATACACAAAGATAGATAGATAGATATACATTCATAACATTTGATTATGGAACTCCAGATTCCAGATTCTTTCTCCTCCTCCCTCATGAAATGAATTTTGATCATTTTCCTGGTTAAGGTTGTCAGTTATCTTTGGTGGGGAAGTAAAGGGCTATTTGCAAGTCCAGTTCTGGGGAAAGTGAATTTATATTCCTTGTCACCTAACCTTGAACTTGTGTTCAACTCAGGCAATGTCAGTATTATTCTAATCTAGGGACTAACAGCTGGACTTTTATAGAAAGATCAAAGGTCCTGAGGAGACTGATTCCAGAGTAAACCAGCCCCAGTGACAGCTATGCCTGTATCCCTATGAGGACATAAAGAAGACATTTAAATGTCAGTTAAATATGGAATAAGAAGGCTCTGTGTAGGAAAAAAGAGAAGTAAAAAAATAGAGAATCATAGAATCTCAGAGTTGAAAGAGACCTCTTAAAAGATCATGGCATCCTTGAACACAGCTCCCCTCAATGGTGTACCCAACAGGTAGTCACTGTAGTGTTGGTTCCACCCAACAGGTAGTCACTGTAGTGTTGGTTCCACCCAACAGGTAGTCACTGTAGTGTTGGTTACACCCAACAGGTGGTCACTGTAGTGTTGGTTCCACCCAACAGGTGGACATTGTAGTGTTGGGTGTACCTAAAACATAACCATTATAGTGTTGGATGTACCCAATAGTAGTTGGCCTCTGACTGAGGACCTCCAGTGAAGGGGGACCCCCTCTCTCCGAAGACAGCCCATTCCACTTTTGTGATAATTTGAGATTATTTGAAAGTTCTTCCTTTCATTGAGCTGAAGTTAACGATTTGGCATCTTCCTACCCTTCCCTGGTTCTGCCCCCTAAGACCAAGCAGGACCAATGTAATTCTTCTTCCGCATGACAACCTTTCAGACATTTGAAGACAAGTATCATGTGCCCCCTAAGACTTTTCTTCTCCAGGTTAAGTATCCCCAATTTCTTCAGCTAATGTTCACGTCACATGAACTTTCTTGAGGCCTTTCACCATCCCAGTTGCCCAGTTCTCTAGCTTATAAATATCCTTTCCAACTTGTGATTCTCAGAATTGCAATAATATTCCAGATGGAGTCTGATCAGGGCAGAGTATAGCGGGTCTATAAGCTCCCTTGTTCTGGATGCTCCAACACTATTAATGAACCCTGGGATGTCACTAACTGAGAGGAAACAATAGAAATTGGGCCTTGGAATCAGAAAGACCTGGAGATAAATGCCCAGACAATGCTCCAAGACTATAAGTTGCAGGATATAGAAAATTCTTACTTTACATAAATTTGCATTATGCAAATTTGACCTTATGCAAAATTCTGAAAGAAATCCACTGTCCCAAAAAACACCAATGTTAACTTACTATATGTACTGTTAATCTGCATTTTGCAGAAGGAGTTTTGAATTCCCTATACCAATGACATCGCGGGTATTGATAAAAAGATATTAACTTCTTTAAAAAGCATATTATTAACCCTTTCAATAGTAATACTTGACAGACAGTAGTACCTTAAAGTTTGCAAAGTGTTTACAAGTCTTATTTCATTTTATCTTCACATTGACTCTGAGAAATAGAGGCTATTATTAGGATAATAATGTAATATAAAAATATAATATAAAATCTCTTTACAGATAAGGAAACTGAGGCAGACAGAAGTTAAGTGACTTGCTCAGAGTCATACAGCTAATCAGTGTCTAAGGCAGAAATTAAACTCAGTTCTCCCTGACTCTGTGTCACTCTGGTCACTGTACCACTTAGATGCCGTATCTGTTGATTTATTATCTGAATTAGAAAAATCTTCAATACAGAGAGTCTAAATGTAATGATTATTTGCAAGGCTAGCAGTTGCCAACGAATCAGATCTATTGGCTCCTCAGTAGTCAGAGACAGCTGATAGATTTACAGAGCTCATTATCATAATAGAAAAAGAGGAATTACAAGTCACAGAAATCTTCAGAAATTTAGTTTGAACATAATTCAATAGGACAAGGCAGGACACTTGACTTGCAGTTAGGCAAGGTACCTCCAGAAGCAAATTGAGTGTATTTTGATTTTTGTTGTTCAGTCATTTCAGTTATGGATGACTCTTCGTGACCCATTTAGGGTTTTCTTAGCAAAGATACTGGAGTGGTTTGCCATTTCCTTCTCCAGTGGATCCATTTTGTCAGGCAGTCAGAGGTTAAGTGACTTGCCCATGGTCACACAGCCAGAAAGTGTCTGAGACTGTATTTTGGTTTACCATTGCCAACATTTGGAGTGTGGGCATGTTGGGGGTGGAGCAGATGTGACAACTATTAAATCTAGTATTTTCTATCAGATTAGGACTAATGTCTATCATCCTGCCTGTCAGAGTGACATTGCCTTAGAAAACTTGTTCTGTAATCAGACATTTGCAGTTAAGAGTGCTTTTTATGATACATGTGGATTAATTAATACTATTCCTGCAGCTGCTGGAAAGAAGAACTTACTTCAGGGGGCTAAAGAAAAGAGGAACCTATCCACTTAAACTAAAAAAAGGAACTTAGACTTTAGAAAAAAAAAACATAAACTCTAGCTTCATGCAGTGACTATTCCTACAAAGATATCTGTGTAGTCTAAATTATCCACTAATAAGTAATAATTAATAATAAAACCTTATTAATCAATTTCTTCATATCATAGTGTAGACTCATATTGAGCTTGCAGTCCACTCAGACCCCCACCTCTCTTTCCCAAGAACTATCATCTAGCATGCTAGGTGATGCAGCATTTAGAGTGCTGGGCATGGAGTCAAGAAGACTCATCTTCCTAAATTCAAATCCAGCCTCAGACACTTACTAGCTGTGTGACCCTGGGCTAGTCACTTAACCCTATTTGCCTCAGTTTCCTCATCTGTAAAATGAACTGAAGAAGGAAATGGCAAACCATGACAGTGTCTTTGCTAAGAAAACCCCAAATGAGGTCCTGAAGAGTCAGACACAACCGAAAATGACTCAACAACCACAAATCTTATCCACATTTTCTAGAAATAACCCATTAGTAGAGACATTGGCAAACTAAGGCCCAGCCAGATGAAAGAAATCACGATACTGCATATACATCAGATTGTTTACCATTTTAGGAAGAGGGGAGAGGAGGAAGGGAGGGGAAAATTTGGAGCTCAGAATTTTGTAAAAATGAATGTAAAAATTGTCTTTACATACAGTATGAAAAAATAAAATACTATTTTAAAAAGGAAAGAAATTATGATGTGAGAAGATTAAAAAACTTGTTGTAAAAGGAAGGATGTTGTTATAGAAGGAGAAGATTAGCCTAGACAGGAAGAGACTTGGGGAAAGATTTTTATCATTTCCAAGTATTTAAAGAGCTATCACATGGGGAAGGAATTAGATTTGTTCTGGTTGGTTTTGAAAAGGGAAAGCTAGGAGTATGGATAGAAATTCTTAGGACCCAGATTTTGGCTGAAATTCCCAATACTCAGGGCATTCTGAAAACAAATGGAGTGGAGTGAGTTCCCCATCACTAGAGGTATTCAAACAAAGGCTGGATGAACGCCTATCAGGAATGGTCCAGAAGACATTTATCCAGGGGTCACAGAGCTGGATTAGATGTCCTCTGTGGGCCCTTCCAGCTCTGTGATTCTAGATGAATTTATAGTATCATGACTTACAAAAACCTTGTAGGTTTCTGCTCCCCACTGACTGGATCTGAGAAATTCAGCATCTTCCCCCCAACCTGAGAATAGTTACCCAAACTTCAGTTTAGTTTACCCAATAGTAACCCAAAGCCTCAGAACAGAATAGGCCAGGGCTGAAGCCGATCACCCCATTTCTGACTTTGTGTTGACTCCCACAGATCACCGGCCTCCAGAAAGGATACAATGATATGTTATGTCAGACCCTCACTGAGAGAAACATGGAGATTGCAAATTTGAAAGCCGAAGGGGAGAATTTAAAGAAAGACAAAGAGTTGAGCTCAGGTAAATTTACTCTGAGGCTGAGAAGATGGGAACAGGAGGAGGAAGAAGAGGGTAGAAGAGACCAGACTGTGCCAACATGATGCTATGTCTCACCACTGCAGTCATAGATTGAGGACAGACAGAACTGTAACAAGGGTGAGGCAACTAGGTCTTTCCCCAGGGCAGCAAAATTTAAAGGAGACTGATGGTACTTTTACCCTAGAAGGTCGAAACAACTGAATATAGAACCTAGTTACTAAGAATAATTAGTTAAACTAGCAAAGTGCTAAATGATACTTTCTTTCCTGTCCCACTCTCTGTAATTCACCCAACCCATGTTGGCTCCTCCCCAGTTTGTCCATCACTCTCCAGAAGCATATATAGTCCAGTGTCCTAGAATCTCACTCTCTTCCACCATGAGCTCAACCTAGAGACCCCACTCCCACTCCACAGGGTCTTATGTTCCAAGACTTGAGGTCAATCCTCTTCTCAAATAAATTTGTCTTAAAAAAACATAGTTTTGAGGAAGGCTTTTGTGAAATTTTTTCTAGGCTTGCTTTTCAATGATTGTTCCAGGCATAAGAATTGGTAGTGACAGGTCTGATGAACACATCCCAATGGGACCTCTCCTTGATGCCTCCATGTCACTGGCTACAATGAGAACTGGACAGGGCCACTAGATTAGACAATCAGCACACTTGCTATGTGTGTGATGGCAGCTGATGGACACATTTTGACTGAAGGTAGTATACCTCCATCCACACAGGTTGCTGGTGCCAGTGGCCCAATGAGCCCCAAAAGTGAGAAACACAGGGAACCAGCAATCTCTATAAATGATGAGAAATGGGAAATGAATCTGTGAGGCACAGTCTCCCCTACCACCCCCAACAAGGGATGTCTTCTCCCGGATGCAGGTCCCTGGTACTTTCCATGCTGGTGTTTCCAAGTGGCATGTAGTAGATGCTACATAAATACTAGTTATCAGCAGACCTCAGACAGAAAACTCCCCAGGTAGCTTAGGTCATTTGGTGCCACAAACCCTGGAGAAGCAGGAGATCTCATAAGCTAGAAAAATAGAGCTGGGGTCAGGGGGCCTTAAACACAGGCTTGTATTGTTGGTATAGATTGACAGGAGCATCTGATCCTATAGCAATCAGTTAACTTGGAGGATACCCACACATAGCCATAATGGGCTATGCCTTTAAAACTACCAGACTGGAACAGTCTCTTTCTCTCTCTGTGTCTCTCTCTCT
>CM053582.1:99196062-99233248 GCA_028627135.1 Pseudochirops cupreus
TAGTAGTAGTAGTAGTAGTAGTAGTAGCAGCAGCAGCAGCAGTAGTAGTAGTGGTAGTAGTAGTAGTAGCAGCAGTAGTAGTAGTAGCAGTAATAGTAGCAGTAGTAGTAGTAGTAGTAGTAGCAGTAGTAGTAGCAGTAGTAGTAGCGGTAGTAGTAGTAGTAGCAGCAGTAGTAGTAGTAATAGCAGTAATAGTAGCAGTAGTAGTATTAGTATTAGTAGTAGCAGCAGCAGCAGCAGCAGCAGCAGCAGTAGTAGTAGCAGCAGCAGCAGCAGCAGCAGCAGCAGCAGTAGTAGTAGTAGTAGCAGTAGTAGTACCAGTAGTAGTAGTAGTAGTAATAGTAGTAGTAGTAGTAGTAGCAGCAGCAGCAGCAGCAGCAGTAGTAGTGTGGAGAGAGTTCTAGATCTGGAAGGAAACAATCTAGGTTTAAATCCTGGCTTTCCACCCTATGTAACTTCCAGGAAAGTATTTGACTTCCCTAAGCCTCAGTTTCCTCATCTATAAAATTCATGGGTTGGTGCTATGTCTATGTTCTTGGGAAATACCACCCATAGCCCTAAACTGAGATGTGTTCAAAAAGGAAAAAATAAAGGTATGTTGAAAAATACCACTGATTATAAGCCACCTTAAGTGGCTTATTATACAGACCTAATTTGGGAAGAAAGTGAAATTTACTTGTAAACCAGTAGGACTTCCTTTCAAAGTCTTAAATTAAGGTTTTTGTTTGTTTGTTTGTTTATAGTGCTACCCCCAGCCCCACTCCTTTGGGAGAGTCTCAGAGCAGCAGGGGAGCAGGGTGGGAAAAGCACAAGCTTTGGTCAGCCTGGGTTTCAGTGGCAGCTCTCTCTTTTTCCTTTGTCCTGACCTATGATTTCATTGGTATGGGGATCTCCCGGGGAACAAACTCCCTATACTAACCCAGAGCAGCAACTGCTTTGTAGCTAATAGTCTTGGGGCTATTGAGAGGTTAAGTGACTTAGTAGGTGGCAAAGGCAGAGCATGAACCCAGCTCTTTCTGCCTCTAAGGCCAGCTTTTTATCTACTACACATCAATACCACCTCACTGAGTAATAATTAAAGAACTGAGCAAATCACCTCCTTCTATATATTTCTGGGCCTCAGTTTCCTCCTATGTAAAATGAGAGAACTGGTAAAATGGTCTGGTAAGAATTGGTAAAAAGATCTATCAGATCCCAAAAAGCCCTAAATCTATTTAGAAGAATAAGAATTTACCAGTAAAGGTTGTCTCTCTGTGCACACCTTTCCTTTTCTGTCTGCCCACCACCCACCACCTACCTTTCTTGCTTTGTTTAATCATGTCTTGACTGAACATTTAATGTCAGTAAATAAATCAGCAAGCGCCTGCTACGTGCCAGCACTGGGGTTCCAAAGACAAAAGTGAAACAGTCCTTGCCCTCAAGGCACTTCCATTCTAATGGGAGAGACTACTTGGACACAGATAAGTATTTAAGGCTTATAGAACCAGCCTGTGATTTCATAAGGGAGCTCCACAGGAGGAGATCCCCTTTACCAATGCAGATTGTCACCTACTCTGTAATTAATAATCCTATTGAAGTAGCCTGGATTAAGTGATTTGTCCATAGTCACACAATCAGGCTGTATCAGAGGCAGGTCTTGAGCCAAGGTCTTTCTGGATCCTCCATCCACTAAATCACATTGTCTCTCAATATTATGTCATCTCACCTAATGAGACAATGTTTCCAAAGTGCTCAGTGTAGTGCCTGGCATGTCGTAGGTACTCAATAAATGTTTATTCCCTGTCCCTTTCCACGGACCCTTTTGGCAGCCTAAGCATCCTTTCTCAGCGTCATGTTTTTTAAATACATAAATTAAAATGTGCAGGATTTCAAAGGAAGTCATTTATATTAAAATACAGTTATCAAAAAATTTTTAAAAGTTAAAAAGTTCTGCCAGCTTATGAATCGATTAAGACAACCAGATGCCTAGCAGATGCCAAGCTATATTAGTAAAGGGATTTTCTCTACCAGGAGTCACAGGTCTGATAGACCATCGACCACAAACCACTCGATATCACTGCATACCCTCTCCTAGGCTCCATTGCCCTTGATACCCAGAGAACAAAATAAATAGGGCAGATATTCTTTATATCACTAACCTAGTACCCATAGGCACTGTCTGAACATCTGGCCAGATGCAGAGAGTAGGGGTTCATTTCTCCGAAATAGGATTTGTTATAGCCAAGCCAGACTTGGACGAGTTGTTCTGGGCAGAGGTTCCTGAGGTCATCCTCAGAGAGCCCAAATCAGGCCCTAAAGAGCTTCTAACTGTCCTTTGTCCTGGGATGGGAGAGGCAGATGCTTGAAGTCCACACTCCCCTCCCAGCCATATACACACACCTGCTGAAAGCCCCAACCCATGCTCCCTTTGTCATAGAACCCCGGCTCTGTGGGAGCATCTCTGTGCCCTGGAGGGCCATCCCAACACCCCCTGAGAAAGGAGGAGGAGGGGAGGTCTTAGACAATGTCACGGTCTCGACATCTGTATTCCCAAGGCTAGAAAGAAACCAGGCAGCAGCCAAATCCCCACTCAGGGGCAAATGCTTCAGGACTTCTGGTGTAAAGAGGCAAAAGTAGAAATCCTTTCTAAATCATCTTAACTTTGTCATGAGCTGAGGATCTGTGTCCTGAAAGATAATGACAAGAATAGCTAACATTTCTATGGCACTTTCTGTGTGCCAGGCACTGTTCTAGGCATTTGACAAATATTGTCTCATTTGATCTTCACCACAGCACTGGGAGGTAGGTGTTATTATCATCTCCATTTTACAGAGGAGGAAACTGAGACAGACAGTAGTTGAGTGACTTGCCCACAGCTAATAAGTATCCAAGGGTGAATTTGAAATCAGGTCTTCCAGATTCCCTCTCCATTCTACTTTATCAGTCTGGGGACCAGTCCCTCCACCAAAACAGAGTGCAGCCTTTCTATAACTTGGTAGAGGAGTCTTAGAATCACAAATCTAGACATAGAAGGGACCTCAGAGGCCATGTAATCCAATACCCTAAGAGAAAATGACTTATGGAGGTCAGTGAGTGACCAAGCTGGGATTCACACTACATATCCCCAGGTGAGACTTCACCCTCTCCCTTCAAGCCAAATGAATGTCTTCTTTATTATTAACTATGTCCCTGGGAAAGACTTTACCCCCTGTTTCTGGTAAACTGATCTGGAATCAGCTGTCCTTGTGCTAACTCTAACCTCTGTCGCTCGGGCTGGCAGGCTGGTTGTGACTGATGAGGGCACCCTCATCCTTAATTGTCAGGAGACGCTGGTTTTCAAGTATTTGGAGCTTCAGCAACCCGGATTCCTTGTAAGCCTCACTAGTGCTCTAGGCAGCATAAACATTCAAAATGAATCCTGTGCAGGAACGGGGAGCAGATGTGCTAGATGCAAGGGATGTCTTAGGGATTTGTAGGCACAATAGCCAAAGGTAAGTAGCATCTGAAGGAGGAGGCCAGATGGACAGGCTTGGAGCCAAGGTCAGCAAAGTAGGACAGCAGACCAAAGACAAATCTGGATTGGGGCATAGGGCATCCCATGAATGGTCATGTTCAGTGAGCTGGGAGGGTATGTGGGCTTTCAAAGAGTCATACCCTGCATGGTCCCTCCCATTGGGTCTTTCCACAAGGCTTCTGTTGGGGACGACTGCTTGTCCACATTACTCAAAGTAAGGCAGCAGGGCCAGAACAGAGAAGGTTCAAATATGTATCATTTGAGGGGGAGACCAAGTCTTACATTTATTCCATCTTTGTTGTTCAAATGTGTCCTACTCTTCGTGTCCCCATATGGGGTTTTCTTGGCAAAAAGACTGAAATGATTTGCCACTTCCTTCTTCATTGGATTATGGAAAACAGAGGTTAGGTGACTTTCCCAGGGTCACACAGTTAGTAAGTGTCTGAGGCCAAATTAGAACTCAGGTCATCCTGACTCCATGCCCAGTGCTCTATCCACCTATCTACCTGCTTCCACTTACTCTTGTCTTTCCCCAAACTCTTCCCCAATCACTCTAATGATTCATTCATCCATTCATTAAACAAGCATTAATTAGGCATGCACTATGGTGATGGGAGTTGTGCTAGACAGTGGAGAAGGAAAGGAAAGAACAAAACAAAACAAAATAGACCCTGCCTTCAAGGAGCTTCCATCCTATTAGAGAAAAACACAAGTGCGTAGAAAATTAAATGCAAAATACAGACAAAACACTTTCTGGGGGAAGATATTAAAGACCAGGCACCAGAGATCAGGATAGAATTCCTCTAAGAAGAGGTGTTAGAGTTGAACTTTGAAGGAAGTTAGCGATTCCAGGAGGCAGAACTGAGGAGAGAGTAGAGTACAGTTATCCCCTCCACATTTCAACTTTCCCCGTCATGGTTTTGATATATCTCAGGTTGGCATAAGAAATTAAATGGGAATTTGGGGAAGTTTTGTGGAAGCTGCATATAAATGCTAAGGCCAGCAGACTACACAGAAAAGGTTTAGAAACTCAGAAATGCATAAAATATATGTGTAACATTATATAATATCAACATATTTTATCTTAATACTGTAAACATCCCTCATAAAAGAAAAAGAAAAAATTCAGACTTCTCCAGTATGAAGGGAGGCCCAAAAAATTTCCAGATCATGGGGATGCCATGCGCCTAACTGTGCAATGTAGCAGGAATAACTGTATATTCCAGGATGGGAAATAGTTGATGCAAAGCTACAGAGAGTGGAAATTAAATGGCTAGAATTTGGATTTTCCAACAATGGAATGGGCTGCCTTGAGAGGTGGGTTCCTCCACCTAGGTCTCCCGTGGGAGGCTGGATGACCTCTTTCCAGGGGTGTTCCCAAGGATCACTCTCATGTGTGAGTCGGAACAATGGCAACTGAGATTCCTTCAAACTCTCAAATTCTGTCATTCTCTTTTGTATGGGGAGCAAAAAAAAAAAATAGGCTGGAATTTAGAATTGTAAAGGGCACTAAAATAGAGTAAGCCAAATTATGAAGGACTTTAAGTGTCAAAATAAAGAGCTCAGATTTTGTCTTAATGGCAAGAGGGAGTCACTGGAGATTCTTGAGGAAGGGAGTGTGTGACCTGGTCAGTTACTAACCCTGTAGAAGATAGCACAGGTCTGAACCCTGTGAGACACTTGATAAATACTGGAGGTATAAATCTTAAAGCATCATCCATACAAGCATGTGTTGGTGTAAACTATTACTTTATTATCATTGAAATGGTTTTGTTCTCAATTCAATTCAACAGATACTTAGTAAATTACCCACTGTGCAAGGCCCTGGTGGAGACTCAAAGCTTAGCTAAAACATAGCTCCTGCCCTCATGGAGCCTAGATTCTCCAAAAGGTTATTGCCTAAAGAGAACGAGAGGGAATTAAATGAGATAAGATGGGATAAACAAGCTCCTGACCCATCATAAAATCCTAGATCTAGAAGCTAGAAGTCTTCTAGTCCAATCCCATTTTACAGATGAGGAAACTGAGGCATACACAGGTGAAATAATCTGTCCAAGGTCACCCAGGGACTAATTGGGAGAGCCAGAATTTTCACTTCCCAGGCTGTAGAAGAAATAGGGAGCCCCTGAATGTCTTTGACTAGAAAAATGACATGATCCAGTCTGTACTCAAGGAAGATGAGTATGGTAATGATATGAAGAATCGGAGGTAGGCATACCTTTTAGGAGACTCTCGTAGAGGTCTAGGAGATATTCATGAAGGCCGGTCCTTAAAGGAGGATATTTGGTGCTAGGACTCAAGAAGAGGGAATTGAGGTGACATTGGCAGGGCAGACTCTCAGCAGCAACTCTTTGACCCCAACCACTCTCCTTCACAGAGTTGGTGGCCAGTTTGCAAAAGGACATCGGATTAAAGGACAGCATGGTCCAAAAACTAAGGCAGGAGGTGGACAGACTGAAGAGTGAAAACCAAGAAAAGGATTATCAACTTTCAGCCATCACTTCCAGGGTGAATGAATGAATGAGTGAGTGAGTGAATGAGTGAGTGAGTGAGTGCATGAATGAATGAATGAAGTGCTGTTATTGCTGCCTCTGCTGGGTTGTGGAAAAGGTAGCCTGTGCCTGCCAGAGGTAGAACCAGCTCAAGCTGTCTTTCTCAATCAAGCATGGAAGGTAAATAGAGGCAGGTTGGGTGGGGTCACCACTGGTCAGTTGATGCAGATCCCCAACTTGCCTTGATGAATAGTTCCCTAAGAATAGAAAGATTCTTATCTGTGCCCTTCTGCCCCAAGACTTCCTTCATACCTCAGAACTGGTTATCCCAAAGTAGACAGCCATTCCCCTTCTAGTTTTGGGGGACAGAGTTTGTTTGTTTTTTAATTTAATTTTGTTTTGTTTTTGGTGGCAAAACCACTCTCATAAACAGGATATATGAAATGCCAGATCTGAGGAGGACCTTGAATATCAGGGCTGGGAGGAATTTTAGAATACACATCAGGGTTGGAGGGCCCTTACATAGAACTCAGAATGCCAGGAATGGGAGGGGCTTAGAACATGGAATGTCATAGCTTCGGGAACCATTAGGACCCAGAATGCCAGGAATGGGAAGGACCTTAGAACATGGAATGTCAGAGTTGGGAGGGACCCTAGAACACTCATCTAATCCAAACCACTCATTTTACAAAAAAGGAAACCAAGAACTCAGGAAGGGAAGAGAATGGTCTGGAGTTAAATAGCTTGTAAGTTGAAGAAACAAGATGTGAACCTCGATTTTTCTGACTCTAAATTCCATGCTCTTCCATTGGACCACATCACCTCTTGGTCAATGAACAGAATCTGTTCAGATTTCAGCACTTAATATGTGGCTTATTTTTCCCATTACTGTGATTTCCCACCCTTCCTTGTCCTCCATCCTCTCCTGAAGTCCTACTCCCTTGATCCTTTGTGGTGTGGACTGGACCCTGGGTCCTTCAAGCCCATACCAATGGAACATAAACCCTACCAAGCTAGAATAGTTTTGAGTATAGATCCAGTGATAGAGTATGTGGCTGTCCTCCAAGGACTTGACCAGCACAAAACAAAAACTCATCCCTTGATGACTCTCTTTGGTACTAGGACCTGGGTTCAAATCCCAGCTCTTCCACTTACTAGCTGTTTGACCCTGGATAAATTACTCTATTAGTGCCTGCCTCAGTTTCTCCAGCTATAAAAAGGGTTGATAATAGCACCTGACTTCCAAAGTTGTTGTGAAGATCAAACGAGAATGTTTGTAAAATGCTTAACACAATGCCTGGAGCAAAGTAGGTGCTTAACAGAAATGTTTGTTTCCTTCCCAAGTCACCTGATCTCTTCAGTCTTGGTCTCCTGATCTATAAAACGGGGATTTTGGACCAGATGACTGCTAAGGTCCCTTCCAGCCCTGTGATATTGTGATCCCGCAGGTGATACACTTGTGAGCCATGACCACTTACACAGGTGCTTAAAGGAGACGTGCATATACCACCCATGAGATCACCAGCTCTTAAAATGCTGAAGGGTGAAAGCATCAACCCTCCCATCTCTCCCCTCCCCCTGAGTTGGGCAGAACACTTCATTTCCTTTCATCTAGGTTTGCCCTTTCTCTGATGAATAAGCTCTGGATGAAACATGAGTCACGACTCATTTATCCAGCACCATGGAGAGAGGGCTGTTGTTTAGTCCTTTCAGATTCTTTGTGACCCTATTTGGGGTTTTCTTGGAAGACACACTAGAGTGGTTTGCCATTTCCTTTTCTAATGCATTTTACAGATGAGGAAACTGAGGCAAACAGGGTTAAGTGACTTGCCCAGGGTCACACAGCTAGTAAGTGCCTGAAGCCAGATTTGAACTCAGGAAGAGTCTTCTGGATTCCAGACCCAGCTCTCAGTGCACTGTGATGCCACTTAGTTGCCTCTGGGAGAGGAGTGCTCAGTTAGCACAGCCCTCTTCCTTCCAGCTCCCCAGCAGCCTCTCCTAGAAAGCCCATCTGGTGCCCTTGTGCCCCAGGCAACCTTCTACCCCAGGGTAAACATGCAAAGAAAGCTTCCCTTTGTCTGGGACAGGAAGTTGGCCTGATGGACGCTGACTTGTCATTGAATCACAGTATTCACCTCTGGAGGGGCTTCTCAGAGGCTCACTAGATCACAGAATCTGAGAATGGGAAGGAGACTTAGCTGCCATGGAGCCCAACCTCTTTGCAAAAACAGGCCCCCACTACAATGTCCCTGACAAGTGATCGTTCAGTCTCTGAATGAAGATGTCCAAAGTGATTTACCCAAGGTCACACAGCTAGTTAGTAAGGTGAAGGGCCCCATCACCCCTCCAAGCAGCCCATCTCACTCTGGGACAGCTGATTGGTTAACACTCCTCCCCTCATTGCACCTAGATCTTCCCTCCAGGGGAAAACAGCAGAAATTGAATCCTTCTTCCTCAAGGCTGCCTGGCAAATACTATCATGTCCTCATGAGATCCTAGATCTGAACTGATGGAGACCTCAGAAATCAGAAGGAAACTAAGGCCTAGAGAGGAAAGACTTTCCTAAGGTCACCCAGGGAGTAAGTGGAACACCTCGAATTTGAACACAGGTCCTCAGAGTCCAAATCTCTGAGTACCTGAGACCGCATTCAGAACCAGGAACAGAGCACATATAGTAGTAGAAATTTCTATAGCCCTCTAAGGTTTGCAGAACATTGTATTTAGGTGAACTCATTTGATCCTCCTTGGGAGGTCAGTGTGATTATTATTCCTATTATACAGACGAGGAAACTGAGTCCTAGAGAAATCAAATGACTTTCTGTAGATCAGTTAGTGAATGTCTAAGGTAGAGGTTGGATGCTCAGGTCAGGACTGAGCCTGTGCCTCCTAGGAATATCCCCCTGGATTTGGAGTCATAGGAACTGAGTTCAAATCCTACCTCTGCTACAGATGAGTCACATGACCTTTGGGAAATCATTTTACCTCTGTAGGCCTCATTTTCCTTCTCTGTGAAATAAGCAGGCTGGACTAAATGATGTGGCACAGTTATAACTAGCTCTGAAATTTGAGGACCTGAGTTCATAGAATCATGTAGTTTTAGAACCGAAAGGGTCCTCAGAGGTTGTCTAGTTCAATCCTCCACTCCTTTTCAGACCAGACATTTTTTCCCATCACTTTCTTTAGTCTAGATAATTTTTTAAAAAGACAACAATAAGTCAAGCTCTGATTTGTAACATAAACTAATTTCCAAGTTGTCACTTAACTCTTATGAGATAGGAAGAGCCGATTCCATCACACCCTCGCTTCAGATCATACAATTGCAGCTTTAAGGCAGTGAGAGACCTCAGAGATCATCTCCTCCAACCTTCTTCATTTACAGATGAAGAAACCAAGGCACAAAAAGATGAAATAATTTGCCCGAAGTCACAGAGGAGCTAAGTGATAGACCTGGGATTTGAACACAGCTCCTCAGAGTCCAGTTCCAGGGCTCTCACAGGCGATACCATACCACTGGATCTCTGGAACAGGCTGTGCCCCTCTACCTGCCCCTGACACTTTCTGTGTGGCTGTGGCCAAGTCATTCCAAATCTGTCACTCCTTCTACGCCAACACAAGGAGAGGGACATCCAGAGCCCCATCACTCTTTATGATGAAGGAAGAGCCCTGAGGCCCCAGAATCCTCACAAGCAGATTTTTTTCATACTCAACTTTCTGGACTTGGATGAAGAAAGCTGGATGATGAAGACACTGATGGCATTCATCCAAGAGGGACCCATTTGCCTCCTACAGCCTGAGCTGGTGGTGAAGACTTGTAGGGTTTCCTTAGCTAGGCATGAGAGATCTCCAGTCTTGGGAGGCATTTGTTTGCTTGGAGAATTCTTTCTGGGGGTGAGAGGAGAGAGGAAAAGAGATATCAAGATCTACAGTCCTAGAGGGGCTTCTTGGTCTGTTAACTTTCTTCTTCATTTTCTCTTTGCCACAGTGTGAAAAATTGAAAGAAGAGTTGAAGAAAGATGAGTTGGAAGCCAGAGAGAAAGAACTAAAATCATGCAAATCTGTGAGTTGGCTTGATGAATAGTGATGGTTACATCAATCGGTCAGTCGACAAGTATTTGCTAACCACCTACTATGTGCCAGGAGCTGTGCTAGTCAATCAGTAAACATTTATTAAGCCCCTACTATGGGCAGGTATTGTGCTAGTAGGTCGACAAACATTTCTCAAGTGCCTTCCGCTGTGCTAGTAAATAGTAAACATTTATTAAACATCCACTATATGCCTAGCACTGCAGTAAGCATTGGAGAATACAAAGAAAAGCGCAAGACAGTCCCTGCCCTCAAGGAGCTCACAGTCTAAGGGAGGAGACAACATGCAAATAACTATGTACAAATAAATCATGTACAAGGCAAATTGGAAGTGATCCACAGAGGAATGGTACTAGAGTGAAGAGGGGCCAGTAGGACTTCCTGTAGAATGGGGGGATTTTAGTCAGGACTTGAAGGGAGCCAGGATTTAATGCAGCCTTCATTCTCTAGAATTATGGTACTTGGGGCAGAGGGAAGCCAATTTGTGACAAGATTGCTGGGTCTAGGATCAGGAAGATCTAGGTTCAAATCTTGCCTCAGTTACTGACTGTATCACCTTGGACAAGTCTCTTAACTTCTCTGGACCTCAGTTTCCTCTTCTGTAAAGTGGGAATGATATTAGCACCTACTTCACAATGGGAGAGTGTCCAGAGGAAAGCTACTTGTATGACAAAAGGCCTTAGGGTCCTGCCCTCTGGGAACAGGGTGGTTGAGGAAGACAGTGAGATTTTGTCTGTTAAACACTTGGCAAAGCCTTGAAGGGCTAGATCAGGGGGTGAGGAACCTGCAGTCTTGAGGCCACATGTGACCCTCTGGATCCTCAAGTGTGGCCCTTGGACGGAACCCAAACTTCTGAAGGGCCACACTCGAAAACCTAGAGGGTCACATGTGGCCTCAAGACTCTGGGCTGGGAACTGGGAGTAGATAATGGAACAAAACTGAACACATACTCCAGATGGGATCTGACCCAAAGAGGCTCTGAAGAGGTTACCACCTCTTTATCCATGGAAGTCATGCCTCTCTCTCAAGGCAGTGCCCCAAGATCTTATTAGCTCAGAATACTGGAGTCCATGGACTTGTTTTAAATTGATAGTTGTCTTTCAATATAGCTGGTTTCCTTTGTTATCCTACATGTTGTATTTTCTGCATTTAAAAATATGATTCTGAGAAGAGGTCCAGACACTTCACCAGACACTGCCTTTATGGGTGCAGGACACAATAAAAATATTAAGACCCTCTGAATCATTATTTTTTTTTTGGCTTCTGTTTCATCTGTTATCTCACACTAAGACCCTCAAATCTCTTTCAGACAACCCTCTGTAGAGCCATGCCTTCCCTATCTCATATTTGCTAAGTCAATTTTGAGGGACCAAGTATATGACTTTACAATTATCCCTATGACATTTCATCTAATTAGATTCAGTTCAAGTTTATATCCTGACTCTGTAATCCAATGTATTGACTTTTCCTCCCAGTTTTGCATCATTTATTTGTTCAATAAGAATGTTCATCCAAGTCATCAATGGATACTTATTGGCTGTATGACTCTGGTCAGTGTTTTGGTTTCCTCATCTGTAACATGAAGATTTTGGATGTGATGATCTCTAAGACTGCCTCTGACTCTATGATCATTGTTAAATGGTGATAGATTAAGCATAGCAGGGGCAGCTAGGTGGCTCAGTGAATAGAGCACCATCCCTGGAGTCAGGAGGACCCGAGTTCAAATCTGGCCTCAAACACTTGAAACTTACTGGCTATGTGACCTTGGGCAAGTCACTTAACTCCAATTGCCTTGCCTTCCCCCCTCCCAAAGCAAACAAAGAAATAGACTAAGCATAACATCTTGAAGCTTTCCGCCAGAGACCACCTTCCAACATTAAATCATTAATGACTTCAGTCTAGCTATTCATCCAACTTCCAGTCTAACTGTACATTCACCAAAGTCCACAACTCTGCATCTTGGGTAGGGGCAAGGGAAAGAGGGAGAGGAAGGAACAAGCATTTATTAAGCACATATTATGGACCAGGCTTTGTGCTAAGCAATTCACAAATATCATCTCATTTTATCCTCACAACGACCCTAGGAAGTAGGTGGTATTTTCCTAGGTGGGAATTATAATTCCTACTTTTCAACTGAAGAAACTGAGGCAGAGAGAAATTAAGTGAGTTGCCCAGGGTCATACTGTGAGGGAAGTGTCTAAAGTGGGACTTAAATTTAGGTCTTCCTTACTCTAGGCACAGAGTAAGAATCTGTCTTCAGCTGATCCTTATGTGGCTTGGTCTTAAGTGCCCTCACTGTTCTGGTCACCCTCCTCTACATATTTATCAACTTAGCAATGACCCTTCTAAACTGTGATGTCTACTATTCAACTCAGAACTCAGGATGTGGTCTCACTAAGGCAGAAGACAATGAAACTTTAACCCCATGTTTTAGAAATCATACTTTTATTTAATCAGTCCAAGATTCTGTTGGGGTCTCCCACATTATGTATGCTATTGGCTCATATTGAGATCATGGTCCACTAAACTCCCCAGATCTTTTTTATGCAAACCTATATTGAGCCAGGCTTCTTCCATCTTGCACTTCAAAAGTTGACTTTTTTAACTCAAGCATAAGACTTTACCATTATCTCTATTAAGTTCCATATTATTTGATTGAGCTCATAATTCCATTCTCTAAAAAGCTTTTGGATCTCCATCCTGTCACGTAAAATAATTCTTCCCAGCATCGTGTCATTGGCAGAATCAGTTTCCTCATCCAAGTCACGGATTAAAATGTTGATGAGAACAGGTCCTAAGATGCCATCTGGGATGAACGCTCCTGCTTGCACTCTAGAAATCTGTTTGAGTGGCTGTTGCATCTGGCTGAAAGCACAACTCCTAAAGTTGCATAGCTTATTTTTCTCATCATCAGGACATAATAAGCTAACAGGGAGAGTGGGGATAAAAATCTATTCGTGAACAGGGCAAAAAAAACCCCAAAATGGTCTTCTGTGCCTTGAAAAGTTGAAAGACAATGGAAAGAGCCCTGAATCTGACATTCCAGAGGATCTGAGTTCAAGTCCTGTTTCAGTCTCTTATTACCTGGAGCATGTTAGGCAAGTCACTTCATTTCTTAAGGCCTCAGTTTCCCTAACTGTAAAATGGGGGGAACTAGACTAGATGACCTCTGAGGTCCTTAACATCTCTGAATTTGTGATCTTATGAATTCATAGCTTGTGGTAGTTCTCAGCCTCAAGGGAAGAGTTAAACCTATTAATCACAAAATCAATAGATTTTAGTATTGGAAGGTGGAAGGCATCAACCAGGTTTGGAGGCAGATAATCAGGGTTGGAACCCTGGTTCTGACATTAACTATGTGATATTGAGCAAGACAATTCCCTCAGTCTCAATTTCCTCACCTATAAAATGGGGATAATAATAGCATCTGCCTCCTAGGGTTGGTATGAAGTTCAAATGAGAGAATAATTATAAGTGCATATTGCTGGGCACATAGTAAGTGCTATCTAAATGTTTTGCTTTTCAGTCTTTTTTCAGTTGTGTCTGACTCTTCGTGACCCTATTTGGAGTTTTCTTGGCAAAAATACTAGAGTGATTTACCATTTCCTTCTCCAATGCATTTTACAGATGAGGAAACTGAGGCAAATAGGGTTAAGTGACTAATGATGATGAATGATGATAATGATTGATGATGATGATGGTGGTGATGATGATGATGATGATGATGATGATGGTGATGATGAAATGACTTGCCCATGAACAGCTCCTAAGTACCAGAACTGGAATTTGAAGCCAGGTTTCCCTGATTCCAGGCCCAATGCCCTTTCTACTGCACTGAGACTCCTTCTTTGCTTTAAACATTGCAAAAAAAATCAACCACTGTGAGATGATACTGCTATCACCATGACTTTGATAAAACTTTTGGTCTTGAAAGGTGGTAATACAATAAGACTGGCTTTCTCCAGTCATCCCAAGGTGATAGGTTAGATGCGCCCTGACATTAAGATGCCTTTATGCTGTATAGAGTGAAATTGTAGGACACTTTTTCATTGGATGGGATCAAACTCAAAGATGATATTGTGTTTGCTTAGGTCAAGTCAACAAGCTCTTCTTAAAAGGCTCACTAAGTGCCAGGCAGTATGCCAAGCAGTGAGGATACAAATATAAGCAGGAAGACAGTCCCTGCCCTCAAGGAGCTTGCATTCTAATGGAGGAAGACAACACATAAAAGGAAGGTTAAGGGGAGGAGAAATAGAGTAAATTAAAAATGGTTTTTATATTGAATCGGTTCAAACTGAGAGGTGATTTCATCTTTATGGGATCAAGTAGGAAGATATTTTCTTTGTTGTATAGGGTTAAACTTGAAGATTTCTTTTGCGTGTTGTATGGAACCAAACTGGAAGACAGGAGTGCTTCCCTTTATTTCTCTGTTTTCTCATCTCTTTCAGCACATCAAAGACCTAGAGCAGCAAATGAAAGTCCTGGGTGAGCAGCTCCGGAAGAGTTGTAATGAGCAAAGCCTCATCTCCAAGACACTGAAAGAAAAGAACAAGGTATCTCCTTTCTTCCCTCACCCCACGGAAGGCAAGCTGCCCTGCCCTCTCACCTCATGCCCTCTGCCCAAAATGGAAGGTAGCTAGGGTTACAGGCTCCATCATTGGCTCCAGCTCCAGCTCCATCACTGACACCCCCAGCAGCAACCTGGAAAACCCTTGTCTGTTAACTAGACCATATTTCCCAGTCTGTCAGATGGAGTCCATGAAGATGACCCCTGGCCTGTGCTGGGGCAAAGGAGGAATGGAAAAATTCAAGGCCAGGTGCTGGTTTGGAAACAGGGGGTCTTTTTAGTCAGGAACTAGTCTTGCTGACTTCAGCTGCTTCCCAGCCCATAAATGCATGATTGACCTTCTCTTAGCCTGGGACTGATTCCCTGTATGGATCTGGACCCACCATTATGGAAAATCTCTTGTGTCCTACTTCCATCACCTGGACCTCTTAGAACAGCAATTCTCAACCTGTGGGTTGGGGGTCACCTAAGACCATCAGAAAACACATATTTCTGATGGTCTTAGGAACCAAGACACCGCTCCTCTATCCATATCCAGGCAGGTCCGCCCACATGCAGATACGCCCACATACAAGTATTAAAGGGTCGCGGCATTAAGAAGGTTGAGAACCACTGTTTTCAAGTCCCATAGCATAGTATGGTATGGTAAGATATGAGTAGAGTTGGGCATGGTGTGATAGAATATGGCATGGTGATCTAACATATTATATATAGTGTAGTATAAATATGATATATGGGCAGCTGGATGATGAAGTGGATAGAGTGCTAGGCCCAGAGTCAGGAAGACTGCTCTTTGTGAATTCAAATCTGGCCTCAGATACTTACTAGCTGTGTGACCCTGGGCAAGTCACTTAACCTCTGTTTGCCTCAGTTTCCTCATCTGTAAAATGAGCTGAAGAAGGAGATGGCAAACCTCTCCAGTATCTTTGCCAAGAAAACCCCAAATGGGGTCACAGAAAGCCAGACATGACTGAAAATAAATGAACAACAATATAATATAATATAGCATTGTATAGTACAGTACATATATACATATATATATTATACATACAGTACAGTATACAAGTTTTACAGAACAAATCTTTTTATTAAGGGAATTTGTTCTGTGAAGTTTGAACTCAGTCAAAGGGACACATCCAAGGACCTAGAGAACCACATGTGGCCTCAAGATTGCAGGCTCCCCACCCCTAGTATATATGGTATAGTATAGTACAATTTAATATAATAACAATTAAAAATTTCTTGGAAATTTCTCTTAAGAGTCTTGCCAAACTTACTATGGATTATCCAGCTTTCACAATGTCTCATCCACATAGACAGAAAAATATCACCCTCTATAAAATTTGGAGATAGTTCTGCTTAATCTCTAGCACCCTCCCAGTTCTAATAACCATGTTCTAAGTTTTCTTCTAGGTCTAACGTTCTACGTCTGAAATTCTCTCCCAGTTCAAGTGTTCTATGTTCTAAAGCCCTCCTAGCTCTGACATTCTGTCTCCTCTAGTCCATTTCAGCTCTTACCTTCTGTTTTCCAAAATTCCTTCTAGCTCTACCCATCTACATTCTAAAGTCCTTCCCAGGTCTGACATCCTAGCCTACGTTCCAGTGTTTCTTCTAGCTGTAATATTCAGTGAAAAGGACAGATTCTGGAGTCAGAGGACCTGGGTTCAATGCCCACCTCTGATGCTAACCACCTGTGGGACCTAGACAGGTGCCTTCATTTCCTGAGCCTCATGTCCACATCTGTAAAATGGAAGACTTGGCTTTGAGGTTCCTTTTTTAGCTCTTGATTCCATGAGCCGATGATCTTTCTTTCCAGCTCTGACATTCTGCATTCTAATGTTTCTGCCAGTTCTAACACTCTGTCTTCTAAACTCCCTTCAAGCACTGATACTCTTTAAATCTGTCATTCTCTAGTTTCAAGGCATGCCCCAACATTCTCTCCTTTCTGAGATCCAAAGAGGTTCAGTGAACTCACAAAGTAAGCCAGCTGCAAAGCTAAGTACCAAATCAAGAACAAAATTTTTCCTGATCTTTAGAGCAAGAGTGTGAGACATTATGTGTAAAAATCAGTCCATAGCAAGTGTCCTCTATCTAAGCTGAAAAAAAAAACAACAATAAAACCAGCTGGGAAGCTCTCGTTTTTTTCTGCTAGTTTCAACACTCATTGAGACAGCATAGTGTAGTGCATAGTCAAGTCAACCAGAGCAGATCAAGCTCCTACTGTGTGCCAGGTACTGTGCCCCCCTTCAAGGGGTTTACAGTCTAATGGGAGGGACAACATGCAAACGAGTATGTACAAATAAGATATATACAAGATATATTGGAAATATAATCTCAGAGAGGAGGCACTAGAGTTAGGAGGGCCAGGGAAAGGCTTCTTATGGAAGCTAAGACTTTAGCTGAGGCTTGGGAAAGGAAGCCAGAGAATCTTGAAGACTGAAGTCAAGAGGGACAGGGATCTAGCTTCAGTCAAGAAGAACTGAATTCAAGTCATACTTTGGCCTGTACACCAGCTATGTGACCTTGGGCAAGTCATTTAACTTGTCAATAACAAATCTCTAAGACTTTAAGTTGAAAAATATTTGACTAAATAAAAAAATAATTGGTGATTTGCATTAGCAGAGGGTGGTTCCTTATCAGGATTCCCCCATACCAATGAAATCATAGTCACAGAGCAAAATAAATTAATAAAATCCTCATAGGACTCAGGTGCTCAATAAATCTTTGTTGATTTGTGAATTTAAAAGATAACGAACCAGATTCTAGCAGGGTAAAAGTTCAAGGAATAGCACAAGACTTGGGCCATAACTCCAGCTCTACCACTGATTTGCTATATGACCAGGGACAACTTACTGAACCTCTCTGGACCTCAGTTTCCCCCCTTTTAAAGTGAGAGAAGTTAAATTGATTGATCCCAATGTGTTATGATAGAAGGATAACTGGATTTGAAATCAGAGGACCTGATCTTGGCAAAGCAATTTCTTTGCACAGATCTCCTCGGTTTTCCCCTACTTGCTTAGAATGACAGAGTTGGACTAGCAATTGTCTACAGGCTCTCAGTGCTATGACGGATACCCTTCCATTTGTGATTCCCACGAATCTATGGTAGCTGTATATGACCAGCGGAGGGCAGCATCGCCCACTCCCATAGAACACCATTAGTGAGAAGCATTGGGAACCATTTATCTCAGATGGAGAAGCATTGGGAACCATTTATCTCAGATGAATGATATGGCTGGTCCAATCTGAGCCTTCTTTGTGGCTCATGAGATGGAAGATAACCAAAAACCAAACATTAGAATGTTAATAGCCTACCTTGCTGCCTGGAGTGTTTTAGAAGCTGTATGTTCTTAGGGATCTAAGAGGAGCTGGGGAAAGGGAAAAAGACCGGGGTTCAAGTCCAAGCTTCACCTTTCTACAAGCCTGGGTGATCTTAAGTCACGTTACCCCTGTGGGTTTCAATTGCCTCCCCTATAAAGTGAAACTAACAAATATGTACCACCTGCCCCACAATGGCCTCCATTGGGAGAAAAGATCTCCTTAAACCATGATAGAAATAGGGCCTGATAGAAAGCTTAGCTTACACTGGTTTAGTAAGTTATCCAGAATGAAGGCATAGTTAATGATTACTCCAAAGAGGGAATGTTGGGAAGAGGAAGGACAAGGTCCATTGCTTGGCCCTATTTCCGAAAGGTCATGTTTGTAAGCAGCAGAGAAGGAACCAATAGAGAAGGGGAGGTTGGGCAAGTTGATAATATTCTCTGGGCTTCAGGTTCCTCATCTTTAAAATGAGAGAGGGTCAAACTCAGACACCCCAATGTAGTGAGATGGAAAGGGACCTAGGTCTGGAGTCAGAGCACAGGAGCCCATGAATCGATGGATCTCTGGCACTTTCTTCCTGTTCAACATTGGGCAAGTCAGTTCCTGCCTATGGGTCTTAGTTTTCCGATATGTAAAATGGAGTGTATGCATCCTCATCCATGTATATTCTCCCATGACCCAAGAACCTGAGGATTAGAACATCCTTTCATTGTTCCAGGCCAAAGAGAAACTGCAAAAGGAGTCCAGGAAGAAATTAATGCAGCTTCAAGAGATGGGGTACAGAGAGCGCCTCATTAAAGACAATTTGGACAAAGCAGTGTTCCAGGTAGGGAGGTACCAGGTTATCAGGCATTCACCTGGCAGTGTTAAGTATTTACATTTTTCTGAATATAGATCTGCTACAGAACAGCTGGTGAAAAACACTTCTGTGAGAAAGAACAGACTGAAATGAAGCATAGATGAGTCACCACTGAATCACGGAATGTCAGAACGAAAAAGCCCTTAGAACAGAGAATGTCAGATCTGGCAGGGACCTCAGAACACAGAATGTTAGAGACTGGAGGCAGCACGGAACACATGCAAAAGGGTGTTGTATTTGAGATCAGAGGTCCTGGGTTCAAATCTCTGCCCTGCCTGATCCTTGATTTCCCTATCTGTAAAATGAGGGGGTTGGATTGGAGGACATCTAACTAAAATTGCTTCTAGCTCTATTGACAGTGTCCATGCTGGGAGAAACTTAGAACACAGGATGTCAGAGCTGGGAGGGGACTAGAACACAGGATGTCAGAGCTGGGAGGGGACTCAGAACACAGGAGGTGAGAATGGGAAGGAGTCTTAGAACACAGAATATCAGAACTGGGAAGGGCCTTAGAGCACAGGATGTCAGAGCTGGGAGGGATCTTAGAACACAGGATGTCAGAGCTGGGAGGCCCTTAGAGCACTGGGCGTCAGAGCTCGAGGGGACTCAGAACACAGGATGTCAGAGCTGGGAGGGGCCTTAGAACACAGAATGTCAGAGCTGGGAGGATCTTTAAGAACAGAAATCTCTGAGCTGGAAGAAATATTAGAACATAGAATGTGTTATAAGGAACCTTAGAGATCGTATAGTCTATCCTCATTCCATTTTACCAATGATCTTACCATGGTTTAGTGTTTCTTTAAGATTTTGAGCTTAAACAGATTGGGTCCAATCCTGATAACTAATTGAAAAGAATAATTTTCTCTTTTGTTATGTTCCTCTCCATATGGAGTTGCTCCTGAAAAATCTCCAAATATAGCCAATGTCTAGGTTTCCACAAATGTAAATAAACGGAGTTCCCAGATCCTACATAAGCACTCAAGGTAACAAATTCATATGGGTAGAGGACAATTTTTATTCCATCCTTCAGGGGGAAAAAATTGCAAACAATCTAAAGGATACAACCCATAAACAAAATACGCAAGCACTCGCTGATAGTCCATAAACTTTTCTCAAAAGGAAATAGAACTTGGAGTCACCATGAGTGCGAACCCTGGAAATTGTCCCTTGTTTCCAGACTCATTGTTACTCAGCGTTACTACATGGTTTTGAATTTCTCCAGAAGACAAATATGCTTTGAGATTGTTAAACAAGTAACTCACACCCTGTACCTTTCTAGCAAAAGCAGGCACAGTTCAGACAAACAGAATTTCTTAGTTTTAACCTGCTATTCAGTGTCTTGAATGCTATGTAAGGCCTTTGTTTCAGAAGAGGACCTCAGCTCCTGGGTGCCAAGGGCAGTAAATGGTCTACTCCAAAAGAAACTCTAAGCCACCTTGAGCGTCTAGACACTGGGGACACTAGCAGGAAGTCTTCTCTGAAAGAAATACCAAATTATCTCAAATCCTCCACTTATTACTGAGGCAACACTTGCATTTCCAGAAACTAGAAGCTAAATGATTATGCCACTTAGTGTGAGATTTCTCCGGGCTATGTTTCACTTCCTGACATCAGATATAATCACAATCACAATCATAATAACCAACATTTATGTAATGTCTGGTATGTGCAAGACACTGTGATAAGTGCTTTACAATTATTATATATATCATTTGGTCCTCACAGCAACCCTAGGAGATAGGTGCTATTATCATCCCCATTTACAGATGAGGAAACTGAGGGAAACAGGTTAAGTGACTTGCCTAGGATCACACAGCTATTAAGTATCTGAGATCACCTTTGAACTTGGGTCTCCCTAACTCCAAGTCTGAGACTCTATTCACTGAACCACCTAGCTGCCCCTTGTATCTTAGGATGAGGGTTCAGAATGGAGGTAAGTAGGATGTAGGTAGGGACTAATCACCAAGTTCTTCTTCCATGATCTCAGGGTCTTTATAAGAGGTTATAGAGATTATATTGTAAATTATAAGAGGTTCAGTTCTCAAGAAACTAAAGTAAATAGAAGTCCTCTAAGCCTTTGATGAGGAGCCAGGGCTGCAGAGTGTGTGCCTGGATGGAGATTCTAAACCCTTTAGCACTTTGGACTAGGTTTGAAGGAGACTCAAAACCATTTCAGATTCCTAAGCCCTAGAACACCTAAGAGACAGGAAAGGGCAGTGAGGACCTTTGCTTCCAGGGTTCCAGAGGTCAGGAGCTGGGCACCTGGCCAAGGATTGCTCCTGAGTGTGCCTTATCCTCTACCATCTTGGGATGACATTTCAGAATGGTTGAGGAATATCAGTTCAGTCCCAAGGAACCTAATCACCCTAGATTGACCCTAGGGCACCAGAATTTAGAAACCTTAAGAGATCTCAGCACTCTTGGAGTTGGTGGCAACAATGGCCAGCATTAACTTCTTGCTTGGTCATCAAGGTTGGGTGCCTCCCATCCTGTGCTTAGGGCAGATACCCAGCTCTCATCACTCTTACTCCAGTGCTGAGGTGAAATCACTCTCTCTCTCTCTCCTACCTCTTCTGGTCCTCCCATTCCTACCCACCTCAGTCTTATTTGTCACAATCCTACAGCCCTCTGGAGACTCTTCCATTTTACTCCAACCCTTTGGAGCCCTTACTCTACTTACTGTTAATAAATTCCCTTTGGTCCTAGAGCTTGCCTCTTCTCTCTTTTTCTAATTTCTTGAGATATTGAGATCAAATTAAGATCAAATAAATAAATACGTACAAAATCCTTAGCATAGTGCCTGGCACATAGTAGGTGCTTAAAATACTTTAAAAAAAATCAGAATCTTGGCTTTTCTCAGAAGATGTTGAATCCCTGACCACCCTCTTAAGACTGAGCATTTCTCAGGGCGGCTAGGTGGCGCAGTGAATAGAACACTGGCCCTGGAGTCAGGAGGACCCGAGTTCAAATCCCACCTCAGACACTTGACACACTAGCTGTGTGACCTTGGGCAAGTCACTTAACCCCAACTGTCCTCCAAAAAAAAGGCAAAAAAAAAAGACTTAGCATTTCTTGTGTCATGGGCCCCTAGATCAGGGATTGGATAACATTTCCTAAGCTCTTCATCTATTTCCTCCACTGGTCCGTAGTCTGTAGCAGTGGTATCAAGCTCAAAAAGAAACAGAGACCACTAAACCCTAAATAAAGAACTCTGTGGACCATATCCTGACTTAGAAAACCACTTATCAATCTTACCTATGCTTTATTGTATTCTTATTTATTTTGTTGAATATTTCCCAATTACATTTTAATCTGGTTTGGACGGCACTTGGGAGCTTTGCGGTTCATAGGCAGGTTATGTGTTTGACCCCTCTGGTCGGTAATATATTCCTATAACGAGGTGGCTTTTGCCTCTTGGTCGGTCAAGTAGCATTTATTAAGTGCCAGACACTGCTGAGCGCTGGGGATACACAAAAAACCAGCAGTCTGTGTTCTCAAGAAGTTCACAATCCGGCGAAGGAAACAGCAGGCCAATGACTAATTACGAACAAGATCTGTACAGGGTAAATTGGGAGTCTTTTCAGGGAGAAGGCACGAAGAATAAGGACTGGGAAGGTGGGATTTGAGCTGAGACTGCAAGGAAGCCTGGAGGTGGAGGTGAGAAGGGAGAGGATCCAGGCATGGGGGATGGCCAGGGAAGACACCTGGAGCCGGAGATGCCGTGTTCTATGCAGAGAAGGGCAAAGAGGTCCGTGTCATGAGATCACAGTGTACGTGGAAGGTGTAGGAAGGCTGGAAAGGTTGGAGGGGCCACGTTATGAGAGCCTTAAAAGCCAAACAGAGAATTTCTCCTTTGATCCTGGTGGTCATAAGGGACCCCTGAAGTTTATTGAGTGGGAATGAGGAGATCTGGCTGACATTTTTGTTGCTGTTCAATCATTTCAGTTGTTTCAGACTCTTTGTTACCCTCTTTGGGCTTGTTTGGGTTTTTTTTGCAGAGATACTGGAGCTATTTGCCATTTCCTTCAACTCCTTTTACAGATGAGGAAACTGAGGCAAACAGAGTAAAGTGACTTGACCAGGGTCATACAGCTTGTCCGAGACTGGGCCTGGCACTCTACCCACCTAGATGCCTTAAGGCATACATTTTAGTAAAATCAGTTTGACAGATGAGTGGAGGATGGACCGGAGTGGGGAGAGACTTAGGCAGGCAGACCCACCTGCAGGCTATCATAGTCATCCAGGCATGAGGTGATGTCTGCAACAGAGGGAGGCAGTGTCAGAGGAGAGAAGGGGGAGTATTCAAGAGATGGCACGAAGGTGCTGACCACAGGCCTTGACAACAGAGTAGTTGTGCTGATCTTCACTCAAATGTTGTTGACCATGCTTCCTTATCTTTGGCTGCAGGATTTCCCCACATGAATGCATCTTCTTACTATGTGATTGCATTATGCTCTCCATCTCCACATTTTTGCTTTTGCCTGTCCTTTTTTGCCAGTCAGGTGGACTCAACTGAAATGAGTCAACAACAAAAATGTCCTTGTAGACTGATATTCCACTTGTGAGTCCCCCCACCCCCTCCCCATCGAGGCTCTGTGATGCCTGTCCAATCAAATCTGCCTCTTTGTATTAAGACTTTTAGCTCATCTTGTTTGTTACTCGTATTTGGTGCATTTGTGGATGGATATACACACGTACACATATATACATGCCTATACATGCATATACATACATATATCACACACATACATGCACATACACAACACACATAATACGTGTACATGTGTGATGTACATAAAGGTACATACATGTACATAGGCTATACATACAATATGATGCATGTACACATGCACATCTATGGTGTGCACACAAACATGATGTATACACACAGTGTTTATGTGTGTACATATGTGATGTGTGCACATATATGTGGTATGTACCATGTACTGTGACATGCACACCTGAACACATATATAAATGATATATGCCTACATACATGTGATAGGTGCATATGCACGCACATGTGCTATATGTGCCTGTGTACTTGCATGCACATACATGGTGTATACACATGTGTGTCTATATATGCACACATATATTTGAGGCTGTGAATCTTATTACTGGTTCTTTTCTTAGATTTTCATTTTCTTTGCATGATTAGACATCTCCTCTGTTATTCTTCTTCCCATATTCTTTCTACCTCTTTACTTGGCAGGCAACCTTTCTTTTCAACCTAAACCACATACAGTTACATTTTTGACTCCAGGCACATACATTTTTACCCAGTCATCTTAGGTGCATCCTATTTCTAGCCAAGAGCCCACCAGTAATTCTTATTTATTAAACCATAGTACAGAAATCTGAATCCCATCCTCAGGTGCCATTTTCTTAAGCAGCTGTTGGCTTCAATTCAGCAGCCTCCTTCAATTCAGCCTCCTAGGCTAGGAGAAAGAGAGGTATTGGGAGGAGAGCAGCAGGTCACCTGAAATGCCTCCCTCTCTGTTGCTAGTCTGGGACAGGAATCAGGCCAAGGGAGGCACATATTGCTGGTGAGCTTCTTTGCTCATCCTCCCTCATGGGTGAATCACTCATGCCCTGGCGAGACTTTTAAAAGGTATAAGGTATAAACAGCAGAAACCAGACAAATAGAACAACTGTCTTGGGCTTCATGCTACACCCGCTGTCTTAACTTGGCTGATTCCTGCCATGTGTATGGTTGTAGTTCTCACTGGAGATAAAATGTTATAGGAATAAATTGTACTATCCCCTTTTACAGCTGGAGAAACTGAGGGTCAGCCTTGTCCAGGCTCACATAGCCAGTGAGTGTCAGAGCTTGGATTCAGGCTCAGACCCCCTGATTCCAAGGCCAGTGCTCTTTCAAAGATGGTGTATCTCTATAAGATGCCTTTCAACTTTAAATCATGTGACCCCCTCCTCCACTTCCCCACCCCCCCATCCTAAACACTAAAGCAGTGCAGGAGAATGCCTGGCAACTCCCCCAAATGAGTGGCTCCAGGCCATCTCACTATAGCTTATACATCAACTCTTAGCTGTCAAGGTCATGGGCACTTCCAATGGGTAATTGACTAGAGGATCCGTTCACAGCCATTGTTCCAGTCCTAGAACATGCCTGGCAATCTCGTGGGTCAATTAAGTCAGGCAGAAGGGCCTCCCAGTCAATTAAGGCCAAGCTTTCCCTTTTCTTCTGTGGTCTCCGCCCTCACACAGGGGGCAGCCTAAGATTTTTTATGAGGCCACTGCCCCAGGCTCATGCAAGGGGAGACAGCAGATTGTGGACAGCTGACTATCTCCTGCCTGATGGTCACTCTTTCTGCTTCAGCTGGAACATTTCCGAAGTCAAATCATCGAAGCCATCTATGGCCGAGGCAAGCTGCCCCAGGCCAGGATCATCACCAACCAGCAGGTGAGCCCCGCTTTCTCACAGCAGGTCCCTCGCTGTCTGTCAAGCATGGGTGACTGCAGATCCCATCCCATATGAGAGCATATGTCCCTGCTTGTGTGGCTGGCACATCATTTTCTCCCTGTTGCTACAACGGAAAGATTTGTTTTGATTTTGTGGGATTTCTGGTATTGAAGCAAAAGTCTGAATGTTCTTGCAACATTTCCATGAAATACTCATCCAGTTTCTTTGAGACTAGGTGTCAATCACATAGGATTCACCTAAGTAATTTCCACCCAAGGAGACTCCTTGATACAAGATTTTTTGAAGGAGAGAGGATGGCAGAGAGGGAGAGATCTCAGATCTTTTTATTACATTGGGATAGGAAATTGAAACTTATAGTCTTTTTTTATACTAAAATTCTATTTTTCCTCAATTACACGTAAAAACAATTTTAACGTTTGTTTTTAAATTTTTGAGTTCCAAATTCTCTCCCTCCCTCCCCACCACCTTATTGAGAAGGCAAGCAAATTGATACAGGTTATACATGTGTAGTTATACAAACTCTATCTCCATATTAGTCATGTGAAATTTACAGTCACAGAGCAGGAGTTCTTTACCCTTTCTCTATTAAGGACTCCTTGGACAGTCTGGTGAAGCTGAAGGACCCTTTCTCAGAATGTTCTCAAATTCTTAACATGAAATATATAGCTTTATAAAGGAAATCAATTAGACTGAAATACAGTTATCAAATTTATTTTCAAGTTCATGGGTCCCAAGTTAAGAAGCCCTGTTTTAGGGAGTTAACTGCCATGGAGGGATTAGGTGACTTGTCTAGGATCACATAGCTTTCCCTACATGACAGTTTGGATTTGAACACAGGTTTTCTTAACTCTGAGGCCTTCAAAAGGCTGTATCTCTTGATAGGAAAAGTTTCAGCAGACCTTCTGATCCCCCCACTTATTTCCTCCTTGCGATATGTGGTGTGGCTGGTTGGACTTGAATCCAGATGTTACTGTAACAGCTGTTACTTAGTCCAATTCTCTCCCGGTCCATCTCTGTAGGTTAATGGCATAACCTCCTCTCCTAGCAGTTTAGGGAAGAAAATCCCCCACATTCAGCCCCTTTCCAGAGGACTGGGCCATGGGGAAGAGATGCTATATTTCCCTGAGTGTGCATGGATTCCATTTGCTGGGCACCAATCAGATTCATGCTCTCTTCTCTCATTGAATTTTGTGACTCAAATGAACATCTTATTAACTCTCAGTGATAAGGCAAAGCCTTTCAAGGTCAAGTGACCCTTCATCAGTCTAGAAACATCCAGATGTTATTGCAGATCCATAGATGCTTCAGCCAGACCTTTACCTAGATACGCCCAGTTTGGAGTCTGAGGATCTGGGTGCTGACTCAGGCTTCCCACTTATTCTCTGTGTGACTTTGGGCAGGTCATTTATTGTCTCTGCAAAAATGCAAAAATGAGGCAGTTGAACTAGTCAGTCAGTCAAATAGCATTTAATCATGGCCTCCTCCTGTGCGCAAGGCACTGAATTGGATTAGAGGACCCCAAAGACCCCTCACTGCCCTAGTTCTAGGGTCCTACGAAATGCCACCTTTGGAATCTCCTCCAAAGCCCAAGCCCTATTGTCTGCCTCAGTTTCCTCATCTGTAAAATGAGCTGGAGAAAGAAATGGCAAACCGCTCCAGTATCTTTGACAAGAAAACCCCAAATGGGGCCATGGAGTGTCAGACACCATTGAGGAATGACTGAACCACAACAACAATCCAGAGCAGTCTTGATTCCAAAGGACCAGTGGTGATCAGTGTCCCTCTCCTCTTGTTGGAGAGATTGTGGGTTACATGTGGCATTTGCAGAATGTTGTATATACTGTCAGAGGTGCTCATTCTGATAGCCCGCCACCTCTACACTGAGAGACAGGAGATATCGATTGTTATTAGTCCTCTGGTATCAAGGTTAGTCTCGACATCCAATCTCAATTCTGGTATCATTTGGTGTTGCCTCCCCAATAATAGCTCCTATCAGGATGGCTGATATTGATAAATCATATTTCTTTTTTTTTTTTTTGGCTTTTTGGAGGGGCAATTGGGGTTAAGTGACTTGCCCAAGATCACACGTCTAGTAAGAGTTAAGTGTCTGAGGCTGGATTTAAACTCAGGTCCTCCTGACTCCAGGGCCAGTGCTCTATTCACTGTACCACCTAGACGCCTCGATAAATTACATTTCTATGGTGTATTAAATCTACCTCCATGAAGTATGTAGTAGGAGAATTGTTCCCATCGTCCAGGTGAGGAAACAGGCTCAGAAGGATTATGGGATCACAGATCCAGGTCTGGAAGGAACTTCCAAAGCCATCAAGTCCAACGCACTCATTTGACAAAGGAAGAAAAGGAAGCCCACAAAGGCTTATACCATCCTAGTTTAGCACCAGAAGGGAACTTAGAGGCCATCTAAGCCAACTGCTTAAAGTGACTCATCTAAGGTAACAGGTCACATCAGAAGTAGTGGTCACGCACAATCAAAGATTTAGAATGGGAAGGAACCTGCGCTACAACTTCACTGATGAGTAAACTGAGGCCCAGCAAGGCTGTGTAAGTCACCCAAATTCACACAGTTAGTAAGCAGCAGAGCCAGAATTTGAACCTGGGTCTTCTGAGTCTACATCAAGAGCTCCTTCCACTGCATACATTACGTTTCAGCAGATAACTCATTTGGTATCTCTTTAAAGTTTACAAGACACTTTCACAACTAAGCTCCGAGGAGGGAAAGAGTACAAATTAGTCCTATTTTACAGAGATAGAAACTAAGGCTTCAAAAAGGAAAGAGACTTGCCCAGAACTACACAATTTCATTTATCAGAGTGAGAGTTCAGTCTATGATTTTTCCAGTGATGGGTCATGAATCCGTGCCAAGTCATGGGACTGAAGGTACCTTTCCCCCAGCGTTTCATACTTTTCATACTTTCCCTCACATCTCTATCAGAACTGCTCCAACTTGACCCATTTTCTGGTGGTTGTTTCTTCCTCCCACGACCAGCTGGTAGAGACAATCTCCCATGTCATCGAGGACAACTTCAACTTACAGCAGAAAAAAATCATCACGAATAAGAGCAACTGGTCCAGTGGCCCCAGCAAGGAGGAGCTCGTGATCCAAATGGACAAGCTGAAGACCTTCTTGGGGGACTGCCAGGTCACTTGTGCCTTTTAGTAAATGCCAAGTTAGTTTAGTTTTTGCTCTTCTTGTTTTGAAAATCATCACCCTCTAGAGGGGTTTGTGGGCCAGATTGGGAAGTTCTTATATAGATTTATTGCCCATAGGGCCATTGAAAATTTCAGAGCTGGAACGGCCCTTAGAGTACAGGATGTCAGAACTGGGAAAGACCTTAGAACACAGAATTTCAGAGCTGGAAGGGAACTTAGAACACAGAATATCAGAGCTGAGAGGGAGCTTACAAAATAGGACATCAGGAAAAGGTAGGGGATAAGCATTTTTTAGTACCTACTATGTGCCAAGTAGTATGTTAAGTGCTTTTACAACTATTATCTCATGTTATCCTCACAACAACCATGCAAAGTAGGGGATGTTATTATCCTCAGGTTATAGTTGAGAAAATTAGGCAAACAGAGGTAAAGTGACCTGCCCAGGGTCATGCAGCAACTACATGTCTGAAGCTGTATTGAACTCCCGGTTCAGCACTGTATGCACTGAGCCACTTCTATCAGCATTGAAATAGCAGCAATAATGATAACAGCAACCAAAAAAACTGCTAATATTTATACAGCAGTTTAAGGTTTTGCAAAGGGTTTTGCATAGATCATATGCAATGCCGTCCTTTCACAGAAAGGAAACCAAGGCCCAGAGAGGGAAGTTATTTGCAGTCATAAAGTAACAGAGCCAATAATTGTGCCCAGACCTTATAAATCTCAATCCAGGGTTCTTAACACTACCACATTTTATGTGTCGGAGGTCAATTGCCCAAAGTCAGACCTAACCTCAACCTACCGTATCAGCTCTCCACCCCAGCACCTTCCATTTCTGGCCCCCCCGTCACCCCACCTCCAAGTCCCACCCTAGCCAAGGCTCATCATACTCATTTGAACTAACTACCCCTGGTAATGTCACTCAAGCAACTTTTTTTTCTCTTCAAAAACAGTTAACAATGTATTAAATAAAGTGGTAAGAACAGAAATGGATCAGACTTGGAGTCAGGTTCACAGTCCTGTGTGCCCTTAACTGGGATTCTTCCTCTGTAAAGTGGTGGGGTTAGACTAAGTGATCTATAAGGCCCCTTTCAACTCCTAAATCTTCTACTTGTATTCCCAAGCTATTCAGAGGCGCTCTGACCTTGCATAGTCACAGAGACCTAAAATAGCACTGAGATTCTGCTGTGTTATATGTATCTTCTCCCATCAGAGGAACTTGTCTGGAAAGAGAAGAGGAAGGTGCCTTCCAAAAAGCTCAAATTCCTGCTTTAAGTGGATGTGTCTGTTGTACAGATGGGCTGGTGCCACCTTGGCAGAGTTTTGATATCTTGCAGCAGTGGAAGGGCGGCCCAAGTGTGGGCCTCCCAGGGTGGAGAAAGACATACTCTCATCCTGCCTTTGACTTTAAATTTCTGGCACATCTCCCCCAGCAGTATGCCTCAGCAGCAAAAATTTGGAAACTTTCCAAAGATGCCAAATTGGCATCATGTTCTAGAGTCAGGGAACTGGACTGAACTTTTGTCAACAGGTATTTTGATGTGGCAGCTAAATAGGCCATGGGATAGAGAACTGGCCTTTAGGATGACTTGAGTTCAAATTCTGCCTCTAGTGCCAACTGGCTTTGTGGTCTTGGGCAAATTCCTTTAATCTCTCTTAGACCTCAGTTTCCATATCTGTAGAATGGGGAGGAGGGGGAAGAAAGGAGAATAATAGTACCAACTCACAGAAGTAAATGAAGTCATATATGCAGGGTGTCTCCAGAATATCTTACTGTAACTTACTGCAATGTTAATAGCAAAAACTTGACAAAACCTAAATCATATGTTAGTGATGCTGCTGCTGCTGACGTACAGAAATGATCAGATTTGGGTCTAGTTTCTGAAACAAATCCTAATGTGGAAATTGATCTTGGAAATCCATAACTTCCCTTAACCTCCCTGGACCTCACTTTGCTGAGCTGTAACATGAGGCAGATAGACTAGGTGACCTCTGACACCCCTTTCATCTCTCCAGCTATGAGCCCACAAACCTTCCATAAACTCTGGGCTTCTGGGAGCCGGGTCCCTTCCGCGTGACCCTAGCATTCACTCGTTCTCTTACCTTCGCCCAGGTTACGTCCTAAGCCTAAAGTGTCTCCTCTTTCCCCCTCTTCCCCTTTGCCCCTAATATCCTTATTATAATTTTATAATATTATTGTAAATTATTATAATGATAATTATGGCTATGCTGATCATTATTATCACTGTAATTGTTGAAAATGATTATATTATATAATGTTGTTACATAATTTGTTATATTAGGGGCGGCTAGGTGGTGTAGTGAATAGAGCACCAGCCCTGCGATCAGGAGGACCTGAGTTCAAATCCAACCTCAGACACGTCACACTTACTCATATGACCTTGAGCAAGTCACTTAACCCCAATTGCCCTGCCTTCCCCCCTCCAAAAAAGAAAAAAAGAAAAACTTGTTATATTAGAGCATATATAATAATATAGCATATAACCTGTTTTATTATATGTGACATAGATTATCATAGGATACATAGTATGTGGTATGTTAGAATACATTGTAATGTTGTTATTTAATAGTCATGGCCTGAATGTATATATACAATGCTCAAAGGTTTACAAAGCACTTTACGTGTCTCAGCTGACTTTAGCGCTCTGACGAGGGCACTATGGATGTTTTTGCCCCAATTTTGCCAAGTGTAGAAGCTAGGGCTTAGAAAGTTTGAGTGATTTGCCCACGGTCACGCCCAATAAGTATTTGAGGTGAGGTTTGAACTCAGGTATTCCTATTCCACATCCAATGCACTGTACCTTACTCCCTCCTTAAAAGGCTTTTTATTAAATGCCTGTTGTATACACAGCACTGAGATAGGCACTGGGGGACATACCTACTTCAGATAAGACACAGTCCTATGCATGATGAGTAGGTAGAGACCAGATCTGTGATTTCATTGGCATAGGGAAGCGTGAAGGTGAGGGAGATAGAGAGTCCCTGCTATTGCAGGTTGGCATCTTACAGCCTGAGAGGCTGCACAGCATGTCTGAGAAGCTAAGTGACCCTCCCAGGGCCACAGAGCCAATGTGTCAGAGACTTACTGGCTTTGGGACCGACTTTGTACTCCATCAGGCTTCTTCTCTTAGAATACTTATACTTGGAACTATTATACACAGTAAATACACAAGATAAATGCACTAGTCTTAACAACATGCTGTGTGGGATCTGATGAGAAATTCACGCCTTCTCTAGGAAACCTTTGATGATTCCCCCTAGCCATTTATAACATCCCCCCTCAGAACATCCAAGACGTTTCTTACTACTGTTCACACGCTTCTCTTAGAATGCTGGATGTTATTATAGCATTCCATGAGGGCAGGGTCTGTATCTTACCTAAATAAGAATATCCCTGAAGCAGACATTTAAGAAATGATTTTTTCATGAATAAATGTGAATAAAAGAGAGGTGGCCTAATTCAACCATTATAAGTCCTAATCACGGTGCAGGGAAAGGACAGAGAAGTCATAGAGAAACCTAATATAACTAGAAGCTGAGATAGCCCTCCCCCCCAATCCAGACTGCTTATTTGTCACAGAAGGAGAAGGGAGAGCAAAGTAGAGAAGTCCATTCTCCAGGAATTCTTGGGGGGCCCTGTGACTCCTGTCCCATCCATAACTTCTGCTGTCCCTCATCATCTCATCTTTTTCAGACTTGCTTGAGATTGTCTTGCTGTGGCGATGACTTGAAAAAGCAGCTCTGTGACCTTCAGAGCCTCGAGGTGGACACCTCTGTGACATGGCTGCACAAGGCCATCGTGGAGATCCTGCAGATGGTGGTGTGTTGGGTGGAGAAATTCGAGGAGCTCCTGAAGAATGTGGGCATCGAGCTGTCCCACTCTGACAAAGGTCTCTGCACCTACTGGCTCTTCTTGCCTATCTTTAGTTTATACTACCAGTTCTAATCATAAAGAATCACTGATGTGAACCAATCAGTCACCAAGTATCTACTAGGCCCCTCCTATGTGCCAGGTGCTGGGGCTATCAAGACAAAAAGGAAACCACCCCCAGGTACAGAGGACCTGGGTTTGATCATAGGATCATCAATTTAGAATTGGAAGATAAAGTGGAAACCACTGTGTCCAGTCTCATTTTGGGGGCGGGGTTAATAGAAATAGATTTCACTCAGGAAAACAGGATGGGAAGGGGAGAAGGGAGGTGGGGGAATTAAAGGGAGGATAGATTAAGGGAAAGATTAGTTCTAAGCAAAACCCTAAAAGTGAACAAAAGTATTTATAGTTCTTTTTAAGGTTGCAAAAAAATGAAAATCTGAGGGAGTGGATGAACAATGTATGGTATACAAATGTGATGGAATATGATAAATGTGATGGAATATTATGAACTCTTCTCAGCATAATGACCAACCAGGATTTCAGGGAACTGATGATGAAACATGCTACCTACTTCCTAACAGCAGGTAGACTCAATGCAGATAGAGACAAATTTTTTTGGACATGGCCGATGTGGAATTTGTTTGACTATTACATGTTTATAATGGTAGAATAAAAGGTTTATTATTAATATGAAATGACATAACACACATGAACTATATCAGTGCAAGCTAATATTATTATTACTATTGTTAGCATTACTATAATAGCATTAAAGAAAGCCAGTGTGGCAAAAATGGGTAGAGAACTGGCCCCAGAGGCTGGCTCTTTCCCTTCAGAAGACAATTGGGGAAGAGATTAAGAATGGTGAAAAGTAAATTCATTATGGGAGGAAGCTGATACAGTCTTGAAGTTCAGCTCCTAAGGATATTACCATCAAAGGGCAAGGAGTCAGAAAGTGAGCAACAGTCAGTCTCCTTATTTTTATCAAGCATTTATTTTCTCCCCACTCCTACTTCCCTTCTTCCTCACCAGAAAAGAAAAAAAAAACCTTGTAACAAATCAAGCAAAAAAAAAAATTCCCTTATTGGCCATGTCCAGAAATGTTTCATTCCATATGTTTACCCCCATCATCTCCAGGTCTGAACATTCTATGTTCCAAGATTCCTTCTAGCTTCAATGTCTGGCATTGTAAGGGCCCTCTGAGCTCTGACACTCTATGTTCTAAGGCCCCTCCCAACTCTGACATTCTGTGTTCTAAGGCCCCTCCCAGCTCTGACAGCCTATGTTCTAAGTGCCCTCTCAGATCTCACATCCTATGTTCTAAGTGCCCTCCCAGTTCTGACATTCTGGGTTCTAAGGGCCCTCCCAGCTCTGACATCCTGTGTTCTAAAGGCCTTCCCAGCTCTGACAGCCTGTGTTCTAAAGGCCCTCCCAACTCTGACATCCTGTGTTCTAAGGGCCCTCTCAGCTCTGACATCCTGTGTTCTAAAGGCCTTCCCAGCTCTGACATCCTGTGTTCTAAGGGCCCTCCTAGCTCTGACATTTTGTGTTCTAAAGGCCCTCCCAGCTCTGACATTCTGTGTTCTATGGTTTCTTCTTTGACATTTCCAACTATTATCATATGCTCTGAGAACCCTTCCAGTTTTGACATTCTGTGTTCTAAAGATTTTTCCACTTCTAATATCCTGTGTTCTAAGATAACATTCTTGTTATAACATCCTGTGTCCTAAGGTTCCTATGCTCTAAGGTTACAGCTGGAACATCTAAAGATCTAAGGCCACCTTCCAAGTCTAATGTACTATGTCCTAAGGTCCCTTCTAGTTCCAGTGACATTCTTTGGTCCCATGAAGTCTTATTGGGAAAGAAAAGGCCTTTGGGGGGCATGATTTATACATTCTCCTTCTCTTGTCTCACTTTGTTTTTACATCTAGAATGGTTATTTTCCAGCCTCTAGTTTTCTCTGATATTCTTGAAAGCCTCAAATAGTTATAATGGTTAAGGTAAATTCTCCTGAGCTTCCCCAAAGTAACTTAGTTGGAAGTGAATCAATTTGAACAAACTCTGTGCCACCCATACCGGTAAAGAAAAGAGCGCTGATGCAGAGTTTTAACATTAAAGCATTAGAATTCCAGGAGTGTCAGAGTTATGAGAGACTGTATTATCTTCTTGTAGTGGCTTAGCTCTAAGATGGCATGAGAAAGAAGACCGAGTGTAATGGAATCAAGACATAACAAGCAGAGGTCAATGTTTCATTGCACTCTACCCTGCAAATTTTATCAACTTGGATAGAAGGAATGTTGATGCCCAAATGAGATTTCCTTTCCAGGATTGGAGATCATTGTGCCAAGGACCCAAACAAACTAGGAAAGAGAAATAAGCCATATGGTGTCCTCTAGAATGACTAATAGTCCATTTTAGCTCAAATAAAGAAAAACTTCTCAGTAATATTGAGCTGCCCCATAATGAAACAGGATGCCTTGGGGAGGAGCAGGGTCCTCCTCACTGGAAACCTTCAAGTAAAGGCTGAGCAAACCCTTGTCAGGGATATGGGGCGGGGGATGGGGGGGAGGTTCTATCATGGGTTAGACTTGGTTACTCTCTGAACTCCTTACCTAGCCTTTTATTCTGCAATCAACACCTCCAGAAGTGACTGCTCCATCCTTGAATCTCTCAGGCTGTTCTCTTTAACCTTCCCCACACACCTTAATGGGATCATCAAAATCAAAAGATGTCAAAACTGGGCAGGACCTGAAGGATCATTTAAGTTCAATCCCCTCATGTTACAGATGAGAAAACCGAGACCCAGAGAGAAGTGACTTTCCCAAGGTCACACAGTAAATGAGGGCTAGAATGCCTATCTCATGAATCCCAGGCCAGACTTTCTTCCCTCTACTACTAACATCTCTCAGAGTCATTGTTTTATACCCACATATGCATATATATATACATATATGTATACAAGCACATGTGTATACATATGTATGTACATGTATATGTGTGTATATATGTGTACGTACATGAATCCTCTGGCAGGTGGCAGGCACCTCCAATGACAGGGAGCTCACCACCTGTTGAGGTATCTGTTGGACAGCACTATTAGGATGTGTGGGTCTATGTATATATGTACATACACATATATGTATACACACACGTGTGTGTGTGTGTATTAACACCTCCCCTGCAGTAGATTGGAAACTCCTTGTAGGTAGGAGGCAGTGCCATTTTTTTATCCTTATGTCCCCACTGCCTTGCACATAGACTTAGAGTTTACTCAGTGTATTTTGAATTAAACTGAATTGAACAGGGGCTAACTCCTGTAATATATTTCCTTTATAGAGAGTGGCAGCAGAGGAATTCATCAGCACCAATGTTAATAAGCACTTACTGAGTTCCCTCTATATGCAAACTCTTCTCCAAGCTTCTGGGGACACAAAGATAGACCAAAGCCTGTTCATAGGAAACAGATCCTGTAGATGCTTGGAGTAGGCTCATGTAAAGCATTTATTCCCGATGCAAAAATTCTTTAAATAGCTCTCCTTTTTTTAAAACATTTTTTTCAACTCAGAAAAAAAAAAAAACCTTTTTTTTCTCTCTTTAACCCTCCCCAATTGAAAAAAAAAGTGCTGGTAACAAACAAGCCAAATCAAGCCAAACAAATTCTATATTGACCATGTCCAAAAAATGCGCGTCTCACTCTGCAGTCAGAGTCTGTCCCTCTCAGCAGGATGTCTGTAGCATCCCCCCTTTTCAATGCCTCTTGAATCTCCTCATTGTCAAAAGAGTCAGTTTTTGTAAAGGGCTTCCATGGTGCCTGGTATGTACTAGGTGCTTAATAAATGCTTATTCCCCCCTCCGCCCATTCCCCTCATCAGACTCAGAGCTATCAGACCCAGAGTCCATCTGATAGTAGGGTCATGACATGCAGAGCTGGAAGGGGCCTTCAGAAGCCATCTAGTGCTTTTTTACAGATGTGCTCTGGTGATCATTTTACAGATGGGGGAACTGAGGCCTAGAGAATTTGAGTGATTTTCCCAAGATCACATATGCAATCAGGTGGCAGAGTTGGGATTCAAACCCAGATCCTCTGATTCCAAACTCCAAAACTCATTGTATTGTACCATGGGGATATTTCCAGTCCCCCATTTTATACTAGAGAAAATTGAAGCTTATCAAGGGAAGTGACTTACCCCACCATAGTCACCCCCAAGAGTATTTGGCAGAGTTGGGATTCAAGTCTAGCACCTCTGGCTGGCAGCCTCCCGGCTTCTTCAAGGAGAAAACCTTGGAGAGAAACTGCTCCAACTTTCCTACTTGTAGAATGAACATGGCTCCAGGTCCCTTGTTAGGAGGCAGCAGCAATGGCAGCCGTCAGTCAGAGAAGGGGAACCAGGCTGCAGCAAGAGACAAGGGAAGCTAGGGTAGGCTGCCTAGTGACCTTCTGAAACTCTGGGTCCTGAGATTACCCAGGGTCACTCGTGAAAGATATGACCCCTCCCTACAGAAGCTTACTATCTACTAGGGGAGATAGGGCTTGTACAAAGAAAGGGCCTGGAGGTCAGGGGTTCTTGCTGTTGTTATGATGTAACCCCTTTGGGAACTGGTAAAGCCTATGGACTTCTTAGTAATTTTTTATTTTTTATTTTATTTGCTTTTTGGAGGGCAATTGGGGTTAAGTGACTGGCCCAAAGTCACACGGCTAGTAAGTGTGTCAAATGTCTGAGGCTGGATTTGAACTCAGGTCCTCCTGATTCCAGGGCCAGTGCTCTATTCACTGTACCACCTAGCCATCCCTTAATTTTTAAGTTTTAAATTTAAATTAATAATTTTATATTTATATAAAATAAAATTTTACATAAAATA
>CM053582.1:99233748-99246887 GCA_028627135.1 Pseudochirops cupreus
AAGGATTGCTCCCCCTGCTTTTTTTTTTACTTTAGCTGAGACTTACTATATTTTACTCCAGCCCTTTACCTTTACCCTGTGTGTATCCCCCTGTTTCAAATGTGTTTCTTGTAAACAGCATATTGTAGAATTATGGTTTTTAATCCATTCTGCTATCCACCTCCATTTTATGGGAGAGTTCATCCCATTCACATTCACAGTTATGATTACTATCTGTGCCTTTCCCTCCATCCTATTCCCTCCTCTGTTTATCCTTTTATTTTTTCTCTTCTCCCTTCCCCTTCTTAACAGTTTTCCTTTTGACCACTGCCTCCCTCAGTATTCCCTCCTTATCAGCCCCCCTCCCTTTTCCTACCCTTCCCCCTTACTACTTCTTCCCTCCCTTCTAACCACCTCTCTTTTCTTAGCCTTTCCCCCCTCCTACTGCCTGTAGGGTAAGATAGATTATTATGCTTAATGTAGTATGTTATTTCTTCCTTGAACCAAGATTGATGAGAATAGATCTCATGCAATGCTCCTCTCCCTCTCCTCTTTCACTCTATTATGATATTTTATGTCTCTTCTTGATAGCGTCCTATACTTAACTGATTATGTTATTCTCTCCTTACACCAGAACCAATGAGGTGAAGCTTATGTAATGTTCATCTGCCTCCCTTGTTTCCCTCTATTCTAATGTTTTTATGCCTCTTTGTGTGGCATAATTTACCCTTTTCTGCTTCACTCTTTCCTCTTTTTCCATTGCAGTCTCTTTGTAGCCCTTATGTTTTTTTTAATCATCATTTTGTTTAATTTATACCCATACACTCTATTTATCTATATCCCTTTCAGATGTTGCCATAAGTATAGAATTCTCAATATTAACAGGTATCAGCTTCCCATATAGGGATGTAAACAGTTTGCTCTTATTAAATAGCAAGTTGTGTCTGTATGTGTGTGTGTGTTTATCCTATTTACCTTTCTATGTCTCTCTTGAGTTTTGTAATTGGAGGTTGAATTTTCCATTGAGCTCTGGCTTTTTCATCAGGAAGGTCTGGAAGTCTCTTATATCATTGAATGACTATCTCCTTGCCTGGAAGATTATAGTCAGTTTCGATGGATAGCTGATCCTTGGTTGTAAACTGAGCTCTTTTGCCTCACATTCCAGTCCCTCAATCTTTCAATGTAGAAGCTGCCAGATCCTGTGCAATTCTCACTGTAGTTCCATGATATTTGAATTGTTTCTTTCTGGCTGCTTGTAGTATTTTCTCCTTTACCTGATAGTTCTGGAATTTGACTACAACATTTTACAGATTTTTCAAATTGGGATCTCTTTCAGGAGGTGTCCGGTGGATTCTTTTGATTTCTATTTTACCCTCTGGTTCTAGGATATTAGGGCAGTTTTCCTTGATGAGCTCTTAGAAGATGTTGTGAAAGCTCATTTTTTTCATCATGATTTTCTGGTATACCAATAATTCTCAGATTATCTCTCCTAGATCTATTTTCCACGTCAGTTATTTTTCCATTGAGATATTTTACCTCTTTTTCTAATTTTTTATTCTTGATGTTTTGTTTGACTGATTCTTGGTGCCTCATAGAGTCATTAGCTTCAATTTGGTTGATTCTAATTTTTAGTGAATTATTTTCCTCAGTTAGTTTTTGAAGCTTCTTTTCCATATGTTCAGATTTCATTTTTAGTTCACACATTTTTCTTTTTAAGGAGCTGTTTTCTTCATTGTAATGTTTTTCTAATTTTGCAATTTTGATTTTAAAAGAATTATTCGTTTTATCTCCTACCTCTCTAATTTGGTTTTCAAAGTTCTTTTTGAGCTCATCTAAGAATGCTTTCTGTGCTTGAGACCCATTCACATTCCCTGTTGAGACTTCAGCTGTGGATTTGCAGTCAATACTGTCCCCTTCTGAATTTGGTTCCTCCTGCTCAAAGTAATAGTATTCTAGAGTCTTTGTCTTTGTCGCCTGTTTTTTTACCCATTTTGAGGCAAGGCCTTAGCCAGGCCCTTCCTCTAGGGCTCCCAAGCCTTTACTATTTAAAATTTTTCTCTGGGGCTCTGATTACTATGTTTTCAAGGGTGGTGGTGGTGGGGGGTTTGGAGCAGCCAGAGTTCACTCTGTCATACTGTAATGGTAATTAATTTAGCAGGTACTTGGTCCTTAGTAACTAAGGGCTAAGTACTTCTGTGAAAGAGGCAGAGGGTGTGAACTCTGTCTCCTGTATGAAAGAAGGTATGAACTCCATCTCCTGTGTGAATAGAGGGCATGAATTCTGTCTCCTGTTGCTGATGTGGCAGGAGGGGTTTGGCTGAGACAGGAGGCCAGTGTATGTATTTAAGAACTCCAGAGGACAAACTGACAGAATCGGGAATTTTCCTCCTGGTGGTGGGAGCAGAATTGTCCCAGCATCTGGGAGCTGGCCTGCTGGACTGAGAACCAAGTTGGAGTTTTCCATGAGACCAGAATCTGGTGAAGGCTGCCTAGAAGGCTGAGAGGGCTACCTGGAAGGCCTCCTGGAAGGCCAAGACTTCTCCTGTGTCCTAGGGCCAGCTGAACTGCTGGAGGACTGAAGAAGCATGACCAGGATAAGACTTTTGTTTGTTCATGGCTTGGTTGATCCTTGAGCCCCTGGCAATAGAAGTGGTGAAGGTTTTGAGATGTGCTGGACCCTGTGAACTTCAGTGTGTACCAGGAACTGCCTGGAGGACTGAATGAGAACCTGGGAGATGTCTGCCTCTGAATCCAGGTGACTGTTTGTTGGATTCAGGTAGGAGCTGGAACCATGAAAGGGGATCCAGGGAATCTGAGTGACCACCTCGAGGCAAGATGAAGAAAAGGCATCCCCTTGGACACATGATGAAATTGAAGTGTACTAGCCACCGAGGGGTGGAGGGTTTGTGTAATTTTTTAGTGATTGTATTTAGTGACTGATAGATAAGTGATTGATTAAGTTAATCTATGATTGTCCCATGAGTAGAAGATTGATTATTGTATTGTGAAATGACTGAATGATTAAGTAAGGAGGGTTTCCCCCCTTAGGGAAACCAGATGATTATTCTTTTGTTCTTATTCTAAATACTGTGGCTATTGTAGTGAAAACTAGGTGGCCATTCCAATGTTAAGTTGTTGTGAATACTATATTGTTATTTTCTGTGATAAGATGTAATGTTGTGAATATTATAGTGTGATTTGTTATGAATGTTTGCCTTGATTTGGAATGGAATAAATGGAGTGTTCACTATACTGTGTAATCAGAACCTTAAAAGCTGTTCATAGTAGCATTCTTTTGGGAATTCACACAGGAGATGGAGTTCATACCAAATACAAAAATTTGGAAAATGCTAGGGATGGCATTACACATCCTGGTCCCTGGAAGTTCAGATAGGTCCTTTTTAAATTTCCAGGCTGTGGGTTGGTAGTCCCAGGAGTAGCTGCTGCCACTGCCGCAGGCCCTGCCTTTGTCTCTTACCCAGCTCCGTCAGATCCCAGCCCTGGGGTGATAGGCCTGGGAATGGCTCTTGTGGTTGGTGGATCAACTTGCTGCCACATTGATCAGGCCTCGTCCAGGCCTCGCCCAGGCCTCTGTGTGCCACCTCATTGGATCATATTTGTAAAGTGCTTAGCATAGTGTCTGGCACACAGTAGGTGCCATATAAATGTTAGCCATGATGATGATAATGATGATGATAACCCTCAGTCCAGAATTCCAAAGTCCCCTATGATCTGGCTCTCCGTTATCTTTTTAGCATTTCATATCATCCCCAAGTCCCCTCCCTCACCTCAACCAAAGAATACTTCTAGTTGTTTCCTGTATAAAATGGCTACACCCAATGTTCCATCTCTTGGCTCTGTGATCGTACTATGTCCCCCATGCCTGAAATGCACACTTTCTTCCCATCTTCCCATCATATGATTCTTCACCTCCCTGTAGCACAATTTAAGTGAAACCTGATTCCTTTTCCTGACCCCCCCCCAATGGTTAGGACTCTCCCCTTGACATTTATTATTATTATTTAATCTGTATTTATTTTGAATATTCTAGGTACTTGTCTGTGTTCAAACTGTATGCCCCTAATAGAGTATAAACATCCTGAAGGCAGGGACTATTTTGGTTTTTATTTTTATATCCTTAGTGCACACAGTAGGCACTTAATAAATGCTTATTGGATAGCTCATTTGTCTCTAACACTTTAAGATTTTCATCTTGGACAGTGTGAGGGAAGTATCCCTGCAGGTGTTATGTCTTTTTACTGATAATGAAATTGAGGTTCAAAGAGATTGAGCCTCGCCCAGGGTCACTCAGCTAGGGTTAGAAATAGGTCTCAAACCCAGGTCTTTTGACCCTTCCACCTTCCATGCTTCCACTAAGCCTACAGAGGAGAGATCTTAGCGTGGAGGTCCCTCAATCCCCCATATTGGCATAACCTTCCCTGCTTATCTTGAGGCAACTAAGCGCATAGAGTGATGGATATGGGAGTCAGGAAGACCTGTGTTGGAATCTTGCCTCAGTCTTACTGTGTGACCTTGGACAAGTCACTTACCCTGTCTTGGCCTGTTTCCTAACCTGTAAGATGGAAGTGAGAAGAGCTCCCACCTCCCAGGGTTGTTGTGAGCTCCTTGAGGGCAGAGACCATCTTTTGCTGCTTTTTGTATCCCTAAGCTTTAGCACAGTGCCCTTAATAGTATTACTGGAAATGAAATAATGGATGCAAAGTGCCTTGCCAACCTTAGTGTGCTGCGTAAATGCAGTGTGGGACCTGGATGGAGGCTGGATCTGCCAGACTAGCCTGGTGCAGCTGCTTGGTTGTGGTTCTCTCTCTCCCCACCTGGTGGCAGCAGTGCCCAATTAAATGCCATACTCTTTGCTAGACCCAGACTTCCCTTCTCAGTGATACTCAAAGAGCACAAGGTGGTCCCTTTTAATACTGAGTTTATGGTGGCATATGGGAGAAGTGCTTTTGGGAGGAATCATTAAGGACTCATGGGGAGGGATTGGTTCAGAGAAGAAAGACTTTCATAGGGTACTGAAAGCCAGGCGGGGTTTGGACTTTGGAAACCAAGGATACGTACCTCTGTGCATGACTTGTCCAGGCCATTTTGTCTGTGGCCTTGCCCAGGTTCCTGTCCCAGCCTAGATGTCTCTTTCTGCCTCTTCCCTGCCCTGAATCAAGATTAAGCCCCTCCAAGCAGCTTTCTGTAACTGCCCCTAGCCCGCTCTACATTTCCTTAGCATTTCTGGTCATCCAGGAAAGAAATAGTGTGAATCTCAGGCAAGTGATTTTATGCCTTGCATAAGGGGGTTGAACTAATCTAGCAACTCTCAAACTGGACCTTTGCTGGACTCGATCTGGGCAGGGTTTTTTGCTGTGGAAGTTATTTTTAATTTTTAGAAAAGTTATTTAACATGTAATGGGTTTCTTTTCAGATGAATTATTTTTAAATGTTTTAATTTCTAATGTGGTAAACATCACTAGATATAACCTACATAAACAAAAACTCAATAATTCTTTATTTTATTTTTTTTTGGAGGGGGGAAGGCAAGGCAATTGGGATTAAGTGACTTGCCCAAGGTCACACAGCTAGTAAGTGTGTCAAGTGTCTGAGGCCAGATTTGAACTCAGCTCTTCCTGACTGCAGGGCCAGTGCTCTATTCACTGTGCCACCTAGTTGCTCCAATAATTCTTAATAGTGTTGAAGAGGACCATGACATCAGTTAGATGATGACATGACTTATAATTGAATTGGATCTGAGTGAGGGAGGTCTGTGCAAAGTCACCAGCCTCACTTTAAGGTCAGCGAGGTGGCACAGTGGACAAAGCACTGGGCTTGGAGTCAGGAAGAGTTCAAATCTGGCCTCACACACTTACTAGCTCTGTGACCTTGGGCAAGTCACTGAACCCTGTTTGCCTCAGTTTCCTCATCTGTAAAATGAGTTGGAGAAAGAAATGGCGAACCATTCTAGTATCTCTGCCAAGAAAACTCCCAAATGGGGTCACAAAGAGTCAGACATGACTGAGCAACAAGTATAATGAGATCCTGAGGTGAAAAAATTTTGAGAATAGCAGTTAGCTCTGACATTCTGGGTTCTCAGAACTCTTCCAGGTTTTCCATTGATGTCCTGAAGTCCCTAACTGTTCTGACATATTTCCTAAGCTCCCTCACAGCGCTGACATTCTCATTCTAAAATTTTATGTGTCCTAAAGTCCCTAACTACTCTGACATATTTTCTAAGAGGCTTCTCAGCTCTGACATTTGCAATCGAAGATTTTATTTCCCTGAATCCACACACTATAGACTGGCTACAGGAGCCTAGGTGGGGGACCCTGACCACCCTCTCCTCTGCCACCCCAACTCTTTTTCCAACACTAATAAATGTCTGTCTCTGGGAAGCCCTGGACCCCATTCCATAGTACCACCCCCAAGCACCAAGGAAACCACACACATAAAAATATAGAATGGTTTTTATCGTATTTTAGTTAAAAAAAATAATTGTTCCACTGAATGAAGTAGTTTTTTTTTTAAGGGGGGGAAACAAACTCAAAAGCAAAAAAAAAAATTATTTTATAGTCATCTGTACAAAGACATCCGCTAAGGAAACACCACCGGGGATCCCCGGTTCCTGCTTCATTAGTATCTCTGATTTCTGCAGATTATTTATACCAAAATAAAACCTCTGAAAGTTCAACAGTGAGCTTTGTATGATCTTCTGAGAGTTACTAAAATAAAGGGTATTGAGTCTAGAAAGCAGTGACATCGTCACAGAGACACAGAGAGGTTGCATAATTTCAGTGGCGTAGTAGTGGGCTGGTTTGATTGTTTCGGCTGGGCGACTGACGACCGGTCACAGCATTAAGAAATCACATTGACAGAAAACACAACATCTCAGGAAGCAAGGCCACCACTGGCTGTCGCTCAGGCCGTGAGGTTTGGGGGTATCACAGAGCAGCCAGGCCAGGGTTTCTCATGCTTCCCTAGCCTGGTGTACACAATGAGACTTGTCTCGATCACCAAAATCAACCTGGCAAGACAGTGAATAATGTCCAGCTGGACACTGCACCACACGTTTGTGTGAATGGAGGGACAGACAAATGAATGGCTGGGAGTCTGAACTGTGAAAGGAGAAAGGGCAGAACCCAGGGGCTGAAGCAGACCCTTTGGCTCGTCAATGTCAGAGTGCATGCAAATACACCTAAAAGCACTTTTTGGATGCTGCCTGGAGAATTGCGATATTTCTGTTTTTTTCTCTCCCTTCTTTGGGGACTGGTCCATTACTCCTGATCTCACCCTCTGTCCCCCCCCATTTCCCTCACCCCAGCCCATAACTTCCTCTGATTTGTTTATTAAGCCTTCCAGAATTCTAGTGCCCCACTGAGACCCTTGGGAGCTGGATATTTCTGCCCCATTGTGCCCACCTGTGCCCTTAGACACCCCATAACATGGCTTCCTGGCAGAAAGTAGACCCAATGAGGTAAACTGGTACAGCTGCTCCCCAACCTTCCTCAACCCAAACTGGATATAAGGAATTAGATCTCAGAGCCTGGGATGCTCTGTGTCTATAACTTCAGGATATTCTCATCATGGTTTGAACCACCTTCATAGGGATTCAAAGCTGTTTTGCCAGATCTAGGGGCAAAGAATGGAGCTTTTGCAAGAAATCTTGGGGGAGACTTTGGGCAAGTGACAGCTTCCCCCAGGGCCTCAGTTTTCTCATCTGTATAATGTGTGTGGGGTGGTCTCACTGGATGCCCTTTGACACCCTTCCAACTCTAGAACACTGGTCTTCTGTTCCATTTATCTAGGCTGCCCTTCTCTGCTCTCTGATCTTTTGGTGAATGAGTGCTAAGTCTTTTCCCCTTTCTTACATTATAAGAGATGGTAACTGGCTCCAGAGCAGGGGGGTTGATGACCTTTTTGAACCCTGAGGGTCCCGTGTGGGGCTGGTAGAGTTAGAGCAGGAATAGCAAGATGAGGACAAAGGAGGAGGAAGAAAGGGGTTGGGAGAAAGGAGAGAAAGAGAGGGAGGTCTGTGTTCACACCTGGTCTAAAAAGGCATGTTCTTAGGGGACTGTTTGATGGCTGGTGAAGCCCATGCACTGGGAGCTGCAGGGGAGTCCTGAGGGCCTAGGAGACAGGAAGGCAAGACTAGCATCCGAAGGGAATTTCTTGGAGTGGGCCAAGCTCGGAGGTGAGGATGCCGGTGGTAATGGCTATATCTGTTAGGGGAGCACAGGAAGAGCTAACAGGCAGGACTTGGGAGGTTGGGTTGAGGCCCAGGTGGGCTCCTCATTCACAGGCAACAGCTCTTAGAATTGGTCCGTTCAACCATGAGCTACTTGGCCTATTCTTGAGAGCATTCCTTGGAGCCTCTATTGGGGCAGAGGCATGGAGGGGGTGGCCAGGCCCCACCTTGCCCCATCCCCGCTCACTGCTTAAAGGCTGACTGGAGCTCCTTGAAGGCAGCTTTTCTCTGTTTCTGCTCCTCAGCCTGTCGTTTCCGTTCCTCCTGCTCCGCCTTTATCTCCTCCTCGAACTTGCTGGACACATTGATTGCTTGGACCTAGAAGTGAACCAGGTGGCAAGGAAGTTAGGGTTTGGGCCATCACGAAAAAGGAGCCTGCAGTCTTCTCATCCTCCAAATACCCTTTCTTCTTTGCTCTTTTTATCTCTGTCCTCCTTTCCATTTTCCAGTTCCTCTTATAGGTTGTATTAGAACATAATTCTGAAGGCACAGACTGTCTTGTTTGTATATCTATCCATCTATCTATCTATCTATCTTTCCATCATCTATCTATCTATCTATCTATCTATCTATCTATCCATCCACCCACCCATCCATCCATCCATCTATCCATCTATCCATCTATCCATCTATCCATCTATCTATCTATCTATCTATCTAATCCATTCATCTATGTACCTATCTGTCTGTCTTTCTATCTATCCATAATTCTATCAATCTCTCTATCTATCCATCCTTCTTCTTATGTTTCTAATTATCTCTCTCTCCTTCCATCCATCTGTCTATGTAGCCATCACCGTCAGTTTCTATCATGAACAGAGGAAAGAACACCAGACTTGGAGCTAGAAGGGATCTGTGTTCACACCTCAGCTCTGACACTTAGCTAACTGTGTGACCCTGGAAGAGTGACTTAACTTTGCTGGGCCTTGGTTTCCCCATCTATAAAGGGGCAATACTAATATCCAGGTCTGACCATGTTATTCACTCAACGCAATAAACTCCAGTGTCTTCCTATCACCCCCAGGGGCAAATACAAAGTGCTCTACTTGGCATTCAAAGCCTTTTTTATCTAGCTCCCTCCTATCATTCCAGTCTTCTTACACATATACTCTGAGACCCAGTGACACTGGCCTCTTTGCTCTTCTTCAAACAAGACATTCTATCTCTTGGCTCCAGGCATTTTCTCTGGCTGTCCCCCATCCCTGGGATGCTCTCCCCACCTCATCTCTGCCTCCCAGCTTCACTGGCTTCCTTCAAGTTCCAGCTAAATTCCTATCTTCTATAAGAAGCCTTTCCTAACCCCTCTTCCGGGACCTTCCTTCTTTTAATTATGTCCTATTAATTTCTTGTTTCCCCCATTCAAATGTAAGCTCCTTGAGGGCAGAGGATGTCTTTTGCCTTTCTTTGTATCCTCAGTGCTTGGCACAGTTGCTGGCACATAGTAGGGGCTTACTGACTGACTGACTTACACTGCCCAAGTCACAGGGATCTTGTAAGCAAAGTGCTTTAAGAACCTTATATAGATGCCCTTTGGGCATATGGTGGCAAGTGTCAGCCAAGAGTTTGCTCTCACCTCTCTCTCTCCCATCAACCCTTTTGGAAGGCTTCAAACCTGATCCTTGTGAATGACAGTAGGGGGGAATGTTTGCTTTTTTCTGCCTGGTACTGTGACTCTGTCTTCCATGGGGTTTCGAGCCCCCTAAGGCTTGGTCCAGACTTCTCCAAATGTAGCACTGGGTCATTCTAGACAATGAAGTTTAGACCTTCCCACCTATGTTTCCCCTAGGTGTCTGGGAGTTCTAGAATAGGGTTGTGAAGACTCCCTTATAGCCTAATTTGTACAGTTCTTTAAAGTCTGCAAAATACTTTCCTCACTGAAGCCCTAGAAGATAGGTAATGAAATCCTATCACACCCATTTACATATCAGGAAACCTGAGACTTGGAAATGAAATGACTGGATTAGAGTCCCACAGCTCATAAGTGTCAGAGCTGGGCTTCTGACTCTAGTCCAGTGGTCTCTCCACCAGACCACATTGTCTTATACTGTAGTTCTTACCCCTGGAAGGGACCCCTCTGAAGGTCCTCAGAACTGAGGCCTTGAGAGAACATTTCTAAAGGTCATAAAACCAGCAAATTGTAGAGCCTTCATTTGGACCCAGGGACCTGATTCCAAAGAAAGTTCTCTTTCCATGACAATGAGAGGGGCTTATGGAGGGGGGATGGAAGTATGTTTACATGAGTGTCTGGGGTGAAGGACTCAGCAAGAGGTTATAGAAGTAGACAAATTGGGGAAGGAATTCATTTAGTTGTGACAAAAGCCAAGGGAGAAAAGAGGGGAGAGATGAAAGGGAGGGTGGATGGCTTGGCATGGTGGGCCTAAAATTCGGGGCTTTTATTGGCCCCTGACTCATGGCAGTCTGGTTCTAAGGTCTCAATTGGGAAGGAGGTGGCAAACCCAGGAGAGAAACCTCCAGAGGCCATAGCTCTATGAAGGAGGCCGCCACAGCTCCGCTGGGGACGCCAAGCTTCCCAAACCCTTCCGTTTTCCTTACTTTGGCCTCAAAAAAGTTCTTGGCTCCTTTAACGCCTTCTGTAGAGACATCAATTTCAGAGCGCTGGGCGAGAACGTGAAGTCCGCTGTCCTCCTGCAGCTCCCCTGCTGCTGACTTCCGGAAAATCAGGAGGAACTGTGAGGAAAGAAGAAAGAGCTCTGTGAAAGAACTGTGAGGAAGCCTTGGGTCCTGAGACTGCAGCACCCACCCACCAACCCACCCTCTTCAGCTCAGGGTCCTCAAACAGCTCTGACATTCCAGGTTCAGAGCACCATTGATCTAGCGCTAGAAGAGACCTCAGAAGCCATGTAACCTGATCTCCTCATTTTAATGGGACTCTGGGACCACAGAAGCTCACTAGTTTAACCTCGACAGGGTCACAGAGCTAAGTGTGTGAGGTGGGATTTGAACCCAAGTCTTCTCCACATTTAGCACTGTATTTACTACAGATACTAGTCACCATTTAGTCTAACTCCATCACTTTGAAGATAAAGAAACTGAGTCCCAGAGAAGCACAGGGATTTGTCCAAGGTCACATTGCTAGTAAGTGACTGAAGCAAGATTCGAATGCAGGTCCTGAGACTCCCCCAGCCAGGGCTCTTTCCACTGTCCCATGATGCCTCCCTTATTTATATATGACCTACCTAAACCCTACTTCTCACCCCCTGAACTCAATAAGATGTAAGCTCTTTGTTTTTATCAGCCTGGCACAAATTCCCTTACAAACAGTAGGCACTTAATAAGTGTTTGTTTAATTTCACTGAAGGAGCTATTCTCAGGTATCTGAGTCTTGTCTTCCCAAACAGACTATAAGCAATATGAGGTCAGGGATGGTGTTCTACATATCTCTGTCTTCTCCCACAGTGCCCAGGGTTGGGCACATAGTAGGTGCTCAGTAAAAACGGTCGAATAAATGAATGGAATGCCCGACTGCATATATCAAGACACTGCATCCTGTATAGAGGGAGACTATTAAAATTTTGATTTAACAGATCATGCAGACCGTGACAAGCTTCCCACCTACAAGGAAATTTACAGTTTAAGCAAGGAACCTAAAACAAGATATTTCTCAAGCTCTGTGAAACCTACAGAGTCAGTTATCAGTCCATTTTATTGTTGAGTAAACTGAGGTCAAGGGTCAGGGTGCCCTTTCCCATAACTTCATTATGTGACCCCTACTTCTGGTGAACCCAGGCTAGGCACCATGATGCCAGGACGGCAGAGGCCCAGGCACTGCGAGGCGCCCCCTATGATCTGATTTTGAAAGAAGGCTCTGCTCTTCCTGGACTCTCTTTTATGCCTGCCACCCTACCTCTCATTGGTGTTGATGCAGGACCAGCTGCCTGCCCACCCAAGCTCCCATCAGCCCTGATGGCAGATGTGGCTGCCTGCCCACCTTACCTCCCGGAAGCTCAGCTTGTTGTCAAGATCTTCATCTACTTCTTTAATCATGTTTTTCAGACCCAGGTGTGTCTGAGGGGCTTCGAGCTTCTCCATCATTAGCTTCAGTTCCATCAGGTCAATGAAGCCATCTCGGCCAGCGTCATACCTGGGGGGGGTGAAAACAGCAGAGGGAGAGTGAGAACAACTGGGGGATCCCTGTCCAAACCAAACTCCATTGGCTAATGCTCTTACCAGGTGCTAGGCTGCTAGTCAAATGACTCCCAGAAATTAGGGAAAACACTGGAGATGATTATGTTCACCCTGAACAATTACTCATCCAAAAACTACTGAGTATCAGAGCTGGGAGGGCCTTTAGAACAGAGAATGTCAGAGCTGGGAGGGCCCTTAGAACAGAGAATGTCAGAGCTGGGAGGGCCCTTAGAACACAGGATGTCAGAGCGGGGAGGGCCCTTAGAACACAAGATGTCAGAGCTGGGAGGGGCCTTAGAACACAGGATGTCAGAGCTGGGAGGGCCCTTAGAACACAGGATGTCAGAGCTGGGAGGGCCCTTAGAACAGAGAATGTCAGAGCTGGGAGGGGTTCTTAGGACATAACATTTCAGAGGGATAATAGGATGTCACAGCAGGGAGGAATCATAGAACAGACAGTCAAAATGGTCAAAACATTAGAACATAGAATACCAGAACTTGGAGGGATCTTAGAACATGGAATATCAGAGCTAGAAAGAACCTTAACAGCGGTTCTCAACCTGTGGGTTATGTTCAATTTGTAACAATGAAAATACATTCTGCATATCAGATATTTACATTATGATTCGTAACAGCAGCAAAATTACAGTTATGAAGTAGCAACGAAAATAATTTTACGGTTGGGGGTCACCACAACATGAGGAACTGTATTAAAGGGTCATGGCATTAGGAAGGTTGAGAACCACTGCCTTAGAAGAACCAAGAA
>CM053582.1:99246987-99266044 GCA_028627135.1 Pseudochirops cupreus
GAGTTGGAAGGGATTTGGAGATCATCAAATCCAATCTCTTCATTTTAGAGACAAGTAAATGGAGGTCTGTGAGAAGTAATTTTGCTAAGGACAGTTAGGGTCTTCTGACACTCTGCCCATCTCCCACGACAGCTCACCGTCTCTAAGTGTAGGAGAAAAGAGAACTACCTTGAAGACAAGAGGGGAGAGGAGTAGGGATAGATCCAGGAGTCCTGGCGACACACCCATCTCTATTTCCTTTCCCAGGATTCTTCGCAAGTGCCTCACCTGGCCCATTTCCAGTACAATCCCCACACCTGCACTGCACCCTGCTTTCTCGCCTCTGCGTACAGTAGGCTCCCACAAGAAAGATGCTGTATCCCTCTTGCAGAATGCAAGCTCCTTGAGGGTAGGGGCTGTTCTGTTTCTATCTCTGTATCTCCAGTATCCAGCCTGGCACCTGGCACACAGTGGGGGTTCAGTAAAAGGGCCCAGAAGACTGCTGAACTAAAATGACCATCACCAGTTTTGGGCAGATCAATTCTTCCTTTCTGCAGAAATAATACTTTTTCTGTAGACTAACACCCCCCTCGTTCCATTCCGTACCACAGCTGCTCTGCAGAAGCTAGTCCCTGCCCCTTTGCTCTGGAAGGGAAGGCATATTTAGGGCATTCTCAGCTGGTTATCTCCCAAAAGGCACTTGGGAAACAGACACTGCTCACAAGAGGCCTCTCTCCCTGGCTTCCATGACCCTTCCCTGCAGCTGTGCTGGGCTTGTGAGCAGGGGCCAACAAGGGCACAAGACCAGGGGGTGGGGACACAGGTTTGCTAAAATGTACAGAGGCCTCCTGCTTATCAGGCAGGCAAACTCCACCCAGGCTAGGGCTGGGCATCTGACAACAGCAGCTGTTCTGGAAAAGCCTGGGGGCTTCAGCAAGGGGACCCTGCCCGCCTGTGGAGATAGGACACTTTGTACACTGCTGTTATAGACAGGATGCTGGCAGTTGGAGTAGCCCAACAGTTATAGAGCTAAGGACACAGGATGTCAGAGCTGGGAAGGCCCTTAGAACCTAGAATGTCAGGGCTGGGAGGACCCTTAGGACAAAGAATGTCAGAGCTGGAAGGGGCCCTTAGGACACAGAATGTCAGACAGAGCAAATAGGGCCCTAAAAGACCTGTCTAGACCAAAACCCACCATAGTACAGAGGAGGAATCTGAGGTTTGTGGAGGTTGAAGGAAGTGACCCAAGGAGCAGCTGATTTTATTCCTGGACATCCACCCTTCTGCTCCTGCTGAGTGATTTCCTGGGTGAGCTATTTGGAGAGAGTCAGGGAGGAATGTGGGCATGGTGCCAACCTGTTGTAAATCAGCCACTCCCTTGGACTCTCTAACTGTGCCTCTATTTGGCAGCCAGAGCAGGGTTGTGTAGATACTTCTTGTCATCAGCAAGCATGTGCAAGAGAAAGAACACTGGACTTGGAGACAAGGACCTGGGTCTGAATCTTGATTCTGCTTCCTGCCCTTCTGGGTGTTCCTTCTCCCTCCCTGGATGTGTTTCCTCATCTTATAAAATAAAGTCCCTTTTCGGCAGTGAGTGCTGTAATCCCGAGTGGAAGAGCAGGGGCAAGGTTTCTACAAAGTCGATTTCACCTCCCAAATCAGTCATGTGAAGGGGCCTTGGAGAAGGGCAGAGAATTTGTCACTGAAGCTGGGGTACATCTCCAAGGTCTTAGATATTTGGAGAGGAGAGACAGAAAGAGGAAACAGAGAAAGGGCTCTTCAGGGGGCCCCCAGGATTAAGGGGGTGGTCAGAGTTGCTGCTGAGGAAGCAAAGTGTGAATCCATCTCTATGAACAGAGCTGCTGGTGGAGGGAGGGAGGAGAGAGGATGTGGTGAAGGGTGTTGGAAGGTACTAGGACTTAGGCTGGTCTGAAAACCAGAAGTTCCGAGGTCTATTCCTCATCTGCCTCTCGGTTTCTCCAGAAGCCTCTGTCTAGAAGAGGAAATACCAGAAATAACTAAACTACTAGAGGAGGCAATCTGGTAAGAATGAAACTGGCAGAGGTGGGCAAAGCATGTGACCTCTGAGAGCCTCAGTTTCCCTATCTGTAAAATGAGGGCACGAGACTAGATGATGTGCCACATCCCTTCTGATCCTATATTCAATGGGCTTAAAGAGCTCTCTAGGCCATTCCTCTGCCTCAGAGAAGGGCAATTCTGAAACTACCTTAAACACTCTGGGGGAAGGCAAGATGAACAAGGGGAGTGAGACCAGATGATCTCTAAAGCCAAGCTGATATTCTCATTTCTACAGTCCCTTCTTGTCCTAGAATTCTTTGCTCTAGTTCCCTCCGAGCTCTGACATCCTGTGTTCTAAGGGCCCTCCCAGCTCTGATATTCTCTGTTCTAAGTTCATTTTAAGAACTAATTGGAGGGGGTTGGGGAGAGAATAAGCATTTATAGTGCCTACCATGTGCCACTAAGCATTTTACAAATACTATCTTTATATTAGTGTTCTGTGATTCTGTGACTCTGGGACTACAAGAGCTCCATTTCATTAGAAGCTCTGGAGCAGGGCCCAAAGTGAAGGGAATATGGGCCACCTGGATCACTGAAGTCTCAGCAGCAGTCTCCTGCCAGGGCAGGCGTAGGCAGCTCAAAGTCAATAAGCTTCCAATCAATTACTCTGTGGTTGCACTATAGGTTCCCAATGGTCCTGCCCACAGGGTGAATGGCCTGACAGATGTGATTAGAGAACAGAGTATCTTGGAGCAGGCCACAGATGCGCCAGCGATGCCAACAGCAGGGGCTGCCAGCAGAATTGATCTTTTATGTGCCTGAAAACCATGAGATAGGGAGGGCCCTCAGGGCCCAGCAGAGCTAAAGGTGGCCCTGGTGTTTATGACCAGCCAACGTTACAAGGCCACGGCTTTGTACCCTGTGTTTATAGCTCAGTGCTTTGCACTTAGTAGGTACTCAAGAATTCTTTGGAGAACTGAGTGGAGCCAGAAGTAGCCAGAGAGTCTTTAGGGAGACAGTGAAGACTGTGCAGGGGTCAGAGGCTGAGATCCTAGACGTGACCTCTTCTGGTCCTCAGTTCATCAGTAATATAAGGGGATTCTATTAGGTGAGCCAAGGCCCTTTCTGGCTTTAAAATCCGTGATCCTACCATTTGGGATGGTTTGGACCTTGGTTTGAGTCTGGAATCTAACACTAGCTATGTGACTCTCTAAGTTACAGCCTTAAGCCTCTCATCTGTAAAATGGGGATAATACTATGTAACTCATGGGGAGATTATAAGGAATGACAGAATACCAGCTCCTTTCAGAAAGCAACTGTTTCATTTTTATCTTTATATGCTCAGGGCCTACCACACGGCCCAGAGGAGGTGCTTCACATCTGGTGAATGAACTGGAAGGGCTGTGTAAAACTTTAAGCCCTACAGAAATGTGAGCTGTGAGTTGTTCTCATCAGCCCTGGGGGGGGCAGCTGGGTGGTACCATAGTGCACAGAGAGCTGAGTCTGGGGTCAGGAAGACTCATCTTTCTGAGTTCAAATTCAGCCACAGACACTAACTAGCTGTGTGAGCCTCGGCAAGTCACTTAACCTTATTTGCCTCAGTTTCCTCATCTGTAAAATGAGCTGGAGAAGGAAACGGCAAAGCAATCCAGTATCTCTGCCAGGAAAACCCCAAATGGGGATACAAAGAGTCAGACACAACTGGAAACAGCTGAACAACAAAACTGGTATGCTGTGAGTCCGTGGTGGGGAAAACCACCTTGAGATCTGTGGGGTCTGTGCCCAGAGTAACCTGAAGGAGACCTGGGTCTATCTCAGGCAGAAGGAGAGAAGAGCAGTAGGTCTGAGAACATGGACACTCCACCCTAAGGTCTGGTCTATGATTGGTAGGAGGCCCTTGGTGGCCACTGACCCCTCTCTCTGGCCTCCTTAGGCTCTCAGTGCCCTTCCTTCCCTTTTCCCCAGCCTGCTGCTGGCTAACCAAGAGCTCCCTCGCAGCCCTCTACCTCTCCACTCAGCAGGGTGACTTCTGCCAGCCCAAACGTCAGCAGGGAGCAATTGTGAAGGCAAGAATATAGCTGGTTTCCCCACAAGCTATTTCCAACGCTTGCCTGCCTGAGAGCAGCAGCAAGTTCTTTTCATCCTCATGTCCTACCTCTGGCTCCAACCAATTCTGAACCTTGCTCACGAAAGGGAAGGGAATGGGAGCTCGGATAGTGGGGCTGGGGGCAGATTAGTGTGTATGTGTGGGCGGGAACAGGGAAGGAGCAGAAATGCAGATAATAAGTTTTCCTAAGGTAGCTGAGGCACTGTATTTGACTGGTTTCAGAGATGGTTTCATTCCATTCTATTCTCCATCTCCCCAGAGAGGTGACTTGGCCACATATGGTTCACTAACTTTCTTCATGTGACTGAAAGTTGAATATCTGAGACTGTCAGAGCTGGGAGGGGCCTTAGAACATATAATGTCAGAGCTGGGAGGGCCTTTAGAACAGGTAATGTCAGAGCTGGGAGGGTCTTTAGAACAGGGAATATCAGAGTTGGGAGGGTTCTTAGAACACAGGATGCCAGAGCTGGCTGGGCCCTTAGAACATAGAATGTCAGAGTTGGGAGGGCCCCTAGAACATAAAATTTTAGGGTTGGAAGGGACCTGGGTAAACCCTTTCATTTTCAAGATGAGGAAAGTAATGCCCAGCAAAAGGAAATGACTTTACCAACATCACATACAGAAACCTCTGGCAGGGTTTCCTCATTTCTTCTGGCTCTTTCTCCCCATCCCCCTCCTGCTCCAGTGAAAGGATTGGAAGCTCATTCATTTGCAAAGAGGGAGAAGGGGGAGGCATGGGGGCCCTCAGCACTGCCTGTTTAGTGGGCCAATCCATCCCTGGCCCTGCTTGGCAACAGAGCATCCGAGACTGAAGCTCAGCACCTTTATCAATTGCTGAGAGCCTGGAGACCCTGGCATCCTGCCTACATTCCTGCCCGCCTCTCTCTGAATAGCTTATCCAGGGAAAGACTCAGCAGCTGCAGAGGTCCGGATGCCCACTGACAAAATCAATCCCTTCCCCCCTGGCCCCTGTTGGAACTGCGCACATGTATCCATTCCATTCAGCCTAAGTCCCCTCCCCCAGCCTCTTCACAACTCCTCCAAACCCCAGGGAAAGCTGTGGCCCCAAACATGCTATGTGCAATGAGGTCCCAGAGAGAGGCGTGAGTGTGTGTGTGTGAGTGTGTGTGTGTGTGTGTGTGAGAGTAAGTGTGTGTGTGTGAGAGAGTGTGTGTGTGTGTGTGAGTATGTGTGAATGTGAGTGTGTGTGAGTGTGCATGTATGTGAGAGTGTGTGTGTGAGTGTGAGTGTGTATATGTGTGTGTGAGTGTGAGTGTATGCGAGTGTGTGTGTGAGTGTGTGTGTGCATGTGAGTGTGTGTGAGTGTGAGTGTGTGTATGTGTGTGTGTGAGTGTGCATGAGTGTGCGTGTGTCTGAGTGTGTGTGTGTGTGTGAGTATGCGTGTGAGTGTGTGTGTGTGTGTGTGTGTGTTGGGGAGGCGTAGAGTGTGTGTGTGTGTGTGTGTGTGTGTGTGTGTGTGTGTGTTGGGGAGGCGTGGTCAGGGGTCTAGGGCTGCGTGGCTGTGGAATGCTAGTGGCTTTAGCAAGGAGATAAGGTTTTACTTCCCACCTGCTACCGCCATTCTCTCCATTAGGGTTGGGCCCCTGAGTTTGTGACTCACACATGTCCCATGACTCAGAGCCTTCCCCTTCCTTCCACCAGGCCCCAAGGATCAGGTTCACCTTACAGCTAGTAATGCCCTTGCAAAGCTCATGGTTCTCCCATACCATTTCCCAGATGAGGAAAATTGAGGCCCAGATATAGCAAATGTTTGGGCCCCATGGTAAGCTGGCTATGGTTACAGGTAAAAGTCTGGCCCATAACATAATATCATAACTAGAAACATAAAATCATGAAATAGCAGACTGTCAGAGCTGGGAGGGCCCTTAGAACACAGGATGTCAGAGGTGGGAGGAACCTTAGAACACAGGATGACAGAGGTGGGAGGCGCCTTAGAACAGTCAGACCTTGGAGGGGGGTTCTTAGAAGATAGAACTGAATTGGAAGGAACTTTGGAGATCACAAATCCAATTCCCTTATTACATACACAAAGAAATCGGGTTAGAGATGGAAAGTCACTTGTCCAAGGTCACAGAACTAGTTAATGGCAATTGAATCTAAGTTTCCTGGTTCCTGGTCTAGAACTCTTTCCACCATTCATTCATTCATCCATTCAACAAGAATTTATTAAGGTCCCACTATGTTCTGAGTACAGTACTGGATGCTACAGATATAACGACAAAAAAGAAACAGCCCCTGGCCTTAGGGAGTAATATTCTGAGGCAGGAGGACTCCCCAGCAGTGAGCAGTTATCTATTCCTGCCCCCCTCCTCCACAGCAGGACTCATGTGGGGATTGCCCAATCACTCACCACTTCCTCCAACTCAGTTACATTGGATGAATTTTGACATCACATCTATCCCTGAATCAGTCAGGGCAGGGTGTGGGGGTGGGGGAAAGTTTTTATAACTTCCTGGGGACATACTGGTGAGTCACAGAATCCATCTCAGAGCTCAAAGGGACTTCAGGGCACAATTATTCCAACTTCTACCTATACAATAACCCCCTCTACAAGGGCACTTGCTTTGAAATCAGAAGACCCGGGTTCACGTTCTGCCACAGATACTCACTAGGTCACTTAATCTCTGCCTTAGTTTCCCGTAAAATGAGGAAGGTTGGTCCCTTCATAGCTCTAGAGGTATGCGCCGATGATACCCTAAACGAGTTCATTCCCCCTTTGCCTGAATACCTCTAAAGAGAGGGAAACTGACCACCTTTGAAAGCAGTTCATTAAACTTTGGATAGCCCTTATTATCAGGAAGTTTCTATAGTTCATTTTTTTATATTAAACTGAAATTTGCTTCCATGCATCTTTCCCTCATCCTTCTCTTATCCCCCAATACTCCTAATTCTACCTTTTGAGGTCACGAGGAAAAAGTCTGATTCCTTTTCCACTAGACAGTTCATCAAATATTTGAAGAGACCTTTCAGGTCCTTCTCCAAGTATTTTTTTTTTCCAGGCTCAATATCCCCAGTTCCTTTACTTGATGCTTCTAGGACAGAACCTGTAGACCCCTTCATCCTGCTCACTTTTCTCTGGATGTGCTCCAGGTTATCAATGTCCCTACTACAACGTGGTATCTGGAATTGAACATGATATTTAGTACCAGGTCTGAGAAAGGAAGAAAAGAGTGGACGTCTCACCTTCTATGTTCTGTACACTTTGTTTCCCTATTGGTGGAGCCTGATATTAGTGGTGATTCAGATGAGCACAAGAGGGATCAGTGGCCCAGGCAGGGATGTCACGCAAGAAGCGAAGTTCAGGTTCAGGGTCAGAGCCAGGGTCAATGGGAGAGTTCTTGGATTTAGTTCTGACTTAGCCCTCTCGTGGGTATGTTTGGGGAAAGGAGAACAATATCTTTCTTTAGCAGCCCATTCAATTTTCTTCTCCCAGCTTGTTCTCCCTTCTTCTGTGGCTACCTCCCTGGATAGGTGGGGGCTGAGACAAAGGCATGGCCAGGGTAGCCACAGGCACTGGAGGTAAGGTTACCTGATGCCTTTTAAAATGTGTTCACGAGAGTATGGGTAGGTGGCACAGTGGATAGAACACCAGACTTGGAGTCAGGAGGACCTGAGTTCAAATTTGGCCTTGGATACTTAAGAGCTGTGTGACCCTGGGCAGGTCACTTAACCCTGATGCCTCCAAAAAAAGAATAACGTGTGTGAGGAAGATTTCTGAGCCCTCCATCACTGTGAAGGAAGCAATTTAAGAAAGAGCCAAAGAATAAGAAGGTGAGCTCTATATACTGCTCTGGTCAGATCCTAAAATAAAAGCCAGTAAGCAGAAAAATGGCTTTGGAGTTGAATCCCACCTTTCATGCTTTATCACATGTGTGATGCTGGGTAAAGTCACTTAACTTCTCTCCTAGTCTTGGTTTCTACATCACTCCCTGGATCCAGAGCTAGAGCTGGAAGGGTCTCAGAAGCCATAGGCCAACCCCCTTCATTTTACAGACAAGACTAAAAGAAGTTAAATGACTCGGCCAGGATCACACAGCTAGGAAGTGTCTAAGGCTGAATTTGAACTCAGATCTTCCTGACTCCAAGGACCAGCGCCCCCTAGCTGCCAACTTCAAGGGTTCAGTGTCAGGGCTAGGTCCAAGTGTACAGTCCCATGGGGGCTCAGGGATACCTGGTTGTGCCTCGATGTTGGGGAACCATCTGTTCTCTCATTCCAGAAGCCCCTTGTGCAGTGAGGGGACTGGCCTGTGCTGAGCAAGCAAATGGCCACATGGTCCAACTTCCTTGAACTGGGGCAGGCCCCCAAGAAACCACTTCCTCTGCCCCTTCTACAGGAGAGTTGTGGCTTTAGAAATTCAGGCCCAGACTCGCTGGACCCTACCCTATAAGGCCTTGGGATGAGCAGAGGGGGAGGTGAAAGAGGCTTGTTTTTACTACAGGATCTAAGAGCAACCATCCCATAACCTTGGACTTCAGCTTCCTCAGCTCTAAAATGAGGAATGGACTAGATGGTCTTTAAAACATTCCCCAGCTTGGATTATCCTATCGACTTCAGTCCAGTTCTTACAGTCTGTGTTCTAAGGTCTCTTCCAGCTCTGGCATTGTCTGTGCTAGCCTCCTTTCTAACTTTGACATTTTACATTTTGAGGCTCTTCCAGCTCTGACATCCTGTGTTCTAAGGGCCCTACCAGCTCTGACACTCTGTGTTCTAAGGGCCCACCTAGCTCTGATGTTCTCTGTTCTAAGACCCCTCCCACCTCTGACATTCTGTGTTCTAGGGGCCTTCCCAGCTCTGATGTTCACTGTTCTAGGGGCCCTCCCAGCTCTGACATTCTCAGTTCTAAGGATCCTCTGAGCTCTGACATTGTCAGTTTTAAGGCTCCTCCCAGCTCTGACATTCTGTGTTCTAAGGGCCCTCCCAGTTCTGACATTCTATGATCTAAGGTTCTTCCAACTCTGGCCTCCCATGATGCTATACATTATATAATAAAAATGGAGAAGAGGACCAGACCACAAAAAACAAGCAGGAGGAAAATGAGGAAGGTACAAAGCACAGCCAGAACCACAAGTCTCCCCAGGTCAAGGAGGGAAGGCTGAAGTCAAATGAAGTTGGACATGGCAGAGGTCAAAAGAAGTGAATGCACTAAGCTCAGGAGAAAATTTCCCTCACCCATCTGAGGCCCTTCCCTTTCTTAGAGCCCACCTGGTGGGTTGGAAGAGCTCAGGCTCCGCCCCCCCCCCCCCCAGCCACGCACACCTTCCACAGACATTCCAGCAGGATTGAATTCGTTTTCTACTCCACACAAAGGTTCTCCTGGTTTTATGCTATGCCATAGAAGGGATTTGTGGAGGTGATGGGAGATAGCCGGTGAGTAGCCATAGGCTGTTGGAGGGGTTGGTGCTGAACTACTGTGGGCCTGAGGAACTCTGATCTTTCCTCTCCCCTCCTGAGGATTCTCTCCCAGAGTTCTGCTGTTAACCTTCTACATAGTTCTGGGAAGAGTTATTGTTGTCCTCAGTCCCCACGGGCTGGTTGGGGGCCCTGCAGCTCTGACTGCTCTGATGGAGAGAGGGACACATGCAGGGAATGCCCATTATATTCCACTGCTTCCCCAAGGAAGACCTTGGTTGGGTAAAGAGAAAAGAAGGAGGCCTTGGGAAAATATGGAGAAATCTAATGACTAGAAGGTGCTGGGCAGAAGCGGAAGAACTGGGAAAGAAGAGCACAATACAGCGGGATGAGGCTACCCCATGGAACTCAGTTGTGGACCTTCCTGGGTTCAGATCCCAACTCTGATATTTGCATTGGCTAGCTGGATGACCTTGGGCAAGTCACTTAATTTTCTGAGCCCCAGTTTCCTCAGGGACAGTGATACTTGCATTCCCCACCCCACAGGGGTACGCTGGGGAAAACCAGCTGCAAACCCCCAAAGCAGCACTATCGAACTGGGAACTATTCCTAATAAGAGGTCGTATGGGGCTGCAGAAGCTACCTGAAAGGAGCAGCTACAAATCGGTTGGTCATCTACCGAGCGACGGCAGGGACTTCAAGAGCTTGTGAAAGGAAAGAAGGCTTGGCTAGAGGAGAGAGAAATGTGTAGAGGGGCCTAGTTGGCTGCCAAAGGCCGGGGGACAGATGTAGGGTTCGGCTGAGATAGGACAAAGTAAGGAGCTGGGACACTGGCCTCTGACAATGTCCAGTGACAGAATTACACACTTGCTGCTGCTGGTCTCACTTTACACCACTCAGAGCCTTATCTGAATGAGTTGAGGGACCCCAGACACACCAGGAGAGAGGCTGGTTGAGCCTCCAGCTTCCATCTTCCTCCTTCTCCTAGGCCAAGCTCATTTCTCTTATCAGAAGAGAGTTCCAAGGGAAAACCTGGATAATTTGCAAAAAGGGTAGGGAGATGGAGGAAAGCGATTTTGGGGTGAAACAGAGGGGTCAAGAGCTTTTCAAAAACTCTTTCCATCACATGATGGTCTTGTGAAATTGATCACCTCAGGAAAACTCAGGAGACAGAAAGCAGATGAGGTTGTCTGGCATGGCCCAGGGGAAGAGGAAAATTTTCCAAAGGAAGACAATCTAGGAGTTCTCTTGACTTGTTTACCCTGTACTCACAAGGCAGATCTGCCTGGGAAAGGCCCCTGTGGATCAGAGGAGAAAGAGCTGAGAGCTCCTTGGAAAAGAGAATGTCTGAGCTTAGGGGAGAAGGGGCTAGGTGGACTTGTAGAACAGAGACTGTCAGAGATGGGAGGGAGCTCAGTCTAACTTTCTTAATGAAAACATGAGACTGAACTTCATTCAGAAGGTGTTAGACTTAGATTTCTTACCTCTCAAACTTGTTCTCATCCCATCAAATTAGGGAATAGAGGGTGTGGTGCAGGTTGAGGGCACTGGAGGAAATCTCTGTCCTGGGTGGGGTCGGTGGGCAGATTTGGAGGGTATTAGGGCTGGGACCCAAGAGCTCACTGGGCCCCCTGGCATAGCAGTCTGGGCCTCAATGTCAGGAGCAGAATGGGGTTTTGTCTTCAGCAAGAGCTGGTTGGTTGCTGCTCAACAGCCTGGGGACGGCTGGTCTGGGCTGGCACAGTGGTGCCTTGTTTCCTTGAACACTAAACCGGCTTGAGCTAGAGCCCAAGATGGGCCTGTGGCTGATTCCCTAGAAGGCTCCAGCTCCAATCACTTCCTCCCCCAACTGGGGAGCCTGCAGGGCCTGTCAGTTCCACCCAGCTGGGGGTTAGGGAAGTTTCCATTCTATTGAAATGCTGCCCTGTGGATGGGAGCTTTCTAGATGGGGATATAAAGGCTGGAAGTTTCCTGGGGGATGGGGGTCCTTCAGGGCCAGAACAGGAAGGGAAGGACAGAAAGGAAGGAACTTTGGAAAGATTTAGGGTAGGGTTGTGTGGCATTGGTTGTAGGATATGAAATTGGGCAAATTATCTGTAAAGTATAAGGGAACATAGCATTTACAGTGGAAAGAGGACCTTGGAGTTCATCTAGACCCCCTCATCTTACAGAGAAGGCTGAAATCCAGAGACCAGTCCAAGGTCAATGTGGGCAACACCATATGACTCAGGTCCTCTGACAACTCCAAAACCAGGGTTCTTTTTAAGGATGTGGAATCAGACAACCAAAGGTCTGTACCACTGGGAAATGTTTCCTGAGCTGAAGGAGGAGAGGTGGTTATGGATCCAATGTATTCTAACAAAGGTCTGGGCAGAAAAAGTTTGGGAATCATTGCTCTGACCGGCAGCTAGGTGGCACAGTGGATAGAGTGCTAGACCTGGAGTGAGGAAGACACGTCTTTCTGAGTTCAAATCTGGTTTCATACTTATTAGCGGTATGACCTTGGGCAAGTCACTTTACCCTATTTGCCTCCGTTTCCTCTTTCGTTAAATGAGCTGGAGAAGGAAACGGCATACCACTCCAAAGTCTTTGCCAAGAAAATCCTAAATGAGGTCATGAAGAGTCAAACACAACTGAAAAGCTCTGCCCAGCTCTGCCCCTACCTCCTAACCCCAAAATTCACCCAATGGAAAACATATACACACACTCATCTTTCCTGCAGCCTGGAACCTTAAGGGTAGGGAGAGCTGGGCTCAGACACTTTAAACACAGCCAATAGCTCCTGAAGGTCATCTAGGCCTTAGTTTGTCTTGAAACTGTCTTCTGCGATTAGAGATTGAAGAGGGGGAAACCCTATCCTAGAGAGATTCTAAGACTGGAATAAGATCAAAATCTTTTCTTCTACTAAGGGGCTGAATCTAGGTTCAAAGCTAATAAAATGAAAAGGATCATGGGATCACAGGATTTGGAGCTGGAAGGGGATCTTAACAATCATCTGGTTCAGATCTTCTCACTTTACAGTCTTGCACCAGAAGGCCAATGACTTGTCCAAGGTCACAGAGCAAGTTAGTTAAAGATAGAGCTGGGATTTGAATGGAGGTCTCTGACTTTGATCCCCTACCATCCCCAGTTTTACTGAGGAGGAAAAGGAAGCCAAGAGAGAGGAAAGATAAGTTGCCCAGGGTCAACCAGCTAGACCACATGTGGCTTTGAGGCCCTGAGCCAGGCACTTGGAGAGCCAGGATTCTGAGGTCTGACCTCAATCCCAGCAGAGCCAGGTTTCCAGTGCTCCTACTATACCAAACAGCCTCATCATGAAGTCATCCACAGTTATCAGGAAAGAAAAGCAGAAGAGACTGAAGTTACAAAATTGGGAAGTGAGGGTGGGGCAGTTGGGGGAAGAGCATTTGCAGAAACAGAACAGAATCCAGTCCTGCTGTTGCTATGAGTCTGGATTTCTGAGCGGTCTGGCTGCTAACTGACAGAGACAGTCTCTTGGTGCTGCCCCCATCCTGATACTGGCACAGAGACAGTGCCAACCTTACTGCAGCACCTCCTCGAGCTGACCACACTCAGAGCCTAGAGTGCCTCATTACCTTCGGGCTGCCCAAATCCCTCTCTACCCTCCCCAGGATCTAAGATCTTTGTGTCCCCCCACCTCAAGATTTCTGGGCCATCAGGGTCATCCCACCATTTGGAGCCAATGTTCCTGGAAGCCATTTGCCCTTCTCATCCCCAGGGCCCATGGAGACAGCCTCTGGCCAGGACCTCCTCAGCAAGCCTTCCTATTTCCTGGGAACTTTCTTTGGCTTTAGCTTGTTTTTCTAGAAGCCTCAGTAGCCAAGGCCTGAGGATACGGGAGAAGAGGAGAAAGTTAGCTAAGAGAATGGGATAGAGCCAAGGCAAAAGACTTGAGCCTGAAGGGACGTCAGCCTTTATTTACTATCCCAAGGGAGAGGGGTCTTTGGTGTTTTCCCCAGCTAAAAACAAGGAGTAGGGATTGGGGATAGGAGTGAGGAATGAAATCCTAGAGAGGGTTTAGACTGGAGAATGGGGCCGTTTCACTCCAGGGCCCAGGAGGAAGGTTTCTATGTTTTAGGACGACAGGGACAGATGTTCCTGGAAGGGGGGGGGCGACGACGACAACACAGAACTGCAAATTTTGAAGGCACGGTTTGGGAAGGTGGGGATGAGAAGGAAATTGAGGACCTTGAGCAAGTCTGGGCCTCAGTTTCTCTAGCTGTAAAACAGAAGGCCTGGGCTAGATGATCCTAAGGGCACTTCAAGTTCTGAATCCTGTGATCCTAAGAAGGCCTGGGGGATGGGGGGGGAGGGGAAGGCACCTGACTCCGGTGCATGAGTTTAGGGGTAAAGGGATAGTGGGGCTCAAGGGACACACTCACTGCTTAAACATCTTCTCCATGTCCTTGATCTGTTTCCTGGAGAACTCCTTGAACTCGGTATAGGGGTTAAAGACTCTCCGACTGGGGGACATGGGCTCGCCGATGCCCTGGTTGAGGTCCGCGCGCCGTTGTAGCTTGGCGCTAAGCTCGCAGTCCGCGCTGGCCAGCGGATCCCCGGGCTCGTCGGGCGCCCCGGGCCCTGCCCCCGCCGCGGCTCCATTGAGTCCGGGCTGCGGCAGCTGCTCCTGCCCCTGCTCGTGATCAGAGCCCTCGCCGCCGTCCTCTATCTGAAGCCGCCGGTTCAGCTTGGTGGCCAGCTCGTCGGTGGCCATTGTGGCCGGGGGTCTGGCCGCGCCGCGCTACGCTGCTGGGCTGAGTGCTGCTGGGCTGGGCACTGCTGGGCTGCGCTACGGCTGTTGCGCTGGGCACGACTGCGCGGGCGGTGCTTGCGCGGCGCGGAGCTGCTCTCTCTGCTGCGCTGCTGGACTGGCAGCCCAGCTCCTGCCTCGGCCACTGGCTCGCTCGCTCTCCCGCTTGTTCACTCTGGCTCCCGCTCGGCTCCCTAGCCTCTTCCTCTTCCTGACACTCCCCGGCGCCAAGCACCGCCTCTTAAGGTGGGACTTGGGGCTGCGCAGCAAGCCGGCGCCCCCCGCCCCATTCCTCCCTCTACCCCGCCCCCACCGAGGTGGCTGATCCGAGGGACGCCAGGAGGGATGCTTTATTTAAATAGCTATCATTTATTTATTCCGTGGCCGGGCTGAGGTTTCGAGGGCGCTGACCTCCCTGCCAGGGCTTTGGGAAGGTGGCTTGGCAGCTAGGTTTTGGGTTCCAAACCTCCCTTCCCCAAATCCCTCCCATCCCTTCCCCTCCCCCCTCCCCCCAAGGCAAATTGGAGATACTAACCAAGCTGAGTCTGCTAAACTGGACAGGTGGGACTCGGGGTAGTGAGGGCAATGGAAGAGAGGAATTCCCCTCCGCAGCCCCCCCCCCCATCCTCCCGAGCAGTTTCCTAGAAGATGATAAAGTAAAGGGGTACAGGATCAAGGGCTTGGACCTGAATTATCTTCCCATTACTCCCTCCTTCCTTCCCCGGGATCCCCTGCAGTGAAGTCATCATCCTATGTTTGTGACATCGGTCCGTTGCCATGGAGACGACTTGATGTCAACTGGTCAGGCGGTTCTCACTGCAGGATCCTGGAAGGGCGGGGAGGGGGGACGGGAGGCGGGAGAGGTAGTGGAGGAGATGGACCCAGAGAGACAGGAACCCGGGCTTAGATACAGCGGGAGCTTCTGGCATCTCCCAAGAGAGTCAAGATGGAAGAACAGCTGGGAGGGGTGGGCTGGGTGGGCTGGAGACAGAAATTGGCATCCTTTCCAAAATGAAACATTAACAGTATGGGGGTGAAAGGTGGTGGGAATGGGGAAGCAACCAGTTCTGTCCCAAGGCCCGCAGGCAACAGATGGATGAGGGATAGGATGAGGGTGGTGGTGGAGGCTTTAGTGAGGGAACTCCTGTTCTCTCTTTCAGCCTTCCCCCCCCCCTCCTGTTTTAGGTGAAGAGGTGTTGTACAAGAGGACACCCACCAGAACTTGCAAGGTACCTCAGTGGCCATGTAGTCCAATTAAAGCTTGAACAAGAACCGTTCCCCCCCCCCCCACTTAAAACACCCCCTGACCTAGAATCTGGCTTTTGCCTGAAGGCCTCAATGAGGAGGAATCCATTAACTCCCAAGATAGCCCATTTGTTACATAGAGCTTAAATCTGCACCCCTCTAGCTTCCTCCCAGTATTGCCTTCTGGGACCCAGAAGAACAAATCTTCAAATCCTTGAAGACAGATGCTGGGTTACTTCCTTTTTATTTTGCGTGTTACATGCTTTGTGGGGAACAGGGTGAAGAATGGTGGGGCAGATGGTGTTATAACAACTGATGCAGGCACACACCCATTATTTTGTCTCCAAAGCATCCTGTTATTTGCCAAATTGAATCCAGGCTTCTAAAATTCATGACCCTAAAACTGAGAGTGATTTTCCCCATATTGTTAGGGACAGTTGTTGCTGGAACTGGGATTCAATTCCTTAACCATGTGATTCTTAAGTTAGCTTCCTCAGAAGGGAGCCAGCCTTGGAAAGCTCCGAGCTACAGTGGAAATAATACTTTCTGTTCTAGTCAGAGGTCCTGGATTCAAATCACACTTCTGATATTGCTGTCTGTGTGACCTTAGACAAATCAATTAACCTCCCTATTCCTCAGTTTCCTATTCTGTAAAATGGGAGGAATTGGACCACAAACGGTTATTACAAAAGAGAAGTAGAGTGAAGATGCAATCATGGAAAAATAAGATTGGAAAAAAAGATGGATGGGGTAATAACCCAGCAACAGCCCACGTGTTCCTATGGCATCTTTGCCATCTCAGGAAACCCCTCAACACCTGTAGCAAACTTGACGTGTTCGTTTTTCACTTGCAAAAGTTCTTTTTATTTAAGGAATCTTTTAAATTACTTATTTGCATTTAGGCAGGCCCATCGAGCCAGTTTGCACATGAGTTGGCCCATCTGCAGATGGACAGATTTCTTCCAAGCCTTAGCAAATGCAAAGTAAATGCCTGAGAAATGGAGCCCAGGATCACATAATGGAAGGACAGCAAGAGTCATACAAGAGGGTCACTGGAGGGAACACTGGAGTTCATGGGTACTCCTGAGGGTCTGACCTCACTGTTTGTAAAATCAATGAAAGTGTTCTTTTTGGTGAAAAGTGTAAGGTCTAGCTTTTGGGCAGTTTGATTAGGTTCATTTAGAAATGAATCTGAATGCATGAAAAGCAATCATTAAACCTTACCATGTGCACAGTTTTAAGTGTGTGGATAAAATATAGAAGAGAAATGACGGTTCCTGCCCTTGAAAAGCTTATATTCTAATGTTGAATCATTTCAAGTGCGTTTGACTCTTCACAACCCCATTTGGGGTTTTCTTGGCAGAGACACCGGAATGGTTTGCTGTTTTCTTCTCCAGTCCATTTTACAGATGAGGAAACTGAGGCCAACAGTGTGAAGTGACTTGCCCAGTATCACATGACAAGTAAGAGTCTAAGGCTGGATTTGAACTTAGGAAGGTGAATCTTCCTGAATCCAGGCCTGGCACTTTGTGCACTATGGTGCCACCTAGCTGCCTTCTTTACTTTCTAATAGGGGAAGATACTACTTAGAGGGGAGGGTTGGCCAGTGAGAGGTGTTTCAGTTTGTTGGTTAGTGGAGCCATTGGAAAGTTGACTGGTGTGCCTTTTCCAGAAGCAGGGATAGTATTGATTTGATTACAGTTTTCAGAGAAACATGGAGGAAGGAGTATGCCCTCACCTGCAGAGTGGATGTCAAGAAAACAGTTGGAGTGGACCCCTGAAAGTATGGCATGGTGGTCTTGGGAACAGCTGGATACAGTTAGGCTATGTGAATTTGACTGGAACCCCTCCAGCCCCTTGGCAGGAGGTCCAAAACTGGGTGAATTAAGTACCCCAGAGCATGATTTTGGGAGGTTTGATGGTCCAAAGGGCCAAGAAGAAAAATATGACAAGGCACTCAAAATGAACCTTACTAGTATTCATTCAAAACTCAGCTAGAAGTGCTGTGTTTTCCACCCTTTGTTGATTATACAGCTGTGAGAGACACAGTAGGGTATGAAGACGGAGGCTTAAAAAAAACAAGAAACCCAAGCAACAAAACCCAACAGTTTTTGGAGGACTGGACTATCTTTCTGCTCTTAGCACCAGCCAGAAGTTTGGAATAGAGCTAATGAATGGGAATTATGCCTTCAATAATCCAGTGACCCTCCACTTATCTCAGCCAATTATCTGACTGACAATGAGCCTATAGGCAATAAGATTTTCTTCAATGTGAAATGTTACAGGACTGCTTGAGATGGGAGCAGCATGCCGAATGAGATGAAACTTAAGGATTCTGCCAAGGTCTGTAGTCAGTGTCTAGATCAGGGCATCTCAAAGCTTTTTTTGGTGCCCTTAAGCCCCAACTTTCAGTAAACCTTCCCATACCCCCTATTAAATATGAGAGAAATTCTACAGTGTGCCATGCACACATGCAGGAGAAATAAAATAGAAATGTGTTTTTTCATAAAGAAAACTTTATTCAGTACATAACAAAAACTTCAGTGTCATGCAGTTGCTAAATATTTGTCAGAATTACTGAGACCTTTGATTTTGCTTCTTGTCAACCTACAGTTTCATTCTTGGTATAGTTTTTGAAAGAGATGCCCACAGATCACATCCAGCCTGCAGATTGTCTCTTGCTCTGAATTTGATTGAGAGCAGAATTGAGAATCTGGATTCACAGGGATTAGTTTTCATAACTGGAATTAAAACCTTGTGGGCACTGTTAGTTTGAATGAGATAATTCTCCTCAAAGGACACATTGAAAATTCTAGAACTTCATTGATGAAAAAATCAGTTCAGAATTTCTGGATATTTTGTGAGACCAATTAGCCTGTCTTTCACTGAGCTGTTATCACTCATTTTTTTTTCTAGTTCAAAATGACAGTGTTTAGTAGAAAAGTGTTATTTTGGGGTCTTGGTAAGATACTGTTTCAGATTTTTCAGGTGGATTATAATGTTTTCTCCCCTTTCTACCGCATCCCAGTCTTCTCACTATTCTCTCTTCAATTCAGTTTCACTAACATGACTATTTTCAGTGTATTTTAATAGAATAATATAGGTATTTACCAACAAGGTTCTCCCATCCTCTGGCGTAAGCCACTTAAAATCTCAGTCAATTTCCTCATCTGAAAAATGGCATCAGGAGTCCTGCAAAAACTTCACATGGCAGAGGGTGCTCATGAGGAGGGAAGGAGGCAATTTAGGCATCTCTCTGTAAAGCTTTCAAAGCTTGTGGACCAGCTGTTATTGAGCATTGAGAGGGTAGGACTATAGACATATGTGTGTGTATACATACACACGCATGCATAAACACATATATACAAATACGTATGTATTTTCTGTGTGTTTATTTCAATTCAGTCAGCATTTATTAGGCATCTATTACGTGTCAGGTGCTGTACTTGGTGCTAGCTATATAAACGAACCCCCCACGGAGCTTCTCTTCTCAAAGAGGGAAACAACATGTGCACAGATAATATATAGAAATACTATGTATCTATATATGCCTGTCTGTCTGTCT
>CM053582.1:99266544-99282665 GCA_028627135.1 Pseudochirops cupreus
AAGCTAGAAACATTTCCAGTAAGATCAGGGGTGAAACATGGATGTCCACTATCACCCCTCGTATTCAATCTGGTATTAGAAATGTTAGCAATAGCAATAAGAGAAGAAAAAGAAATTGAAGGAATCAAATTAGGCAAAGAAGAGACTAAGCTATCACTCATTGCAGATGATATGATGATATACTTAGAGAATCCTAGAGAATCAAGTAAAAAAAACTACTTGAGATAATAAATAAATTTGGCAAAGTTGCAGGATATAAAATAAACCCACATAAGTCCTCAGCATTCCTATTTATCTCTAATGAAATCCAACAGTAAGAGATAGAGAAAGCCCATTTAAAGTTACTATAGACATAAAATATTTGGGAATCTACCTGCCAAAACAAACGTAGGATTTATATGAACACAATTACAAAACACTTTTCACACAAATAAAGTCAGATCTAACTAATTGGAAAAACATCAATTACTCATGGCTGGGTCAAGCTAATATAATAAAAATGACAATTTTACCTAAATTAAATTACATATTTAGTGCCATACCAATCAAGCTACCAAAAAAAAATTACTTTGTAGAGCTAGAAAAAATAGTAACAAAATTCATTTGAAAGAACAAAAGGTCCAGAACATCAAGGCAATTAATGAAAAGAAATGCTAGGCAAGGTGGCCCAGCCATACCAGATTTTAATTTATTATAAAGCAGCAGTCATCAAAACTACTTGGTACTTACTGGCTGAGGAATAGAGTAGTGGATCAATGGAATACACTGGGTACATGAGACTCAGCAGCCAATGACTACAGCAATCTTTTTTGATAAACCCAAAGACCCTAGTTTTTGGGATAAGAACACACTATTTGACAAAAACTGCTAGAAAAACTGGAACACAGTATGGCAGAAATTGGGCATAGACTAATATTTAACACTGTACACCAAAATAAAGTCAAAATTGGTGCATGATCTAGGTATAAAGGCTGATACTGTAAGCAATCTGGGAGAGCAAGGGATAGTTTACCTGTCAGATCTATGGAGAGGGGAAGACTTCATAATGAAACAAGAGATAGAGAGCATTATAAAATGCAGAATGGATAATTTTGATTATATTAAATTAAAAAGCTTCTGTGCAAATAAAGCCAATGTTACCAAGATTAAGAGGGAAGTGGAAAATTGGGAAAGAATTTTTACAACCAGTGTCTCTGATAAAGGCCTCATTTCTAAAATATACAAAGAATTGAGTCAGATCTCTAAGAATACAAGACACTCCCCAACTGATAAATGATCAAAGGATATGAACAAGCAGTTCTCAGAAGATGAAATTAAAGATATCTATAAGCATATGAAAAATGTTCTAAATCACTATTGATTAGAGAAATACAAATCAAAACAACTCTCAGATACCACATCTTACCCACCAGATTGGCTAAGATGACAAAATAGCAAAATGATAAATGCTGGAGAGGATGTGGAAAAATTGGAACACTAATGCGTTGCTGGTGGAGTTGTGGACTGATCCAACCATTCTGGAGAGCAATCTGGAGAGCAACTATACCCAAAAGGCTATAAATAAGTGCATACCCTTTGACCCAGCAATACCTTCTAGGATTATATCCCAAAAAGATCATAGAAGTGGGAAGAGGACCCATATGTACAAATATATTTATAGCGGCTCTTTTTGTGGTGGCAAAGAATTGGAAATTAAGGAGATGCCCATCAATTGTGGAATGGCTGACAAGTTGTGGTATATGAATGTAATGGAATACTACTGTGCTATAAGAAATGAGGAGCAGACACACTTCATAATAACCTGGAGAGACTTATATAAACTGATGCTGAGCAAGAAGAGCAGAACCAGGAGAAATCTGTACACAATCACAGACACAACGTATGTATGATGACTAACTTCAATAGACTGGACTCCTCTCAGAAATGTAAGGTTATAAGAGAACTCCAAAAGACTCATGATTGAAAGAGATAGCTACATCCAGAGAAAGAGATGCAGAGTCTGAATGCAGGTTGAAACAAACTACTTGCTCTGTTTCTTTTTCTTGTTTTGTTTTGTTTCCTCTTTCCCACTGATCATTCCATCAGTTACAATCCTTCTTTACAACTTGACTAATGATTAATGGGAAGATATCTGAAGATCCTATATTTGAGTGCATGCCGCCATGATTGAGGGGGGGAAAAAGGAGAGGGAGAAAATTTGAAACTCAAGGGACTGTGGAACTGAATGTTGTAAACTAAAAGTAAATAAACAAACCAATTTTAAAAAAACAAACAAAAAACACAAATATGATCTCATTTGATCCTCACAACAACCCTGGGAAGTAGGTACTATTTTCATCCCCATTTTACAGATGAGGAAATGGAGGCAAACAGGTTAAATGACTTTCCCAAGACCATATAGCTGATAAATATCTGAGACAGTATTTGAACCCAGGTCTTCCTGACGCCAGGTCCAGTTGCCTATTTACTACATCACCTGTCTGTCCTTGATTAACACATTTCTGTAGACAGCATTCATTTTAAGCAAACACAGACCTAAAAGAATCACTTGATTTTCCAATATTATACAGGATGGATCAGAAATGATAGTTTATTATGTACAAGGCACTGGTGACTGAAAGACCAGAAACTAACTAGCCCCTGTCTTCAAGAAGCTTCTATTTACCAGTGGTGGACACAACCCACATACAGAAAAGTAAATAGAGGACAATCAGAGAAGAAAGCGAGCACTGATCATGTTTTTGTGTGTGATTCCCCTCCCCCCCCCCCCGATAAAATTCTACTATTAGAATTTAGAAATTGGTTACTTTGTGTTGGACATTTCTCTCCCAAGATCTTTTTTTTCTTTTTAAAGAAAATGCTCCTAGGCAAAGTAGTACACGGTAAATGTCAGAATTTAGAATTTCATACCTTCTTCGTATTACCAATGAGGAAACAGAGATACCAATGGGGAAAATGACTTCTCCTTGGTCACACTGTTAGCAAATGGAAGAGTCTGGATTAGAATACAGGTTTTCATAAGGCCAGGGCTTCTCCATTGTGACACACTCTCTGTCCCAAATACCAGAGGTTTTTCTTCTGACAGGTTGGCCATGGATGCCTTAGGGAGGGGGTGCAAAGAGAGGGAAGGAGGGGATGATCAGGGCAAACTTGCCCCCCTCTGTTCTGATTCTGCCCAAAGATGCTGGTGGAGCAGTTCTTGGGTATGTAGGATGCTCCTGGGCTGTGCATTAACCCTCCCTAGGGATGTCTGTGGGTTATGAGAGGACACCCAGATGCTGCTGTATCTCACCTTGAGAGTGAGAATCTGGCACCTGCCCCTTGTTCCTGCGAACATCAGGCCTGAGAATCTGGCATCTGCCTCTCCTTCCCCATGTGCATCATACCTGCCAAGGAAACCTGCCAAGCCTAGAGAGATGGCAAGGGAGAGAAAGGAAAGGAGGCAGGGATGGGCAGAGAGAATCCCAACAAAGTTAGGAGCTGAAGGAAGTGAGTTCAATTCAGGTTAATTCAGCAAACATTAACAAAGTGCCTGCTGGGCATAGTTCTGCTCCCTGCGCCTCTAACACCCTCCCCCCTCACTTCTGCCTCAGAGAACCCCTGACTTCTTCCAGCAAGGCTTAGTCATCTCTTCCCACAGGAAGTCCTTCCTGATTCCATAACTGCTGCCTTAGTACTTGGGTGACCTTGGTCAAGTCACTTCAGGTCTCTAGGGCTCATCACTAAGATGAGAGGCTTGAATTAATGACTTCTGAAGCTCTATAAACTGTCTATACCCTCCCTCCCTAACTACCTCTTATTCATTCTGTAGTTATACTTGCTGTTTCCCCCTGCTAGAATGGAAACCCCTTGAGGGCAGGGGCAATTTCATTCTTTATCCAGCACCTAACCCAATGGCTGGCACACAGTAGGTGCTTAATAAATGCTTGTTAATTAAATGACTGATTGCAAGACTTTGTGCTAGTTACCAGGTATACAAAATGACAAATGACATAATCTTTGCCTTCAAGTATCTTATGTCTAATAGACTATAAATGGAGGAATCAAAAAAGAAAAGTCTACCTGATGGGCCTGGTAGGAGAAGGAGAGGAAGGAACATGCCTGAATGAACATTCTACCCCACCTCCCTAGCCACAGGTTCTATTGCTTTTTTTGCTAAGCATTTTACCTTTTAATTAAATTTTTTTTTAAATAACTAGCATTTGTTTTCTTCTCCTCTCATTTTCTCTCCCATTAAGGAAGAAAAAAGAAGCATTGTAACAAACATGAGTAGTCAAGCAAAACCAAATGCCCACTCCCTTGGCATGTCCAAAAGTGTATGTCTCATTCTGCACCCATTCTGAGCCCACCTCTTCTCTGTCAGAATAACCTGCTTCACCATTAGTCATCTGGGATCACTATTGGTCACTTTGTTGATCAGAATTCTTGTATCTTTCATCGTTATTTTCACAATGTCCTCATTATATGTTTGTTCTCCTGTTTCTTCTTCTCACTTCACTTCAAACGAGTCTTCCAGGGTTTCTCTAAAAGAGTCCCTTTTGTTATTCTTATGGAACATTTATATTCCATGTTTTGTTCACTCATTCCCCATTTGATGGGCATCCCCACATTTTCCAATTCTTTGCCACCTCAAAAGAATTGTAATAAATATTTTTGTACATTTTGGTCCTTTTCCTCTTTCCTTGTTTTCTCTGGGGTATAGACAGTAATATTTTCCCTCAATGAAAAGGCATTTAATAACTTTGGGGGCATATTATCAGATTCTAGCCTCAGGTTCTTAATCAGCCTCCACTTGATCTATTTCTCAGCTTCACCGGCCCTCTGGGAACCTTGGGAAAATATAGCCAAAGGTACCAAGCAGTCACTTCCTGCTTCCTGACCCCAGTTTTCAATATCCAAGCTACGTACTCTCTTCCAAGTGAAGGCCCACCCTAGTACATGTTGTCCTTAGCACCTCCCTATACCATTGCATTAGCCAGGTCTTCCCAGCTCCCCTCTCTTCCCTTTCCATTTCTCCTTTTTCTTCTTCCTTTTCTTCTCCAGTCATCCTTCATCCTGCTTTCAGAGTAATCTTTCTTCCACATAGATAGGACATGCCAAAGTTTACAATGAACTCTAGCTGAGATGGAAGCTGAAGACACAAATGGGTTTGCTTTTTTTAATCTATATTGGGAATGGGGAGGAGGGTCTCTGTGAAGGAATAAGGCCACTGCTTGGGCAAGATTGCACTGTGGAGACAAGGAAGACCTATTTAAACGTTATTTTGTTTCCATTTTCTCTGCCAAAAGGGATGATATTCAGACTAGAAATGATAGAACAAAAATGGCTAAAAGACAATTGACAAGTAGAGAAGTAGAGAGAAAGTAAAAGAAGTGACTACTTGCTCATGCAGGATGAATTCAAGTCACCATGTCAAACCAGTCAGGCAAACTACATTCTAGAATCCTGAAAGAGGGGAAAATATGATTGCTGATCTCTCGGAGTTCTTTAAAAGACCATAGAGAATAGCAGCTGCTAAATCACTATTGATTAGAGAAATGCAAATCAAAACAACCCTGAGGTACCACATCTCACTGGTCGGATTGGCTAAGATGACAAAACAGGAAAATGATAAATGCTGGAGAGGATGTGGAAAAATTGGAACAGTAATGCATTGTTGGTGGAGTTGTGAACTGATTCAACCAATCTGGAGAGCAATCTGTAACTATGCCCAAAGAGCTATAAATAAGTACATACCCTTTGACCCAACAATACCACTTCTAGAGTTGTATCCCAAGGTGATCATAGAAGGTCACACAGATACTAACCATTAGAGGCAGGATTTGAACCCAGGACCTCTACCTCCCAAGTCAGCACTCTTTCCACAGCAGTACAGTAGATCAGATGATGTTTCTTATCTCTTCAAAATCTTCAATGTCTCCATATTCTCCTAAGTTAAGACTCTTCTGTCTGACATTCAAGGCCCCCTTCAATCTAGCACAATCCTAACTTTTCAGCCTTATATCATATGACTCCCTTCCTTATACTGTACAATCTAGCCAAACCAGGCCATCAAAACAAGCCTTGCATTCCCTTGCATTCACTCTGCAACCCTATTCATATTGTTTCCCTCTGCCTGGAATGTTCTCCTTCCCCCTATTAAATATTTACCCAACCTTTCAAGACCAACCCGAATATCACCTCCTCTGGGAAGCCTTCCCTGATTCCCCTTCTCAGGAATGAACTTCACCTGCTGCCCTCACTTAACACTGTATTTTGCACCTCTGATCAGATGTCAGAGTAATATATCTATATATGTCTTATTCCCGTCCTGGACTATAAGCTCAGTGAAGGGATTGGTCAGCAAACATGTCAGGAACACCTGCTCTGTGCCCAGCACCTTGCTGGTCTGGGCAATACAAAGACCCATGATGAAGTGATCCCTGCTCTCAAGGACTTTATATTCTATTAGGAGAGAAGATGTGTACATCTCCGAGCATCCGTGGATTAACTTTAGCAGATAGGCACTGGACTTGTGAATTTATTACTATACAAAGGGATGCCAGAGGAAGAAATGTCCTTTACCTGGGCAGAGCAACACCTTCTCTACAACTTTTATAGTCTTAGAGAGTTACCTAGAGCATCAAGACATTAGGTGATTTGCCCAGGGTCACACGTTCAACATGTATAAAAAATAGGACTTTAACCCAGCTAGTCCTGACCTTGAGGTCAGCCCTGTAACTGTTGTAGAACACTGGCTTCCATACAAATTAAATAGAAAATAAATGCCAGGTGGTTTTTAGGGAGAAAGGGTACCAACAGTTGTGGGGAAGAGAAGAGAAGATGTAGAAGATGGTGCTTGAGTCTTAAAGGAAGTGAGGAATTCTTGGAGAGGCAGGTAAGGAGGGACTTCCCTTCAGGCATGGGGGATGGTCAGTGCAATGATGGTGGGAGATGGAGCACCATGCGTGAAGAACAGAGGCTGGACTGTGGATAGGAGCCAGACAGACACTGTGGCTGGACTGGAGCATCTGGGAAGGGGGTGTAATGTAGAAATGAGGTTGGAAATATAAGCTAAGGGCAAGTTACAAAGGACATTAAAAGACTGAGGTATTTCTATTATATTATAATGGCAACTGGTAGTCACTAACGTTGGTTGAATAGGTCAGACCCAGGTATAAAGAAAATCAGCCTTATGGAAGACAGATAGGGGTGGGGAGGCGTAAAGCAGAGAAACCAATTAGAAGGCCACTGCAATAGTCCCAGGTAGATAATTCCCAGGAAGGAATCTTATCTAGACTTCAATACTCTGTACAAAGTAGGTGCTAAATATATTTGCTTAATTGAATTATCAGACACTTTCTAGTTTGGCCCTCCCAGTCTTTCTTAGGAGTTCTTACAAAATGTTTGCTTGTTCTCAGAAAGTTCTCAGTCCATTAAACAGTAATCAGCTGAAGGTCAGAGCAAGACTCTCCTCAGGAACCCTGGTCCTCCTGAAAGTATGATCTCAGCTCTGGCTCAGACCCCAATCTGAGGCACTCTTCTATAAGAACCCTCACAACTGGCCACAGAGGTCACTGACTCCCTACACTGGCATCATGTTAGGCTCTGTCCTCTTCATTGCCTTCCTGGGCTATGGTAAGCTGGGAGCCAGAAAGTTGCTAGCTCCTCCACAGACCCATCCTAGACAGTTAATCTGTGACTATCTTTCAGTCCAGTACTTTCTGCTTTGAAAGGTAGCAGGGGAAAGAGTGAGGCCATGTCCACACTAGCGATCCAGGGTTCCCTTTACTGACATGGCTCATATAGGCTTCTTTGATCTCTCTTGCAGCCTCCAGCTGTGGCGTCCCCACCTACCTGCCCAGTCTGGCCGCCAGGGTGGTGGGAGGAGAGGACGCCAGGCCCCACAGCTGGCCGTGGCAGGTAAGGAAGCCACATGTGGTATAGTGGGCAGCATGGTAGTCTTAGCCTCTCATCTTTAGGCATTATGTAATTGGGAGTTACTAAGGATGTCTCTAGGCCTACCCCAATAGAGGCAGACTGGTTCAGTAGAAAGAGTGAATCTCAATCCAAGAGTTCTAGGGTCAGACACAAATGATATTGAGTTAAATTCTAGGCCTGCCAATACATCAGCAGTAGCTCATTTTTTCAAGTTGCTTTACCCCTCTGGTCATCAGATTTTCTTATTTGTAAAGTGAGAAAGCTAGACCAAATCCCTTTGGGGTCCCTTCCTCCAAATCTATGATACAGAATTGTTGAGGCTTTTTAAGTTAAAACAGCAGCTGGGAATGATGGCCCAGTTACCTTGCCTGAGATTTGCCCCTCTCTCACCACCCCTCTGTGCTGGCAGGTCTCCCTCCAGTACCTTAAGGATGACACCTATAGACATACCTGTGGAGGGACCCTGATCTCCAACCAGCATGTCCTGACTGCTGCCCACTGCATCAGGTGAGTGCCACCCCGAGCCATGGATCCTACTGCACAGAGGAAGGATGTGGGGGTCTGTCTCCTCTCCCTCTGTCCACAATGGGATCTGAAAGCTACCTAGACATCATTTAGAGGGGAAACAACAACACAGACTCCCAGAGCTGGGCAAAAACTTCAGGTGCTCCTGGTCCAGCCTGATTCCAGATACAAAGATCTCCTTTGCAGCATCCCCAGCAAGTGCTCAGTCCAGGCTTACCACAGATCCTAAGATGTGATAGTGCCTTCTCCAAAGGTTCCCAGCATCTCCACCTGCAGCAACAACTTGTTTGCTGTTAGAAAATAAAATTTTCCTATTAGAATGATAGGGAAGGACTGTCATGTTTGCTTGGACTGGTATCCCCAGAATTTAATTCAGGGCCTAGAATTTTGTCAATTTCAATCACTGCTTCATCTATTTCTATCTATCTATTAATACTATCTATCTACCTTTTATATACATATCTATTTACTTGTCAATATTTATCTATCTCTCCATCATCTGTTGCTGAGAATCAAACTCTGAATAGATGGATGAGTGAATGTATATAGGAGGAAAGATAGATGGATAAATAGAAATAGGAAGGTACATAGAATAGGGATAGGAAAGTGGATAGATATAGGGGGGAGAGAGAGAGAGAGAGAGGGAGAGAGACAGAGACAGAGAGACAGAGAGAGAGAGAGGAGAGAGAGGGAGAGAGACAGAGACAGAGACAGAGAGACAGAGAGACAGAGAGAGAGAGAGAGAGAGAGAGAGAGAGAGAGAGAGAGAGAACAGTGCTTAAGAATTGACAAAATTATTCCAGGCCAGAAACTATGCTAAGCAGGAGGAAACAAACATAAACAAGCAAAAATGAAATTTCCCCTTTGGAAACAAATTCATTTGAAGGATGAAATTATCATTAATTGAAATAAAAAATGGACCAGCTACTATACTTTTGGAAAAATCAGAGCTCCAGGAAATCTCTGAATAATGGAGGTGTCCCACAAGGACTCCCAATCTCTTACCGCTGTACTGGGGGGAAGGAGGGGGGTTAAGATAATGTTTCTCAAACTCCTCATCCTGTTCTGTTTTCTGCCCAGGAGGTCTGTAGCATATGCCAAGGACTGACCCCATAGTATCACAGCTAGTGATGTATTGCAATCAGAATTTACACCTGACTTCAAGTATTGCACACTTCTTGGTAGAACATGATGCTTTTGAGCCAAAACCTACCCTCCCTGGACTCCATATATTGGTCTTAGTTTTCTCAGTTAGGATCTAAATCTAATCCTTTTTTCCTGACAGGAATTCAGACATTTGAAGATAACGACCATGCCTTTTCTTCTCTCAGAGTTCAGTGAAAGTGATAGGGAGAAGTTTGTGGAATAAAAATCGGTTGAATTGATATTAAAGGCTTATGGTCCATGAATGGACCATACCCATATGGAAACACATTCCCTCCTCATTCACTTTATCCAGCAAAACGAAAACCTATCGAGTGTTGCTGGGCAAGAATAACCTGACGGAGGAAGAGGATGGCTCCGTGGCAGTGGCTGTGGATACCATTTTTGTCCATGAGAAGTGGAGCCTCCTCTTTATACGGTGAGTAGTCTCCATGCTGGTACTTTTGCCCTATTGGACATGGAACAAGTCCTCAAGGCTAGGGCCAGAAAGCCGGCCTCCATCATATCATCCACCTCCGGAGATATCAGCTCTGACCAGAGATTGTAACATCTCCAATCCTCTCCCACCTACTGAAATGTTCTCCCCCACTGCTCCACCTCTCTTCTATAATAGTAACGGCACATTTCTATATGAGGCACTAAGATTTATGCAGAGCTTTCCCTTCAGGATGCTCAGAAAAGAGTCAAGCAGGGATTCTTGTTTCCCTTTAATAGTTGAGGAATCTGAGACACAAAGATCTGTGGTCATGTGACAAGTCAATGACCGAGTGAGAAAAGCCTTGTGAGTTCTAACCCAGAGCTCTTTCATCCTGGAGAGGGAGAGAAGCAGGGGAGATCTCACCATCTTTCCGCCTCCACTCTCCCTCATCCCACAGGACAGATTTCATCCTGCCAATTTCCTTTCCATCCCAGTAGAAGGTAAGCTTCTTGAGGGCAAGGATTGGCACATTTTTCAATTTTCCATATCCCCATACCAGAGACCTCTACATGGTGCAGTAGATAGAGTATCTGACCTGGAGTCGGGAAGATCTGAGTTCAAATATAGCCTCACACACTTACTACTTACGTGAGCCTGGACAAGTCACTTAACCCTTCTTTGCCTCAGTTACTTATCTGTAAACTGAGGACACTCTAGAGAAGAAAATGGCAAACCATTCCAGCACTCTTGCCAAGAAAACCCCATGGGAAAGTCATGAAGAGTCTGGCAGGACTGAATGACTGAGCAGTCACAACAAATCCCCTGTGAGAAGCACAGGGCCCCTGCACACATTAATCCACACGTCTGCAACTGGGTTCTTGAATTCTGCTCCTAGCAATGACATCGCCCTCATCAAGCTGGCTGAACCTGTGGAGCTGAGTGACACCATCCAGGCAGCCTGCCTGCCCCCCCAGGATTCTGTGCTGCCTCAGGATTATCCTTGCTACGTGACAGGCTGGGGCCTCCTCTGGAGTAAGTACATGGCCTGCCAGGTCCCTTTTAGCCCTCTGTTCCTGCAGGGGAGGGGCCCTGGACAGTCGAGCTCTAATGCCAAACTGTTGGAGCCCCCAGGAAGTAATCTGGCCTAGCTAATCAGGGCAGGCTTCCTGGAGGAAGAGGCCTTGTATGGATATAGTACCTTACTAGCTTCAGAGCTCCTTTGCTGGTGTCATCTTGATTTATTTGCCTGGCATCTCGTGGAATACAAGTATGACTGATGCAGTTGTGTGGATAAGGAAACTGAGACCCAGGGCAGTTAAACATTTACCCAGGATCTCGTATAATCAATCAGGGAAAGGACTCAGTGAGTTCAGCAGCAGCAATGGCTTCTACCAAAGCAAGGGATCTTGTAAAAATCTAAAGGTATAGAACAGCAGGACCATGACTTTTTCCTTGGCTGTTCCTACCTGAGGATTCCAGACTCCCTTCTCACCATGAATCACTCTTTATTTTGGTTGTGTCCATTCTAAAAGAGAGGCCCTAGAACTGGACACAAACTTTACAGGCATAGCCCGATCATGTCAGAGAACCGTGGGACTCCTAACAGTGTGATCTGGGAAAAAAAATCATTTGGGGTCTCACTTTTTCACCTGTAAAATGAAGAGTTTTGTCAAAATGATCACTAAGGACCCTTCCCACTCTTAGTCTGTCTGTTCTACAGTCTCTTTTGGCTCAAAATTTCTTTGTTCTAAGGTCCCTCCCACCTGTATTCTGTGTTCTAAGGGCCCATCCAACTCTGACATTCACATCCTCCCAGCTTTGACATTTTCTCTGTCATTTCCTACAATGGACATTGGGCTTCTATCAACATAGAAGACAGCCTAAGTCCTGAAATCCCTTTCATAGGTGATACAGATCCTCTCACTATATACAATTCCTTTGAGTTTCTTCAAGTCCGCTATGCTTGAGCACCAGTTATCTTTCTGACAACCCCTTAAGAGTCTGCGGCAGATGGGTTCTGGGGCCATGGGAAGAGAACCCACTCATGACTTGCTCTCTGTCTTCCTAGCCAATGGCCCCATTGCTGAGGTTCTCCAGCAAGGTCTACTGCCCATAGTGGACTATGACACATGCTCTCAGAAAGACTGGTGGACCTTCATGGTGACTAAGAAAATGGTGTGTGCTGGAGGAGATGGTGTCATCTCAGGATGCAACGTGAGTCATAGTGCTGAACAGCAAGCCAGAGATGGAAGAAGCTGGACTTTCTGGGAGAGATTGGTGCTGATTTAGAGAGCTTTAGACTTCCAGAGAGCCTCATGGGGAGACCACCTAGGAAGCATTTTCCCAGAAGTAGGGAAACCAACCAGAGTGGCCCGAAGTCACAGATATTGCTTCACCTGCCATAATCAGGCTTGCCAAACTCTGGTCCATCCTGTTCTTCTCCATTAAATGTGTGTGTGTGTGTGTGTGTGTGTGTGTGTGTGTGTCTGTATGTGTAGATAGATAGATTAGATAGATAGATGGATAGATAGATAGATGGATGGATGGATAGACAGATAGATAGGTAGGCAGATATAGATATAGATAAAGATAATATGTTTAATATAATATATATATATGTATATCCTAACATTATTCCCACCGATCCCCTCGCTATCCTCACAAATAGAAACACACCATCTCCATCATCATGGTAGTATAGAAAAAGTGCTTTGCAAATCATAAAACACAATGGTAATGTAATACAATGCTTTTGTTACCCCATCAGTAACACCTCTATTGTATTTAGCATCATGACCTTCTTCATTAACAGCACCAACCACCACCTTCATCACTACCAACATCACTAGGTGCATCACCATCACCCCTATCTCCCCCTCACCAGCTCTACATCTCTATCCCTGGGAGAGAGGTAAAAAGATAATTGTTTATAGAGTGCCTATTGTGTGCCAGGTCCAAGGCTAAGTGCTTTACAAATATTGTCTCATTTGATCACCACCAACATCACCATCTTCTCCACCACCATCATCATCTTTATCACCACCAACACCACTAGCATCTCCAGCCTCCTCATCAATCCCACCACCAACACCAATACCTGAAAACTGAGTTGGTGACAAGCCAATAGCTGATATCCTTCTATCTCTGAGTACTATTCTACATTTCAGAGGTATAGACAGAGATGGGAGCTGGGAGTAGTTGGAGAAACTAAGGCACATAGAGAGGAGCTAATTACACAAAGTCACATAGAAAAGCAAGGCTGTACCATGATAGCCACAGCTGTCTCATAACTGAAGGAGCAGAAACCTCTTGTTGGCTCTGAATTACTTGGTAACTGATGCTCATATTTCTTGGGGACAGGGAGACTCAGGTGGACCCCTGAACTGTGAGGCTGAAGATGGAGGCTGGGAAGTGAGAGGTATTGTGAGTTTTGGTTCTAGCTGGGCCTGCAACACAGCCAAGAAACCTACAGTCTTCACCCAGGTCTCTGCCTATATTGACTGGATAAATGAGGTGGGTTCATTCATTTAATCATTTATTCATGTCTACCTGTTCCTTTTTCCATACAACAGCAAAATAAAAAGTAAAATTGGGTGAGGGGGATAGAGGCTGTTAGGGCATGGGAGAGGGTGTGGAGAGGGCCAGATTGAGGTCCAGGAAAGAAGGATGGAACTCAGTGAGGAGGATAAGGACTTAGCTGTGGGAATAGAAAATTGATTAGGGGTCCTTGGATCTCAGTGAGGGCATAAGGGGTTGGGAATAAGAAAAAAGGCTGAGTGAGGCAATATGGCCTCAAAAAAGAATGTCTCAGTGAATAGGATGAGACCTTAGAAAATGCATGGAGCCTCAGTGAGGGGAAGAAATGGCTCTGAGAAAGGACCAAGGGAGGAATGTATGAGTGCAGAGGGTGGTGTCAGTGACTAGGACTAGAGCTTAGGCAGGGGATAGGGCCTAAGTGTAAAATGAGGGGCTCAGTGAAGTGATTGGGTTTCAGTGAAGAGTTGGGGGCTCAGTATAAGGATGTGGGTTTATTGAGAACACAAAAGTTCAGTGAGCCATTCAGGGCTCAGCAATAAGATGGAGTCTCAGGGAAGAGGGTGTAGGGTTTGTGGAGACACAGGGGTTCAGGAAAAGATAAGGTCTAAGTGGAGAGTTGGAAAGTTCAGTGAGAACAACAAGGAAGCCAGAGACTTGGGAGAAGGGGCCAGTTATATTCAGCTAACAAGATGATCCAGAAGAGAATGGGAGAAGCCAAAGTTCAGGCCTTCTGAGTCCTGGGCTAAGGTCTTCTGGGCCCCATGAAGAGACCCCAAGGCAGTCAGAGTCTCCAAATTGTTCTCTGTTCCTCCAGAAAATGCTGCTCTGAATCATCACTGGCCTCTCTACTGGGAATACCCTGGAAGATGCTTCCCAATAAACTCTCCCATTCAGCCAAGTCTTGGATTTTCAATAAAGTCTCCCCTCCTGCCTATACTCTTGGTCACTTTTATGTCTGGATGCCTTCCCTGACTTTCCCCTGACCGATTCTAGTGCCAGGGCTCACTGATGTGGCCTGCTCACTTCCTAGAATACAGCCCCCTTCCTACAAGAATAGTTCAGAAAGATTAATAAATTTGATAGGATTAAGGTCTTGGAGGGGACCTTCTTCATTACCCAGCCCAAGCTACATGAGAAAACTGAGATCCACAGGGGGGAAGTGATCTGTCACTCTAGGAAGCTGCTCACCATATCTTGGCCCCTTCCTAAATTTTCAGCCTTTTCATGCTTTACTCGTCTCTTGGTGCTCTATGTTACAGGACACAGGTCTTCCTGCATTACTTCTTCAAACCATCATCTCCCATCTCTGTATCTTTGACTTAGCTGATCTCCAGACCAGGAACACTTTCCTTCCTCACCTCTGCCTCATCATTCTTAAGTCCCATCTCAAATCTCACCTTCCACCCTAGCTGCTAATGCCTTTCTCTGATAGTACTTAACATTTCTCCATTTCTTTTATAAATCTAGTTACTTGGATGCTGTTTCTCCACTAGAATAAGAACTCACTGAGGGCAGGGATTGTTTTTTGACATTGTCTTTATCTACAGCATTTAGGAGTTTCTGTCCTAAATGCTTAGTGGTTTATTGACTGACTAACAAGCTGTTCAAAGTCACAAGCATCAGAACTGAGATTCACAGCTTCTGTCACCTAATCACTGGCTCCTTCTATTAAAACTGTGCTGTCAACTTCCTGCTAAGCTCAGGATGCCCCAGGCAGCCCCAAGGGTTTGGGAGGGTCAGGAGATGAGGTTGGACCTGTTCCCTGGGCAAAGTCAGATCAGAAAGGGTGGATGTGGTGGCAGTGTAGACCAGGAGGAAGCTGTCTCCAGGCTCAAGCAGAGGTACCAAATGACTGCATCACCCCCAGATCTGATTGTTGTTCAGTCTTTTCAGTTGTATCTGACCATTCATGCCTCCATTTAGGGTTTTCTTGGCAAAAACACCACAATGGTTTCCCATTTCCTTCTCCAGCTCCTTTTAACAGATGAGGAAACTGAGGCAAACAGGGTAAAGCGACTTGCCCAGAATCACACATTCAATGAAGGTCTGAGACCAGATTTGAATTCAGGAAGATGAATCTTCGTGCCAGGCCTGGTAATCAATACACTGTGGCCCCTAGCTGATAAGAAGCCAACAGCACTAATAGCCATCACCCCCAATTCTCTGAGCTTTAAAGCAGACAAATAACTTTCCTCATTAGACCCTGTGAGGTGGAGATTACAAGTATTATCATCCCCATTTTATAGATGAAGAAACCAAGGCTCAGTTTCTGAGTGCTCAAGGTGACCCAGTGAGGAAGTGTCAGAGCCGATCAGCTGGCTCCAAGGTCAGTGTTCTTTGCTGCCTCTAAACACACGTAAAATAACCAACAACACATTAATTTTATTATACTTAAAATATATCTAACTCATTTTATTAATTATTTTAATTTAAGGAACTGATAGATTATAATTTATTTTGGAACACTTATGTCAACTAAAATGAATATTACAGAGGATTTAGTGGTACAGACAAAACCTTTACCATAAGTATCTAAAGAAAGAAGAGATCTCTCTGG
>CM053582.1:99283165-99306814 GCA_028627135.1 Pseudochirops cupreus
CTCTTCTTCCACTCAAGTGGAAGAAAGTCATAACTTTTTATGATCCCTGGTTACTTCTAGTTCTAATAGTTTGTGTTCTCTCATTTTATTTTATGAAGCCCCTTTTGGCTCTGACATTCTCTGTCCTATGACCCACTCCAAGCTCTAACATTCTGTGTTCTAAGCACAGACATTTCTTGTCTTCTGTCCCACCCTACACATGCAACTGGCTGCCATCTTGGGCAATCTGATACTGAGAGACAAGTTTCCTGAACTCCTCTCTTGTATCTTCCACAGGTGATAGCAACAAAGTAACCAGAGGATCCTGGGAAATGGGTCCTTTGTAAAGGGAAAATGAAATAAAATAGGTATAACCAGAAACTAACTGATGCAGTTGGAGTGGGTTCTTAGCCAACCATCATGTCCTTTCCCTCCAGGGATCCTGGAGGAAAGTGGGTCCCTTGAGCCACTTGAGTAACAGCTCAAGTAACAGCCTACATCATGAAATTCATTCCTTTTCTCCTCTATCAAGGTATATTCTTTGTCATAACTTTTTATGATCCCTGGTTACTTCTAGTTCTAATAGTTTGTGTTCTCTCATTTTATTTTATGAAGCCCCTTTTGGCTCTGACATTCTCTGTCCTATGACCCACTCCAAGCTCTAACATTCTGTGTTCTAAGCACAGAATCTTCCCAACCCTGATCTTCTGTATTCTAAGGCCCTCTATGCTCTGACATCCTATGCTTTAATGGCCACCCCAATTGTGACATAACAGCCTCTGACCTTATGTTTCCAAGGCCCTTCCCCAGTTCTGACCTTCTGTGCTCTTAGACCCTCTCATCTCTGACATTCTCTGTTCTAGTGGTTGCTTTCAGCCTTCTCATTCGATATTCTATGGTTTCTTTTTGTCTCCAAATGTTCCACTTCAAGGTCCCTCTGAGTTTTCCCGATCTGTGTTCTAAGATCTCTTGTAGCTCTAATGTTCTTTGGTTCTTTTATATAACTCATTTCTTTCCTGTCTCTCAGGATGAAACTACTTCACCATGAAGCCAAGTGGCTGGTCTCAAGACCTCACATGCCCATCTTTCTATGCATCTCTTCATAGTATAACCAAGGAAGCAGAGCAAGGCTCTGGTGTTGGGAAACAGGTGGAAACTCTCACCTTATTGATCCAGTCAATGTAGTTAGAGACCCGGGTAAAGACAGAGGGTTTCCGAGGGTAGTTGCAACCAAGTGTTGAGCCAAAGCTCACAATTCCATGCATTTCCCAGTGACCATCATCTGCCTGGCAGTTCAGTGGGCCACCAGAGTCTTGCTGAGGGGAACCCAGGATTCAGTGAGATTTTATTAAGGGTCTTTTGGGGTGGGGAGATGTTTTAAGCAGACGGAAGCTGGCTTTTCCAATAAGTTCATGACTTGTCTATACAACATAAATTTTTATTTAAATTATTTAGTTGTAATACACACCCTTTTGGCTCTGGAAAGGGAAAAGCCAATGGCAGAGGTGGCTACAGCATGGTAAGTCTCTGAAGTGAGGCTGGAGTAAGTATTTTGTCCATCAAACAGCATTGTGAGAAGATTCCTGATCATACCCATGGGCAGAATGATTAGGACTGGACTTTGAGGGATGTGAAAGAGTCCCTGGCCCTCAAATCTCTCCCTCACCTGAGAGGCCTGACATTATGCCTAAGATTCGCCATTCCTTTAGAAATATGGTTGAAATGTCAATACTTCAGGGACATTTCTTGTCAAGGCATGATCAGCGATTAACACCAGAAATACAGGGCTTAAGACCATAGCCTGGCAACTGGGCTGTGACCCTCATCCCTTCTTCATCTCTCACGGGCACAGGGAGACCCCGAAACCAAGAGACCCCAAGGCAATCCCTGATTTCTCGTTGGACAAAGGTGCTTTTGACTTGCATTGTCCTCTAAACCCCCCACCCCCTTCCTAGAGAACTGGCTTTTAAGCATTTACTGCCCTATCTGTGCTTCCTGTTTCAGATTCTGTAGAATCTTCCTTCTACAATTGTTCCTTATCTAGTAACACTGACCTGCATTCCTGACCCCAGAATTGTATTTCAGCAGAAGACCAGTGATGCCCAGAACCAGGGGGAAAAGTGAGAAGGGTTGATGGATCCTGAGAACCTTTTCAGGGTTCCAGGGTCCCTGAGGCCAAAGTTAGGAGATCAGTGACTGCTCTGGATTCCAATCTTTGCCCATGTGGTTTAGCAGGGAGGACACTAGGTTTGGTGTCAGAAGATCTGGGCTCAAAACCCACTTCTGCTGCTTGGCAATTTGGTCACTTCCTCCTCTCCTTTATAATCAGAGGATCACCATTACACTCTCCAAACTCTAAATCTTGGGGTGACTTTCCCCACCTTATTTTAGCATCCTCTGCTCCCTGTCACCTTTCTCCAATCAGCCTCAGGCAATAGAGTGGGGAGAGAGCCTCCCAGGTCTCTGGCTTCCTTCAAACGATTGGGTAGGGACTGAACTCTTTGCCTCCCAGAGCACTATCTTGCTGTCCCTTCTGGGGCCCCACTTACTCTCCAGCAGTCCCCAGCCTGTGACAAAGGAGACATAATTCTTGGGCAGTATAGTGCCAGGAGGAGGCAGGTGGGCTAGCTGAATCTTATGAGAAAGAGAGAAAGAGCTGGCCAGTTTGAGCAGAGTGATATCATTCCTGAGTGTGGGAGAGAGAAGAGAGAAAGTCTGAAGAGAGTGGGCTTCTGGCCAGCTTTGTTCCCCAATTTAACCTGAATTCACTCCAATAAAATGGAGCCAGACCAGAGTACTATATTCTCCTCTCCATTAATCCTGGGTGTATTGATAAAGCCATACCTCATTTAAACTCTGGTACATACACACACACACACACACACACACACACACACACACACACACACACACACACACACAAACATTGTCCCTCCCTCCCTTTCCCCTTCCCTGCAGAGGATGGTCAGGCAGGAATGAGGGGCAACTTGAATTATTGTAGGAAGTACCTGTATCCATGAGCTCACAGATCTCTTAGACTGTGTAGCTTGAAGTAATGGTGATTTCTAAGTAATCAGAGGGGGAATGTTTGGAACTTAGTTGGAGACTAACACATCACTAGGTTTCCCTGACTCATCCCTTCCTTCTCAATTTTATTCTTAGGCCATGGCCAAATGGACATGTCTAAAGCACTGGTTTCCTTGGGCTCCTCCCTGCTCAGAGATCTTTGGTGAAGGACTCCTCATTAGATAGTGAGAGACCATCAGAACCCAAAAGAACCTTGGAAATCATTCAGAGGTGTCAAACTCCCTTGCCTCATGTGGACCAGAAAAATTTCCCCAGCACAACTCAAAACAGATTAAAATGTAATTGAGAAACACATTGGAAAATCATTGGGAAAAAATAAATGAAACTGCAGTGTAACATAGATAATGTTAATTTGTAGTTTTCTTAGTCAAGATACCACTGGCAGGGATTCACTTCTATTTGAGTTTGACACCACTGAAAATATCTAAACCACTAGAAGTTCAACACAACAGGGGGCAGTGTGTCACAGAGGAAAGCCTGTTCCACATAGAATGCTGTGACCTAAGGTTCAAAGGACCTGAGTTCTAATCCTGACTATGTCTCTCTATTCCTCAGTTTCCTCATCTATAAGATGTGGGAGTTGTACTCGATGACTTCCAAGGTCTCTCTAGCTCTCTGTGGTTAGGATTCTATGATTTTAAGGGATTGGGACTTATTCCATTTAGGGAGAGATCTCAGAGTTAGGAAGTATTTTCTTACATTGAGTCTAAATGGGATTATCTACAACTCTATCTGCACTCTCTCCCTTGACCCTTACTACAAGAATCTCTATCTTTCTTTCAGTCAAAGCACCAGTCTTACTTCCTGCAGGCAGCCTTTCCCGGTCCCACCAGCTGCTAATGCCTTTACCACTGAGATTATTTTGCATTGATTCTGTACAGATCTGATATGCATCTAGTGATTTACATGTTTGTCTTCCCTATTAGAATATGAGCTCCATGAGGACAGAGACTTTGCCTTTCTTTGTATCTGTAGAACTTGGCAAAGTTCTTGGCACATAGTAGGAGTTTAATAAATGTTTGTTGATTGCCTTCCATGAGACAGAACTTAAGAAAGATGGATAGAGCATTTATTAAATGCTTCAAATATTGGAAAAAGTGGTCACAAACTCCCTAGGGTTTCTTTAAGCTGAATATTCCTGGTCTGGTAAGTGATCCTTGCATCAAGTTAAGTAAATGGAAAATTAGTTATTACATCAGTCCTACAGGGGTGTTTTCCCACATAATGTTTGAATTGGTTGGCTGCTGAGGTCTCTCTCAACCCCGAGATTCTGTGATTCTTCTTCCTAAACAGTCTCCTTTCCTATCTGGTTACTCTTATCTGGACATGCTGTACTTTGTCAATGCCCTTCCTAAAATGTGACTGTAGATGTGACCTGTGATCTGTTGTCTGTCTAGTGGTACTATCACTGCTCTTATTGTAGACATTTTCATGCATTCCTTTCCATACATTCTGATTAACTAAGTATGTTGTCATCGAGTTCATCTGTTCCATCCCTAGGAGGTTAAGGCACTGGCAGAGGACATCCTCTTCCCAAGAGAAGATTAGCTGTTTCTTCCTTAGCCTCTTCCTTAACCCCTTCCCTCTTCCCAATTCAACCCAAAGAAGAAAATGCCCTTAATGTGCCCATTTTCAAGCCAGCCATTCCATTTCTCATGAATCACTATCTTTGAAACCCTGATAGTAAGAGTTCCTTTCTCATCAGCGGACAGGCTGTTTCCCAAGTTGCACTCAGTAGGTTGTAGAAGAGCTGCAGAAGAGAGAAGAGAGAGGAGAAGAGGGTCAGCTCTGCAGGAAATGATGGTCTTCAGGACCATGGACATACAATGCATTTTTATGTCTGGGATCCATCTTTGACCCTCACACATTGTCAAGAGCCCTGCACAGGGCTTGTGACAATTTATCCAAAGACTATTTGGTGGACTCTTGCCCTGGATTTTCTTCAGTGACTCTGGGGAAGATTTAAAAGACCTGTGATTTCATCATCCTCTGATGATCCAGGAAATCCCAACACTACCATATCCTGGAACAGTGGTTCTCAAACTTTTTACATGGTAAAATCTTTCATATTAAACAGCAACAAAAAACTCTGATGAAGTCAAATCCTTTAAATTATTATTTTTAATATTTACTATGAAAAAAACATATTAATTAGGTAGAGCAGGAAACAAAACTGGGCCTGTAGTCAGGAAGACCTGAATTCAAATCTGGCCTCAGACACAAGCAGTGTGACTCTGGGCAAGTCGCTTAACCATGTTTGCCTCAGTTTCCTCATCTGTAAAATGATCTAGAGGAGGAAATGGCAAACCACTTCAGTATCTTCACCAAGAAAACCCCAAGTAAGGTTATGAAGAGTCAGACATGACTGAAATGACTGAACGATAACAAGAAATAACATGAAGTTCATTAAACAAACAAACAAAACTTTGGGTGTTTCATGGTTCCTTGTCACACAGTTTGAGAAACATTGCCCTAGAAGATGTTCAATGGGTGAGTGTCCCCAGATCAAAAAGCCTTGTTCAGACTGAGTTCATGGTGTAGTGGAAAGAGTGATCAATCTATGCTTTAGGATCTGGGTTTGAATTCTGGCTTTGGCACTTACTAGCGGTGGGACCTTGAAGTAACCACTTCTCTCCTTGTAGTCTGTTTCCATACATGTAAAACAAGGCAGGTGGGCTAGAACCAAGGTTTCTTGACATGGGGACCATGAATTTGTTTTTAAAAAGATTTTGATAACTGTATTTCAGCATGTTTGAAACCTTATGTACTTTATTTTGTCCCTTTAAAAACACAATTCTGAGGAGTACATCAGCTTCACCAGATTCTGCCAAAGGGGTCTATGACAAAAAAACAGTTAAGAACCTCTGAAGATGATCTGTAAAGTTCTTCCTATTGCATGGTGAATGAACCTATGCTCTGGTGCTGAGCCTTAGCTGGCCTTCAGATGATGGACACCCTGTCCATTCTTGGCCCTGAACTTGAAATCTCTAGAACTTGGGAGGACTGGCTCAAGGAAGTCTGCTGTCATGGCCTTTGAGAGCACAAAGCCATGTCTATACAAAGAAGAAGCGTTGGAAGGGAAGTTTAGGGGAGGAATCAGAGAGAGAGAGAGAGAGAGAGACAGACAGAGAGAGAGAGAAAGAGAAAAGATGAAGAAGGGAGGGAAGAAGAGGGAGAGAGGAAGAGAGACAGAATATGAGAGAAAGAGGGAAAGAGAAAGAGATGGAGGGAGGAAGAAAGAGAAAGGGTGAGAAGGAGAGAAAAGGAGAGTTGTAAAGAGAGAGAAGAGAGGAAGAGGGGGGAGGAAGAGAGAAAGAATATGAGGGAGAGAAAAAGAGAGGAAGGGGGGACAAGAGAGAGAGAGAGAGACAGAGAAAGAGAGAGAGAGAGCAGAGAGAAGCAGACACAGAGAGAACACTGTTTTCCCTTTCTTGACATGACATTTAATAACATGGCTCCATTTCAGTGTAAATGGGCTGTTCCATTGAACTGTTTTCAGCCTTTCTTTACTCCTGGTTATGGAGGAAACCAACTCAAAGACAGAGTCAACCCTGTCTCAGACCCCTGAGGCCAATGACTGACTAACATCAGGAAGTCTCTATCTCTTATTCTGAAACACAAGCCCAGTGGCTAATTGGTTGGGAACCCAGCATGGAAATGTGCTTTTTGCATTCTATAAATATTGGTGAGGAAATGGCTTGTATTCAGGGCAAGCCTACTTGCCCTACAGAGATGCTCATCTCAGTGTGCCAACTGATCCTTCTGTCTTGGCTTGGAACTATGAAGGAAATAAAGGCTTTTTACTGACTTTACCTAAGTCGTAAATAGTAGTTGTTCCCTCCCTCTTAACCCCTCTTCTCCCCCCTCCCAAGAATTCTATTTACTCTAGGGAAGGTTCCTTTAAAGAGTTTAAGTTAGAGGGACACACTGGTCATCAGTTTGATCAGTCAGGTCCCAAGCTCCAGAAATAAGTGTTTGCAAATGGTAGGGCACATAGACCAGATAGGAATCCTAGAAGAGTTACCTGATGCAGTGAGCAGCTGTCATTACCCAGTTTTCAGCTATCTGGCTTCCCCCACAGGTGTGTGTCCACCCACCCCTGGAACTGTATTGAAGAGAGACCTGAGTAGAAAACACAGACCATAAAGGTGCTGGGAAATCTAGATCTATGTCAGTCAGCCAATAAAACACTTTTTAAGCACCTACTATGTGCCAGGCATTGTGCTAAGTGCTAGAGTACAAAAATGACAAAAGATATTCCTTGCCTTCAAGGAGCTTGCAATCTAATAGGGGGGACAGCATACAAACAATGTATAAACAAGCTATATGCAGGATAAATAGGGACAGAGAGAAGCTCGTAGGATTAAGGGTTGGGAAAGGTTTCCCGTAGAGGATGGGATTTCAGTTGGGACTAGAAGGAGACCAGGGAAGCCAGTAGGCAGAGATGAGGAGGGAGACCATTCCAGGCAGGAGAGACAGTCTGAGAAAATGCCTGGAGCCAAGAGATGGAGAGTCTTGTTAGAACAGCCAGGAGGCCAGGGTCAGTGGATCAGAGTAGATGTTGGGGAGTAAGGTGTTAGAAGACTGGAAAGGCAGGAGGATGCTGGGTCAGGAAGGACTTTGAATGCCAAGGAGAGGCTTTTCTATTTGGTCTAGGAGGTGATAGGAAAGCACTGGAGTTTCCTGAGTAGGGAACAGGGGAGGGGAGAGTGACATGGTCAGACCTGCACATTAAGGAGATCAATTTGAGTCCTGGATGGAGGATAGGCTGGAGTGTTGGAGAGACTTGAGGCAGGTGGATCCCCCAGGTGTGAGGAGGCGAGGGCCCCCCAGGGTGGTGCCATCTGCTTCCCTCTTCTCTTCTTCTGCTGAATAAGATTCCCTTCCCTCTGAGAGTTGAGATTGCCTCCTCCCTCAGCCATTTTAGTGACTTGTGGTTTTGTCCTCAATCAGTGGTTCAATAAACACTTATTCAGTCCCAAGATCCTCAATCATTTCCTTTTGTGCAGGAGCTCAGTCCTCCTTTGCCTTCCTCCTTTGCTGTCAGTTCTGCTGGTGATGTCCCTGCTCCTTCCTCTTCACTGCTAGCCCCTGGAAATCTCTGCTCTCTTCCACACGAGCTTTCACATGAGCTCCCCAGGGCATGAGCTCACTCAGTCAGAGCAGAATTCTTGGGGCACCTAATTGGAATGTCTTTGATTGATTCAGGAAGACTCTAGGTCTCAGTCACACCCAGTTAGCAGTTAAGATTGTTGTTGTTTGTCCTTCATTCTCAAAGAGGACATTGAGATCAGGACACATGACATTCCAGTGAGTTGGATTTAAATGAGGGAGGGCTGTGCCAAGCCTCCCTTTCTCCTCCAGAGCCATGTAGGTCTAGTGGCCATCTAGATCAGGAAAACTGGGGACTGTCCAGCTTAGGAAGGATATTGATGGAATGATAATCATCCAGGATGGGGAAGATCCTACAGTTTGTACCATCTGGGAATCATTTGAAGGAATATGGGCTTGGGGAAGAGGTTTTTTCCCTTGATAAATGTATCAGAGTTTGGCATCCTGATCATTACTTTGAATAGGGTGGGCTGATTTGACTGATGTATTCTATTGATCCCAGCTTACATTACACACACACACACACACACACACACACACACACACACACACACACACACACAGACATACACATATGGTGTCCATGTACCATCAAGGGCAACCTGGGAGGCGATTACAGATTGTTTATAGATTGCAGTCAAGACTATAAACCAGGTCTGGGAGATTCAAGGCAGGCTCCAGTGAAGGAAAATATAGAAAACATGTGAGAATCATAGGTTATAGCTTGTAATCAGGCTTTAAGAGCAAAGGAATATGTTGAACCCTATAATCAAGCTAAAGAGATTGGTCAAAGCCAGGCATAGAGATCTTTGGTAGACTTCTTGCTGTAACAGTGTCTTGTGCCTAACATTCCTGATCTGAGGAAGACTTTGACTATTGATGTAAAACACCTGGAAGATTGGGCCCTCTTGGAATTCTGTATTAAAGACTCCTTGAAATCAGTGATTTGCTCAATGGGATTCTGGAGTCCTGTCATCCAGAGGTTTCTGCAATCATCATGGGGTTTATAGCATGATGCCATGACTTAGAGCTTCAGGAAAGGTTGGGAGGGAGGGGGCAACATCATTTGGTGGGGATGGGGATAAAGCTGAGGAGGACAGCTATTAGACATTTGTTCAGATGAAAATATTCTTCCTACACTTTTAAAGGTGGTAGGAGGTGGCAGAATGCATGGGCATGGCAATGGTCCAGTCTTGAAGACAAGAAGAGTTGGCCCATAGTATAACAAGAAGTTTATAATGGAAGGGCTAGTGGGCTCCGCATTCTCCTCTTTATCTCCCCACCTTCAAGTGATCAAGGGTGAAGTAGGACTCAGAAGCTTCCCATCCTACTATTGTATCTCTGATTATACAAAGGTGTTTCCAGCTAATGACCCTAAGCTCTTTGTGAGGTTTGGGAAAATGGACTGGAGAAGAACAAGCTATGATAAAACATTATTACACCTTAAGTTTAACATGGCAGCCATTTCCTGTCTCCCTAAGCATCTTGCTTCCCACCCCAACCAATTAAATCAATAATACAATTACTATATAGCAAAACCTTACTGGTGCAATGTGATTCAGTTTATCACATAATAACTCCCTATAAGTCAGTAGTTCTCAACCTTCCTAGTGCCGCGACCCTTTAATACAGTTCCTCCTCTTGTGGTGACCCCCAACCACAAAATTATTTTTGTTGCTACTTCATAACTGTAATTTTGCTACCGTTATGAATCATAATGTAAATATCTGACATGCAGGTTGTATTTTTATTGTTACAAATTGAACATAACCCACAGGTTGAGAACCACTGCTATAAGTGAAAGATTTTATAATATTAACAATACATGCATTTGTAAAATGGTACATAAACATCACCTTCTGCCAAGATGTGGGGTATCCTGAATGACAACCCATCTTCCCTAACCCTAATTCCAGTTAGGGCTGTGGAGGGGGCAGGGAATTACTGACCTGCCAGGGCCAACTATTGGGCAGTGCAGCTTCACCTCCAACAACCCTTGCTGAATTGGACTGGTGGGTGGGGACCCCATAGCCTAGAACTAAAACACAGGGAGAGAGTTAAAAAGAACAGATGAGATATCAAACCAAGCTATCCCACTGGCCAAATAACCATATTATCTGGTCTTGACTCCACACCTGTGATGATAGAAGACACAGACAAGTAGGGATAATGGGAGGTGGTTTTGGCCATCTCCCTGACTCAATACTCAGTGATCACTTGGAACTCCTCTGTAATTCTTTATACCTCACAAAACCGAGAATGATGGAAGGGAAAATGACCAAGAAGAGGTGACCCATGTGATAAGGAAAGTGGGAGACTAGATCCCAGAACAAAGTGACTCATTGACAATAAGTCATCCTTATAACACCCTAAAAAGCAACAAGTACTCTGCTCACCTTGCTCTTTGACGTAGGTAATGTACTTTTATGACCTCCATTTTACAGAAGGGGAAACTAAGGCACAGAGAGGGAGTGAAGTCATTTGTTCAGGGTTACACAGCTAGTAACATATACCAACATGGGATCTGAGCTGGGTTCCTCTTGATTATAAATGTCATCTGAGTCAACATGGTGTAATGGAAAGATTCTAGATTCAGAGTCAGAGAATTTTGCTCTTTTGATGCTGACCAGTTTGAACTGGGGTTAAGTCATGACCTCTCTGGAACTCATCTACCTTATCTGTAAGTGAGGGCATGTCATAAATGAGACAGTCAGGTATGTATGTTCTCAAAGAGTGGTCTTTGTGACTCTTTCAGGAAGTCAATGAATTTAGAATTATTTTCATAATACTATTGATATTTTAATTTCTGATGTGGTGAATATTAATAGACAACACTCACATAAGCTCTTTGGGAGAGAGGAAATCCTCAATAATTATTAATGGTATAAAGGGACGCTGGTACTGCTGGGTTAGTAGAAAAGAGCTATCCTTGAAACTGGATGAGCTTGATTAAAATCCCGTCTTAAATACTATGTGACCCTGGGCAAGTCACTTAACATTTTGTACCTAAGTTTCCTCATCTGTACAATGAGGATATTGGACCCAATGACTTGTAAAATTTTTTCCTGCTTCAAATCTGATGATTTTCCTTTCTGGTATACCACACTTAACCTTTCACTCCCTGCTTCCCCCACTTCTCTCCAGGCACGAGTTTTACCTCCAGCTACCAGCACTGAGACCAGCAGGAGCTTGATCATGGTGTCTCCTTAGATTTTGTCTAAGATTGAGGAAAGGCCAAATAGAAGGTGTTACTTAAATTGGAACTCTTATCATAAGCCCAAGATATGTACAGAACACAAGTGGGATTTTTTCTCAGGACTTGATGGGAAAAAAATGTTTGCCCATTTTTTTTCTTTCCAATATCTGCTAACTACTTCCTTGGAAATATTTGAGCAAAATATTAGAATTGGACCTTCAAGTTCAGATGCCACCTGTTTTGTGAGACATGATAGTATATGTTTGGGGTAAAAAAAATGACTTTATATCTCTGAAAATATGTCTTCACCAAACAGAAAAAGAGGATTAATGAATTGGGCATACATTCAAAAAACTGCATAAATAAAAAGATTAACAAGCTTATAAGAATCACAAAAGAAATTTAAAAATTAGAGTAGAAATAAAGCTGGAGATAAAGGTTAATAAAGGAAAGTTTTTTTTTTAAAGAACTAGCATGATTGATAAGTCATTACTTAATTTGATGGAGAGATAGTAAGATGATGAGAAGAAGGAGAAGGCTGAGGAAGAGGTAGAGGAGAAGAAGAAGGAAGAGGAGGATTCATACTAAAAACAAACAAGGTAAATCCACAATGAGTAGTTGACTTCTCCAGGGGAAGTACTAGCAAGAAAGATGAAGACTATGGCTCCATATGGAGAACAGGGAGAATTCCCAGGGACCTTTACTTACCTTGTGCTGTTTCTATGTAGTGCCATATACTATGCCCAAGAGACTGTTGTCTGTGCTCAACGTATAGTGAACTTGCCTCTCTCCTTGAAGAGAAACTGAAGAGACTTGAGGAATACTTCTCCATACTCCAAGTTATTAAGGGCAAGGGTCATATGGGGTGTTCAGGAGGATTAGTACCTCTGATGTAAGGGTTTGCTTTTCCCCTTTACAGGGCTGCTCATCTGCCTTTGGTGTCCACCATCACCCAACTCCATTTGTGGCTCCAAGAAGCTATAGCATGTGCAGTGATTGCACCCAGGTAAAACGTCTCAGCAGATGGACTAAAACAGTTTGAAGGTAATCAATGGTCCTCACACCTCTCATGAATAAGGTGGAGGGAGTTCACCCTAAGCATGTGAAGACTTCCTCTGGCAGAATGGATGGATGAGAACAATTTGTTCCAATGGCCATGAAGGGGGCTAGAGCAGGCACTCTGGAGCCCTTAGAGCTTGGTCAGACATTGATGACATCAAGGTCATCCACTGCATTCCAGGTCACAGCCAATTGTCCTGACTTTTGTCTTGCCATTGAACTTCAGTGTCTCTGGAAGAGAGAGTGAAGGGGCTCATTATGCAACTCTGTTTCACTCAAATCCAATTCATGCACATCTCAAGAGATCACCTTCTTTTAAAAAGGACAAACAACAACAACAACAACAACAGGGGCAATATATTGTTCTTTAAAAATGCAGATTTTAGTGTAAAAATAAGGACAATAAAAGGATCTGAGGAAGCAAAGGTGAATCCTGTGTCAGAAGGTTAGAAGATGGACAACCATGACTTAGAGGGAGAGGGGAAGAGGGGAAGAGGGGAAGAGGGGAAGGATTGCTGAATGCTTGGTTGTAAGAAACAAAGGTGAATCACTTCTACAAGGGGGGGGGGGGGAAGCTGGACTCTCTTAAGAGGAAAGAGCTGGACTCACTGAGGACAAAGCATCTGAGTGTCCTCTGAGGGGATGATACAGGAATGCCACAGGGGCCATTGAGTGAAAGATCAGCCAGTATGGGTCCAAGCAAAAGAAGAATAGTTGTGACTCCTGCTGATGAGCTTTGAGGCTGTTGTTGTCTACCTGTTGTTGAGAACAACAATAAAGAAGTCTGCTTGTTTTCTGGGCATGTATCCAAGATGTGACAGGGAAGCTTTTAAGATCTGTTAGAACAGAAGAGTGCCCAATTCAAGTGATTCATTTGAACACAAACCATACTTGTAGAATGAACCTACAAAGCATCACCAATGTTTATAAAATCTTGGATGAGAAACTGACAACTACAGGTGGTATTGGCATCCTAACCACCTTTAGACCCGCATTTCTTAACGTTTGTGTGTGGGGGGGAAGGGAGGAATGGACCCCTTCTACAGTCTGGTGAAGCCTGTGGATCTATCCTCAGAATTTAGTTTTCAAATGCACAATACAAAGGATTACAAAGGAAATAAATTATATTGAAATAATATAAAAATACTTTAAAAAAGTTCACGGCCCCCACCAGGAAGCCCATAGCAATTTGTCTTTCTCAATGGACACCAAGTAAAGAAAAGGGACCAAGCTCTGCTGAAGTGAACCTTTTGCATATACTATCACACCAGGCCTGGAAGCCAATACAAAGTCTATTTCATCATGTTCTTAAAATTTTTAAAATTAAAACTTAAATACATAAGAAGAAAAGAAAAATATTATAAGCTTATATATTAAAACTTAAATATAAAATAAGAAAAGTTAAAAAAAAGTGCCCAGTAAAATGTAAGAGGATTCCAAATATATAGCAATAAATTTCCATTTCAAGAAAGCCTATGTAATAAATTTTACATGTTGTGTTGATAGCTGTCCATCTTTTCTTTGTTTCCTTGTAGGTTTTCTTTTGTTCTCTGCTGTGCACATTTTACTTTTTTTCTTTTTTTCCCTTCCTTCCCCCAGCCCCAGGCTACAATCAAGTGTGATTATGTTTATATATAGATATTGCTATATACATACACATGTACATATACACACGCATACATATATAAACACACATTTTCCCTAATAGATTCCACTCCTAATCTTTGTTTTTGTTTGTGCTTTTCTCTTATTTCCTATCCCTCTTGACTCCTCTACTTTACTTCTGCTTGTTACCTTACCGTTCTATTATTTAACCCATTCCCCCTCCCTTATCCTCCCATTCCCATTAACCCAAACACCCTTTGTAATGGTAATTTGAAGATCTTCCCTGTCCCCTAATAGGCCAAATGTAATCACGTGGAGCCTGTGGTGGGAGGAATTTGCTGAAGGGTGACCAGAATCCACAGGAAGCTGGAAGTCAGAGCAGCTAGCATGGTGGGAGAAAGAGGATACAGGCAAGGAGACAGCTTGTGAGTGTTTTTTTTGTGGGAAGGCTAAAAAATGGTGTGGCTCCCTGCTGTATTATGGTGTATTAACTTCTTTGATGCTATGGTGAATTTGACTTTCTGATGCTGGGATTTGGCTTTCTGATGTCTGAATAAATGTTTTGCTTCTGTCTTCTATATGGAGAGTTTGTTATATTCAGAATTATGCCAGCATATTCATAGACACCATCAGTGCTATAAAAATTGTGTTGGTACTACATTTGGTGATGAGGATATGAGTGGAAATATCAGACCTCCTTTTGGAGGCAAAAGGATTTTAGAAGAAGAAATGGATATCCCAGGATGGGAGGATTTACCTTATTCCTCCCTAGCAAGAGAATGGGCTAATAGTAAAGTGTTCTGGGAATACTGGGAACTGATGTTACAGAAGGGAAAATCTAGAGATTTAGAAACGTGTTTGCAAGGAATACCAATAAAACTAGGGAAAGAACTGGAAGGAGTATTTAGAAGAGACTGGTTTTACTAACAGGTTACCATATTATATGTAAACACAGAGATGAACTGCTGCAGGGAAAAACTCAGATGGAAATGAAGTTAGCTGATTTGCATACAAAACTTTCTTTTTTATAGTGTTCAGGCTTTCCTTTGGAAGAGAAAGCTGGGGAGTCTCAGGTGGTAGAAGAGAAGATTGCTGTGTGTTTGGCTCAGAAGCAGAAGTGAAAAACTAATAAAAGGAATGACCATGTAGCTAAGGCTGAGCCTAGTTGCTATGGCAACCACTTCCAGGAGCATGTGTGGGAGGAAAATGAAACAAAGTTAGTTGAAGAAGCTTTTATGAGGCAGTTCATCCCCTATTAAGAAGAAAGCTGGGGAACTATGGGGGCCAGAGTTCAGGGAGATAATTGAAGATTTCACCTAGCAGGAGGTTACTGATATATTAAGTTGATTCATCCAAAGGATGGGAGAAGTGTTGGTGTCTTGGATGGTGAGAATCAGTGATGAGGGGGCTGGAGGAGTATGGGTAGATAGTGTGGATTGTTTGAAATTTATAGGTATTAGTCAGAATCCTTTTGTACAGTAAGCTTTTAGGGATTTCCATATGCAAGGAGGTAACAATATGATCAGTCCGTTAGCTCTAGCTATTGAGTAATGCAATAAAATGTATCAAACATATCCCACTGATTCTATGTGGCCTAGTGGAGAGAGATCTTGGTATTTGCTTAGGGATTGTATGAGAAAGTTAAAGGAGGATGTAATGAAGAGAGCTATCATGATTAGAGATGCAAATGTGTATCACGATATCCCCTTAGTAGTTTTTCATAGAAATATCATAGTGAAGATGGCTCCTCCTGCTTATAAGCACCTAATTCTGACTCTACTATTTGGGGAGATATGGCACCCTCTTTCAGAGGTGCTACATAAGATTTCACAGTTAACTGATTTAGGAGAATAGGAAAAAGAGAAATTTCTTCAAGAAAGAAGAGTAAATGGCCTACGGATTCAAAGTCAGAATAGATTGACAAGAAAATGATTGTTTACTGCTCTATTGAGAGCAGGGAAGAATTTTTAGAATTTTGTAAGTATTGATGGTATTCCAACTAATGAACTATACAAAATGTATCAAGAAAAGGGCCTTGATGTTAGACAGAATAGAGAAGTAAGAACTACCCCTATAGATCTACCATTGTATCCAAATTTGTCCCACCTTCAGGGAGACTAAGATTAAAGAAAGTACTGGGACAAGTGGAATTAGTCAATATGCTGAACTTATGATAGTATATCAAGCCATTAAAACAGAAGAAGGAGGATAGTGTCATATGTTTACTGATTCCTGGGCAGTAGTTAGTAGGTTAGCTACATGGATGCTCATTTGGAAAAATCAAAATTGGGAAATTTATGGTAAACAAGTTTGGGGTAAAGAATTATGGGAACATATATGGGACATGTTTTTGGTTATTAATTTGTCAGTTTTTCATGTAGCTGCTCATGTGGCCCTCTCCATGCCAGAACATTAGTATGATGCATATGCTGATTGACTAGCAAGGAGTGCTGTTCAACATATTGTCCCTACTCTGACACCAACTGATAGTACAGTACTGGCAAAATGGGTCCCTTCATCAAATGGCTGACCATTTAGGGGTCCAGGCCACACACCAATGGGCATAAGATCAAGGTATTAGTATCTGTTATTCGTTGTTAAAACAGGTAGCAGAGGGATGTTGTATATGTTAGTATGAAAAGGAACAAACTGTTCCTCAGATTGTAATTGGAGAGATAGTAAGGGGAAAAGCTCCAGGACAAATTTGGCAAATAGATTATATTGGTACCCCTTTAACCTATTCCCTCACCCTCTCCTCTAAATATCGCTCCCTTATCCTCTGCCCCCTCCCTACTCCCTTAATTTTTTTTTCTAAATTTAGAAGACTTATATTCTTCTAAATGTATACATATTGTTTCCTCTTGAACCCATTTCTGATGAAAGTAGGTTTCCAGAACTAACAACCCTCTTTCCCCATCTAATTCCTCTGTGTCAGTCCTTCCTTTTGCACTTCATTGGTATAAGATAATTACTCTTTTTTAGCTATTCCTGAATGGTTTTACTATTTGAAGTCATATCATGTTCAGATCTACTCCACTCTTTTTTGTAAACTATCAAATTACTAATAACATTCTTAGACATATATACATTTTCCATAATAAAAGGCAAATCATCTGTCCTTATTGAGTCACTTATAATTGGTCTTTGGTATGTACCTTACATTTCTCTTGGTTCTTGTATGTCAGATCTTCTATTAAGTTCAGATTTTTTTAAAAACAAAGTCTTAAAAGTCTGACAATTCATTAAATGTCCTTTTTATGTTTAGCTTTCCTGGGTATGATATTTTTGTCTGCAAGCCCAGTTTTTTTTTGCTCTTCAATATTTAGTGTCCTAAGACCTGTGCTCTTTCAGTGTTGCCACTGCTAGGCCTAGTGTGATTCTAATTGTGGCACCAGCATATGCATATTGTTTTCTTTCTTGTTGCTCATAATATTCTATTCTTGAGCTGGGGGTTTTGAAATTTTGCTGATTTTCCTAGTAGGATCTCTTTCAGGTGGTGATTGGTAGATTTTTCCTACTTCTACTTTCCTCTCTTATTCTAATGCTTCAGGACAATTTTCTTTAATTATTTCTCGTATTATTGTATCAAGATTTTTTTGATCATAGCTTTCAGGTAATCCAATTATTCTTATGTTTTCTCTTCTTGATCTGTTCTTCAGATCAGTTCTTTTTCTTATGAGATATTTCACATTCTCTTCTATTTTTTCATTCTTTATATTTTGTTTAATAATTCCTTTATCTCTTATAATTTTGTTGGCTTCCTCTTGCCCAATTCTGATTTTCAAGGAGTCTTTTTTCCCCCTTAAGATTCTGGAGCTCCTTTTCTAATTGATTGACTTTCTTTTCATAATCTTTTTTTCTAATTAAAAAATTTTCCTCAATCTCTTTCTAATTTTTAAAGTCTTTTAAAAAGTTCTTCCGTAAGTTCTTTTTGGGCAGGTGACCATTTGACATTACTTTTTGCTTCACTATCCTTCTTCTCTGAAGAAGAACTCTGGTCTTCTCTATTTCCATAGAAACTTTCTATGGTTGAATTCTTTCTCCTTGGCCTATGCATTTTTTTGGGTAGTAACTTAATTTTTTTCATAATCACCTGTAGTCCTTGGATATGGGATATGGTGCCTCTGACCTCAGATCTTCCTTCAGTTCTTCTCTCTGACTTTAAGCCCCAAACAAGACCTCCAGCCTTCTGTAAGTGCCCACAGTCCCAGTGTCTCTGTTCCACTGCTTCTGCACTCACTGGGCATGTGCTGATTCCTTTTTGCCCCCTCTAAGTTTCTACTAGCACAGCTGGATCTGGCATCCCTTGTCAGTAGAGGACCTTGATCTTTTGTGGCTCAGATGCCCAACTCCTCTCATTGTCTTGTTGCTTGGTCCAAGACAGCTTCCCAACCCAACTAACCCCAAGGCTTGCTGCTTGCTGTTAAATGGTCCCTAGTCTGGAGGTGTTTTCTCTTCACAAGGGCCGAACTTCATCCAGAGATTTTTCTTCAGATCTTCTCCAATTGTCCCAGAAGGACCCCTTTTCTACATATTCTCGTATTGACTTTAGCTGCTTCATGTTTGCCCCTAGGCGTTGGGAAGAAAAATCCTGAGAGCTTGGCATTTTCTGACCTACTCTGCCATCTTTCCAGAATACTCTCCAATGTTCTTGAGTCATATCTGCTCATGGTCTGAAGTGCAGAGCAGAGCCTTCCATGATATAACATCATATTCTTCCAGAAATAAGTTCACTAGTTCCTTCTTTTGGCAAAAGGAGGAGTATGCTCTGAGAACAGGGCTCCCATTGGCCCATCCCTCCCCCTCCCCCATGAAGCTTGTGTTTGATGAATATGACCAAATTGGGTTTAAATTGGAAAGAGGAAAAGGAGGAAAACCTTTCCTACATATTTACTAAACTGAATACCATAAATGGAAGATACAGTGCAGGAAGAAGAATACTAGGCATTTACAAGAGAAGAAAATGCAAGAAAGAAACTGGTCTGGGGAGATCAAGTCAAGATGGCAGAGTAAAAGTAGGGGAGTCACCTGAGCTCCCCACTAACCCTTCAAATACCTTTAAAAATGACTCCAAACAAATTATAGGGCTTTAGAACCCCACAAAAAAACAGGGAAAAACAAATTTCAAGCCCAAGATAACTGAGAAGGTTGGCAGGAAAGGTCTGTTGCACCAGGGTGAGAGAGGAGAACAGTCCAGTGCAACATAGATTGAGCCCCAGCAAAGTCAGAGCAGGCACTGGGGCAACTGGATCAGTGATAGCAGTGGAGGTTTCCAGACCTCTCAGCTCACAGACACCAAAGGCAACTTAGAAGGTCAGCAGGTAAGGTCTACTGCACCTGGTGAGAGTCAAGTGCAGTCCAGCACAGGTTGCATCAGCACAGCCCTGGCCCCTGCAAACTAGGAGCAGGCCTCGGGAGTGACTGAGTCAGCAATGGCAGTGGCTTCTTCCAGAACTCGCAACCCATAGAAAGTAAATGGACTGAACAACTGATCAGAAGGAGGTTACAGGAGTCTTTTTGATAGCATCATGGCAGGACTCTGTTGCTTTCCCCATACTCAGATGTGGGTCACAATTGTGGGTGGCAGTCCAAGGGCAAGGACGAGCACTAGCACAGAAAATTTTCTGCCCACAGTGCTGGACCCTCCTCACAGTTCCAGGGCAGAAAAGAGTGCTTGTGGTTGCTCACAGACCAGAGCACAGACTAGGAAAGTAGTAAAGACCTTTCCTTATATTATATCAGTTTGGAAGAACTGAAAAATTACAGGTCCCTAGAAGTATCTCTGAAAACAACTGCACAAAACCCCTGAAGCTTGGGAGAGTGTACCCTCCACCCTGGAAGCAGAATCCCAATTTAGCAAAGAATTAAAAGTCAAGAAATAGGCAAAAATGAACAAACAAACAAAAATTCTGACATTGAAAATGACTATGGTGACAAGGAAGATTAAAACAAACACTCAGAAGAAGACAACAAAGTCAAAGCTCCTTCAACCAAAGCCTCCAAGAAAAATATGACTTGGGTTCTTGCTATGAAAGAGTTTTAAAAGAATTTTGAAAATCAAGTAAGAGAGGGTAGAGGAAAAATGGTGAAGAGAAATGAGAGTGATGCAAGAAAATCATGAAAAATGAGTCAACAGCTTGATAAAGGAGACACACAAAAAAATCTGTAAGAAAATAACACCTTAAAAAACAGTCTAGACAAAATGATAAAAGAAGTACAAAAAGCCAATGAAAAGAAGAATGCCTTGAAAAGCAGAATTGGCCAAATGGAAAAGGAGACCCAAAAGTTCACTGAAGAAAATAATTCCTTAAAAAATTAGAATGGAGGGGGTGGATCCAAGATGGTGGAATAAAATGAGGAACTTGCTTGAATTAACTACCTCCAATACCTGTGAAAAAAATTACTCTAAACAAATTTTAGAGCTACAGAACCCACACAGTGATAGAGAGAAATAAATCTCCCACTGAAGGCAGCCTGGCAGGTTGACAGGAAGAGTCTATTGTATAGGGCTGGGAGTTGAGTGCAGTCCTGCATGAGCTGCACAGACCCAGACCTGGGGCAGCCCTGACCAGTGGCCCAGACCCTCTGGAGCAGACTTCAGGAGAGTGAATCAATGGCAGCTGTGGCCATTTCTAGACTTCTCAACCCATAAATGCCAAAGAGAAAGTAAAAGGCCAGGGGGGAACCCTGTTGATCCAGGGTGAGAGAAGAGTGTGGTCTGGCCCCTGTCCCTGGGGCAAGAGTTGGTGCAGGCATCGCAGCTGCAACAACTGTCGCATGGCTGCCTCTGCAGCTCCTGGCCTGCAGATTATAGGGGGATCAAGTGACCATTCAAAGGTAATTACTCTTGCTTTGACCTGCTTGGATCTGGGTCCCAGTCTTGAGTGCTGGTCCTGGGGTGAGGAATTAACTCAACCATATTGTAGAGTAATTTGGGACTGTGCCCAAAGGACTATAAAACTAGGCATACCCTTTGACCTAGTAATACCATTACTAGGTTTGTATCCCAACAGAAATAAAAAAACAAAAATGAATAGGATGTATATGTACAAAAATATTTATAGCAACTTTTTCCTGGTGGCAAAGAATTAGAAGTTGAGGGGATGCCCATCAATTGGGGAATGGCTGAATAAATTGTGGTATGTAATTATGATGGAATACTCTAAGAAATGATGATCAGGGTGCTCTCAGTAAAACCTGGAAACACATGAGCTGATACAAAATGAAATGTACTGTGTACAAAGTAACAGCAATATTGAAAGATGATCAGCTGCTAATGACTTAGCTATTCTCAATAATACAATGATCCAACACAACTTCAAAATACTTATGATGAAAAAATACTGTCCTTCCTCAGAGAAAGAACTGATGGTGTCTGAATACAGATTGAAGTTTTTTTTTTTACTTTCTTCATTTTTCTTGAGGTTTTTTTCTCTTTTCTTTCACAACATGACTGGTATGGAAATGTTTTGCATCACTATACATGTATACCCTATATTGAATTGTTTGCATTTTCAATGAGGAGGGGTGGGAAGAGAGGAAGGGGGAGAATTTGGAACTCAAAGTTTTAAAAATGAGTGTCAAAAATCATGTTATGAAATAGTTTTATTGTTTTTACATGTAATTTGGAAAAATAATAATTTTATTTATTTTTAATGCATATTGTAATTAATATATGAAATTGTTTATATTTGCATAATTACACAAAAATTGCATATATAAATTTGCACATTTATGTATATATGCAATATATAATATTTTTATTCATAAATAAATTTATGAAAAACTGATAAAAATATACACGTGAAGAAATACAGTTTGAAGAACATGGGCTATGGAGGAGGACCATTTTGAAAGCTGCTGGATGGTTAGAGCTTCAGACAATGATCGTCCTTCAGTTCATTTCTTCTCTAGGCTAATCATGCTCAGTTGCTTCAACTAGTCCTCATGTATCATTGAGTCAAGACCCTTCACCATCTTAGCTTCCCTTCTTTGGAAATAATTAAGAGAGAGGTCACTAGAATTCAGGGGAGTTGAGAAGGCTCCCTCTAGAACAGTGGTTCTCAACCTGCGGGTTATGTTCAATTTGTAACAATGAAAATACATCCTGCATATCAGATATTTACATTATGATTCATAACAGTAGCAAAATTACAGTTATGAAGTAGCAACGAAAATAATTTTATGGTTGGGGGTCACCACAACATGAGGAACTGCATTAGGAAGGTTGAGAACTACTGCTCTAGAGGATGAAATTTTAGATGGGACTAGAAGGAAGCTAGGAAGCCAGTATGTGGAGATGAGAAGGGAGAACATTCTAGACATAGGGAACAGGCAAAGAAAATGCCTGGAACCCAGAGATGGGTGTTGTCAAATGAGCCAATAATGGGCAAGGAGACCAGTGTCACTGGATTGAAGAGCACCTGGTGAGAGTAAGATGTGAGAAGACTGGAAAGGGAGGAGGGGGTTAGCTTAGGAAGGGCTTTGAATGCGAAGCAGAGGACTTCGTTTTTGACCCTAGAGTCCTGCTGCCAAGGAAACAACGGGAAGGGGGCGTATAACTTTTCACTCCCCCTGTTAATACCTTCTCAAGGTCCCCAGTGGTCTGGTCAACCTGAGAAAATGATCAGGTGAAAACTGATTGGGGACCTCACTTCCTGCGAGAGGCCAGGGGCCTCTGGGCCAGCATGGTGCAACTGACCAAGGCCCTTCCCGTTGGTGACTCAGGGGCCATTTCTGGGCTCTGGGAACACTGATCCACATAGACATCTTCGTTTCTGGAAATCAGGTTGTGAGTGGCCTATCAGTCCCTGTACTAATCAATTAGCATTCCCTGAGGACAAGATTACTGAGCCCTCTGCACTGGTCTGGACAGTGTGGGGGGAAATAAGAGAAGGAGAAGATGCAGAATCTGCCCTTGGGAGCTGGACCCAATCAAAACTAAAGAATTGGAGGGGCCTTGGAGATCATATGATCCAACTGCCTCAATTCTATATGTAGGTGGCAGCTCTGAAGCTCAGAGAATGGTCACTTGTCCAATGCCACATAAGTATCAAATGAGCAAGCAAGCTAGAATGCTTAATGGCCTTTGACTCCAAATCTACCATACCATGCTGATTCTTTCTTCAGACACGTATGGACACTTGTCTGTACCACTACATTCTCTGTAATACTCGTTTTAACTGAAATAAATGTGGCCAAAATAAATTATAATCTATTAATTCCTTAAATTAAAATAATGAATAAAATGAGTCATATGTATTTTAAGAGACAAGACCCTGGGTGCCCTATCTTAGTTGTGGCTCTGGGAGGCTGCACCCAATATATAGTAGAATTGCACTGGGGTGTGGAGGTGGGGATGGCCTGGGTTGAGTCCTACCTCCTCCAAGAAGCCTTCCCTGACGACTCTAATCCAGAGAGATCTCTTCTTTCTTTAGATACTTATGGTAAAGGTTTTGTCTGTACCACTAAATCCTCTGTAATATTCATTTTAGTTGACATAAGTGTTCCAAAATAAATTATAATCTATCAGTTCCTTAAATTAAAATAATTAATAAAATGAGTTAGATATATTTTAAGTATAATAAAATTAATGTGTTGTTGGTTATTTT
>CM053582.1:99307314-99332970 GCA_028627135.1 Pseudochirops cupreus
AGCAATCCAACTTTAGAACCCACTTTTGGGGACAAAAAGGATCAAAGCATGGAATGGGAAGAAGACGATGAAGTCAGAACTCCTGTACCAAAAGCTTCCAAGAAAAATGTGAACTGGTTACAGGCCATGGAGGATCTCAAGAAGGATTTTGAAAATCAAGTAAGAGAAGGAGAGGAAAAATTGGGAAGAGAAATGAGAATAATGCAAGAAAATCATCAAAAGAAGAGTCAACAACCTGATTGAAGAAAATAACACCTTAAAAAACAGACCAATTGAAATGGCAAAAGAGGCCCAAAAAGCCAATAAGGAGAAGAATGCCTTAAAAAGCTGAATTGACCAGATAGAAAAAGAATTCAAAAAGCTCACTGAAGAGAATAATTCCTTCAGAATCAGATTGGAGCAAATGGAAGCTAATGACTTTATGAGAAATCAAGATACTATTAAACAGATCCAAACAAATGAAAAAGATAGAAGGCAATGTGAAATATCTCATTTGAAAAACCACTGACCTGGAAAACAGATCCAGTAGAGATAACTTGAAAATTATTGGACTACCTGAAAGCCATGATAAAAAAAAAGAAATTAGAAATCATCCTTCAAAAAATTCTCAAGGAAAATTGCCCTGATATTTTAGAACCAGAGGGCAAAATAGAAATTGAAAGAATTCATCCATCACTTCTTGAGAAAGATCCCCAAAAGAAAACTCCTAGGAATATTATAGCCAGGTTCCAGAGTTCCCAGATCAAGGAGAAAATATTACAAGCAGCCAAGAAGAAACAATTTGAATATTGTGGAAACACAATCAGGATAACACAGGATCTAGCAGCTTCTACATTAAGGGCTTGGAATATGATATTCCAGAGGTCAAAGGAGCTAGGATTAAAACCAAGAGTCACCCACCCAGCAAAACTGAGTATAATGTTTCAGGGGAAAATATGGTCATTCAGTGAAATAGAGGACTTTCAAGCATTCTTGATGGAAAAAAACCAGAGTTGAATAGAAAATTTGACACTCAAATACAAGAAGTAAGAGAAGCATGAGAAGGTAAACAGGGAAAAGAAATCATGAGGAACTTATCAAAGTTGAACTATTTACATGCCTACTTGGAAAAATGATAATTGTAACTTATTAAACTGTTCTCAGTATGAGGATAGTAGAAGGGAATATAAATATATATGTGTGTGTGTATACATATATATGTATATATACATATATATGTCTATATAGGAGGATATATGTGCATATGAGTACACATGCAAGTGTGTGTATATATTGTACAGGTATACATAGACAGAGGGCAGAGGATCAATTGAATAGGAAGGGATGCTATTTAAAAGGTGACATTGAGATGAGAGAGGAATATAATGAGAGGAGATGGGGAGAGACAGAATGGGGTAAATTATCTCATATAGAAGAGGCAAGGGATAACTGTTAAAATGGAGGGGAAGAACAGGAAGGGAAAAGGGAATGGGTCAACCTTACTGTCATTGAATTTGGCTTAGGGAAGGAATGACATACACACTAAATTGGTTGTCTTGCCTTACAGGAGAGGAGAGGGAAAGGGATGAGAGGGGGGATGATGGAGGGGAGGGCAGGTTGGGGAGAGGGTAGTTAGAAGCACACACTTTTGTAAAGGGATAGGGACAAAGTAGAGAATAGAACAAGTAGGGTGTCGGGATAGGATGGAGTGAAATATAGTCAGTCTTTCCCAATATATTCACTATGAAAATTCACAACCTATACTGAATTGCTTCTGGAATTCAAAGTTGTAAAATCAAATAATTTTTTAAAATATTATTATTATTATCATTATTTTTACATGCAGCTGGGAAATAAAATATACAGGCACTGGGGTATGGAAACCCATCTTGCCCTACCAGAAAGTAGGAGGAGGGATGGGGAAGGATATAGGAGAGATCACTGCGGGGGGGGGGAGGGGAAGGGGGGAGGGTAAGGAAAAGACAGGGAGAAAATTTGTAACTTGTGGAATCTTGTGGAAAATCTTGTGGAAATGAATGATGTAAACTAAAAATGAACATAAAATTTAATGTAAAAAAATAAAGAATGCTTGAAAGTTCTCTGTCTCATTGAATGCCCAGTTTTTTCCCTCAAAGATAATACTTAGTTTTTCTGGGTAGGTGATTCTTGGTTGTAATCCTAGCTCCTGTACCCTCTAGAACAGTGGTTCTCAACCTTCCTAATGCCACGACCCTTTAATACACTTCCTCATGTTGTGGTGACCCCCAACCATAAAATTATTTTTGTTGCTACTTCATAACTGTAATTTTGCTGCTGTCATGAATTGTAATGTAAAGATCTGATATGCAGGATGTATTTTCATTGCTACAAATTGAACATAACCCACAGGTTGAGAACCGCTGCTCTAGAGTATCAAAGCCCTCCAATCCTTTAATGTAGAAGCTACCAAATTTTGTGTTATCCTGACTACATAATGTTTGAGTCATTTCTTTCTGACTGTTCATAATGTTTTCTCCTTGACCTGGAACTCTGGAATTTGACTATGATATTCCTGGGACTTTTTATTTTGGGATCTTTTTCAGGAGTTGATCAGTGGATTCTTTTGATTTCTATTTTACCCTTTGGTTCTAGAATAACAGGACAGTTTTCATTGACAATTTCTTGAAAGATGATGTTTAGGCTCTTTTTTGGATTATGGCTTTCAGGTACTCCTATAATTTTTAAATTATCTCTCCTATATCTATTTTCCAGGTCAGTTGTTTTTCCAATGAGATATTTCACATTATTTTCCATTGTTTTTCATTCTTTTGGTTTTGTTTTATTGTTTCTTCATTTCTCATGAAGTCATTAGCTTCCATTTGCTCCTTTATAGTTTTTTTTAAGGAATTATTTTCTTCAGTGAGCTTTTGGGGCTTTTTTTCCATTTGGACAATTCTGCTTTTTAAGGCATTCTTCTTTTCATTGACTTTTTGTACTTCTTTTACCATTTGGACCAGTCTGTTTGTTAAGGTATTATTTTCTTCAGTATTTTTTATGTCTCTTTTACCAAGTTGTTAACTCGTTTTTTAATGATTTTCTCGCTTCACTCTCATTTCTCTTCCAAATTTTTCCTCTACCTCTCTTATGAGATGTTCAAAATCCTTTTTGAACTCTTCCATAGCATGAACCCAAGTCATATTTTTCTTGGAGGCTTTGGATGAGGAGCTTTGACTTTGTTGTCTTCGTCTGAGTGTGTTTTCATCTTCCTTGCCACCATAGTAACTTTTGATAGAAATTTTTTCTATTTGCTCATTTTTTCAGCCTATTTCTTGACTTTTAATTTTTTATGAAAGTGAGTCTCTGCTTCCAGGGTGGAGGGTGCACTGTCCCAAGCTTCAGGGAATTTGCACAGCTATTTTCAGAGGTTCTTCTGGGACCCATATTTTTTCAGTTCTTCCAAGCTGGTATGATATAAGGAAAGGTCTTTACTACTTACTTGCCTGTGCTCTGTTCTGTGAGCAACCACAAGTATTCTTTCCTGCCCTGGAACTGTGAGAAAGTTCCTGCACTGTGGGTACAAAATTTTCTGTGCAAGTCCTCCTCCTTGCCCTTGGACTTTCACCCAGTACTGCCACCCAGATCAAAGTATGGGCAAAGCAATGAATTGTTGTCCTTCCTTGGTGCTAGCAAAAACACCCCTGTAATCTCCTTCTGACCAATTGTTCAATATCCTTATATTTGGCGAAGATCTGAAGAAAAAAAAGATCTGAAGAAAAATCTCTGGGTGTACTTAGACCCCTGTGAGGAGAAAACATCTCCAGACTACAGACCACTTAACAATAAGCAGCTAGCCCTGTGTTTGACTGGGTTAGGAGGCTGCCTTGGCCCTAGCTACAGTGAGAGGAGTTAGGCATCTGAGCCAGGGAATGCCAAGGTCCTCTACAACAACATATATGTGTATATACACATATATACAACAAGGAATGCCAGGCCCAGTTGTGCTGTAGAGATGTAGAGGGGGCAAGAAGGAGCCAGCACATGCCTGGTGAGTGTAGAAGCAGTGTGGCAGAGACACTGGGACCGTGAGGACTTATAGAAGGCTGAAGGCATTGGTTTGGGTTCATGGCCAGAGAGGAGAACTGAAGGAATATCTGAGACCAGAGGCACCATACCCCATACCCAAGGACTAGAAGTGATTAGAAAAAAATTAAGTTATTACTAAAAAAAAATTATGCACAGGCAAAGGAGGAACAATCCAACTACAGAAAGTTACTATGGCAATGGAAAAGACCAGAGTTTATCTTCAGAGAAGGATAGTGAAGAAAAGAAATCCTCTTCTACCCCAAAGAGTAATGTCAAACGGTCACCTGCCCAAAAAGAATTTATAGAAGAACTTTTTAAAAGACTTTAAAAATCAGAGAGATATTGAGGAAAAACTTTTAATAATTTAGGGGAAAAAAGACTATGAAGAGGAAGTCAACAAATTAGAAAAGGAGATCCAGAATCTTTTTTCCCAGAATTTATTTATTTGTTTTTAGTTTTCAACATTCATTTCCACAAGATTTTGAGTTACAAATTTTCTCCCCATCTTTTCCCTACCCCCCCCACCTCAAGACAGCAAGCAAATTGAATATCACTTTCCCCAATCTGCCTTCTCTTATATCCCTCCCATGCCCTCACTTTACTTTCATGTAGGGCACAATGGATTTCTAAAGCCCATTGCCTGTATATCTTATTTCTCAGTTGCATGGTAAAAGCAATTTTTTAACATTTGTTTTTAAAACTTTGAGTTTTAGATTCTCTCCTTTCTTCCCTCCTCACTCACCTCCACTTGGAAGAGAAGCAATTCCATATAGGTTATATACGTGTAATTACATGAAACATTTCCATAGTAGTCATATTGTGAAAGACTAACTATAATTCCCTCCATCCTATCCCATCCCCAATTTATTCTATTTTCTCCTTTGACCCTGACCCTTTTCAAAAGGGTTTGCTTCTGACTACCCCCTCCCACAATCTGCACTCTCTTCTATCATCCCCCCCTCTTATCCCCTACTCCCCTACTTTCCTGTAGGGTAAGATACCCAAGTGACTGTGTACGTTATTCCCTTCTTAAACCAAGTCCAATGAGAATAAGGTTGATTCATTCCCTTTCATCTCCCTGCTCTTCCTCTCCATTGTAACAACTTTCTCTTGCCTCTTTTATGTGAAATAATTTACCCTATTCTATCTCTCCCTTTCTCCTTCTCCCAATATATTTCTCTCTCACCTCTTAATTTTATTTTTAAGATATCATCCCTTCGTATTCAATTCGTCCTATGCCCTCTGTCTATGTATACATATACACATATATACGCATACACCCAACTATACATATATATGTATATATACATACATACACACATACATATATACATATGTATGTATATGTGTGTGACACACACATGTTCACTTCAAAAATTCTAATACTGAGAAAAATCTCATGATCTACAAATATCATCCTTCCATGTAGGAATGTAAACAGTTCAACTTTAATAAAATTCTTATGATTTCACTTTCTTGTTTATCTCTTCATGCTTCTCTTGCTTCTTGTATTTGAAAGTCAAATTTTCTGTTCAGTTCTGGTCTTTTCATCAAGAATGCTTGAAAGTCCTCTATTTCATTGAATGTCCATATTTTCCCCTGAAGTATTATACTCAGTTTTGTTGGGTGGGTAATTCTTGGCTTTAGTCCTAGCTTCTTTGACCACCATAATATCATATTCCAAGCCCTTAGAACCCTTGATGTAGAAGCTGATAGATCTTGTGTTATCCTGATTGTGTTTCCACAATACTCCAATTGTTTCTTCCTGACTGCTTGTAATATTTTTTCCTTAAACTGGGATCTCCAGAATTTGACTAAAATATTCCTAGGAGTTTTCTTTTGGGAATCTTTTTCAAGAGGCAATTGGTAAATTCTTTCAGATTCTTAAGGGAAAACATAACTCCTTGAAAATCAGAATTGGGCAAGAGAAAGCCAGCAAAATTATAAGAGATCAAAAAATTATTAAACAAAACATAAAGAATGAAAAAAAGAAGAAAATGTGAAATATCTCATAAGAAAAACAACTAATCTGAAGAACAGATCAAAAAGAGAAAACATAAAAATAATTGGACTACCTGAAAGCTATGATTAAAAAAAAAAGAATTATGATACAACAACACAAGAAATAATCGAAGAAAATTGTCCTGAATCATTCAAACAAGAGGGGAAAATATAAATAGGAAAAATCTACCAATCACCACCTGAAATAAATCCTACCAGGAAAACCCAAAGGCATAGTATAGCAATATTCCAAAAGCCCAAGCTCAAGAATAAACTATTACAAGCAACAAGAAAAAAAAAACAATTTACATATGGTGCTGCCACAATTAGAATGACACAAGACCTAGGAGTAGCAGTACTAAAAGATGACAGGTCTTAAAACACTATATGTTGAAGAGCAGAAGAATTTGGTTTCTAGTAAAAAAAAATATCATAACCAGCAAAGCTAAGCATAATTCCACATGAAAAAAATGGATATTTAATGAATTGTCAGACTTCCAGACTTTGTTAAAAAAAAAAATTTTACACCTGAACTTAATAGAAGATTTCACATACAAGAGTCAAGAGAAACATAAGGTACATACCAAAGATCACTTACAAGGGAGGGAATCAATAAGGACAGATAATTTACCTTTTATTATGGAAAATGTAAAACATATGTCTAAGATTGTTATTAGTAATTAGATAGTTCATTAAAAAGAGTGAAGTAGACCTGAGCATGATATGACTTTGAAAAGTAAAACCATTCAGGAAGAGCTAAAAAGAGTAATTATCTTATACCAATGAAGTGCAAAAGGAAGGACTGACACAGAGGAATTAGATGGGGAAGGAGGGTTGTTAGTTCTGGAAACCTACTTTCATCTGAAATGGGTTCAAGAGGGAACAATATATATACATCTAGATGAATATGAATGACTGCTGAATTTAGAAAGGAATAAAATACCAAGGGCGTAGGTTGGGGGGTGAATAAGGGAGGGATCTTTAGAGGGGGGATAGGTTAAATAATATGAGGGTAAAGTAGCAAGTAGAAATAAAGTAGAGGGGTTAGGAGGGATAGGAAATAAGAGATATGCACAAACATAAAAACAGAGATCAGGAGTAGAATCTGTTAGGAAAAACACATGTTTAAGTATGTGTGTAAGTATAGGTATATATCTATACATACTATAACACATTTACCTATGCATATTGTGTATGTATGTATGTGTGTATATATGTATGCATACAGGCATGCATGTATAACCATGCTTGATTGTAGCTTGGGGAAGGAGGAAAGACGGTGGGGAAAAGAACAAAATAAAAAGCGTACAGCAGAGAACAAAAGAAAACTTACAAGGAAGCAAAGAAAAGGTGGACAGCTCTCAACAAAACATGTACAATTTATTATATAGGCTTTCATGAAATGGAAATTTATTGCTGTATATTTTGAATCATCTCTTACATTCTGCTGTGCACATTACATGTTTTTTTAATTTTTGTTATTTTATATTTAAGTTTTAATACACAAGCTTATAATGTTTCTTTTTCCTTTCTTATTACATATTTAAGTTTTAATTTAAAAAAAAAATTTAAACATGATGAAATAGACTTTGTATTGGTTGCCAGGCCTGATGTGATAGCACATACAAAAGGTTCACTTCAGCACAACTTGGTCCCTTTTCTTTTCTTGGTGTCGAGTCAAAAGGACACACTGTTGTGGGCTTTCCTGGAAGTGGCCATGAATTTTTTTTTAATATTTTTATGTTATTTCAATATAACTGGTTTCCTTTGTAATCCTTTGTATTGTGCATTTGAAAACTCTATTCTGAGGAGAGATGCACAGGCTTCACCAGATTATAGAGGTGTCTATGACACACACACAAAAAAAAGGTCAATAAATATGTGTAATGGTGGTTAGGAAGACAATATGACCTGTGGTTCTTATTTTCTCATTTTATAAACATTTTTATAAACATTGGCATTGCTTTCTAGGTTCATTCTACAAGTACAGTTTGTGTCCAAATAAATCACTGAAGTTGGGCAGTCTTCTGTTTTGACAGATCTTAAAAGATTCTCTTTCATATCTTGGCTACGTGCCCAGAAAACAAGCAGACTCCTTTATTGTTGTTTTGAACAGCAGGTAGACAAACAGCAACCTCAGAGCATATCAGCAGGAGTCACCACTATTCTTCTCTTGCTTGGACCCCTACTGGCTGATCTTTCTCTCAATACCCCCTGTGGCATTCCTATATTGCCCCTCGGAGGACCCCCACTTGGATGCTTTGTCCTCAGTGAGTCCAGCTTGTTCCTCTTAAGAGAGTCCAGCTCACCACTCTTGTAGAAGAGGCTCACCTTTGTTTCTTCCATCCAAGAATGCAGCAATCCTTTCCCTCTTCCCCTCTCCAAATCATGGTTTTCCATTCTAACCTTCTGACACAGGATTCATCTTGGCTTCCTCAGATCCTTTTATTTTCTTTATTTCCACACTAAAATCTGTGTTTTTAAAGAACAATGCATTGCCCCTGTTGCTGTTTCTGCTGTTGTTTGTCCTTTTTAAAAGGTGATGTCTCCACATGTGCATGAATTGGATTTAAGTGAGACAGAGTTGCATAATCATCCCCCTCACTCTCTCTTCCAAAGATGTTGAAGTTCAGTGGCAAGACAGAAATTGGGGCAACTGACTGTGGCCTGGAATGCAGTTGATGACCTTGGTGTCTTCAATGTCTGACCAAACTCTAAGTGCCAGCAACTGATGGTGTAGGACAGACAGTGAACAAAAGAGTCAAGCTAGGCAAGCATAGTTGGATAAAAAAGCTGGTTTAATTGAGTAGCATAGTTCATTATATATCTTTCCTATTTATACATGTTTATACAAGTTTCACAGGAAACCTAGGATCACCAGTTTCTCAGGAATGAACTCAGCTAATTATAGATATCAGCAAAAGACCTTGACTACCCAGCTGCTTCCTGCATGCACAGGCTGCTTGAAGGAGACACAGCAATATTTCTTGATACTGATTGACAAATATTCTTTAGAGGGAAAAGATATGGCACTCCTATGCAGAGGGTACTTTGTACCCTGCCGGACAGATTCGAACAAGTCAACAAGTCCAAATGTGGACATAGCTCAATGAGTCCTTGACTCAGAGCAAGTCACCAATCTCTAGACTCAGACACAAGCTCAAAAATTCATTAGACTTGGCCTCCCACATATCTCCCTTTTTATTATATAAATTTAGCTCATACATTTGAGTTGATAATAGTTTCAAAGGTTGTGACATCAGCCTGGTCACTTCAGGAAGGCAAGTACAAAGAAATGATACAATAATCAACACAGGTAAAAGATGTAAAATCATAGACATCAAATTAAAAGGAGATAAGTTTAACGATGCTGATAGTATGGTGTTGGCAATGCTCCTGGATCAATTCCAGAAAGATGATGATTTTGGACGTTTTCTGATACACTTTGTAATATTTGAATCATGCCAAGCACCAAGAAGTTGGGCAAGTATTTTGTCCCAAGAAACATTAGGGTCAGAGCTATTATATGGTAAAGGAGTTAGACAAATATATGTATATCTATAATCACATATAGGTAACAGTCAAGTTTTTAATGCTTCTAACTCATCACCTAAATTCAATACTGATTGTTCTAATAAATTGATCTTATACAAAAGATCCTTTGTATTAATGGCTACAGAAACATTTTTTGATAATTCATTAACATATTGTGCAGTTTGGATTTCTCTTTGTAGAGAAATTACAGACACAGTGGCTGAAATTATCAATAATATTAGGTCAGTGAGTCTAGTAACAAGAAGTCTGAGAAACCTTTACTCCCCCTCCCCCTTTATTTTAGAAATCAGAAATCATATGTAATGCATATCCCCCTGATGTTTGATACCAAGCATGAGTTAGACTGGTCGGGAAAATGGCAAATGAAGGTCGTTCAACAATTGCTACAACAGAATCTCCACTAGATATACATTGAGCGAGAGTAAAATTAATGCAAGTAATTTTCCATACATAGGAGTCATACATATATAGGTGTATCCATAATCACTTCAGAAAAGGAGTCTGGTCGTAAGCATCTCTAACTCATCCCTGAGATACATGACTGACTGTTCCAACAAATTGATTTTATAAATTATGTCTTTATCTATAGATTCTTGGGTTTTTAAAGCCAGACTAATATTCTTTGCCACTCATTCACAAAGTGAGCAGTTTGTATTTCACTTAGTAAAGAAATAGAGGACACGGTTGTTGATATTAAGAGGGAGGCTATGGCAGTTGGTCCCATGATTAAAAGTCCAGAAATCACTTTTTTCTAGCTAGAGAATCAGATAAAATTTGAAGCTCATGTTCCCCTGAAGTCTGAAATCAATTATGAGAAAGATTAGTGGAAAAACAGCAAAAGAAGGTTGTTCTAAAAAGAGTACAATGACATCATAACCACTAATACATTGTTTAAGGGTATAATTTAAACAAGTAATGTTCCATTAGAGGGTATTATTATTATCTTGTGAAAAAGTGAGATGCTAAGCCACTTCTTCTTCTTGGGTTGTCTTTGTGCAAGGGATCTCCCAATCCTCTTTCTCCGAATTCTCAGTTTCTGCATCTGGGCGGTGAGTTGTGGAACATGCTCGGACATTCTGTTCTGGCACCCTCATTGGTCATTCAGCACCTTCTGGAAAAACATAAACACATCCTTGCCCCCATGTTAGTAAAGGGTCAAGCCCTTCCCATTTCTTTGTTTGGGGATCTCTCCACATTACCTTCACTTGGGGAGTATGCACCTTTTCAAATTGTTTTTCTGCTGGTGTATACTCAGTCTTAGTGGTGTTTAGAAAATTTAGGGGTTATAAGACAGTAGCTAGTTGCCTTTGTGGTGTATTAGTCCAAGTCTCCCCTTTTTATTTTTGTAAATAGGTAAATAGATTTTTATATCTTTAATTCTCTCAAGTATGGCATGACCAATGGGATTATAAGGGATGCCTGTAACTAATTTTATTTGAAAATAATCATAGAAAAATTGAAATGATTTGCTAGTGTAGTTGGGGGCATTGTTGGTTTTCAATTGTTTTGGAATGCTCATTGAAGCAAAAGATTGTAACATGGTTAATTACATTTTTGACTGCTTCCCCTGTCTGGAGGGAAGCAAAAGTAAAAGAAGAAAAAAGATTCTATTGTAACATGTGTATATGATAATTTACCAAATGGAGGATAATGAGTTGTATCCATCTGCCAAATATGGTTAAATTTCATTCCCTGTGCGTTAACGGTGATAACTGGAGAAGTAGTATAGATAACACATTGAGGGCAGTTTTTAATGATATGTCTAGCTCGTTGCTTACTAACATGGAATTGTTTACATAAGGTATATGCATTTTTATGAAAATAAGAGTGAGATAACATAGCTCTATAAATATTTGCAGAGAGAAGGGTAGGAAAAACTTGAACTTTTTTATCAATGGTCACATTATTTTGGGAGAGAGGTGCAGGAAGTGAAGAATGAGCTCTAATATGGGTTATATAAATAGGTTGTGACCTCTGTCTTATGAGAGATGGTAATTTTTGAAAAAGGTGAAAAAGGTCTGTATTTTGTGTGTGTTTAAGTTTAGTAGTTTTAATATGTTGACACATGTATACTGAGTATTTGCTATCTGACATAATATTGAGGGGAGAAGAAGAAAAATCATTTAATAATAATAGGATAGCTGAAAGCTCTGCCTTTTGAGCAGAAATAAAGTAAGTATTAATAATTTTATAATTATTAGAATCAATGTAGTAGCTTGCGTTTCCAGAACTGGATACATCAGTGAAAGCTGTTAAACAAAAGCAGTTCTTGACTTTAACCTTACAACTGAACAGTAGACATAAGTTCTAGTTTCACAAAGCTTGTTTATCCTCTGATTATATTCATTTTGGAAGAAAGAGATACTTCAGAAATTGAATCTTTTACCTATAATAAGTTCAGACACTACTTTAACTCTTGCTTAGGTCATGAAATGACTATACATTGAGATCAAAACAGCAAAATCTGTTCTACTTTACATTAACTTAGCAATAAATTATCTTGGAAATGAAGGTTTTAGTAGGCCTCCTAAAAATCACACTAGAGATTTAAAAAAATTATCTTCTAAAAGTATATCCCCTTCTTTTAAGATAGTTTTAAGATATATAAATGACCACTCAACTTTTATCAAGATAATTAGTTGAAAACTTTTAAAAATGATACCTGTCTTTTTTACCTTAAAGCAATAGCAAACTTTTAAAATTGAGATTCATTAAAACTAAGTTGGCATAATATGTCATTAAGTAATATAAATTCCCAAAGTATGGTAAAAAAAAACACTAAATTCCTAGTTAATTGCAGAATTCTTACATATCATAAAGTTTCTTAATCAAAAAAGGTGTTGTAATTGAATCTTATATTGGTAACAGTTAAGAAGCTGATCACAGTACTTTTAAAAGCTACTAGCTTTAGAATCCCTTTAAACTATGGGAACATCTTAAGGTGAGTCTTGAGCAGTTTGTGTAAATTTCTGCACATGTTCTAATTCTAGATGAAAAATAATATTAGATTTCCTAGTAAGCTAACACAATGGAGCTCATATCCATTACTGACTACTTACTCTGATCACAGAAATTTGCTATAGAAGGAAAAAAGTAGAGATATGTGAATTAAATATAGTCTCAAGTGCCTTTTATCTTAAACAGAAATTTTCACCAATCACAGCTTAGAGCCACTTACAGTTATTTTTATTCTCATGGAGCTGTAATATGCAATAAAGATTTACCAGGTCTCTTTTATAAAAGGGATTCCATTTATAATCTTTCTTTCTCAAATTTAAACTTGTCCTGGTATAAAAGCCAATTGTTAGAAATCCCTTCTCCTTATTGTCCATAAACTTGCAATTTCTCAGCAAGCCAAATTCATTGTGTAGGAACTCTATATCAAAAACAAGTTTCTTTCCCGGGGCTGATAACCTTGCCTATACAGATTGTCTCTAGGGGTACCTAACCCCTCCTTTCCATGAACAATTTTAGGTTTTTCAAAACTTACAAGAACCTTCACAAGGTCTTTTCTTCACATAATTACTGATAATTACTTTTTACAAGCATAGTTTTATAAATATTTGACTTATGCGATAACTCCAGGTAGCTTGGTTAACAATCTCACATATTTCATAAATGATCATAAAAAAAACAACTCTTAACTGAAACTCCCTCTTAAACAAAGACAAACTTGAAAGTTTATGGTTTCTTAAATTGCAGTACTTCAAAATATTAAAGCAGAATGCCCTATTTCATCATTTTTCTTTTCCTCTGACAGTATAATTCTTAATTTAACAGCATTTAATTTTAGACTGTAAGAGAAATTGCTTCTCTTATAACACCAAGAATCATGTGCCTAAATTTAAACTTTGAAACCAAAATCAAGCAACTACCAATCTGGTGGCCTTAATTCAATCATTTCCAAATTGCTTTACACAGGAAATCATTCATCTGATAAACCATTGGCATAAAATTCACACCTAAAGAAAATTTCACATAAGGTTACAAACATGAAACAATGAATTTTAGCTTACATAGTTTACACTCAAATAGCATTTTTGTTTTTTACCAATACAAATGGTTTCTAGGGGCCTTGGCAATTTTACAAAATAAGGAAAACTGACATGGACCCCAGGGAGGGGCTAATGTTGGTGCCAACTCTTATACGTAGAGGAGGAATGTTTTGAATGGACAGAAGCAATCCTAATAAAATTTTCATGCTGTTTCCTTTCCATATACAGTAATCAATTAACAATTTTAGGTTTCAGCATTAAAACAGTAACTCCAAATAACTTAGTTAACAATCTTACAAGTTTTATAAATGATAGCCAAATTGTTTTTAGCTGTAACCTCTTATTTAACTACAGGTAAAGATGTAAATACCTGGTTTTCTAAATAGCAGATATAAAACATCATATGATAAAGTCACATAATCATTTTTATACAATTTTTTCTTCCATCTTTTAGTTTCAACAAAATTCATATTAAAAATTGTTTTATCTAACACTATTTCTGGCTTACAGTGATCACTCAATTGTTACAATATAAGAGGATTTTACTACAATTTAGGAAGGCCATAATAACACAATGACATTATGATATTAATTGCATTTCCAAATCATCACTTACAAAAATTATTGATAGAAAATTAGGCTTATCAGGTACAGAGGTTTTTCTCCTCTCCTCACCATTGCAGAGCCTGACTGTGGATTTAAGAGTTTGAAAGGAGAGGTTCATCTGCTTGTCTAGAGGTGTGGGCTGTCTAGATGCTCAGGGGAGTTACCAGTGGGGCCCTTGATATAGCTACTATGCCTCCACCCTTTTGCCAGGTTGGGGAGGGTAACTCAAATTCCCTATTATTCTTCAGCACTCTTTTTTTTAATCTGATCTGGGATGAGAGGCTTTGATAAAGTTTTGTAAAATATTTTCAGGTGTTTTAACTTTAATTTCAGTAACTTCATTTCTATGTATATTACTTTAAAAAAAACTTCTTTGAAAGTGAGAGCTTTGGACCTGCCAGTTAAAGTGAGTGGGACTCTGGGAAAAAAAAAAATGCAGTGGCACCTTGTCCCCTCTCCCCTGTACTGGAGAGTTCAAAGCTTCACCTCTGAGGTGTTTCTTTTTCACATCTTTGCATTTTCCCAATTTGCCTTAGTGCCAAATGGTGTAATACATTCTGACCTATATTTAGCATCAAATTAGGAGTGACATTTTTCACTTTTCACAATTCCAAAAATAACCACGATGAATTCAATTATCTTTCATTTGTATCCCAATACACAAACATTTCTCTTTTAGGTGAGGCAGTAAATGGTTAAATGCTCATTAATCTGCCTTTTTAGGTCTAAGGGGAAAGAATTCCCTCTTTATTTTTATCTTTTCCTCCTACACTCAAAACTTAGCCAGAGTTGGAATGGAGAGAAAGAGATTTTCAAACCTTTTAAAAATCTTAAAACTTCTGTTTACACTTTTCATGCAAATAGTTTATACTTTATTATTTTTTCTAATTCTATCCTAATACTTCTTGTATACTCTTTGACTTGCTATTACCATCATATAACCTATACAATAAAATACTTTTTCTCTCTCTTTCTCTCTCCTCTCCAGCCACCCACTTGCATTCTGGTGGGAAAGAAGGGAGAGGTGGACAGAAAGAGATAACAACATTCCAAGGAAAATCCAGTTGCATTATAAATCTTATAGAATGATGAATTACTCGCACTCACACTCATTTACACTAACACACAAAAACCAAACAGATAGATACAGAAAATGACAGGAAGGATCCAAAAGCTCACAGAGAATTGTTGGAGATCTCCTGAAAAAGAATTAGACATTTGTTTGGCCCTCCAGATGGTAACAGAGGCAAGGTAAGACTTAATTTATAATTTTCTTTTTACCTGTTTCTATATTTTTGGACTGTGTAGAGACTGCTGCATCACACTTAATTGTTTGAGCCACCATTAGCACTTTCATTTCTGGTGTCAAATATATCTTTAATATATTCCATATATAAAAGGCAGAAATGGGGAAATACTAGGGTCCCTCCTCTATTAGTCTCTCACTCATCTGTCTCCCTACTGTCTCCCATTTTACCAAATCCACTGTACCACCCTTTGGAAACCAGAGGCAACAATATTCCATACATACTAAAAACTCCTCTAACTGTTCCTTCATAATAGCAAACCCACTTTCTTTCACTACTTTCTTTAATACGTGAAGATATTGTTCCCTATCTTTGAACTGTATGTGCATTTGACCCATGGTGAAAGAAAGTTTGAAAATCCCTGAGGTAAGGCTAGTGAAAAAAATCAGAATCTCCTTACCCCTCTTTTTCTTTGTGGAGCTCCATTTGGTAAGGGCTGTCTCATCTCCTTCTCCTTGTACCTGTTCAGGCTCCAATTGCCAGCAACTGATGGTGCAGGATGGACAGCAAACAAAAGAGTCAAGCTAGGCAAGCATAGTTGGATAGCAATGCTGGTTTAATTGAGTAGTATAGTTGATTATATATCTTTCTTGTTTATACATGGAAAGTTTCACAGTAAACTTAGGATCATCAGTTTCTCAGGAATGCACTCAGCTAATTACATATATCAGCAAAAGACCTTGACTACCAAGCTGCTTCCTGCATGCCCAGACTGCTTGTAGGAGACACAGCAATATTTCTTGATACTGATTGCCAAATATTCTTTAGAGGGAAAAGATTCTTTAGAGGGACTTTGTATCCTCCCGGACAGATTCGAACAAGTCAACAAGCCCGGACTCAGACATAGCTCAATGAGTCCTTGAACTTGGAGCAAGTCACAAGTCTCTGGACTCAGACACAAGCTCAAGAATCCATTAGACTTGGCTCCCCACACTAAGGGCTCCAGAGTACATGCTCCAGCCATCTTCATGGCCATTGGAACAAATTGTTCTCATCCACCCATTCTGCCAGGGGAAGTCTTCACATGCGTGAACTCCCTCCACTTTATTCACCAAGAGGTGTGAGGACCATCAGTTACACTCAAACTGGTTTAGCCCATCTGCTGAGACAGTTTACTTGGGTGTGATCACTGCACATGCTATAGCTTCTTGGAGGCAAAAGTGGAGTTGCGTGATGGTGGACACCAAAGGCAGATGAGCAGCCCTGTAAAGGGGAAAAGCAAACCCTTACATCAGAGGTGCTAGTCCTCCTGAACACCCCATATGACCCTTGCCCTTAATAACTTGGAGTATGGAGAAGTGTTCCTCAAGTCTCTTCAGCTTCTCTTCAAGGAGAGAAAGGCAAGTTGACCGCACTTAGAGCACAGACAACAGTCTCTTGGCCATAGTATATGGCCATTACATAGAAATAGCACAAGGTAAATAAAGGTTCCTGGGAATTCTCCCTGTTCTCCATATTTATTCTTTCTTGCTAGTACCTCCCCTGGAGAACTCAACTATTCATTGTAAATTTACCTTGTTCATTTTTAGTTTGTATCCTCCTCTTCCTTCTTCTCTACCTCTTCCTCTTCCTTCTCCTTATTTCCATCATCTATCTCTCCATCAGATTAAGTAGTGGCTTATCAATTATGTTAGTGTTTTTAAAAAATCCTTCCTTTATTAATCTTTATCTTCAGCTGTATTTCTCCTTTAATTTTCAAATTTCCTTCATGATTTTTAAAAATTTCTTAATCTGTTAATTTACAGGATTTTAGAATGTATACCCAATTCATTAATCCTCCTTTTCTGTTTAGTGAATGTATATTTTCAGAGATATAAAGTCACTTTTTCACTCCAAACACATACTATCATGTCTCACAAAGGAGGTGGCTTCTGAACTTGAAGGTCCAATTCTAATATTTTGCTTAAATATATCCAAAGAAGTAGTTAGCAGACATTGGAAAGAAAAAAAAAAGGACAAACACCTTTTTCCCATCAAGTCCTGAGAAAAAAAACCCATTTGTGTTCTGTACATATCTTGGGCTGATGATACAAGCTCCAATTTAAGTAAGACTTTCTCTTTGGCCTTTCCTCAGTCTTAAAGGAAAGCTAAGAAGGCACCATGATCAAGCTCCTGTTGGTCTCAGTGCTGCTGGCTGGAGGTAAAACTTGTGCCTGGGGGGTAGTGGGGGAAGCAGGGTGTGAAAGGTTAAGTGTGGTATAGCAGCAAGGAAAATCATCAGATTTGGAGCAGGAAAAAAATGTAGAGGTCATTGAATCCAATATCCTCATTTACAGATGAGGAAACTAAGGTACAAAAATGTTAAGTGACTTGCCCAGACTCACACAATAAGTATCTAAGATGGGAATCTAATCATGGTCATCCAGTTTCAAAGACAGCTTTTTGTCCACTAACCTAGCAGTCTCAAGAGTTACACTATTAAACATTATTGAGGACTTTCCCAAAGAGCTTTTTTGAGATTTGTCTATTGATATTCACCACATTAGAAATTAAAATATCAATAGTATTGTGAAATAATTCTGAACTCATTGACCTCCTGAAAGAGTCTCAAAGACCACCCTTTGAGAACATATATACCAGATTACTCATTTATGCCATACCCTTACACTTACAGATAAGTTCCAGGGAGGTAGTGACTCAATCCCGGTTCAAACTGGTCAGAATCAACAGAGACAGAATTCAAATAAAAATCTGAATCCAAATCTAGTATCTCTCCACTACACCATGTTGACTTAGATGAGATTTATAATCAGGAGGAACCCAGTTCAAATTCCATGTTGGTATGTGTTACTAGCTGTGTGAACCTGAAGAAATCACTTCATTCCCCATTTAGTTTCCCCTTCTGTAAAATGGGGGTCATAATAGTACACTACCTATGTCAAAGGGCAAGGTAAGCAGAGTACTTGATATTTTGTAGGGTGTTATAAGAATGTGACTTGTTGTCATTGAGTCACTTTGTTGTGGGCTCTAGCCTCCTAGGTTCCTTATCACATGGGCCATCTCTTCTTGGTCATTTTCCCTTCCATTGTTCTCAGTATTGTGGGGTAGAAAGAATTAGAGAGGAGTTCCAAGAGATCACTGAGTATCAAGTCAGGGAGATAGCCAAGACCACCTCCCATTATCCCTACTTGTCTGGGTCTTCTATTATCATGGGTGTGGGGTCAGGGCTAAATGATGTGGTTGTGTGGGCAAATGGGGTGTCTTGGTTTGATTGTGCTTTTTAACTATATCCCTGTGTTTTAGTTCTAGGCTGTGGGGTCTCCACCTACCAGTCCAATTCAGGCAGAGTTGTTGGAGGTGAAGATGTGCTCCCCAACAGTTGGCCCTGGCAGGTCAGTAATTTCCCCCTTCCACAGCCCTAGCTGGAATTAGGTTAGGGAGAATGGATTGTCATCTAGGATACCCAACCTCTTGGCACAGGGTGAAGTTTACACACCTCTTTATAAATGCATGCTTTGTTAATGTTCTTCTCCAGTCCATTTTCCCAAACTTCACAAAGAACTCAAGGCCATTACCTAGAAACACCTTTGTATAATCAGAGATAGAATAATAGGATGGGAAGCTTCTGAGTTCTACTTCACCCTCGATCTCTTGAAGGTGGGGAGATGAAGAGGAGAATGGGGAGCCCACTAGCCCTTCCATTATAAACTTCTTGTTATACTATGGGCCAACTCTTCTTGTCTTCAAGGCTGGACCCCTACCATAGCCATGCCTTCTGACATCTCCTGCTACCTTTAAAAGTATAGGAAGAATATTCCATCTGAATAAATGTCTAATAGCTGTCCTCCTCAGCTTTGCCCCCATCCCCACCAAATGATGTTGCACCTTCCCTCCCAACCTTTCCCAAAGTCACGGTGCCATGCTATAAACCCCATGATGATTACAGAAACCTCTGGATGACAGGACTCCAGAATCCCATTGAGCAAATCACTGATTTCAAAGAGTCTTTAATACAGAATTCCAGCAGGGCCCAATCTTTCAGGTATTCCATGTCAATAGTCAAAGTCTTCCTCTAAAAAGGAATGTTAGGCACAAGATACTGTTAAAGCAAGAAGTCTATCAAAGGATCTCTGTGCCTGGCTTGGACCAACCTCTTTAGCTTGATTATAGGCTTCCATATATTCCTTTGCTTCTAAAGCCTGGTTACAAGCTATAACCCATGACTCTCATATATTTTCTATATTTTCCTTCACTGAAACCTGCCTTGAATCTCTCAGACCTGGTTTATAACCTTGACAGCAACGTATAAACAATCTATAATCACCACCCAGGTTGGTCTCAATTGTGCATGGATATCAAGTGGAGGGGAAGGGGGGCGTGTGGAAACGTAAGCTGAAATCAATTGAATCAAATCACCCCTACCCCATTTCAAGTAATTGTCAGGATGCTAAATCCTGATACCTTCACCAAGTGAAATACTCTCCTCCAAGCCCAGATTCCTTCAGCAGATTCCCATATAGTACAAACTATAGGCTCTTCCCATCCTGGATGATTATCCATTCCATCAATGTCCTTCCTAAGCTGGACAGTCCCCAGTTTTCCTGATCTAGATGGCCACTAGACCCAGATGGCTCTGGAGGAGAAAGGGAGGCTTGGCACAGTCCTCCCTCATTTAAATCCAACTCACTGGAATGTCATGTGTGCTGATCTCAGGGTCCTCTTTGAGAATGAAGGACAAACAACAACAATCTTAACTGCTAACTGAGTGTGACTGAGACCTAGAGTCTTCCTGAGTCAATCAAAGACATTCCAATTAGGTGCCCTAAGAAGTCTGCTCTGACTGAGTGAGCTCATGCCCTGGGGAGCTCATGTGAAAGGCAGAGCCAGTGTGGAAGAGAGCAGAGATTTCCAGGGGCTAACAGTGAAGAGGAAGGAGCAGGGACATCACCAGCAGAACTGACAGCAAAGGAGGAAGGCAAAGGAGGACTGAGCTCCTGCACAAAAGGAAGTGATTGAGGATCTTGGGACTGAATGAGGGTTTTTTGAATTGAACCACTGATTGAGGACAAAACCAAAAGTCACTAAAATGGCTGAGGGAGGAGGCAATCTCAACTCTCAGAGGGAAGGGAATCTTATTCAGCAGAAGAAGAAAAGGGAGAAGCAGATGGCACCACCCTGGGGGGGCCCTCACCTCCTCACACCTGGGGGATCCACCTGCCTCAAGTCTCTCCAACACTCCAGCCCATCCTCCATTCAGCAGTCAAATTGATCTCCTTAATGTGCAGGTCTGACCATGTCACTCTCCCCTCCCCCATTCCCTACTCAGGAAACTCCAGTGCTTCCCTATCACCTCCTGGACCAGATAGAAAAGCTCATCTTGGCATTCAAAGCCCTTCCTGACCCAGCATCCTCCTGTCTTTCCAGTCTTCTAACACCTTACTCCCCAATATCTACTCTGATCCACTGACCCTGGCCTCCTGGCTGTTCTAACAAGACCCTGAATCTCTTGGCTCCAGGCATTTTCTCATACTGTCTCTCCTGCCTGGAATGGTCTCCCTCCTCATCTCTGCCTACTGGCTTCCCTGGTCTCCTTCTAGTCCCAGCTGAAATCCCATCCTCTATGGGAAACCTTTCCCAACCCCGCTTAATCCTACGAGCTTCCCTCTGTCACTTATTTTCTATTTATCCTGCATATAACTTGTTTATAAATTATTTGTATCTTGTCACCCCCTATTAGATTGCAAGCCCCTTGAAGACAAGGAATGTCTTTTGTCATTTTTGTACTCTAGCACTTAGCACAATGCTTGGCATATAGTAGGTGCTTAATAAATGCTTTATTGGCTGACTGACATAGACCTAGATTTCCCAACACCTTTACAATCTGTGTTTTCTACTCAGGTCTCTCTTCAATACAATTCTAGTGGTAGTTGGAGACATACCTGTGGGGGAAGTCTGATAGCCCAGAAGTGGGTAATGACAGCTGCTCACTGCATCAGGTAACTCTTCTAGGATTCCTATCCAGTCCATGTCTCCCACCATTTGCAAACACTTATTTCTGGAGCTTGGAACCTAACTGATCAAGCCTATGACCAGTGTATCAATTTAACTTAAACTCTTTAAAGGAACCTTCTGTAGAGTAAGTTGAATTCTCAGGGTGGGGGGGGTGGAGAGGGAGGGAACAACTACTGTTTACAACTTCAGGTAAAGTCAGTAAAAAGCCTTTATTTCCTTCATAGTTCCAAGCCGAGACAAAAGGATCAGTTGGCACATTGAGATGAGCATCTCTCTAGGGCAAGTAGGCTTGCCCTGAATACAAGCCATTTCCTCATCAATATTTATAGAATGCAAAAAGCACATTTCCATGCTGGGTTCCCAACCAATTAGCCACTGGGCTTGTGTTTCAGAATAAGAGAGACTTCCTGAAGTTAGTCTGTTAGTCTGTAAAACCCTGTCTGACAGGGTTTTACTCCGTATTGGGTTGGTTTCCTCCATAACCAGGAGGAAAGAAAGGCTGAAACAGATTGGACTGCCCATTTACACTGAAATGGAGGCATGTTATTAAGTAGTATTACTCATGTCAAGAAAGGGGAAACAGTGTTTGCTCTCTGCCTCTGGTTCTCTCTATCTCTGTCTCTCTCTTTCTCCCTCTGTCTCTCTGTCTCTGTCTCTGTCTGTCTGTCTCTCTCCCTCTTCACACCTTTCTTCTTCCCTCCCTCTCTCTATGTGTCTCCTCTCTCCCACCTACCTTCTCTCTCTCTTTTGCTCTCTCAAATTCTATCTCTCCTCTCCTCTCTGTTTCTCTCTCTGTCTCTCTATCTCTGTCTCTCTCTTTCTCCCTCTGTCTCTCTGTCTCTGTCTCTGTCTGTCTGTCTCTCTCCCTCTTCACACCTTTCTTCTTCCCTCCCTCTCTCTCTGTGTCTCCTCTCTCCCACCTACCTTCTCTCTCTCTTTTGCTCTCTCAAATTCTATCTCTCCTCTCCTCTCTGTTTCTCCCTCTGTCTCTCTGTCTCACTCTCTCTCTCTTTTCTCCCTTCTTCTCTCTGTCTGATTCCTCCCCTAAACTTCCCTTCCAATTCTTCACTTTGGCATAGACGTGGCTTTGTGTTCTCAAGGGCCATGACGGCAGGCTCGCTTAGGCAGTGCTCCCAAGTCCTAGAGATTTCAGGTTCAGGGCCAAGAGTGGACTGAGTGTCCATCATCTGAAGGCCAGCCAAGGCTCAGCACCAGGGCATAGGTTCATCAACCATACAACAGGAGGGATTTCAGAGATCATCTCCGGGGAGTTCTTGACCTTCTTTGTGGCCTAGGTCCCTTTGGCGGCATCTGGCCAAACCCACGGAGTCCTTCTCAGAATCTTTTTAAAAGCACAAGATAAAGTACATGAGGTTTCAAACATGCTGAAATACAGTTATCATAAGCTTTTTAAAAACAAATTCGTGGTCCCCATGTCAAGAACCCCGGGTTCTAGTCCACCTGCCTTGTTTTACACGTAGGGAAACTGAGGCTTCAAGGAGAGAGGTGATTACGCCAAGGTCGCGCAGTTAATGAGTGTCAAAGCCAGAATTCGAACCCAGATCCCAAACACGAGGTTGATCACTCCTTCGGCTGCACCCTGACCTCAGTCTGAACAAGGCTTTTGGGCTGGGGACACTCACCCATCAAAACATCTTCTAGGGCAACGTGTGACAAGGGACCAGGAAACACCGGAGCTTTGCTTGCTTGTTTAATGAGCTTTGTGTTGTTTCCTGCTGTTGTTCAGTCGTCTCAGTCACGTCTAGATTCTTCACAACCTTATTTGGGGTTTTCTTGGTAAAGGTATTTGAGTGGTTTGCAATTTGCTTCTCTAGCTCATTTTACAGATGATGAAACTGAGGTAAACAAGATTAAGTGACTTGCCCAGAGTCACACAGCTAGCGTCTGAGGCCAGATTTGAATACAAGTCTTCCCGACTCCAGGCCCAGTTCTATGCACTGCACCACCCAATTAAATATATTTTTTCTTAGTAAACATTAAAAAATAATAATTTTAAAGGATTTGGCTTGGCCAGAGGTTTTTTTGTTTGATCTGAAGGATTTTACCATGTAAAAAGTTTGAGGAGCACTGTTCCAGGATATGGAAGTGTTGGGAATTCCTAGATCATCAGAGGATGCATTGTACCCATGAAATCACAGGTCTTTTAAATCTTCTGCAGAGTCACTGAAGAAAATCCAGAACAAGAGGCCACCAAATAATCTTTGGGTAAATTGTCACAAGCCCTGTGCAGGGCTCTTGGAAAACTGTGAGGGTCAAAGACTGGTCTCAGATATAAAACTATAATGCTTGTCCACAGCACTGATGAACATCACTGTCTGCAGAACTGACCCTCTTCTCTCTCTTCTCTCTCCTGCAGCTCTTCTAGGACCTACCAAGTGCACCTGGGGAAACATAGCCTGTCCACCGATGAGGAAGGAACTCTGACTGTCGGTGTTACAGAGATGGTGGTCCATAAGGATTGGAATGGCAAGCTTGCCAATGGGTACCTTAAGGGCGTTTTCATCTTTGGGTTGAATTAGGAAGAGGGAAGGGGTTCTTATGGAAGGCAATAAGTCTAAGGAAGAAAAAGTTAATCTTCTCTTGGGAAGAGGATGCCCTGTGCCCAATGCCTTAACCTCCTATGGATGGAACAGATGAACTCTGATGACAAAATACTTAGTTAATCAGAATGTACAGAAAGGAATGCATGAAAATGTCTACAATAAGAGCAGTGGTAGTCCCACTAGACAGACCACAGATCACAGGTCACATCTACAGCCACATTTTAGGAAGGACATTGACAAAGTGGAGCATGTCCAGATGAGAGTAACCAGACAGGAAGAAAACTGTTTAGGAAGGAGAATCACAGAATCTCAGGATTAAGAGAGACCTCAGCAGCCAACCAATTCAAACATTATGTGGGAAAACACCCCTGTAGGACAGAACTAATAAGTAATTTTCGATTTGTTTTACTTGATGCTAGGATGACTTATTAGACTGGGAATATTCAGCTTAGAGAAAACTTTGGGGAGTTCTGGCCACTCTCTCCAGTATTTGAAGCATTTAATAAATGCTCTATCCATCTATCTGAAGTTCAATGTCATGGAAGTCAGTCAACAAACATTTATAAAACCCCTACTATGTGCCAAGAACTTTGCCAAGTTCTACAGATACAAAGAAAAGCAAAGACAGTCCCTGTCCTCATGGAGCTCATATTCTAATAGGGAAGAGAAACATGTAAATCACTAGATGCATATCAGATCTGTACAGAATCAATGGAAAGTAATCTTGAGCATGAAGGCACTAGCAGCTGAGGGGACTGGGAAAGACTGCCTACAGAAAATAAGCCAAGTCTGAAAGCAAGGTAGAAATTCATACAATAGGATTCAGGGGAGAGAGTGTGGTTTGAGTTGTAGATAATCCCTTTAGACTGAAGCTAAGAAAATACTTCCTAAATCTGAGATCTCTCCCCAAATGGAATAAATCCTAATCCCTTAAAATCATAGTATCCTAAGCACAGAAAGCTAGAGAAAACTTAGAGGCCATCAAGCACAACTCCCTCATTATACAGATGAGGAAACTGAGGCATAGAGTTTAGTGATTTATACAGATAAGTAGTAGTAAGTAACAGAGCCAGGATTAGAATTCAAGTCCTTTGACCCTTAGATCAGAGTATTCTATGTCCAGCAGACTTCCTCTGTAACATACTGTCTCCTGTTGTATTGAACTTCTGTGGTTTAGAAATTTTCAGTAGTATATAACTCAAATAGAAACGGATCCCTGTCAGTGGCATCTTGACTTGGAAAACCACAAATTAACATGTATATTATACTGTATTTTTCTTTTTTTCCCAATTATTTTCCAATATGTTTCTCGATTAGATTTTAATCTGGTTTGAGTTGTACTGGGGAAATTTTGCTGGACCGCTTGAGGCATGGGAGTTTGACACTTCTGAATGAATTCTAAGGACCTTTTGGGCTCTGGTGGTCTCTGATTCTCTAATGACTAGTCCTTCACCAAAGATCTCTGAGCAGGGAGGGCCCCAAGGAAACCAATGCTTTAGCTATGTGCACTTGGCCATGGACAAAGGATAGAACTGAGAAGGAAGGGACAAGAGTTAGGGAGACCTACTGATCTGATAGTCTCCAACTAAGTTCCAAACATTCCCCTTCTGATTGCTTAGAAATCACCATTACTCC
>CM053582.1:99341296-99358896 GCA_028627135.1 Pseudochirops cupreus
ATTATTATTATTATTATTATTATTATTAACTACATCCAACTGGGAATTAAGATACACAAGCACTGTGGTAGGGAGATCCATCCTGCCCTACTGGAAAGTCAGAGGGGCAAGGGGGAGGATGTAGGAGAGAGCAGATTGGGGGAGGGGTTACACAGTGGAATGGCTGTTTTGAGGTGTTGGGTAGGGGAAAGAAGGGGAGAAAATTTGTAACTCAAAATCTCGTGGAAATGAATGATGTAAACAAGAAAATTAATTAATTAATTTTTAAAAAGATTTACTCTGGAGTCTCATGTGATGAAAATTAATGGACAAAAGAGGAATTGTCAGGCAAGAAATTGTGATGAATAAAAGAAAACCCCAAAAAACAGAGTTTCTGCATAATTGATATTCAATTTATTAATTAGGCTAGCTAATAACCAAGATATTGATGGTCAGTGGTTTCTCTTGACAACCAAAGACCTCCCAGGGATGACAATGAAGGATTAAATACTTTTGTAAAAGGGAATGCCCCTGAAAGGTGAAAATCAGTCCTGATTGGTAGCCATTCAATGAGGAGGTGAAATAGAAGGCTTCAGCTCCACCTGCTTGATCATGAGACTCAGCCACCTCCAGCAATCTGGACAAGTGATACATCTCCATCCAGACCACTCTGGTTGGTTTTCTCCTTCATGACCAGTCACCCTAAACTCTAATGGAGGGGTAATAGGACAGGGGCTCATTTCCTCAGGTAAGAACTGGTCCAGACTGGATTCTGTTTATGCTCTAAACAGAAGTTAGGTCTCCTACTTGGATGAGTTCCTGCCTGTAAAATGTCCCCCAACTCGGACTCTGGGGACCCTATTCTATTGCTTACCTCTTCCAGCTGCTTTCTTCTTCTCAGGCTTCAGTCATCACTGGCTTCAAGACCAGCTTGAAGAACTACCCCTCCACAGAACACCCAGGACTCGGGCAAACGGTAAAGATGTTTATTGCAGCATATACAGGAACAGAGAGAGCTACACGCACGCGGTTCCCCTTTTTATACCCTAGCTTTTGATTTCCTCCTCAGAGTGCCGTCATCGCCCGGTGAGCCACTCACGTACAGTCCCGAAGATAAGGAGACATCTCCATGATCATGCCTTCTTCATTGAGACATGCGCGGGCCTCTGCCCCGTCCCCAGGCTGTCGTGGTGCACCCCCAGCAGCTGATGACATCAAACACCCTTACACTGCCCAAGACTGAAAAACATGTTCCCTATGGGTTAGGGTTCATCTCAATCAGCTGTGTCCTTCAGAGCTTGACCTTCCATAGGAATTGGGCCTCAATAAAGAAACAGAGGAGAAAAAGCCTGGATCCTAATTTAATAACTGGTTATTAATATAATAGAAAAATAATTTCTGTCCAAAGTGAAGAGAGGTCTTGGATTTGGAAGGTTAAGATCCAGTCTCAACTTCAATAATAACTTTGGACAAATGACTTCTCATTCTGCACCTCATTTCCCTGACCTATAAAATGGGTATGGTGATCACATACCTTTGTCCAGCAACTAGCCAGCCACAATGGAGAAGACATCAATACTCGCGGTGATCTCTTCATCTCTCTTTTCCTGTCATTAGACCTACTGTTCCTAAGATAAAGGCCATAGAGCCAATATCTCCCTGAATGGCACTGGACAGGCCACTTCAAGACCCATTTCAGGGTTGGAAAGCAGAGGGAACTTACCTGTAGCTCCTTGCAGGCATGGAGAGGGGAGACTTTGGGGAAGCAAAGAAGCATTCATTCTCAATTAGTCTTAACAAAAAGCCTTTCAAGAGGAAATTAAAGTAGCCAGGAATTGATTCGAATGTGTCCTTGGCCGACAAGGCGTTAGATAACTGTGGAAACACAAACACAAAAACAGAAAGGACAATGAATTTGCTCATCAGAAAGAAGCAACAAGTCCTTACAAGGACTGGAAACTTCTTCCAACTGGCAGTCTTTGAAATCAGTAGACCAAGATACACACATGTGTTTATACATCTATACACACACACACACACACACACATATATAATTTTATGTTTGTATATTATATAGAGACATTAGTTTATGTATACATATATGTGTATGTCTATACATAGTGTCCAAAAAGTTTTTATGTAGTTTTAAGCTTATAAATTATATTATTAATTCTTATATTATTTATGAGATAAAGTGATGGGAGGATAGCTAGATCGCAGTTTAAATCACTACTGGGACCAAGGCTGGCACATTGCATGCTCTCCCTCTCCAAAGGTAGGGGCCTTTTTCATGGAACTCATACAATAAATAGACTGGACTAGGTTCAGTCCTTGGGGGAGCTTGGCTTCCAATGATGGAACTTGGGCTCCTTTTCTCATACTCTTTCTCATGCTTACACACTCCTCCCTTCCATCCAAGAGCCCTGAATAAAAATTATGTAAAATTTTAGCTTTTTCTTTATAGCAGGAGCTTCCCAAAAGGGAAGACCTAGAAGGTATTTGGTATACAATATGAATCAAGTATGGGACAGGTATTTATTTTCTCCACACAAAAGAAATGCTTAACACAAAAGACTGTCACAGGCATGCATTAATAAAGACAAATCATGGGGGCAGCTATGTGGCACAGTGAATAGAGTACTGACCCTGGAGTCGGGAGGACCTGAGTTCAAATCCGGCCTTAGACACTTAACACAAAAACTAGCCGTGTGACTTTAAGCAAATCACTTAACCCCAATTGCCCTCCAACAAGCAAAAAAAGTGAAAAATAAAGACAAATCATAAATAGTAAGATAATATAACCGCTGTAGTACTCTCCTGGGAAATTAAGCCTTAAACATTGGAATATGAAATAATTTGCAGGAGTGCTGAACAGCATTTTACCTTTCACCTCAGCTTTGTACTGTTCAAACAGTTCCTTCCAGGTCTTCTGGACCTGAAAGTCAGGCTAGGCCAGCAGAGGCCTCCTCCCCTCATTGGTGGTCCTCTTCTTCAAAGCAAATGCTCCCTCTTGCCTCCAGTGAGCTCCAAACCAGAGAACCTCTCAGACTCACAAGGTTACCTTCAAGCCTAGACATAGCCATCTCAGGATTAATTTTTAGTCACCCATGTTAACTGAAGGAACACAAAACAGAAGAGACAGAGGCCCAGGATCAAATTCATCCAGACCATGTTCTTCAGTCATTATGTGCTCAATAAGACTACAGAGCGAGGGTTAGAGCACCATCCTGCTCACCACTAAGTCCCTACATGAGGTTTGAAGATTCTTGCTACATTTCAATAATGAAGATGAGAGAGACTGATAGGTTATCTCCACCGAAAGATTAAAGGCTTGATTCTAAGCATTCATTAAGGGTCTACTATGTTATAGCCACAAGGTTAGGCTCAGTGAATACAATGACAAAAAGTGTACAGTACTTACTCTTTGAAAGTTTACAATCTAGCCTAGAGAGAGAGTATGTACATATATTTTGTTAAGTTTTTTTTCATTCCTGTCCAACTCTCTGTGAACCCATTTGGGGTTTTCTTGACAAAGATACTAGAGCGGTTTGCCATTTCCTTCTCTAGTTCATTTTACAAATAAGAAAACTGAGGCAAACGAAGTTAAGGGACTTACCCAGGGTCACACAGCTGGTAAATGTCTGAGGCCAGATTTTAACTCAAATCTTTCTGACTCCAGAACTGGTGTTCTAACCACTGCACCACCTAGCTGCTTTATGGACATATAGTTATTGCTTCCACATGACAACTTTCCCTACCACAGTTTTGATATATCAGGGGTCAGCCACTTTCCTGCCTGCTGGTTCCTGTGCACAGCCCTTCCAACGTGACCCTGTAGTGCTTCCTGTCCCTTTCCTTGGCATTAGGCAAGTTTCTCCCTCAAGGCTCAACCAGAGTCCAGAAGATGGGGCAATGAGAGCCCCAGAAGCAGTTCAACTCACCTTTGTGGTTCCTGGGTGTGCCTCTTGTCAGATCTCACTTGAACGTCCTTAGCTCGTCTAAACCCTTGTTGTGATCTGTAGAGTATGTATACATATGTATATGTATATATATACATATATATACATATATATGTATGTGTATATATATATATGTATATATATACATACATACATACATATATTTATACATATATATGCATATATTTATATATACATATATTTATATTTTGCCTTTAGAAAGAAAAATCAAAGCTACAGCTGCTGTTAGCCATACACTCTTGAAATAGCTTTTGTTTTGTTCAGCTTCATTAACAGCTGTTTGCATCATTACCCACATACAGTATGGAAACAAAAAGAAACTCCAGTTTGGGGTGGGGGGAAAAGTTACCTGTTAAATAAACATTTCATTAAAGCACCAGCTCAATTTTAAAAAATGCAAGTTAAAATGACTTTGAGGTACTACCTCACACCTATCAGATTGGTTAATATGACAAAACCAGAAAATAATAAATGTTGGAGGAGATGTGGGAAAATTGGGACACTAATGCACTGTTGGTGGGGTTGTGAACTGATCTAACCATCTGGAGAAGAATTTGGAGCTATGCCCAAAGGGCAATCCAACTGTACATACCCTTTAATCCAGCAATACTACTGCTGTCTATATGTCAAAGAGATTTTTTTTAAAGGGGAAAAGAACCTATTTATAGAAAAATATTTATAGCAGCTCTTTTGGTGGTGGAAAAGAATTGGAACTCAAGGGGATGTCCACAAATTAAAGAATGAATGAACAAGTTCTGGCATATGATTATAATGGAATATTATTGTGTGATAAGAAATGATAAGCAGGATTATTTCAGAAAAACCTAGAAAGATTTACATGAACTGATACAAAGTGACACAATCAGAACCAGGAGAACATTGTACACACTAACAGCAATATTGTACAATGAAGAGCTGTGAACGATTTAGCTGTTCTCAGCAATACGATGGCCCAAGACAGTCCCAAAGGACTCATGAACTCATGATGAGAAATGCTATCCACCTCCAGAGAAAGAGCTGATGTTTTCTGAACACATTTAGTTTAGTCATTTTTCAATTGTGTCTGACTCTTATTGACCCCCACATTGAGTTCTCTTCAGAGAAATGATAAACTACTAGAGTAGTTTCATTTTACAGATGAGGAAACTGAGGCAAACAGGGTAAAGTGACTTGCCCAGAGTCACACTGCTAGTTAGTATCTGAGGCAGGATTTGAACTCAGAAAAAGGAATCTTCCTGACTCCAGGACTGACACTCTATCCACTGTACCACCTAGCTACTCCAGGAGATAATTAGTAAATGCTTTTTGACTGATGAGATGATCATAGCTATATAACTGGAAAAGACTTTAGACCATCTAGTCCAACCACTTATTTTACCAAGAAGGAAGTTAAGGTCTAAGGACATGGTTTGACCAAGGTCACCGTTTCCAACCAGTAGAGGTGGGATTCAAACTCAGGACCTCTTCCTCCACAGTCAGCACTTCTTCTACCACACTACATTAGATCAGATCATGTTTCTTATCTCCTCAAAATCTTCAACGTCTCCCTATTCTCCTAAGTTAACACTCTTCTCTCTGACATTCAAGAACCCCTTCAATCTAGCACAATTCTAACTTTTCAGCCATATTTCATATGACTCCCTTCCTTACACCGTACAATCTAGGTGAACCAGACCTCAAAACAAGCTTTGCATTCTCTTGACTCTGCAACCTTGTTCATGTTGTTTCCCTGTGCCTGGAATGTCCTCCTTCTCCCTATTCAATATTTACCCAACCTTTCAAGACCAACCCAAATGTCACCTCCTCTGGGAAGCCTTCCCTGATTCCCCTTTCTCAGGAGTGAACTTCATCTGCTGCCCTCACCTAACACTGTGTTTTGTGCCTCTCTGATACTCTAATCAGGTATCAGAGTAATATATCTGTATGTGTCTTATCCCCATCCTGAACTATAACCTCCATGAAGGCAAGAATCAATCAACCAATCAGCAAACATGTCAGAAAAAACTGCTCTGTGCCCAGCACCTTGCTGGTCCTGGGAGATGCAAAGACCCATGATGAAGCAATCCCTACTCTCAAAGAGTTTACATTCTATTAGGAGAGATGATGTGTGCATCTTTGAGTATTCACCAATTAAATCTAGAGGACAGACACTGGACTTGTGATTTTATTCCTATACAAAGGGATCCCAGAGGAGGAAATTTCCTTTACCTGTGCATATCAACACCTTCTCTACAACTTTTATAGTCTTAGAGAGTTACCTAGAACACCAAGATATTAGGTGATTTGCCCAGGGTCACATATTCAACATATATAAGAAATAGAGGCATAACCTCAGTCAAAGTGAGAACTCAGAAAGACCATATCTTAAAAAGGCCATGGTCTCCCACTGCATCCTGGGCCATCTCCAGTCTTCCTGGTCTATATCTGGATGCTGGACCCAGATGACTCTGGAGAAGTGAGGCTGGTGAGTTTGCACAGCCCTCCCTCATTTAAAACCAAGTCATGGCATCATCTTCCTGATGTCATAATCCTCTTTTAAAACAAAGGACAAATAAAACACACACACACAACCATGATAAGAACTAGGACTTGCACCCAGCTATTCCTGACTTTGAAGCCAACCCTGTAATCACTGTAGAACACTGGCTTTCATACAGATTAAATAGAAAATAAATATCAGATAGTTATCAGGAAGGGAGGGTACCAATAGTTGTGGGGATCAGAAAAGGCTTCATGTAAAAGATGGTGCTTGAGTCTTGAAGGAAATGAGAAATTCTAGGAGGAGGGGGTGAGGAGGAACTGCCCTTCAGGCATGGGAGATGGCCAATGCAAAGACAATGGGAGGTGGAGTGCCATGTGTGAGGAACAGAGACTGGACTGTGGACAGGAGTCAGACAAACACTGTGGCTGGACTGGAGCATCTGGGAAAGGGGTGTAATGTAGAAGTGAGGTTGGAAATATAAGCTAGGGGCAAGCAACAAAAAACAGCAGCATTTCTATTACATTGTAATGAGGATCAGTAGTCCCTAAAGTTGGTTTAGTAGGTCCCACCCAGGCATAAGGGAAAAATCTATTTGACAGCCTTATGGAAGATGGATTGGAATGGGAAGGCTTAAAGCACAGAGGCCAATTAGAAGGCCACTGCCATAATCCCAGGTAGGTAATTCCCAGGCAGGAATCTTATCTAGACTTCAATATTCTGTACACAGTAGGTTTCTAAATATATTTGCTGTAATAATATTGGCTAAATATATTTGTTTAAATGAATTCTAGGACACTTCCTAGTTTGGGGCTCTCATTCCCTCTTAGGAGTTTTTAGAAAATGTTTTCTTGTTCTCAGAAAGTTCTAAGCTCATTAAACAGTAATCAACTGAAGGTCAGGGCAAGACCTTTATCAGGAACTCTGGCCCTCCCCAAAGTGTGATTTCAGCTGTGGCTTAGACCCCAGTCTGAGATCCTTATCTATAAGAACTCTCCCAACTGGCCACAGCAATCGGATTCCCTACACTGGAGCCATATTAGGCTCTATCCCCCCCATTGCCTTCCTGGGCTATGGTAAACTGGGAGTCAGAGAGCTGCTAGCTCCTTCACAGACCCATTTAAGACAGTTAATCTGCTGCTGTCTTTTATTCCAGCACTTTCTGTTTAGAAAGATAGCAAGGTGAAGAGTCAGGTCATCCCCCCACCAGCTATTCAGGGCTCCCCTTACTGACATGGCTCATGTAGGCTTCTCTGGTCTCTCCTGTAGCCTCCAGCTGTGGTGTCCCCAGTTACCTGCCCAGCTTGGACACCTGGGTGGTGGGTGTAAAGGATGCCAGGCCCCACAACTGGCCCTGACAGGTAAGGAAGCCACATGTAGTATAGTGGGCAGGATGACAGTCCTGGCATCAGAGGGACTGCCTTGCCTGAGCTCAGTCCCACTTCCTTCCCACCCTCTGAATTGCAGAGACCCATGTCCCATTTTTCCAGAAGCACAAAAATTCAATTCAATTCACCTCAATTTATATTTCATCAGAATCTGTAAAATAAGGACTAATAATCATTGAATTATGTACTACAGAGTTATAATACAGTTCTTCAGGGTGACCTTGAAAGGGGATAGGAACTAGGCCTGTAATTTCACTAACATGGCAAACTCTAAGGTGAAGCAGCTCCTTCCACCAATACAAGTTGGCATCTTCTCTGCAATTTCTTTCTTTTTTTTTTGTTGCTTTTTTGGAGGAGGGAAGGCAGGGCAGTTGGGGTTAATTGACTTGCCCAAGATCACACGGCTAGTGTTAAGTGTCTGTGGCCAGATTTGAACTCAGGTCCTCCTGACTCCAGGGCTGGTGCTCTATTCACTGCACCACCTAGCTGCCCCAGCAATTTCTAATCTTTGAGAGCTGTCTGGTGCCCTCAGAGGTTGGGGCCCAGAGCCACACATCCAGCAGGAGCCAAAGGCTGTACAAAAACCAAGGGTTTTGGTTTTGAGTCTAGCTCTCAATCCGCTATTCTAGACTGCCTCTCATCTTGAGGCATTATGTAAGTGGGAGTTATTAAGGATGTCTCTAGCCCTACACCAACAAAGGCTGACTGGCAATGTGGTTCAGTAGAAAGAGTGGGGTCCAATCCAAGAGTGCTCGGGTCACAGACAAACAGGGCTGAGTTAAATCCTGGGCCTGCCAACACATCAACAGTGGCTCTTTTTTTTTTCAAGTTGCTTTGTTCCTCTGGTCATCAGGTTTTCTTATCTGTAAAATGAGAAAGTTAGACCAGATTCTTTTGGGGTCCCTTCTTCCAAATCTATGATCTAAAACTTTCGAGGTTTTTAAAGTTAGAACAGCAGCAGCTGGGAATCATGGGCCAGATACCCTGCCTGAGATGTGCCCCTCTCTCACCACTCCTCCATGCCAGCAGATCTCCCTCCAATACCTTAAAGATGACACCTATAGACCTACCTTCGGAGGGACCCTGATATCCAGTCAGCATGTCCTGACTGCTGCCCACTGCATCAGGTGAGTCCCACCCTGAGCCATGGATCCTACTGCACAGAGGAAGGATATGGAGGGGGATCTGTCTCCCTTCCCTCCATCCATAGTGGGATCTGAAAGTTGCCTAGGTGTCATTTAGAGGGGAAACAATAATGCAGACCCCCAGAGATGGGCAAAAACTTCAGGTGCTCCTGGTCCAGCCTGCTTCCAGATACAAAGATCTCCTTTGCAGCATCCCCAGCAAGTGCTCAGTCCAGGCTTATCAAAATTCTAAAATCAGATAGTGACTTCTCCAAAGGTTCCCAGATTTCCACCCTCAGCAGCAAATTCTTTGCTGTTAGAAAGTAACTTTATTTCTCTATAATGTACGCAAGGACTGTCACAATTGCTTGGGCTCAGATAGACAGAATTTAATTCACTGCCTAGAATTTTGTCAATTCTTAATCACTGCTTCATTTATCTATTTATGTCTATCTATTAATAATATCTATTTACTTTTTATATACATACCTATCTGCTTATCAACATCTATGTATCCATCCATCTATCTGTCATCTGTGGGTGAGAATCAGATTCTGAATAGATGGATGGGTGAATGCATGTAGGAGGAAAGATAGATGGATAGACAGAAATAGGAAGGGAGATAGAATAGAGATGGGAAGGTGGATATGTGTATGTATGTATAAATGTGTGTGTGTGTGTGTGTGTGTGTGTGTATAAATAGAGAGAAATAGGTAGGTAGATAAAACATTGATGAAGAATGGACAAAATTCCAGTCCAGAAACTGTGCTAAACACCAAGGAACAAATGTAAGCAATCAAAAATGGAATTTCCCCTTTTGGAAATATATTCACTTGAAGGATGAAATTATCATTAATTCAAATGAAAAAAGGACCAGTTGCAATACTTTTGGAAGAATCGGAGCTGCAGCAAATCTCTGGATAATGTAGGTGCCCCATGAGGACTCACAATCTCCCACCTCTGTGCTGGGGTGGTTAGAGACAATGGTTCCCAAACTCCTCATCCAGTTCTGCTTTCTGCCTCAGTGGTCTGTACCATAGTCCAAAGACTGACACCATAGCCTCACAGTCAAGTGTTGCAGTCAGGATTTAAACCTGGCTTCAAGTATTGTACATTTCTGCTAGAACATGATGCTTTTAAGCCAAAATCTACCCTCCTTGGACTCCATATATTGGTCTTAGCTTTCTCAGTTAGAATCTAAATCTAATCCTTCTTTCCTTATAGGATTTCAGACATTTGAAGATAATAATCATGCCTTTTCTTCTCTCAGAGTTCAATGAGGGTGATAGGGAGAGGCTTGTGGAATAAAGATTCATTAAATTGAATTAAAGGTTTATGGTCCATAAATAGGAGAGGGTCCAAATGTAAACAGATTCCCTCCCCATGCTGTTTATCCAACAATGACTGAACCTACTGAGTGTGGCCGGGCAAGAATAACCTGGTGGAGGAAGAGGCTGGCTCCGTGGCAGCAGCTGTGGATGCCATTTTTGTCCATGAGAAGTAGAACTCCTTCCAGATGAGGTGAGTGGTCTCCATGCTCATACCTTTGCCCTGTTGGACATGGATCCAATTCTCAAGGCCGGGCCAGAAAGCTGGCCTCCATCATATCACTCACCTCCAGAGATACCCGCTCTGACCAGGTGCTACAGAGTGTAACATCTCCAATCCTCTTCACCCATTGAAATGTCCTCCCCACAGCTACACCTCTCTCCTATAATAGTAATGGCACATTTCTATATGAGGCACTAAGATTTACACAGAGCTTTCCCTTCAGGACCTTCAGAGAAGAGTCAAGTGGGGATTCTTGTCTCCCTTTTATAGATGAGGAATCTGAGACACAAAGATCTATGGTCATATGACAAGTCAGTGGCCAAGTGAGAAAAGCCTTGTGAGTCCTAACCCAGGGCTCTTTCATCCTGGAGAGGGAGAGAAGCAGGGGAGATTTCATCATCTTTCCCTCTCTGCTCTCCCTCATCCCACAGGACAGGTTTCATCTGGCCATTTTCCTTATCATCCCAGTAGAAGGTAAGCTACTTGAGGGCAGGAACTGGAACATTTTTCAGCTTTCCATTTCCCCATTCAAGGGACATCTACATGGTGCAGTAGATAGAGCCTGGAGTCAGAAAGATCTGAGTTCAAATATGGCCTCACACGTTTACTATTTATGTGACCCTGGGAAAGTCACTTGACCCCTCTTTGCCTCAATTCCTCATCTTTAAACTGAGGACACACTACAGAAGAAAATAGCAAACCATTCCAGCATTCTTGCCAAGAAAACTCCATGGAAAATTTTTGAAGAGTCAGGCAGGACTGAATGACTGAGCAAACACAGCAAATCCCCTGTGAGAAGCACGGGACTCCTGCACACATTAGTCCACACGTCTGCAACTGGATTCTTGAATTCTGCTCCTAGCAATGACATTGCCCTCATCAAGCTGGCTGAACCTGTGGAGCTGAGTGACACCATCCAGGCGGCCTGCCTGCCCCCCCCAGGACTCTCTGCTGTTTCAGGATTATCCTTGCTACATGACAGGCCGGAGCCACCTCTGGAGTAAGTGCATGTCCTACCAGGTCTGTTTTACCCATCTGTTCCTGCAGGGTGTAAAGCCAAGCACAAGCAGCTTTCCAAAGGGCTGCTGCTGTGAATACCTTTAAGGTTCTGATCACATAGTATGGTGAACTCTATTTATTCAGCAGTAAACTAAAGCTAAACACTCACAGAAACCAAAATACAGCATTCATAATGATATAACATAACAACTTATCACTGCAGTGGCCACATCGTTTTTTAACAAAAGGTATCATTCAGTTAGTCCTTAACTCGGTCATCCTTAAGGAACAATTCACCTTTTAGGGATACAAAGTACAAATGTCTCCCAACCCTGGGTCACATTGTCTTAATCTCTCTGTCAGAAAGTCGTCTTTCTTGGAGATTAGCTTCCAATCATCCTTAAGGGGTATAAGTTACAAAGTACCAAGTTCTCCCACCCCTAGCTCACAGTAAATCGTGATCTTGTCAGTCAGTACTATGTACCCAAGGAGAAGTCTTTTCATTTTGACTCGAGGCTGCCTCTCAAATTCCATGGTTCCTCTTCCATGGTCCCAGCTTTTGCCTGAATTCACCCAACCATCACCTGGATTCACAGGCAGGTAGCTCTCAGCTCCTCATCTACTTCCTCATCCAGTTCCTTGTCCAGTTCCCATTGCATTTTGAAGATCACAGTGTCCAGTCCAGCTCAAGTCCTTTGCCATTTCTGTTTCTGGGAAGATAAAGCTTAACAGAGCCACCATAACATTCATTCACATTGCCAGCACCATCACCAATTCACCATCTGCCTGTGAAGTCAATATAGACCCACAAACAAGGTCTGAGAAATCAACACAGACTCACAAACAAGGTCTGAGAAGACAAGACAGACCTACAAACAAGGTCTGAGAAATACAAGGTATCACAAACACAAATCAACACAGACAGAACAGAAAAACAGAGTGCCAGACACCACAAGATTTCTCCTTCTCAACTCTTTTCAGTCCCAGTTTGTGATTTTCCTTATATTTGGTGGTTCTCCTTCCTGTCCCACCCTTCCTGTTGCAAGTTCCTCCCACCTTCAAATCACAAAGGGCTCAAACAAGGTGCTAAATAAGGATACAAAGTATCTGTAGGATACAAAGTAGCTGTAACAAGGTGCTAAGTACTTCTTTGCTTACCATTACACAGGGAAGGGCCCTGGACAGTGGGCTCTAACGTTAAACTGTTGAAGCCCCAGAAAATAATTTGGCCCAGCTAATCAGGGCAGACTTCCTGGAGGAAAAGGCCTTGTAATGATATAGTACCTATACTAGCTTCAGAGCTCCTTTGCTTGTATCATCTCAATTTATTTGCCTGGCATCCCTAGGAATACAAGTATTACTAATGCAGTTGTATTGATAAGGAAAATGAGACCCAGGCCAGTTAAACATTTACCCAGGATCTCATACAATTAATCAGGGAAAGGACTCAGTGAGTTAAGCAGCAGCAATGGCTTCTACCAAAGCAAGGGACCTCATAGAAAGCCAAATGTATAAGAACAGCAGGACCGTGGTTTCTTCCATGGCTGTTCTTACTGGAACTCTGCCAGGTGGCAAGTGTTCCAGATTCCCTTCTCACCACTGATCACTCTTTATTTTGGTTGTGTCCATTCTAAAACAGAGTCCCTAGAATTGAACACAAACACTACGGATGTAGTCTGGCCACATCAGAAAACAGTGGGAGTCCTAACAGTGTAAACTAGAAGAAATAATTTTGGGCCTCACTTTCTTCATCTGTTAAAGGAAGGGTTTTGTCAAAATGATCACTAAGAGCCCTTTACACTCTTATTTTCTCTGTTCTACAGTCTCTTTTCGCTCCAAAATTCTTTGTTCTAAGGTCTCTCCCACTTCTGACATTTTGTATTCTAAGGGTTCTCCCACCTTTGATATTACCTGTTTCAAGGGCCCTCCTAGTTGACATTCTGTTCCCTAAGGGACTGCCCAACTGCGACAGTCAGGCCCTCCCAGCTTTGACATTTTCTCTATTATTTCCTATAATGGACATTGGGCTTCTGTTAACATAGAAAGATAATGAAAGTCCTAAAATCCACTTCATAAGTGATACAGATCCTCTCACTATGTACAATTCCTTTGAGTTTCTTCAAGCCCTCTATACTTGAGTACTAGTTATCTTTATGAGAACTCTGGATGACAATTGGGCAGATGACAATTCCATAAGAGTCTTGGGCCATGGGAAGAGAACCTAGCCATGCAGGACTTGTTCTCTCTCTCCCTAGCCAATGGCCCCAGTGCTGATGTTCTCCAACAAGGCCTTCTGCCCACAGTGTACCATGACACATGCACTCAGAGAGACTGATGGGGTAGCCTGGTGACCCAAAACATGGTGTCTGCTGGAGGAGATAGTGTCATCTTGGGATGCAAAATGAGTCTTAGCACTGAATAGCAAGCCAGAGATGGAAGAGACTGGGTCTTCTGGGAGAGATTGGTGCTGATCCAGAGAGCTTCTGACTTTCTGGCAGCCTCATGGAGAGACCACCTAGGAAGCCCTTTCCCAAAAGTATGGAAACCAACCAGAGTGGCCTGGAGTCGCAGATATTGTTTCACCTGCCATAATCAAGCTTGTAAAATACTGGCCCATCCTGTTCATCTCTGCTTCCTAACATTATTAGTGACTATCCCTTTGGCAAAATCAATCATTCACACCTATCCCCTCATTGTGCCCACAAACACACACTATCCTCATCATCATGGTAGTGTAGAAAAAGTGTTTTGCAAACCATATAACACAAAGTCAATGTAAGATATTGCTTTTATCACCCCATCAGTAACACCTCCATCATTTCTAGCATCATGATCTTCTTCATTAGCCACACCAACTACCACCTTCATCACTACCAACATCACTAGCTGCATCACCATCACCCTTAGCTCCACCACCACCTCTACATCTCCATCCCTGGGAGAGGGGGAAGAGGATGATTATTTATATAGTTTTTATATCGCATTTATAGAGTGCCTACTGTTTATATAGTGCCAGTTCCCAGGCTAAGTGCTTTACAAATATTGTCTCATTTGATCACCACCAACATCATCATCTCCATCATCACCTTCTCTGCCACCATCATCATCTTTATCACCACCAACACCACTAGCATCTCCAGCCTCCTCATCAATCCTACCACCAACACCAATACCTAAAAACTGAGTTGGTAACAAGCCAATAGCTGATATCCTTCTATCTCTGAGTACTATTCTACATTTCAGAAGTACTGACAGAGATGGGAGCTGGGAGTGGTTGGAGAAATTAAGGCACATAGAAAAGAGCTAGTTATCTGAGGTCACATAGAAAAGCAAGATAGCCACAACTGTCTCATAAATGAAGGAGCAGAAACCTTCTCTTATTGGCTCTGGGTTGCCTAGTGACAAATATTCATATTTCTTAGGGATAGGGAGACTCAGGTGGACCCCTGAAATGTAAGGCTGCAAATGGAGCCTGGGAAGTTTAAGGTGTTGTGAGTTGGGTTCTGGCTTTGAACGCAACACAGCCAAGAAGCCCAGAGTCTTCACCCGGGTCTCTGACTAAATTGACTGGACTAATGAAGTGGGTTCATTCATTTAATCATTCATTCATATATTTATTCATTCATTTATCCATACAACAGCAAGAATAAAAAATCAAACTGAGTGAGTAGGATGGAGGCTGTTAGGGCATGGAAGAGGGTTGGGGAAGGGCCAGATTAAGGTCCAGAGAAGTACAGAACTCAGTGAGGAGGATAGGCACTTAGCTGTGGGAATAGGAAACTCATTGAGGGTTCTTGGGGCTCAGTGAGAGGATAAGGGTTTGAGGATAAGAATAAAAGCTCAGTGAGGCAATGTGGCTTCAGAAAACAGCATGAGGGACTCAGTAAATAGGATAAGACCTGAGAAAATGCATGGAGCCTCAGTGAGGGGAAGAAATGGCCCTGAGAAGGGATCAAGGGAGAAATCTAGGGTACAACGAGTGTAGGAGGTAGTATCAGTGACTAGGACTAGAGCTTAGGGAGGGGATAAGGCCTAAGTGTAAAATGAGGGGCTCAGTGAGGTGATTGGGTTTCAGTGAAGAGTTGGGGGCTCAGTATAAGGATGTAGTTTCATTGAGGACACAAAAGCTCAGTGAGCCAGTGAGGGATCAGCAAGAACATGGAGACTCAGGGAGGAGGGTATGGGGTTTGTGGAGACACAGGGGTTCAGGAAAGGGGCTCAGAGTTCAGGAAAAATTAAGATCTAAGTGAGGAGCTGGAAAGTTTAGTGAGGACAATAAGGAAGCCAGGGATTTGGGGGGATGGTCTAATGATATTCAGCCAATAACATGACCCAGAATAGGGTGGGAGAAGCCAAAGCTCAGGCCTTCTGAGGCTTAGGTCTTCTGGGCCCCATGAAGAGTCTTCAAATTGTTCTCTGTTCCTCCAGAAAATGCTGCTCTGAATCATCATTAGCCTCTCTACTGGAAATACCCTGGAAGATGCTTCCCAATAAACCCTCCCATTCAGCCAAGTCTTGGATTTTCAATAAAGTCTCCCCTCCTGCCTATACACTTGGTTACTTGTACAAGAATGTCTGGATGCCTTCCCTGACTTTCCCCTGACTGACCCTAGAGCCTGGGCTCACTGATGCAGCCTGCTCACTCCCTAGAATACAGCCCCCTTCCTACAAGAATAATTCAGAAGGATTAATAAACTTGACAAGATTTAAGACTTGGAGGGGACCTTTATCATCACCTAACTCAAGCTATGTGAGGAAACTCAGATCCACAGGGAGAAGGGACCTATTACTCTAGGATTCTATATAAGCTGCTAATCATAACTTGGCCTCTTCTTAAATCTTTGACCTTCTCATACTTTACTCCCCTCTTGGCACTTTATGTTACAGGTACACAGTTCTTCCTACATTACTTCAATCCGACATCTCCCATCTCTATGTCTTTGAGTTGGGTGACCTTCAGACCAGGAACACTCTCCTTCCTCCCCTCTGCCTCGTCATTCTTAAATCCCAGGTCAAATCTCACCTTCCACCCCAGCTGCTAATGCCTTTCTCTAATAGTACTTAACATTTCTCCATTTCTTTTATAAATCTAGTTACTCGGATGCTGTTTCTCCACTAGAATAAGAACTCACTGAGGGCAGGGACTGTTTTTTGACATTGTCTTTATCCACAGCATTTAGGAGTTTCTGTCCTAAATGCTTAGTGGTTTATTGACTGACTAATTAACAAACTGTTCAAAGTCATAAGCATCAGAACTGAGATTCACAGCTTCTGTCACCTAATCACTGGCTCCTTCTATTAAAGCTGTGCTGTCAGTTCCCTCTTAGGCTCAGGATGTCCCAGGCAGCCCCAGGGGTTTGGGAGGGTCAGGAGATGGGGTTGGACCTGTTCCCTGGGCAAATCAAGTAAGAAAGTGTGGTGGAGGTAGTGGCAGTGTAGACCAGGGAAAAGCTGTCTCCAGGCTCGAGCAGAGGTACCAAATGACTGCATCAGCCCCAGATCTGATTGTTGTTCAGTCTTTCCAATTGCGTCTGACTCTTTGTGACTCCGTTTAGGGTTTTCTGGGCAAAAATACTGGAGTGGTTTGCCATTTCCTTCTCTACCTCCTTTTACAGATGAGGAAACTGAGGCAAACAGAGTGAAGTGACTTGCCCGGGGTCACACATCCAGTAAGTGTCTGAGGTCACATTTGAATTCAAGAAGATGAATCTTCGTGCCAGGCCTGATAATCAATACACTGTGCCCCCTAACTGGTAAGAAGCCAACAGCACTAATAGCCATCACCCTCAATTCTCTGAACTTTAAAGCAGACAAATAACTTTCCTCATTAGACCCTGTGAGGTGGAGATTACAAGTATTATCATCCCCATTTTATAGATGAAGAAACCAAGGCTCAGTTTCTGAGTGCTCAAGGTGACCCAGTGAGGAAGTGTCAGAGCTGATCAGCTGGCTCCAAGGTCAGTGTTCTTTGCTGCCTCTAAACACACATAAAATAACCAACAACACATTAATTTTATTATACTTAAAATATATTTAACTCATTTTATTAATTATTTTAATTTAAGGAACTGATAGATTATAATTTATTTTGGAACACTTA
>CM053582.1:99359396-99381534 GCA_028627135.1 Pseudochirops cupreus
TCAGCCGCCTCCGGCAATCTGAACAGGGGGTACACCTCCATCCACACCACTCTGGCTGGTTTTCTCCTTCATGACCTGGGTCACCCTAAACTCTAATGGAGGGGTACCAGGACAAGGGCTCCTTTCCTCAGGTAAGAACTGGTCCAGAATGGATTCTGTTTATACTCTCAACAGAAGTTAGGTCTCCTACTTGGATGAGTCCCTGCCCAAGACTGAAAAACATGTTCCCTAAGGGTTAGGATTAATCTCAATCACCTATGTCCCAGACCTTCCACAGGAGCTGGACCTCAGTGAAGAAACCGAGGAGAAAAAACTTGGATCCTAATTTAATAACTGGTTATTAATATAAAGGAAAAAGAATTTCTCTCCAAGGTGAGAAGAGGTCTAGGAGGTGGAAGATTTAGCTCCAGTCCCAACTTCAACAAGGACTTTGGAAAAATCACTTCCCATTCTGCACCTCAGTTCCCTGACCTATAAAATGGGCATCATGGCCACCCACCTTTGTCCCCCAACCAGCCACCCATGACATCCATGGTGATCTCCTTAGCTCTCTTTACCCATCATCACACCACAGTGTTCCATTGTACAAACAGTTCCTTCCAGGTCTTCTGGACCTACATTCATTAAGGATCTGCTATGTAACAGCCAGTGTTAGGCTCAGGGAATACAATGACAAATTGTGAACAGCACCTACTCTTGAAGTTTCTAATCTAGCCAAGGGAGATAGCATGTACATATATTTTGTTAAGTTGTTTTTCAGTCCAAATCTTTGTGATCCCATTTTGGAGTTTTCTTGACAAACATAGGGGAATGGGTGTCCATTTCTTTCTCAGGCTCATTTTACAGATGAGGAAACTGAGGCAAATAGGGTAAAGTGACTTGCCCAGGCTTACACAGTTAGTAAATGTCTAAGGCCACATTTGAATGCAGGTCTTCTTGACTCCAGAGCTGGCATTGTATCCACTGTACCACCTAGGTATCCTATATACATACAGTTATCCCTTCTACATCACAACTTTTCCCATTGCAGTTTTGATATATTATGGGTCAGCATAAAAAATAAAATGGAAATGTGGGAGGAGTTTTGCAGAAGCCACAAATGACACACAAAGGTCAGCAGGTGACACAGAAAAAGTTTAGAAACTCAGAAATGCATAAAATGTATACACATAGTATTACGTAATATCAACATATTTTATCTTCTAATGGCATAATAATTCAGACATCTCTGGTACAAATGGAGGGCAAAAAAAAAAAAAACTTGTGTGGATTTCCAGACCAAGGAGGCACTGTGCCCCTAATACCCAAGATGCAGAGGAGACAACTGTATACAGAGATATAGAACATAGATACAGGGTAATGTGGCCACCTGTTTAAAAAATCCTCCTTTTCATTTCATCTAGCAAAATTAAGAAATAGACATTTCTCTAGTTTGAAGTACCCTCTACAAACCCCTAGATAAAGAAGCTTTATCAATACTTAAACAAATTTCCCAGGAAACATTATCTTCCAGCAAAATTCTTTCCCTTAATTCTAATCCCTTTCTTTTAGGAAAATAGGTAAAGGATCAAAAATAGAATCTAAAGCCCAGGAGAACAGATTAAGGGAGTAATTAAGTTTAGAATGAAAATATCTTAGTTATGATTAAGACCCAGGCCTCTCCCTAAAGAGCTTAGAATTACAACCCACCAAACATCAATCCATCTCTCACCATTTCCTGAGTCTGTGATCACAGGGAGGAAGTCCCTTTGACTGATGACTTCAGACCACCTGAGATCAACTGGGAAGAACAATTGAGGGGCAAGAAGAATTGAGACATTTTAGAAGAATGATTCTATAAGGGTTTCATGAAGAATTAAGTGACTCTTGTTCTATCTGAAGGAGTTAGTGCTCATTCTGCTCAGTAGAATGCTAATCCCAACTGCATTTTATCATATCGCATTCTTCCCTTGTTCAAGATTCCAATAATGATTGATTAAAAATATCTGTGTTGGGGACAGAGCCAAGATGGTGGAGTAAAAGCAGGAACTTCCTTAAGCTCCTGCACCAACCAACTCCAATACCTGTAAAAAATTATTCTAAACAAATTTTGGAGCTACAGACCCCAAAAAGTGACAAAGAGAAACAAATCTCCCACTGAAGGCAGCCAGGCAGGCAGACAGAAAGGGTCTATCATGCTAGACTGCGAGCTGAGTGCCACTCAGGCCCAGACCTGGGGCAGCCAGACCAGCATCACAGACCAGACAGAGCAGACTTCAGGAGTGTGAATCACTAGCAGCTGTGGCAGTTTCCAGACTTCTCAAACCATAAATGCCAACGAAAAAGTAAAGGGTCATTGGGGAACTCTGTTGGAACTGGGTCACAGAAGAGCATGGTCAGGTCCCTGCCCCCAAGATAAGAGGTGGCAGAAACATAGCAGCTACAGCAGCTGCCTCATGGCTGCCTCCAGAGCTCCTGGCCTGCAGATTGTAGGAGGACCAAGAGACCATTCAGAGGGTAATTGCTCTTGATTTTACCTGCTTGGATGTGTGTCTCAATCTTGGGTGGTGGTCCAGGGTTGTGTGGGCAGTGTGCCAGAGCTTGTGGTGGCTATAGAGAGGGCATCCCTCCTCATAACTTTGACAACAGCTCTGGCAGCCGGGGTGCAAACCCCAGCAATTTGGGGCACTGCTCTCTCCACTCTGGAAGCAGAGATCTACCATGGAAAAGAGCTCAAAAGTCAAGTAATTGGCTGGCAAGATGAGCAAGCAGAGGTAGCACCATCAGAACATACAATCCTTTTTGGGTGACAAAAAAGATCAAACCATGGAACAAGAAGAAGACAACAAAGTTAAAACTCCCACATCAAAAGCTTCCAAGAAAAATATGAACTTGTTACAGGCCATGGAGGAGCTCAAGAAGGATTTTGAAAATCAAGTAAAAGAAGTGGAGGAAAAATTGGGAAGAGAAATGAGAATAAAGCAAGAAAATCATAAAAAGCAAGTCAACAGCCTGCTAAAAGAGACCCAAAAAAATACTGAAGAAAGTGACACCTTAAAAAATAGACTAACTCAAATGGCCAAAGTGGCCCAAAAAGCCAATGATGAGAAGAATGCCTTAAAAAATCGAATTTGCCAGATGGAAAAGGAATTTCAAAAACTCATTGAAGAGAATAATTCCTTCAAAATTAGATTGGAGCAAAATAAATGTTTAAAAAATTAGATTGGCTTTTTCCCTCTTCCAGTGATGGACCTGACAGAAATTTAAAATGGTTCAGCGTCTGACATACCACCATAGGCTGTCCTACAATACAGCTTCTAACAAAACTCAGCTCTCACGAACCCCAGGTAACAGAATTGTTTACCTTTATACCAATAAAGTTGGAAAAGCACCAAAATCAGCCTGTGGTGTGTGCCCCAGAAGACTTCGAGATGTTCGTGCAGTAAGACCTAAAGTTCTTATGAGGCTATCAAAGACAAAAAAGCATGTCAGCAGGGCTTATGGTGGCTCTATGTGTGCTAAATGTGTCTGTGACAGGATCAAGTGTGCTTTCCTGATTGAGGAGCAGAAAATTGTTGTGAAGGTGTTGAAGGCACAGGCACAGAGTCAAAAAAGTAAATTAAAAGGATATGTTTTTTGAATAATAAAGAAAATTCGAATGTAAAAAAAATTAGATTGGAGCAAATAGAAGCTAATGACTTTATGAGAAATCAAGATACTATAAAACATATCCAAACAAATGAAAAAAATAGAAGGCAATGTGAAATATCTCATTGGAAAAACCACTGACCTAATAAATAGATCCAGGAGAGATAAGCTAAAAAATATTGGGCTACCTGAAAGCCATGGTCAAAAAAAGAGCCTGTAAATCATCCTTCAAGAAATTCTCAAGGAAAATTTCCCTGATATTCTAGAACCAGAGGGCAAAATAGAAATCGAAAGAATCCAACAATTGCCTCTTGAAAAAGATCCCAAAATGAAAACTCCTAGGAATATCCTAGCCAAATTCCAGAGTTCCCAGGTCAAGGACAAAATATTACAAGTTATCAGAAAGAAACAATTGTGGAATCACAATCGGGATAACATAATATCTAGTAGCTGCTACACTGAGGGATATAAGGGCTTGGAATATGATATTCTGTAGGTCAAAGGAGTTAGGACTGAAACCAAGAATCACCTAGCCAGCAAAACTGAGTATAATGCTTCAGGGAAAAATATGTCTATTCAATGAAATAGAGGACTTTCAAGTATTCTTGATTAAAAAAAAACAGAGCTGAACAGAATATTTGACTTTCAAATACAAGAAGCAAGAGAAGTATGAGAAGGTAAACATGAAAAAGAAATCATAAGGAACTTATTGAAGTTGAACTATTTACATTCCCACATGGAAAAATAATAATTGTAACTCATGAGACTTATCTCATATATATACATATACATATATGTGTGTGTGTGTGTATAGGAGGGTGTATGTGTGTATAAACACATGTGTGAATGTGTGTACATGTATACATAGATGGGGGCACAGGATCAGTTGAATATAAAGGGATAATATCTAAAAAATAAAATTAAGAGGTGAAAGAATATAATGGGAGAAGGAAAAAGGGAGAGGTAGAATAGGGTAAATTATCTCATATAAAATAGGCAAGAGAAAACTGTTACAATGGAGGGGAAGAGCAGGAAGGTGAAAGAGAATGGGTTAACCTTACTCTCATTGAATTTGGCTTAAGGAGGGAATAACATGCACTCAGTTGGGTATCTTACCCTACAGGAAAGTAGGTAGGAAGGAAATAAGAGGTGGGATGATAGAAGGGAGGACAGATTAGGGGAGAGAGTAGTTAGAAGCAAACACTTTTGAAAAGGGACAGGGTCAAAGGAGAAAATAGAATAAGTGAGGGGTGGGATAGGATGGAGGGAAATATAGTTAATCTTTCACAATATGGAAACATTTTGCGTAACTACACATGTACAACCTATATTGAATTGCTTGTCTTCCCAGTGGGAGTGGGTGAGGAGGAAAGAAAGGAAAGAATTTGCAAATCAAAGTTCTAAAAATAAATGGTTTTTTAAAATTGTTTTTTACATGCAACTGGGAAATAAGGCACTGGGGTATAGAAATCCATCTTGTCCTATTAGAAAGTTGGAGGGAGGATGGGGAAGGATATAAGAGAGATCAGGATGGGGGAAGGAGTATTCAGTAGGCTTGCTATCTTGGGGTGGGAGTAGTGGAAAGATGGGGAGAAAATTTGTAACTCAAAATTTTGTGGAAATGAATATTGAAAACTAAAAATAAATAAATAAACAATTTTTAAAATTCAAAAAAACTCTGTGTTGATCTATGAGTAAGGGAAGAATTTAAGACCAAACAAGATATAGAGAGCATTACAAAATGGGAAATAGAAAATTTTGATTATATACCATTAAAAAGTTTTTGTATAAACAAAACAAATGCAGCCAAAATTAGAAGTAGAGCAGAAAACTGGGGGGGGGGGGGATTTTTACAGGAAATATCTCTGATAAAGGTCTCATTTCTCAAATACATAGAGAACAGAGTCAAATTTATAAGAATACAAATCATTCCCCAATTGATAAATGGTCAAATTATATAAACAAGCAGTTTTCAGACAAAAAAAAATCAAAGCTATCTATAGTCACATAAAAAAAAATTCTCCAAATGACTACTGATTAATTAAATTAAAACAAATTAAGACAACCCTGAGGTTCCACCTCAAATCTATGAGACTGGTTAATGTGACAAAAAAAAGAAAATGATACATGTTTGGAGGGGATGTGGGAAACCCAGGATACTGATATGCTGTTGGTAGAGCTGTGAACTGATCTAACCATTCATGAGAGCTATTTGGAATTATGCCCAAAGGGCTATAAAACTCTGCATACTCTTTGAGCTAACAATACCACTGCTAGGTTTATATTCCAAAGACATACAAAAAAAGGGAGAAGGACCTATTTGTACAAAAATATTTGTAGCAGCTCTTTTTGTGGTGGCTAGGAATTGGAAATTAAAGGGATATCCATCAATTGAGGAATGACTAAACAAACGATGGTATATAATTGTAATAACATACTATTGTGCTATGAGAAATGACAAGCAGGATGATTTCAGAAAAACTTAGAAAGACTTAGATGAACTGATGAGTAGTGAAGTGAGCAGAACCAGGAAAATGTTGTACACAGTAACAGCAATATTATTCAATGAAGAACTGTGAATGACTTAGCTCTTCTCAGCAATACAATTCAAGACAATCCCAAAGGACTAAAAATGAAGCACATCATCCACCTCCAGAGAAAGAACTGAAGGAGTTAGGGCTCCTTGATAGAATACAGATGGAAGCATGCTATTTTTTACTTTCTCTCTTTTTTTTTCTTTTATTCAAGTCTTCTTGTGCAAAATTACTAATATGGAAATGTTTTACATAATTGAACATATATAACCAATATCTGATTGCTTGTCATCTCAGGGAGGTGAGAGGGAAGGAAGAGATAGAATTTGGGACCCAAAACCTTAAATAAAAATGTTTTTTAAATGGGGGAAAAAAAAGAAATTGTCTGATTTGAACATAGAATGTCAGAGTCAGAAGGGTCTTTAGAATGTGGGAGCTGGAAGAGACCTTGAAGATCATCTAGTCTTGGGGCTTGAGAGAAATGATTCACTAAGGACCTTTACTCAAACTTTAATCAGTGTTAACTCACTATGATTTTATAAGGGCTAATGATTGTTTCTAATTCTTTAATATAGTCATCTAGTAATACATATCTGGTCAATCACCTAATAATAGGCACAAGAATAAGCAATGTATTAATCCTTATTTTGTATAAGTTATATAGAAATACAGATTCTAATAGGCAGACCCTATAACAGGCCTTAAACTTCAATATAATGTTCCTTACTTGTTTACCAGCTATGGAGCTCACTTGTACAACCATGAGAAGGCTGACAAAGGTCTCTCCACCCTGTTCTGCTCAAATTCCATGACCAAACCAAGCAAGGGTGATGGCATGGTGTGGAAAGTCCTCCTGATATGTTCTTGGAGTATATGCATAGCTCATATTATCTCTTCCTGCCAACCTAAGGAGGAGTCCAGCCACCTTATGACCACCTAGTCAGTGAAGATATTCCTTGCTTCACCCAACTCATGACCCTGCTGACAGATCATTTTTGCCTATGTTAGCTTATGCGCCATATGTCAACCAATGGGATTCTGTATTTTACCATGCCTCTTTTGCATAGCAAACTCTATAAAAAGAAGGTACTGGAAGAAGGGGGCATTTCAGTTCATGAGGGAAATCTGAGATCTACTGCATTAGATGGGATCATGGACCCTTTCATAAAGTGCCATTAGCTCAGAGCTCTGCATCAGTCTCTTTTATTGTAAATTGGATGACTTTAATCCCCACAAGTTCCCAAACTTTTTTATCTCAAGACCTTTTTACAGTCTTAAAAACTGAGGAGCCCCCAAAGAGCTTTTGTTTATATGGATTTTATCTATCAATATCATATTAGAAACTAAAACATTTTTAAATTGTTATGAAAATAATTTGACCTATATAACCTATATCAACTTGCTTATTGTCTTAGAGAGGAGGGAGAGGAGGGAGGAAGAAAATTTGGAACTCAAAATTGTGTTTTAAAATGAATGTTTAAAAACTGTCTTTAAATGCAATTAGAAATGATAAAGTACTCCCCCCCAAAAAAGAGAAAAGAATGTGACCTCATAGACCCCCTGAAAGGGTCTTGGGGACCGCTAGACTTTAAGAATCACTGATCAAGTCTAAGTCCCTCAGTCTAGAGAGAAGGAGACTGAGTTTTAGAGAGGGGAAGTGGTCTTTCTGAGGGAACACCGACTTCCCAGTCCATCACACTGCCTCGCTTTAGCCCTGTTCAATCCGATCTCCCAGGAGCTAGAATAGACACTTCATATTTATTTTGATCCCTTTACTGCCTCATCCCGCTTCCTGTCTCCTGTCAGAATCGACACCTCTTGTGTCCCAAGTGCCTAGCAAGGCTTGATGTTCTACAAGGCACTCTCCACAAAGCTATGTGGAGTATGTAGTATAAATGTCCATCTTTCCATTGTATAGATGAAGAAACAGACAAAGAGATGAAGAAAGCCTTTGGGATCCTAAGAGCCGGACTTAGAGACCAACCTCACCATTTGATAGACAAGGGAACTGAGATGCAACCGTTAATTGGCTTTCTACCAGACTCAAAAAAAAAAAAAATCCATTGCTCTTTTCATTAGGCTATCCTGTCTTTATTTATCATATGGGTGTGGGTATGAAAAATTCCCCAAATCAACCAAAGGCAGTCTTTAACATGCAGCAACTTTTTTTCCCCTCCAAAACATTTAACAAATTTATTTTCTTTGTATTGATGCTTCAAAACAATCAAAAAATACTGCCTTGAAAAGAAGGAGTTGGGGGACTTGAGAAAACAGTTACCCACCTTAATGTGATGATTTTGGCAAAGCTAACCTATTTCCAGTAATACAAAGGGACAAAGGGAACATACAATTTCCATTCCCTCCTCCTACCTTCCCATTCCCTTTTAAGCGCACATTGAAAATTCAGTTACTTTGAATTTATTCATAGATTACAAAAATGTTTCTTTCTGGGATTCTCCTTTTTTTTAAGAAAAAACACTGAGTTCTTTCATTCATAATAACAAAGCAAAGAGGAAAATGACTCAGAGAGGTCCTGCTTAAGTGACACTTCAGAAGAAAACCAAGGGGGCTGAGGGAGGACAGAGTCAAAAGAACAGTGGAGTGGGGAAGGGAGCATTCCCGATTTCAGGGCACTGGGAAGAAGGCCAGTTTCAAGAGGAGAAGGGTGGTTGGGAGCCCTGCCCTTGGCATTGTGACTGAGCTGCCCCTTTTGGGGGGGCCAGAGCCCCTTGCAGAGTGGGAATTTACAGCAGCTGATACCAACTGAATTCCATTTTTGCCAATCAGTCAACTCTCCCTGTGTGTTTTCCTAAAATGAATATCCCTATACTCTTAGAGTGCTTCAATATGTCATGAAGAGACACCAGATGGTTGGAAATCCCAGGACTGGGATGAGAAGGAACCTTAGAAATCATCCAACTTAATCCCCTCATTTTATAGAAGAGGAAACAGATTCCGAGAAGAGACCTACTCAGTGTTACACAGCTAGGAAGGAAATGAGTATTTATTAAATGTCTGCTGTGACCCAGACACTGTGCCTAGAGTGTTATCTCATTTGAGATAATAATAAAAATGTTTTGGATTATTGGTTTATCCTCACAACGATGCTGGGAGGTATTGCTACTATTTTTCACATTTTATGGTTGTGAAATTGGAGGCAGACAGAGGTTAAGTGATTTGCTCAGGGTCATACAGCTAGTAAGTATCTGAGTACAGATTTGAACTCAGATCTATTCTGATTTCAGGGCTAATGCTCTATCCACCACACCACCTAGCTTCCTCTAAGCTAGTAAGGAACAGTTGGAATTCAAACTCCAAAGACAATAAGTATCTTTTCCACTTGCCCATGTTACTGCAGGGTTCATGTTGGAATCAACAGTGACCTGGATTTGACAATAGACATATGAACATTGGAAAGAATCTCTTTAAGCCTCAGTTTCCTTCTCTGTAAAATAATACCTGTGTACTAGATGGGTGGAATAATGTAAGCCTTAAAGTGTTTTGGAAATGTTAGCTTAAGTGGTGTGGTGGAGTCAGGAAGACCAAGTTAGTTCAAATGCTGCCTTCTGGACTTATTTATCAGCTATGTACTTCTGGGTAATCACTTCCCCTCTGCTCTGCCTCAGTTTCCTCAACTGTAAAATGATGAGGTTAAACCCAGTGGTCTTCTAAGGTCCTTTACAATTCCAAATTTACTAACCTGTGATTAAAACAGTGTTTAATGAAGAGGTATTAAGTACCTACCAAGAGCCAAGTGCTCTACTTAGTAGTGCTGGGAACACAGAAACAAACATTAAATAGCCCCTGCTTTCAAAAGTAAAGTAGTCTCTGCCCTCAAGGACTTCTCTGGAGGGAGAGTTAGCCTGTACATATATATATACATACATACATACAAGTATATGCAAAATCAGTACAGTTGATTTGAAATGAGTGCCTACTCTTTGCCCAGCTCTGAGTTAAGTGATGTGGGGGGAAATAAAGTCATATAAGATGCAGTCATTTTTCTCCAAGAGCTTATATATTCCTTTGTGTTGCCATAGAAGGAATTCCTGCATCCCACAGTGGGTTAGACTTGAGCAGGGGTGGGAAACCTAAGGCCTTAAGGTCACACATGGCCTTCTAAATCCTTAAGTGTGGCCTTTTAACTGAATCCAAATTTTACAGAACAAATCTATGAAGGCTTGTGGGAAATTATGGCAAAATTTGGTCACCACCAAAAGTTCATCAGTATTGTGCATCAGATTCATTACAGCAAGCTTGCTGGGTTCTGGATAATAGACAATGCTCTTGAGCTTTCCCAATCACTCATGGAGTGAAGCAGGGCTCTGTGCTTGCTCTCATTCATGTTTTCAGCAATGTTGTCAGAGGATGAAAACAGTATCAAAGTCAGCTACTGAACTAATGGTAAATTATTTAGTTTGAAAGCCTATAAGCCAAGACTAAAGTGAAGGGAGAGTTGGTATGTGACTTTTTCTTTGCAGATGACTATGAACTCAATGTACCATATCTCTGAAACCGAAATTCAAGAATGGATCTATTTTCTGTTGCTTGTGCTAGTTTTGGCCTAACAATCAACACCAAAAAAAATAGCACCACCAACCAGCACCACACCATCCATACATGGAACCATCAATTACAGCAAATGGAGAAATTTTGAATGCTGTGGCTAAGTTCACTTACCTTGGCAGTATACTTTCCATGGATGTACCCATAGATGATGAAGTTAACACACACATTTACAGAGTTAGCTCAATGTTTGGGAGTCTCCAAAGGAAAGTGTGGGAGAGAAGAAGTATTAGGCTGCCTACCAGACTGAAGGTCTACAGAGCTGTTGTGCTGACCTCATTGTTGTATGTCTGTGAAACATGGACAGTCTACCAGTGCCAAGACAGAAAACTGACTTCCATTTAAATTGTCTTGGGAAAATTCAGAAGATCACCTGTCAAGATAAGATACTGGACAATGAGTTCCTATCTCGGCAAAACTGCCAAGCATTCAAACTCTACTGCAGAGAATGCAACTCCAATGGGCTTGCCATGTTGTTCAAATTCCAAATGTATGCTTGCCTAAAAGACTATTTTATAGAGAGCTCACACAGGGCAATTGCTCACATGGTGGTCATCCCGACTTAGTCACTTCTGTGAAAGAAAACTCTGTGCCTGTCATTTTAGCCAAAGTCAGTGAGAGATAATCTATTAATGAATCAGCATTCCTGCTTGCAGAGTGATGCCTATAGACAATGGCCCTACTAACTGGAATTCTTGACCACTCAAACAATTTCCACTTACATTTTATAATAATCCTAAAACAGAAGACAACATTCTGTGGTGGAGCAAAACAAAGTGTATAGTTTAAGCTCAACCTTTTTGGATAAATTTAAATAGAATAATAATATTGGCATACTTTTTGGAGAACCATCTTCTGAAACCCTTTTTAACTACCGACCTTTCAATCTTGTCAAAGGTGAACAAAGAGATTCTTCTCTAGATTGGAATAAACCAGAGGTTATCAAACTTGTTGGTCTCGAGAACCTTTACCCTCTAAAAATTATTGAAGACCACCACCCGAAGAGGTTTTGTGGATGTGGGCTTGATGTATCATTATTTACCATATTAGAAATTAAAACTTAAATATTTGCATATTAATTCAGTTAAAAATAAATATGTATACCCATTATATGTTAACATAAATACATTTTGATGAAAAATAATTATATTTTTCCAAAAAAACTAGTGAGATGAGTGCATTGTTTTCCATAGTTTTGCAAACTCTTTAATGTCTGGCTTAACAGAAGACAGCTGGACCCTCAGATTTGTTTCTGCATTCAGTCTCTTGTGATACATTGTTTTCATTGAAATATTTCAGGAAAATGTGGCCTCACACAAAAACAGTTTTTTAAAAAGGAAGAGAATTTTAAGATGCAAATAACAACTTAGTATCATTATGAAAGTCATTTGGACCTTGCAGACTTCCTGAAGGGGCATTGCGTACTCCATGGTCAATGGACCACTCTTCAAGAATCTAAGTTAAACAAAGACACTTCAGCACTTAATTTGGGCACCATAACTAAGCCTGAGTCTCTTACTTTTTCGAGAATCCAGTTCCCTTCCTGGAACTGAATAAATTATTTCAAGGAAGACTGATTAGGTCTTTAATCCAAATGAAACCAAGGCTTTCTGGGACTCTGGCATAATATTATTTCTTAATATTTCAGAATGCAGCGGAGGTCTTAGCTTTTAAGCTCCTTAGGAATAGGGATTGTTTCATTCTTGGCATTTGTACCTCCCAGGGCCTGGCCCTGTGCCAAGAAGAAAAGAATTAAGAAATTCTTTTGATTCATACATTTCTTTACCTCACCCCAAGAGAAAGCTAGACTCTGTTACCTTCTCAGTTATGCTAGGTTCATTTTGTTGCTAGAACCATCCAAGGCTGAAAGAAGGACAGACGTATTTGTAGAGATGATCCTGGTGTCCTGGAAAGAGTGTTGTGCATACCCCTTGACCCAATGACACTGATACGAGCCCTCCATTTACCTCCCTTTTACACTGTATTTATTTTGGGGCTGCTTGCATGTTGTCTCTCTCATTAAGCTGTGAACTCCCTGAAGGCAGGGACCATGATCTTTGCCTTTTGTTGTAACCCTAGTGCTTAGCACAATACTTACCAGGTTTCCTTCCCTACACTGTGCTGATTCCCCGGTTTGGATCCACTCAGAAACATACACACTGTACAGCAGCATGAGATAACAGTGAGAGAGCCTCCGAGCCTCCAAGATACGGGTTCTAATACTGACTCAGCCACTTCCTAACTATGTGACCCTGGGCAAGTGACTTTACCTGTCTCGGCCTCCATTTCCTCATCTGTAAAATGGGGATTTAATAATGCCTACTTCCCAGAGTTGCTGAGAGGACCAAGTGAGATCCCCTAGGTAAAGGGCTTTGCAAACTTTTCCACACTCTTGATGCTGATTAGGTAGCCACTAGCTGAGCAATGGAGTCCAACCAAAGCTGAACATGGATCTCTCTGTAACATCCCTCCAAGGGGTCTCCCAGCCTTTGCCCAAAGGCCCCCAGTGAGGGGGAGCCCAGGTAGCCTAGCCCAGCCCATCCTGGCCTGGCTCCACCTGTTAGAAAGTTCCTCCTGACATCCAACCAGAAGTGACTTTTCTTCCACTCTTCCCTTCCACACTCCACTCATGCTCTCAGAGGAGGGCTGAAGTCCTTGGTGGGGTCACTTCCCCTCTGGGGCCCCAGCCGTCCCATTTGTAAAACAGAGGCCTGGGCTCAATGGCATCTGAGGCTCCTTCCAGCTCCAGGTCTATGCTCCTGGAGTTTTTCCCCTTGGAAGGGGGCTTCACCCCTTACAGGGAGAGAACATGTAGAGGGCAGGGCAGGTTGTCTTCCCCATGGTCACAGCACAGGTCCACATCCCTGCCCCTGCCAGACAGCCCTGCTCCAGAGCTAAAGAAGAGAAAGGCTCCACTTCTCAGGATGCCTGGCAGGGCACGGGAGTCCTGGTCCATTGTGGGGTGAAAACAAGAACCCTTGTTCTCTGTGAGGCAGCTTGGCCTGCAGGAGCAGGGGTGAGAGCCCTGGGTTCAGATCCTGCCTCAGGATCTTGTGATCCTGGGCAAGACATTCAACCTCCCCAAGCCTCTGTTTCCTTCCCTGTGAAATAGGGACAGTAGTAGCTCACAGTCTTATTGTGGGAGAGGGCTTAGGAGACCACAAAGCCCCGCAGAAGTGTGAGCTGTTACTTTCATTATTTTCTCAGAGCAATCCTATCCAGTTTCCCAGAACCATCTATGGCACAGATAGAGAAAGCTTCTGTCTAGACTGAGAGAATTGTGAGCATCTTAGTGGGTCCAGATGCCCCAGCTTGGGAAAGAAACCCAGCCTTTTCTTCATCCAGGCCTGTGGTGGGAGTAAACACTTTCCCCATTTCACTGATGTTGTCTTTTAGGACCAGGGGCATCTGAGGCCTTGGCTGGTAGGTGGCACCAGAGTTCATAGAATGCTGGTCCTGAAGTGTGAAAGACATCTCTTTGAGTTCAAAGCTGGCCTCAGATTCTTACTAGCTGAGTGACCCTGGGCAAGTCACTTAACTCTGTTTGCCTCAGTTTCCTCATCTGTAAAAGGAGCTGGAGAAGGAAATGGCAAACCACTCCAGTACCTCTGCCAAGAAAACCCCAAATGGGGTCACAAAGAGTCAGATACGACTGGAATGACTGAACAATAACAAATATCTTAACCATCTAGCACAGCAGTTCTCAACCTGTGGGTTATGTTCAATTTGTACAAATGAAAATACATCCTACATATCAGATATTTACATTACAATTCGTACCAGTAGTAAAATTACAGTTATGAAGTAGCAATGAAAATAATTTTATGGTTGGGGGTCACCACAACATGAGGAACTGTATTAAAGGGTTGCAGCATTAGGAAGGTTGAGAACCACTGATCTAGCACCAGAAAGAGGTTTTCAAGTAATCTCACCTCTCCTTGCTCTCAAATCAATCCAACAAGCACTTTCCTCAGCATACCTCTCATCCCCGTGCCTTTGCCATTACAGCGCTCTGTGATGGGATGGTCACCCTTCTCACCACTACTTCATAGAATCATTAAGGACTCATCAGCTTGTTGGTACAGTGAATGGAGTGCTGGTCTCCCTGGCCATCTTTTATCTCACTTCATGGTCTTTGTCATCCAAAGACATTTATCATGTGTTTATTTCAACAACCATTGAAAACAAAGCTTTCAAAGGGTCTTGCTGTATTAGCTAATACTGTATTGCAGTCAGTATAGTTATGAACACACCGAGAAGTGGTGTTAACTGGTTATCACACACTCAGCATAGACTCAAGGTAGCTAAATGACCATACCAGATATGATTATTCATAAGACTTAATACAGTTTTCGCTTGCATCAGAGGAAAAAAATACAATTGGAATTTACAGCTACCAAAAGGGAAAGGAAAAAATGTACACTTCAAAGACAAACTTATAGCAAGCTAATGGAGGAAAAAGGAGGTCTACATGTCAAAGACAGAGAAGAGGGAAAATGACATTAGGTTAGGTTGTAAATTGATCAATAAACCTTGAGAGGGGGTAGTCTGGAATTTACAACTAGCTAATGGTTATCAAAAAACAGCCAGAAATTCTTTTATGCCTAACAAGTTAATCACCAGAGTTAAAGTATTAGAAGTCTCAGCTAAATTCCATGCTGTAAAGAAAGCCTCAGTTAACTGCCTGAATTTCCTTACAAATAAAATTACTGCAGTGCAGCTAAATAGTCCATCAGTCAGTCAAGAAACATTTATTAAGTGCCCGTTCTGTGCCTATGGGCACTGTGCTAAGTGTTGATAATGTGGAAAGTGGTAAAGACAGCTCCTGCCCTCAAGAAGCTTGCAATCTAATGGGAGAGACAAAAAGCAAGTTACACACAGGATAAATAGGAAAAATTAAAAGAGGGAAGGCACTAGAATTGAAAGGAAATTAAAAACTCTTATGACACAGGGTTGTTGTGTGGAAAGCACTTTGTCAACCTCAGAGCAGGCCTACGTAACACATGGCCTGATGGCCAAATATTATATAGGCCTGTTTTACATTCTCTACATTTTTAGCAGGTAGACCAAAATTCTTTGGTGGGTGCAAGCAACCCTATGTTGTGCAGGCCTGCCCCGAGGGAACTTCACATCCTCAGTTTTGCTGAGGGATTTGCATTTTCACCGGCTGCCAGAAATCCTTTGGCAGCTCTCAAGTGGCACGAACCATAGGCAGTCCATGATTGATGTTCTTCAGGCCTGCCTTAGAAGGTCTCAGACTGTGTAAAGTGGAATTGAGTGTCTAGGGCATGCGGAACACTGTGCCACGTTCTGAGGAATAGACAAGGATAATATTCTAATAATAATGATTAATAGGAAGTACAGAAGCCAGCTAACTCCTTTTCTCCCCACTCCCTCTCTTAGAAATATTAAAAAGGCATTTTTAATATTATCCTTATCTGAAGGTTTGGGACTAATTCGAAAGGAAAATCTTTTAAGTCTTCTTTTAACTTTCATTTCCTATATGTCCTGCTCCTGTCTCTCCAGATCAGGAAGTATTCCTCCCTACGGTGACTGGGGAGGTGACCTGACAAGGCTAATAATGACAGCACTTATGTACTATTGATATACCAGTGCATTTATATATTATATAAAATTTGTGAATATCTATATAATATATAAAATATATCATATATATAAAATATAAATTTATGTATTCTATAAATGCAATAACATATAAATATATAGTATAGCATTTATATGGTATTTATGTATATTTATATATATAAATATATTTTATATACACATATACATATGCATATACACAAACATATGTACATACAAACCATATTATATATAGTATTTTTATAATAGTTGCATAGTATTTTAAAATTTGCAACTACAGCTTGGTCCTTACAACCACCCCGTGAGGGAGGGGCTATATCTTTCCTAATTTCAGATTGGAAAAATGAGGATAAAAGAAGTTAAGGAGTTGTTCAAATCCAGCCTCAGACACTTCAACTGTGTGACCTTGGGCAAGTCACTTAACGCCAATTGTCCTGCCTTTCCCCCTCCAAAAAGGCAAAAAATAAATGGGCTCCTTTCTAACTTCTTCTGCCTGCTAGAAAAGAAAGCTGAGCTAAGAAGAAGAAGAAGAAGAAGAAGAAGAAGAAGAAGAAGAAGAAGAAGAAGAAGAAGAAGAAGAAGAAGAAGAAGAAGGAAGGAGAAGAAGAAGAAGAAGAAGAAAAAGAAGGAGGAGAAGGAGAAGGAAGAAGGAGAAGAAGGAGAAGGAGAAGGAGAAGAAGAAGAAGAAGAACAAGAAGAAGGAAGGAGAAGAAGAAAAAGAAGAAGAAGAAGAAGAAGGAGGAGGAGGAGGAGAAGGAGGAGAAGGAGAAGGAAGAAGGAGAAGAAGGAGGAGAAGGAGAAGAAGAAGAAGAAGAAGAAGAAGAAGAAGAAGAAGAAGAAGAAGAAGAAGAAGAAGTAAGGGACTTACCACAGCTGGGAAGATGTGGGGACTGACTCTGAACTTGGGATTTCCTGATTCCAAGTCCTTAACTTTATCCACTACACCACATAGCCACCTCTATTGATCCAACTAAGAAAAATAGCCTCTCCCTCCCTCCCTTTCCTCCCCACAAAGAGATTAGGGCAACCAGTGTATCTAAGAGAAGAAAGGGGCAGCTATGTAGCACAGTGAAGAGAGCTCTGGGCCTTAAGTCAGGAAGACCTGATTCCAAATCCAGCCTTAGACACTTACTAGCTGTGTAACCCTGAGCAAATCAACCCTGTTTGCCTCAGTTTCCTCAAACTGTAAAATGAACCAGAGAAGGAAATGGTGAACTACTCCAGTATCTTTGTCAAGAGAACCCTAAGTGGGGTCATGGAAAGTAGGTCACGACTGAAACGACTGAACAACAAAAGAGAGAAGAAAGAATTCCCTGATTATTTCAGTTAATGAAAGTATCTGTCTTGTTCACTTGTGACAGCTGGAAAGGAGAAATCTGGAAGGGAAATCTTGAGTCAAAGACGGAGCAGTTTTAGGAAATTAATTCTCTAAGAGTGGGCCAAGGGGCAGCTAGGTGGTGCAGTGAATAGAGCACTGGCCCTGGAGTCAGGAGGACCTGGGTTTAAATCTGGCCTCAGACACTTAACTCTTACTAGCTGTTCGACCTTGGGCAAGTCACTTAACCCCAACTGCCCTACCATCCTTCCTCCAATAAGCAAAAAAAAAAAAAAAGAGTGGGCCAAAAGTTAAGCAATTGTTATTTCATTTGACAAAGCAAAACATTAACTGTCACCTAAACCTCAGGTCCTTACTCAGTGAAGACAGTGATACACTCTCACACACACACACACACACACACACACACACACACACACACACACGTATTTTTTTTAAAGAGTCCTGTGAAATTGTGATGTCATAATGACTGGAAATAGAGAAATGTCCAAGGGCACAAGGGGACTTTTATCAGTTTGGACATTTTTCTCTCTAAGCAGAAAAATCCTTATATTTAGAATGGAAAGAAGGAAACAAGCATTTATTAGGTCCCAGGCATTGTTCTAAGCACTTTATAAATATCTCCTTTAATCCTCACAATTCTGGGAGACAGGTGCTATTATTATTCCTATTTTACAGTTAAGGAAACTGAGGTAGGTAGAGGTTAAGAGACTTCCCCAGGGTCTTCCAGCTAATAAGTGTCTATAGCAAAATTTGAACTCAGGACTCCCTGACTCCAGTCTCAGCACCCTGAGTTGCCTCTAAATTTTCCAAAAGTAGTAAATATTACTTTGAGTAGGTTTGTGCATACAGAGAAACATAAAATATGATACCGTTTCCCTTCCACTTTCCTATAGCATCATGAAAGTTTAAAAAGCAGCACCTAAGATCACCACCGTGGAATAGGATATACAAAGGTTGTTATCCCATTTTATAGATAAGGAAACTGATATTCAGAGAGGATTAATGATTTTTCTAGAGGCAGCAAAATGTGTGGTGAATAGAAACCTGGGTCTAGAATTGGGAAGATGAGCTCAAACCTGGTCTCAGATACCTACTAGTTCTGTGATCCTGGATAAATGACTTAACTTTTACCTACCTCAAGTTCTATACCTATAAAATGGGAATAATAATAACATCTACCTCCAAAGTTCGTTGTGAGAATCAACTAGGATAATATTTATAAAGTGCTTTGCACAGTGCCTGGCACATAGTAGACACTTAAGAAATGCTCGTTCCCTCCCCCACCCTCTTCTCAGCATCACACAATTTTTTGCTTTTGCTTTGTTATTTTTTTAAATTTTTAGTTCCAAATTCTCTCCCCCTTCAATCCCTTTCCCGCCCTCATTGAAAAATCAACCAACATGATATCGATTATACATGTGAAATCATGCGAAATATATTTCCGTATTAGCCATGTTGCAAAAAATAAGGAAGCAGAAAATAAAGTTAAAAAAATAACACGCTTCAATCTGCACTCAGAGTTCATCAGTTCTCTCTCTGGATGTTGACAGCGTTTTTTTTCATTTTAAGTCCTTCGGAATTGTCTTGGATCGCTGTATTGCCGAGAGTAGCTAAGCCATTCACAGTAGATCCTTGCACAATGTTGCTGTTACTGTGTCCAATGTTCTCCTGGTTCTGCTCACTTCACTTTGCATCTGTTCAAATAAGTCTTCCTGAGGTTTTCTGAAACCACCCCCCTTTGTCATTCTTTATAGCCAATAGCATCCTATTACAATCATCTACTACAACTCGCTCTCCATACCCTCAGTGGGCATATCCTCAATTTCTAATTCTTTGCCACTACAAAAAGAGCTGCTAAAATATCTTTGTACAAATACGTCCTTTTCCTTTTCCTTTGATCTCTTCAGGATACAGGCCTAGCAGTGGTATTACTGAGGCATATGCACAATTTTATAGCCTTTTGGGCATAGCTCTGAATTGTTCTCCAGAACGGTTGGACAAGTTCACAATTTCACCAATAGCACAATATTATTGTCCCTATTTTTCCATATCTCCTCTAGTATCTGTCATTTTCTTTTTCTGACATGTCAGCTGATCTGATAGGTGTGAAGTAGTACCTCAGAGATTTTTTATTTGCATTTCTCTAGTCAATAGTAATTTAGAGCATTTTTATGTGATTACTGACAGCTTTGATTTCTTCTTCCGAAAACTGACTGTTCATATTCTTTGACCACTTGTCAATTGGAGAATGGCTCTTATTTTTATAAATTTGACCCAGTTTCCCATGTTTTAGAAATGAGTCCTTTATCAGAGAAACTTGCTGTCAAAATTTTTTTCTTGTTTCTTGCTTTCCTTCTAATTTTGGCTGGATTCATTTTGTTTGTGCAAAACCTTTTTGATTTCATGTAATAAAATGATCCATTTTACTTTCTGTGATCCTGTTTGTCTTTTGTTTGGTCATAATTATTTAGTAGTTTGATTGATATGGAACTGAATATATTATGTAGAGTTGTCATTTTTATTATAATAGCTCAGCCTATCCATGAGCAATGAATACTTCCCCAGTTGTTCAGATCTGTCTTTATTTGCATGAAGAGTATTTTGTAATTATATTCATATAGTCCATCAATTTGTCTTAACAAGTAGACTCCCAAATATTTTGGAGTTTGTAGTTATTTTATATGGAATTTCTCTTTTTATCTCTTTCTACCAGGTTTTGTTGTTAGTATATAATATGCTGATAATTTATGTGGGTTTATTTTATATCCTGCAACTTTACTAAAATCGTTCATGGTTTTGACTAGTTCTTAGTTGATATTCTAAGGCTCTCTGAGTATACCATCATATCATCTATAAAGAGCGATAGTTTGTTTCATCATTGCCTATTCTAATTCTTTTAATTTCTTTTTTTCTCATTACCATACTGAATACATTATTATCTGACACATAACTGAATAACACATTATTACTATCTAACACATTATTGTTCTTAAGTATCAATTTTCTTTTTCTTCTCAAGCTATCCCATTTTGCACCACTTGTTTAAATTCTTCTAGGAAGTCCTATAGTCCTTGTGGAAAGTATGTTGTTGGGTTTGGATTTTTTCCCCCCAAGTCTTTAATTGGGAAATTAATAGTAGACCTCTCCAGTTGCCCTGGAACTACTTTGTGTCATGCATTTTGATCTACCAAGGCTTATCTACTTCAAGTCAAGATTCTGTAGTCCTGTGCATCTCTGTGGAGTGAAGGAGTATATAGATGATTCTTCTTATTTTGCCAATTAATTATGCATTTTTGCATTTTTCCTGGGGCATTTTCAGAGGACCTGAGTTCCTCTAGGTCATAGCACATGGTCATTTTCCCACAAACTTCCCCTTGGATAATTTCTGACTTGCTCTCATGTCAGTCTTAATAAAAAATTACACGTAGGACAAACCAGTCCTCATATAACAGTAGGTGTTCCAGGAAGTAATAAATCCTAGGGGTGGAAAGTCTACTAGAATTAGCACAGCACATGGAATTAGATCATATGGGTTCTAGTTCTGATGCTGTCACTAGCTAGCTATATGAGCTTAGATATATGTACTTCTCTTTGCATACAGAGAAGTATGGTATAGTGTTAAAGGCACTGGATTTGGTGTAAGAGAACCTGAATTTGATTTCCTTCTCTGTTAGTTGTTACTTGTATGATCTTGGCCAAATTAAATCTTTCTGGGCACATCTAAAATAAGAGGGATGGACTAGGTTATCTCTAAAATGTCTACTTGCTCTAAATTCTATGAACTAAAAGAGTTGAGAGACCTAGGTTCTAATCTCATCTCCAACACTTTTGAGCTATGGAACACATAGCTAATAAACATCATATACAAAAGTGATAAACAAGGAAGAGATCACACATAAATGTTTGCTCTAGGAAAAGGTAAGGAGGGGGACAGTACTAACAACTGGAGGGATCAGAGAAGACCTCACAGAAGGGTGGCACATGGACTGAGCCTTGAAGTAGGACAAGGATTCTGAAAGGCAAAGATAAACAGGTACCACATCCAAGGCACAGCTTTTACCTTTTGGTGTATTATATTCCAAGATTTCCTTTTCTTTATATTTGATGCTGTGTAATCTTGTTTGAACCTGACTGGTTCTTTGGTATTTGCTCTCTTTATTCCTTGCAGTTTTTTAATTCTCTCTGACCTGAAAACTCAGAAACTTGGCTATCACATTTCTGGATGTGTTAAATTTGGAATTTCTTTCAGGTAGTGTCCTGTGGATAATTACAATTTTCGCTTTGCCTTCAGGATCTAATAATTCAGGGTAGTTTTCTTTTATTATTTATTGAAATCTATAGCATCGGGAGCCAAGATGGCGGCGTAGAAGCAGCAACATATCGCAGCTCTCACATAGCCACCCCAAAATACCCATAAAATAGGACTCTAAACCAATCCTGGAACTCCAAAACGCACACAAAGATACTT